>CM050404.1:76705517-77913017 GCA_027580255.1 Therioaphis trifolii | reverse complement strand
TATAAAGTTTCTTTGACGGGTAAAAGCCAAATTGGATTTTGGGTAAGTCGTAGTGGTGTTAGTGGCGGCGGCAACGATGGTGGTGGTGGTGGTGATAGTAATAGCGGCGGTGGCAGCGGCAGCGAGGTTTGGGGTGGTTAGGGTAGCGGCAGCGTATACGGCGGTGAAGCGACAAAGGCGGGCGGTTGGAAAGTAGACGGGTAGGGCGCCGAGCCGGAGGGGGTTGTGATCTCCTGGCCGAGGATTTTCGAACAACCTTCCCCTACCCATGAGCTCCCGCCTGTTCCCGTCTGCCACACGGTCCTTTTATGTGTATTCCTTCACCACCTAGCCCGTCTGGGAATAGCTCTTTGTATGACCTCGTTTGACCCGGCCGCATTTCAGACACCCGCACCTAGCCTTCATACGACCCAGACACGGTTGCGCAGCGGACGATGAAGTTTTTTCTTTCCTCCACTCTGCCGTCGGGCCGCCGTTACCCTAGTACATACACCCCTACACCGTCCTCCCGGTTAGTCCACACAACATCAATCCGGCGCCCGCCACAAGGTTTTGAACCCCTTTTGGCCATAATAGCGGAGAATGGTACTGACGGTGGTGGTAGAAGTAGAGAGCATACTCCATACACTCGATCCCATTAGAACTTTTTGGTTCGCTTGTTTTCAGACTGTTCTCTCTCTTTATCCTTCTCTCTTATACTTTTCCTTCCTATTTTTTCACTCTCTTGCTTTCTTTATCATCTCCGTCTATCTCTCTTCCTCTACTTCTTTTCCTTTGTTTTTTTTTAACTACTCGATTTTTTCATCTAACTACTCCATATCATATTGTCTCGTTGTTATCCCTTGTTCGTATGTTTTTAAAAAGCAAACAAACCATTCAGACGTGCAGGATAAGAAAATATTTCATTCTACACAATGTTGTTAGTTATGTCACTGCAGGACTTATTTCCGTTGATTGCCTGCTGTTCGATAACTAAAATGGATTTATTTTCTATGAGAAAAAAAAATTCACATTATAATTTATTTAACTTATTTTATTATTTTTTTTATTTTTATTTTTTTTTTGTTCTCTTTCCATATAATTGTAATCACTCGATTAGCGCAATATTAGGTGTGTGCATGTTTGTAAGTTCTGATGATTAAATGAAATATTAAAAATAATTTTTTTAAATATTCATAGGTACTATTATTTTATCAATTTGGTGATCCATTGTATACCTTTGGGCATTTTATTAGTATTAATTGAATTTACAAAATATTTGTTTGATTAAAATTTTATTTTTATTTTAATACATATTTTTGTGAATTATTGTTGATATATTTACAATAAGGAGCTACGAAAAAAAATAATAAAAGGAAATATGTATAGTTGTTATCACCATAAATGAGTTAAGTAAACAAATAATGAAAATATCATTTGAAAATATAATTCATTTATAGAATTTTCATAAAAATAAATTATTATTGCTCAACAGGTAAATACAGTAGATATTTAAATTTTAATAAACAATAAATAAATGGAATCATTAATTTAAATAAAATATAGAAAAATCGTTCTATTAAATGTATATTGCTCATAGTGTAACATACGAACTAATGTACCTAACAAAATTTAAATTCAGCGATAAGTCTAATAATTAACTAATTAAAGCTACATTTAAATATATGGATGTAAAATGAATAATTTAAAAAGTGTAATAATAAGTGAGTAAATATCAGAAGGCTATTTTATTTGCATTATTTAAATGAATTTCAATATTAAATTTCATTGATTTCTTAAAACTAACCATACATACTTCAAATGCGTATTCATATTATTATGATTAGTATTATAATTATTATATTTTAATATAAGCAATAGTAAAATACTTAACTATTTTATCAGTTGTATAAAACTATAAACATGTTAAGAATAATAAAATAATAAATGTTTGTATGTGAAAATGTTATGTTGCTACAGGAATATACCTAACAATTATAATATTAAATATATTATTTATTATACCTATTTAAATAGTTTATCAAATTGGTTTCTAAACGTTATCGAAAGTTTCATTTTAAAGATAACAAGGAAGTCTTTATTATTCCAACTGTTGATTGCATTATAACTTTTAAAATAAAGATTTACATTCCTTTCCTAATTATTTACAGTGAAATAATACCGTTTGAAGTATTTTGAATTAAATTGAACATTTAACTTAAAATTTTCAATTTTATCAGATATTTGATAGATATTATAACAGGTTTTTTCTAGATTATTGCCTTTATTTTTAACAGAATAATAATAGGACTTCAGTCTTGCGTGTGTTTTATTAATAAAATGCCATAAAAATTGAAATTTCGGGTAGTCAGCCATCAGTTTATTTATAGAGTGACATGTATTTTACCATGCGTACTTTGTATTTTAATTTTACACGAAGAATTATGATATCAGTAACAATAATTAAATATGATATAATCAGTGATAGTAATCATAAAAATGGAAAATTCACAATAAATTTATGGACGAGTAATATTATAATGAATATAGGGCTCACGTAAACCCGCAATCGTATCTGCTTGGCTACACAAATCAACAAAAATGTTAAGACGTCATGCAAGACCGATTGCATGCTCAATAATTTCGTAAAAAAAATATGTATATATATATATATATATATATAACAATACTTAATAACTATGTGAACACGAATAGTTACAAATCGCCCAGAGTGTTAAATTATAAACGCGGCTTTCGTGAACTATTAGTAAAATGCATTTTACCGGGCTACAATGCAAGGAGAAGGGATACAAAATAATGAATTCTGATTGGACACTAAAACGGTGCATTTTATTTTCGTATTCATTTTGAGGTCAGTGCAGATGAGTGCAGTGAAGTACATTTCAGAAAGAAAGAAGAAAAAATCCAACAAACTCTGTTGAATATTTTTGCCAAAAAATTGGCCGTTTATCTTTTCAGGCCGTTGCGTGTTTTTCGCGTGTTCTAGAAATAACCAGGCCGTTCACATCACAAGCTTGCTTGCACGACCAATTTCCTATGACGTTGCCAAAAAATTTCCCATATAATTGTCGAGACTGCTTAACACATACAGGCCTAACTAAAACAAACGCGCAATACATGTGTATTCGCCTATAAATATAGTCAGACTAAAGTTTATCTTTTAGCCAAGGCTTCCGTTTAAATTACGTTTTCGGGACGTAGTGGCCAAGTACTGAGAATTAAAAAACTCATCGACAAAATAATGTGGTGTAAACATTAAACAGTGTTAGACTTAAATCACTATTAGTAAACATTTTAACACTATTCTTTTATATTTATAACAGTTCGATGATTATTTCATAGATTATGAATTATAAAGTAAACTCCAACGTATTTAATATCCAAGCAGGAAAGTTTATAGATAATCTTATATTATTTGTATGAAAAAATTTAAAACTTAGTCTTGACGTTATCTTCTCTTACAAGTTACAAGTTATGTTGGTTTGAATGAATAGGGTTTGAAAAATGCATCGAAAAAGAAAATGTCGTAATTGATAAAACTATAAATGAATGCTTTTAAAATTATCAACTAGCAAAAATGGTAATTAAAATATACTTACCGAATGTATTTACAATATTTGCGGTTACGATACAATGATATTTTACTATTTTTTGAACTATTTATTTAATATTATTATTATTATTACTATTATTATTTTATATTTATTTATTTATTTACGGTTGCATTTTCAAAAATATTTTATAATTTTAAATAAAAATCAATATTTTATTCTATTTGAACATAATAAATGTGCATTAGTTTTAATTGAACATATTATTTACATTTGTACTTATATGCTATAACTAGTAGAATACCCGTTGTCAGGTTTAAATATAAAAAGTACGTTTTTCGCCCAATGGGGGGTATTCTTTGCTTCTCGGACAAGGAAATGAAAATGGGTGTATTAAATTTTAAAGAAACTATAGATCATTTCTTTAGTTAAATAATTCTGAGCAAAGCATCAGAATTACAATATACCATTTATATATTTCATATATATATACCATTTTTCGTCTAATTATCAGTAGATTTTTTCAAAATAATCTAGTTTTTATGTTTAACAAAGAAGACATTTTTGTTTAACCAAAAGATTCGAAACTTATTATTCTATCTGTATTCATAGTTTCCTATTTCTTCAAATAATTATTTAAAATTGAAAATTAACGAAAAAACAGTTAATTAAGTAAAAATCATTTAATAATTTACTAAACGCTTATCAAAAAAAACTTGAGTCATTTTTGAATTTTTTCAGTAGAGTAGTGTATGAGTTTAAGTCATATTGAATTTTCTGGAGTTTTCACCAAAAATTAAAAACTTTATTGGAATTATACTTGAAAGAAATGTAGTATTTTCAAAGTTCTATAATTAACTCATTAATTCTCAAAGTTTGTTGAAACTTTTTTTAAAGTATGAAGTGATACGTCAATAATATATGATAAAAATTTCAAGTCTAGCAACATTACTTTCATTAGTTTAGGCTAGAGAGACTTAAGTCAATTTAATGAAAATATCGTTTTTGGCGAATTTTGCCGTTTTTACTCCGATTTTCGGTAGTTTTTCCTCTCACCAAGAAAAGCTATTGAGATGAGAGCTTGATAAATTCTCAAAGTACCATTTAAATAAAATTTTCTATCTATAAAGTTTCTATGTAAAACTTTTGGACAGAGTTAAAATAAGCAAAAGTGTATCCAGAAAAAAAAATAAACATCATTACAAAACCATAAGATCCTTCGCTTCACTCAGAATCTAAAAATGTTTATATAGTATCTGGCAAGATTAAATATTGTTTAATCTACTTAAATACAATTTAAGTAAGATCGTTTAAAAAATATTTCATATATATCAATTACTTATTAAGCTGATTATTATCTTTATTTATTTTATTTATTATAGCTTCTGGCAGTGGCTCTGCTTGTGCTAGGCTTAAGCAGTGACGATTTAAAAAAGGCATACTAAAATATTATCAACAAAACTTCTTTGTATACAATATTCTTTACTCATTTATCAACAGGGGTAAAATCAGTAAGCTATTTGGCGAGCTTACGCCTGAGCAAGTTACGTAGAATTGTCTATGTGAAAACCCGTTTTCTCTCTAGTCTATCCCGTATGCTCAAGAGTCTGTCCTTTTAAGTTATGTCTAAAAACATTGAAGAAATTTTTAAATAAAATTAGCCTACATTACTTTAAGTTTAGATTTTTAACTGAAAAAATTTTTTTTGAATCGTTTTATAGTTTTTGAAATTTGAAGTTATTTTTTCATGACATTTCCTATTTTTAACCTATATTTTCGCATTGAATAACTATGATGATATCTGAATTGTATTGTAGTGATTACAATTATAGCAAGTACACATATTATTTAAAAATTTGTATATGCAACAAAACTCAGAAATCATTGTTAATAATAAAGAAAAAAATGTTGGATTATTGAGGTAAAAATAATTTAGAACAATTATGAGAATTGCTTTCATGATCTAACAAAATTATATGATTATATGCAGTTTATGACTACTGCAGACAAATAATTAATATAACTTACCAATAATAACGAATGTTGAATACAGGCACTTTAATAGTTCAACAAAGAATTTAATTACTCATCACTGTACCAATGAAAGAACATTTAAAATTAAGTTTTGTAAATATATCAAAAAGTTAAAAGTTGTAAATATATCAAACACCTTAATAAATAATAGGTAAGATTTAATAATGAGATTCAATTATTCGGAAGACCAAAATGGCGTGGAAGCGAATCCCTCCATGACTCTGTACATCTATTTTGTAAAAAAGCGGGTCTTTTATAATTATTTGAGGACAGTAGGTCTTGACTGACCCAGTCCGCATCTGCCTACAATGCCAAAAACATCAGTAAATTTAATAAATACATAATTATCGGCAGATTCATTTTTAATGATATATTAAATGACACTCACCAAATTAATTAAAAAATAAAATTATAAGTTTTTATTTTGGAGAACTAATCAGAATAGTTAAGAATTAATACTTTTAAGAAGTAACTTTTTTGCCATAATACTGATTTTTTTCTGTTGTGTTTTATATGTATAATATATTATTGTATGATTGAATACATCTCAGAATTATTTGTGTATGAGAAATGAGAAATATGCTTTATAAGTTCAAAAATATATCATCGAAGAAAATTTAAGGTTCCAAAACCAATGTTAAAATTAAATTGTAATATTCGACGCCAGTTCAAATAAAAATGTAATAAAATGCAAAGCCTATTTAAAAAACACTCAGATTAAACTTCTTATTTTATATTTATATTTAGATTTCATAATTTTCTTACACTCACTTTCATTATTTTACGAAAATTAAATTTTGGTAGTATCAAATTTAATATCTAAATAATTTCTAATTATTTTTATAAATTTAAAAAATAATAGATTTGAATAGTTACAGATAATATGAGTATACCAAAATAATTTGGCTTTTTAACTGTTAGTGACAACTATTAAATAAAAACGAAATAATAATAATAATTATAAATATTTGTTGAAAATAAATTGATAATAAGTATTTAAGTATTTTAAATAATTGTAATGGTATTCTAATTGACAGTGAATTTATTTGAGAATAAATAAATAAATTAAAATAAACTAATAAATTATTTTCTGGATTAGTTAGCTTTGAGTAAGTAACTAATTTTGATTTTTTTAATAAATT
The DNA here is from genome assembly GCA_027580255.1 of Therioaphis trifolii. Taxonomy (NCBI): domain Eukaryota; kingdom Metazoa; phylum Arthropoda; class Insecta; order Hemiptera; family Aphididae; genus Therioaphis; species Therioaphis trifolii. The sequence continues at coordinate 77,906,290 of CM050404.1, read as the reverse complement.
GTAATTATATTAATGTAGTAATTGCTATTTTGAATACTTAATTTGATTTTTTTAGGGCCTTTAGTTTTTTTTTAGGATAAATTCTTCGAAAATTAAAACAATGTTAATTTGATCTATATATATATATATATATATATATATATATATATATATATATATATATATATATATATATATATATATATCATGTCAAAGATGCATAATTTACATTTTCATTCAATGACATATCTCAACTAAGATTACAAGAATTATAATATTTTGTATTTTTATAGCGATGTTATTAATTAATTATATGATTTTAATAATTAATATTGATTACCGTAACTATGTTACGCTAATACACCATAACTTCATTGTTTTTACGTTTATATAGATTTTAATAATGAATAAAATGTTGCAGGTGTAGGTATAAGTATAGGTACACATAATGCATATAATATGTATATATATACTATATAGTGATAGGGTTTATACTCATTAGTCATAACCAATAGTATCATAATGTGTGTTTCTAATACTTGCCAATGATTATTAATTGGTAGATGCCAAACTAATTTTTTAGGAATGTTTGTGACACATAAAATAATTAATTTAATTTAGAAGTATAAATTACTTTATATTTGAGTTTAATTGTATAATAATATGATAGTCAAACTACTTGATAGTTAAATTACATTGAATTTAATCTTTAATAGATGATATGAATAACCTACTATCATCTAAGTACATTTCTATTCACATAATATATGTGAAAGCAATTAAAAGTAAATAACGGTTCTAATAATAATAACTTCTTAAAAATTAGTAAGATTCTAGAAATCTTAAAAATCTGGTAAAATAATGGTGGTAGAAATTCGTTCTTCGTCCCTTTGGTTCTCAGACAAGACATGGTGTTGGGCATAGAAAATTTTAGTTGAGACACTTTTACGATTTATAAACGATAAGTGTAGTATGATTTTATTTTAAATTTGAAATAAATGATAAATCATTGTTTTCGAAAAACCATTCTGAATGAAACTCAAGTAATAAATTTACTATAGTCTTGTTCAGTTTCCGAAAAACAAAAAAATCGTATGATAAACAGTTGATGAAATTTTCAAATGTACATGAGTACATCTGTATCTAAGTACTATAAAATGTATGTACTACATATACAAATAATACAAACACATTCTTATTAGATTTTGAACAAAGCGAATTTAACGGTAATTTTTTTTTTTTGTAGCATAATATTATTAAATATATTATTATTATTATTATTATTATATATGATTACTTTTAAGAACATGAAGTCTTCAAAACATCAATACAGGCGTACAGTATACCTGTTAATCTTTCGGAAGTTTTATCTAATTATTATCTTTGAAAGAATTTTTATAATCATTTCTTCTTAATATGAGAAGAAAACTGACAAAAAAAAATATATACAGATCACGGAACGAGCTATTTGAATGACTGCATTTTATTATTTCAAATATAACAGCCTTAGACACTTTATATTTCATTAATTATTTTAGTATTATAAAAAATGTAGTTTTAAAAATAAATAATATTCTTCAGTTTTTATTAGAATAATCTGAAAAGTAAATGCTTTCATATAATATTTTCATTTTACATAAGTAAATCAATTGTTTTCACCAATCATCATAATTAATATTTTATATTCAATTGATCATTTCTATTTTCTATTGAGAGATAATGCATTATGAGTATTTAAAATCGTGTTATAACTTTCTACCTCATAAAAAAATAAAAATAAATCAAATTTCGGTTTTGGATAATTTAATTCCTTAAATTAATTATTAATTATTGTTTTGTCATTTCTTAGTTAAAAATAAAATAACAACGCAGGCATAAAATGAGAGTATTCGTTCCTTTTTAACTATTATTAATTATTAAAAGATTTAACATAATAACTTATCATTATTAAATAAAATTAATAAAATTATAAAAAAATATTATTTATTATTAAAATATTTGTGCACTACGTTATAACGTCAAGGTAGTAAAGCTTTTCTGAAATGAAGGAGATTAGGTTAAGCTATACGTGATTCGGAAAGCTAATGCAAAAGCAAGTCTCTTGGTAACAGTTGTCAGAATACAAAGGAAAAGATCTAGTTTTGGTGAGCGATTTACAATAAATAGAATGTTTTAAACAGATATGTAACTGTTATAATAACTACAATATATAATGTACCTCTTAATATTTATTTGTATTAAGTACTAAAATCTTCACTTGGAAAGTTTTTTGGAAGTTGTACCTCATTATCTATACATAAAGTATTATGATATATTTTATTTGTGATATATTCACTTCAATGATATGCTGACGAGTGACGAATTATCTAAATATGCGAGTTCAACATTAATTAATATTTTCATAAAAATGGGGAATCATTCTAATTTCAATAATATTTTCAATATTTCTTCCAAGATCAAATCAAATTTTTCTTATTATAATGATCTCATAATAATATTTTTTGACATTTTTACTTTTGTAATACACCAGTTAAGAATTTATTTTATTAGATTTTCCAGCAAAAAAGATATCGAATAACGGGTTCATGAAGATATTATTTTCTACTAGGAAATTGATATACTTGTTTTGAAGTTTCGCAGTAAGGTTATTCCATTATAAAATAAATATATATATATATATATATATATATATATCAACTAATTGATTTGATCATGTAATTAAATAATTATTTTCATTGTGTAAAAAAAATCATAAATATTAAAGTTCTTAATGATATATTTGCTAACATTTTTAAAAGCTATTTTTTTATAAAAGTCATTACTCATAAATAATCAATGTATGACGTTCATTTTACATTAATTCTACGATGTTTGTTTAATTATGGAGCGTATTCGAAAATATGTACGATAGGTACATTTTGTTTTTGTGTAGGTATGAAAAAACAATCGCGTTGGAGGATTTATTTCTTCTAAATCGAATTGACTCTTTTTCATAGACTTTATTACTATGCTCATGTATTGACGTGTACCTACTTATACGGTGTACCAATATCCCAGTCATTTTTAGTGAAATGTGCGTGTGTTTCCAAAACAATGAACGAATATAAAAGGTGACGAGATGAAAAGAGAAAAAAACTCGTCCGACGGATTTTAAACGTTTCGACCATACAGAATGCAATAGATATAGATGTATCAGCATTCAGCTATAAACATGCGCGCATGATACGTAAGTATGTGTTGCACCGACCGAACGAAGATATCAAGAGGTCGACGAGAGGTTATTTCCATTGGAGTCGGTGTGGGGAAAAGCGAAACGAAAAATAAGTCAGGCCTCTGGTCCCTTTAACGTCACGTACGGTCATAGGTCGTGGGATGAATCGTCAGACGTATAATACACACGGCTATGATGACGACGATGAGAATACGCGGTGAAATACGCGCGAGTGTTAAACGGCAGTGGCGGCAGCGTCACACGTATGACAACAGTGATTAATAAACGATATGTTGGACGGACGCGTGCGCGGGATATTGGCGAGGTTTATTTCGGGTGACGCGCGCGGCCACCGTCGTCGGCGACGATGTTCGTGTCCGCGTGAACCGCACGAACCCGGCGCGGCGGCCGGTAGACAATGGACAATATATTATATTATTATAATGTTTGCGCGGCGGTTTTTGCGGCCGTGCCGAGGCCTTGAGAAACGACCAGGAAACGTTGTGTTGGACGCATAAAGAGAATAATGGACGGACGTTCACGAATCGACGGCGGCGGCCGTCGCGTCGTCGAGATTTCGTGTTGATCGCCCCACCGTCCTCGTCGTAGTCGTGGCACGGCCGCGCCGCATAGCCGCATAGGTTAGGCATATGCGTACGTGAACGTAGAAAAAAAAATATTGTACACACACACACACACACACACACACTCACGCGCGCGCGCCCGCGCGATATAGGTAGTAGTAATAATTACACAAAACCGCCTTACGACGTGCACGCACGCACGCGCATGCGCGCGACGTGTGTTTTTACCGTCTTCGCGTAGACGTGAATATCGTGTGCGTGCACCGTGTGCCTACACGTTCGTGTGCGTGTGCGAGTGTGTGTGCGCGCGAGCACACGCTGTATATCATACGATGTATAACATTATGTGTTGTACGGACGCGCCCATGGCAGAATGTAATACAATAATTGTTGCGCGGGGCAGCTCGTGACCGTCGCGGCGGCCGTACGCTAAACGCGTGTACGTATGGTCGTGGTACGACGCGACGCCGCCGGTTCGCGAGGTGGGTACGTGCGTGCGTGCTCGTGTGACCTTTCGCACGCGCGCGCGCTCGGCGCTCGTGTACGTGTGTGCGTTTATACATGCACGTCGCGTGTGACCACGCGTGCATGTGAGTGTGTGTGTGTGTGTGTGTGTGTGTGTGTGGTACGTCGTCGGCCGAACCGGTTGCACGTTGTCCGTGGCCGCGGCTCGTCGGTGTCGTGAGTCGTGGGCGCTGTGTATGTGTGGGGAGGGGAGGGGGAGAGCCGCCAAGGGAGCGTAGGGCTAACCCGAAATTATTGTACTCAGTTCCTCCTCACCTCCTCCTGAAATCGTCTGCCGTTTATGTTACGGTTTTTTATTCTTTTTCCATGCGATTAGAGAAATTACACAAACAGTATTTTCTATTGGTTTTATGTAGTAAATGGAATACTTACATATTATGTATATTTCATTCGCATATTACTATTTCACGAATGTTACGGTCAGCGATAAGTTAATTTGATCATTCATTTTTCTTCGGTACTTGAAAATCATTAATCTATATTTGTCTTAATAATGTTTAGGTAACAAGTGATAACAATCTAAAGGCTGAAGTATTAATTATTAAACATTGTATAAATAAAAATGGTTTTGATATAGTAGCCATTGTATTTCAAATTCATTCAAAAGTTTTTCAAATTTAAATTTATTTAAGTAGTATACGTTCTTTCTGTTAGTTCAATATGTGGCCAACGATGGTTTACAGTAATAAATAAGTAAACACATAAATAAAAGTTTCCATGACCAAAGATAGATTTTTCAACCTATTATTGCTTCATATTGAAAGAAATTAAACAAATGTTATTAACTCAGACGAATAAAAATTTGTTCATTATGACTTTTACTATCTATCTACTTATAAATGTCACTTTATAAAGAGAAAAAATTACATAGGTTCCTAAATGTATTAAATGTTAAAATATGTATTATAATTATCGTTTCAATCTAAAGTGTTATCAAATTTAAACAAATCTTAATTAAAATTTTATTACATACCTACCTATAAGATGTAGTGATGGTTTAACTTATTTTCATATTAAAATGTAGGTGCTCTATATAGGATAATAATAATTTATAATTAATATACTTATTCTCTTAGTATTTTTGAATAAAAGAAGTGAATTAAGGGTGGAGTTTCCTATAAGTTTGTATGGTTCACTTGAATCCATGCAGAAATTCGTCACACCTATGCTCGTATTAATTTTGTTTATTTATTTTTTTTTTTTTTTTAATCGCAATGGGTGATGATTTGTCACTTATCGTGCTTAGTGAACGATAAAGATTATTTTAATGACATTATATAATATCTAATTGTTTTCGTAATATGTAATGACTCACATTAAAGGTGCACTGTAAGTAAATTGAGGTGACAACGGCAATGACAACCAATACAGGTCCTATATTTTGAATCGCGTATTATAATGTGATCAATTTATGTTTTCGTACTTGAATCCCTCTGCCATGTATAAATGGACTAATTAGAACGACCAATTCTCCGATGACCATCCTTTGAAGTTACAACCAATGAGTTATTAATATTTACGTTACACTACAGGCATGAAATTGCTTAGTTCGTGAAACAATCGTATTTCCATTGGCAATGAAATAAGAATTACCTGAAAAATAAAGTGTGATGAAAAATTGAAATATTCCATGTACTAATATACTTGTAAATAGTTATGCTTAATCAATGAATTAAATAAATGCTAATCGTACAGAAATATAATGTATATATTGAATTAAAATTGAAATAGTATCTGTTACCGAGATTTCAATATGTTTTACTTAACAGTTAATACAAATCATAACAAAAGTGAATTCCTTTAATTTTATGGTTCAGTAAAAAATATTTGAACAACAAGTTATACTCGGATATTGAAAAACCACCGTCAAATTATCGATTGAAATGAATTCTTATATTCGAAACAAAAGTTATGTTAGTCATTAACAGCCAAACGCTTCAATTGTTATAAAACTTTAAAATAGTAATCTAGAATCACATTTATAAAAAATTAATTAAAATAAATTGTATAATAATGTTATAAGTTATAACTATATAGATCATATATGTCTTCTAGTTGGTATTTTAAAGAGGACATTTTTCTCTATTCTCGATAGTTTTTTAAAGTACAAGGAAAAACTACCTAAAAATTGAGAAAACCCAATAAAATTTAATGTAGATAATATTTGTATCAAATCCATTTTGGTAGTTAAACATAAGCTAATCTAACCTAACACCCTCCCCCCAAATTGGTGCTACACACTTGACATTTGCAGTTGCACCTAATGTCAATATGATGTCATGATCTTTATACAGCACTTGACAAAAGATTTGAAAATATTTTACCATTTTCGGACTATGACTAGAACTTGAAAATTATTGAAAATATCTCGTTTGGAAGTTTCTATCTAATAAAATTTTAAAGAGTTGATTAAGCTTCATTAAATGTATTTATTTATATAAATTTTCACTGTCATCGGTTGCAACATTTTTTTTTTCATATAAGCTAGAAGTGTCGAATACAGCGAAATAGAGCATTTTTACGAATATTATTAAATCAACATGGATTATTTTTGTTATTATTCCAGAACTTTTTTCCTTGAAATCGAACAATTGCATTAATTATCTATCATGAAGCTTTCATTTTTTCGGAAACTTAACTAGTACCTAGTTGATACTAAAATTATAAATTGAGTTTAGGTTAGAATAGCTTTTCAAAAACAATGATTTATAATTGATTTAAAATTTAAAATGATACCATACTACATGTAACATTTGCTAATCGTAAAAATGGCTTATTTAAGGTTCTCTACGCCCTAAACTTTTAATGTGTCTGAGCACCGAAGAATACCCATGGTGCGAAGTATGTCCGGATTTTTATATTTAATACTTAATCATTTTGATGATAACCTAAGAATTTGTATGTCATGTACGTATAATTTGTATACATGAACTATTATGCATGAATTTTTAACTTGAAAACCACTATCAATTAAGAATTAAAAGATGGAGTTTCCTTGGATTTTTTTCGCATTATGTACCTACAAACAAACACAAAAATAGATAACATTTAAAAAGTAGATTTTTCCGTTTTATAAAACTGTTTAATGTTTGTAGAATTTCGTTGTTACACATCGTATAAGGTTGATGTCCCAAGACCAGATGTTTTAAATTATTATTAAAATAAAATTTGAACTTTGATCTTATAAATCTAATCTTTTATAGAGAATAAAAATAAATTTCATTCATAAAAATCGCAAAACAATTTATTCCTATTTGATATAGTTATGTAACTGGTAATCCATCTAAACATTTAAAATATATATATTAGCTTTTAAACCTGAAATAAACAAAAACATGAAAATGTTAATTTTTTCAACAAGTCCTATTTTATTATTAATTTCTTAGGATCAAAACTTCATTACATCTCCATATAAAATAATATAGTTGGTAACAGAGCACCAAAAGTCACATAAATTAATATTCTAGTTTTATTATTCATATTGATAATGATAGCAATAAAAGCAATAAACCTGAAAAGAGAAAATATTTAAAATAAGTTTTCAGGATAGAATGTGCTTCTATGATCAAACATATTTTTTCCCAATGTAAATTATAGTAAATGACTAATATTGACCAAATAGCAGAATACTAAAAACGATAAGAATTGTCATGTTAATGTTTTACTGTACAGCCATAGATCTATTAGATCTATTTAGGTGTTGAATATTAATCTGCTGACAAACAATCTGAGTGACTTCTAGCTTCGGTCTCTTCTATGTACTACATATAAATCCAGTTAAGTTACCTGCATTCAGCAGATATATACAATAATAATTCACAATTACTAGGTATAATATAGTCCTAATATACATTACACTATTACAGAGACGCGTAGTGACAACGAACAATGGTGTTACACTAGTAAAATACAATAACGGACGTGAATGGCCATCATCGTTACCCGCCCTACAAATTGTTGGGGTCATTATCATTATTATAACTATTATTTTTTAACCACCACGACGTGTTTCGTCCGTTGACCGTCATCTATAGACAGCTCGTTTCAACCCTTATATATTATATTCACATACTCGCATTTCCGTCCAAATATCATTGTTTTCAACCAGCATACGTATGAATTTGTACAATATAACGGTTCAACTTTTCAAAATAATGTAAATATCTTTACACTTTCGAGTATATAGGTTGTACTTGTATGCTTATGTCAGTGAAAACATAGATTATATTGTAAAACTGTGAATAAGAGGTAAATAACAATAATACATCTATATTTCAAACTTTCAATCTTCTCTGTCCAATACTTAACAGTTAACGTTAATACAAAGACAAGTCAAAAACCTACTCGTGAATTAAAATTTGTGTTTTTTTTTTTTATAGGAGTATGATGGAAATAGTTTAATTGTTCTGATGACCTAACATAACCTAGGTTCTATATAATCATGCCACGAATAAGTGATGATACTATATTTGTGAGGTCTCAAAAAAACAATATTTTCTCATTTTTTTAGGTAGAGTTGGTACTCACGAATGTATTAAAGAAAATTTTCTTTCATTTTAAACGAAACGAATCTTAAAAAATACGCAGATTTAACGTACTTATCGATAATTTATTTTGCTATTCAATTTGTTTAGAAAGAATATTATTTTTCTAAGGTTCATTATTAAACTACCATAAAATATTATATATATATATATTGTATATTGAATGTATATTAACTTGATAAATGCCAAGACACTATCCATATCGACACTAAAATACATGTTTTGCATATCATTTACTTACTCAATAATCAAAGTCTCTGTTAGTTGCAATTTGTAAAATAGATTTAAATCAAACGTTTTTATTATTTATTTTTTATACATTTCATACTAATTTAAGGTATGTAGAATAGCCATATGTAATAAAATATACGTAAAAACCAATATAAATAACCTACAAATTTAGTTTGAATTATTATTAGGCAGGTACTTCAATATTCTAGTATCATAAACTAAATTTAATGATGGATTTATGTTAGTACAATTTAAAGCATTTTTGCCACATATTACTCTATAATATGGGTATTGGGCATATGATAAATTTATTACATTTTTTCCGAATTAGTGAAAAACAATGAAGACTAAAGTAAGTATGAATATGTATAATACACGTCAGTGTAATATATCACTGAAATCAAATAAATCGTTATTCATGATCATTTTTTATCAAAATTGTTTTATATTTTTAACATCTTTTCACAAAAACTCTTTAACCGTCTAGACAATTTTCATTTATTTTGTATTGTATGGATTTAATATGAAATAATTATGTTTAAAAAGGTTTCAATTTAGATATTATAGCAGTTTCTTATGTATGGTTGACACGTAACTACAATATAATAAATAAGAACGTAAGTTTTCTTAAATTTCAATTTATATAGAATGCTATTTAGTTATTTCTGTATTTTCTATTTTACAATACACCTAGTGGAGCACGAACCGGTCGTTTTCTCCATCATCTAATTTTTTCCTTGATGAATTATAAAAATATAAAAACAAAAATGATTATCTATTTGTTAAAATGTATTCTTTGAGGTTGAAATAAATATTAATCTACTATCTCTATAGTTTATAATACAATTCTTAGTTTTAGTTATAAGAAAATATTTTATTGCGATTATTTATTAGTTTAATACTTTATATTGTTATGTACTTTAAGTTCTATGGCTTCTATAAAGTATTAATATTATATATAGTTGAAATTATAAATTTTAAAAACAAAATAAATCGTCAATGCAAAACAGGAACTTTAAATTTAGAAGTTATGTTTACTGAACTTTTCTATGTTTTTTTAATAATTTAAAATATATATGTTATACTATTTTAGGCTGCTAAGGCACACACATTTTTACATATTTATATTAAAAACTGAAAATACGTGTAAACCCATATCCTTGTAAAAATAATAATAAACAAGTATACCTATTACGTATACTTATTTTAAATCAAATAAATTAAATTTTTTTTAAACAAAATTAGAATTCTAACAAAATATTGAGACCTTAAATGCTAACTTAACAACATTTTTTTTTCAAAACTACTGTTTAAAATTTTAAAAAATGATCTCGCAGTAACAAAATTTCCGATTAAAATTATAAAATTCTTTTAGAAACGATTGCACAGATATCTAGCTTGAATACATTATATGCAATTTATAAGCAGTCATTACAAACACGATAGACTACCATTTTGACCAATTAGAATCAAAGACCTTGTTTGCACAAATAAAAAATAATTATAAAAGTAAAATAAAATAAAGCGGAAATGTATTTCACTATCCAAACAGATACAACAGGAAATACCGAGATAACTTTAAATTATTTGGAAAAAAAAATTGGGCACAATGCAATCGAATTAATTAGAAAACAAATCATATAAAAAAATGACATTGAAAATTTAGAAAAATAAGTTAAAACTATACAATAATGATGTACACATTTATTGAATTATTTTTGTTTTCGCCGTATTAAGATTTTGGCTTTTGCGGGTATAAAAAATGGATAAGTCTTGCTAAAATTTATTTCACCATTCAAGGAGGTTCAGTGGCCTTAAACGATTTGCATTTTCTACATGTTGTTAACCTTATTTTATTTTACTATATTTACGCATTGCGATATCGAAAAGTTCACTTACACGCGAGTCGTTAACGATTTAGCAGTAAAAAATGGATGAATCCTATTAACTACTAATGTAGGCAATTTAGAACCCTATTTCGAGACAAAGAAATCTTATTAACTATAATTGGTCAATTTATGTATATATATATATATATATATATATATATATATATATATATATATATATATATATATATATATATGCATGTATACATTTATATAAAAATCCGGATTGATCTAAAATTATCGAAAAACGTAGATCACAAACTTTCGGAAAAAACATCTCAAACGTGTACTGAGCACATCTTGATACGAAAGTCTTATTTTTTTTTTTTAACGATCGTCGTGAAAGGAGTTAGAGGCGACGGTCCTGAACTCGGATATGCTTATACGTGTGCGCATGAATTTATTATAATGTATTCGTATAATCCACGAACGGCAATACGATCGGACGGCCAATGAAAACGATCGTATAACCTATTCAAAGACGATAAATATATACACGAGGTATTTATAATAGAAATAATAATATATTCACATGTGTGCGCTCGAAATAAATTCGCGAACATTTGATTATACAACGCGCGCCGATCGGCCGAATATCACCTGTGTAAAAAATCACGAAATGCGCGAATTTCCAAGGCGACCGGTTTTTGGCGGCGGGACGCCCGTGGACGCTGCGGTGAGGCGGTGACGCTGCCACGACGCTGGGTCCGGCGGGAGGTGAACGCACGGCGGTTTCGCTCGGCGAGGGGGGCCCGGTCGGGAAAGTGGGTGCGGACGCCGGGGCAGCGTCCTCGTTGCCGCCGCCACTGCGTCGAAGGTTCGTCTGGTTCCCCCCACCAAACGGTCCTTTGCCTCCTCCGCCACCGCGGCCGTCGCCGCCGGTCGAAATATTCGCGGGTTCCCCCCGTTCGCCGTCAACCGGCCTACGGCGGCACCGAGCCGGGGAGCGCGGGACCCGGCGTCTAAGCGGCGTTGTCAGTTCGGGCGTACCGCCGGCGCGACGTTTTTGCGCGCGCGTCCTATTCCGCCCGGTCGGTTCGTTTTTTGGCGCCGCGCAACGGCACCAGTGCAGTGTACGGCAGCGCTCACAGTCACTCGATCAGTCGACCGGCAAAGTCATCGGAGGCCGGTTGAACTCCCATCGAAAGCGCGTGATAACGCACACACACACACACACACACACACATACACACACACACACACACACACTCACACACATACAAAGAATCACACTCACACACACATTGACACAAACACTTAGACATACATACACACATAACACATGTACACACGGACACTCACACACATATACACATAACTACGTACACACCGACGCACGCAAATATATGTACACACACACGCACGACATACGCGCGCGAACAGAAATATTCGCGAACGACGCGATTAGTGCGCTCGTCATACGCCGGCGACGTGTTATACCGGTTTGTGAAAAAAAATAATTAGAATAATAATAAATTTTTTTATCGTTTCGTGTGTCCTCTCTATCGAGTGCCGCCGTGTTACACACACACACTCCAGGCGCCAAAATGAGTTCATATAGCTAAGGTATTAAAAACAAAAAAAAAACAAAAAAAATTCAAAATACAAAATACAAAAACATTTTTTTTTTATTGATTAAGTTTTATTTTATTTTATACTTAATATATTGTTGTTATTGTGGTTCTTATACGCGTATTTCGTGAAAGGTCGTGGTGAATAAGTTTTTTTTTTCATTTATTTTGGTGTGCATGTTCGGTGTGTCGAATTAGCCAAAGTGCTGCAAACGAAATTGTGTTACACCAAATTTCCGTGGTATTTTATTAGACGGTACTAATGGTGTTACGAAAAGGAATTTCGCGGAGGACGATAACTACTAACACACAGTGCGTATATAACTATGTGATTTTTAAAATCTTATTTAGTATTTGTAGTTAATATGAGTATTATTTGCAATCCGTGAATGACGCACATTCATAGTATGTTGATATGAGAATCAACATTCGACCAATGTACATAATACCGGCTATGGTACTCAGATAACACAAATATGTACATAATCTTATCAGATGCTTCCCAACTTACTTCTTATCATCGATGTGGTGTTAATATTATCGAGGATATTAATCACGTTATCAACAAATTATCGGTTATATGTTCAAATCGAATTTATCGTATTTAATTTCATCTGTAATTGTTTATCTTACTATGGAATAATTTAAACAAATTTTTTTTTCGTTATGTGCACACGCGTCTTTAAATTGCATACACGTTACGCCAGTCTACTAAAATTTAAATAGCTTATGACTGAATATCCTTAGTATTCAACATAAAAAATTGTAAGGGTAGCGTAAAGCAATAAATTATTATTGATATAACTTAAATGATCATTAATAATATCCCAAATAGAAATCTATTGAACTTCATATTAGGACGTTGATTATAGGCTCATATATTCGAGTTTTTTTAAAATTTAAATGCTTTAAATCTATATATTATCTTTAATAACGAAAAATCAGGGTTTTCTTCTGAGAATTAGTTATCTGATTAGTTTGAAATTTAAATATAAAGGAATCTGAGATATTTACATGTAGAACACTTTAATCCAAGAACAAGGATAACTTTAATAATATATTATGTTACCAAACTAAACATAAATCAAACAGTTTTTTTATTTTTTCAATTATAAAGTGGTTTTATAAATTAAAATATCCTTACAGTTTATCGTTTTCGATGGTAAAAAATGCATATTTTATACTATAATCTGTACTAAGAGCTTAAGGAGGGGTATATTGAAAAGAATGTAATTAACTTAATCAAAATTTAACATTTATGTTTTTTTTAATTTTCAGTCAAATCTGTAATTGATTTTTACTGGATATTTAAAATAAATTTTTAATGTTTGCGTTTTAGAATTTTTTTGGTCTATGCCTCATTAGGTTTCATACAAATTAAAAATTAAATAATTTATATTATTATATCTTAATAATAATAAATCCTAAAATTCTATCCTGGTAAAAACTTAAAATAATAATATTTATTTATAATAATTTTATATTTTGTTGAAATAAAGTTTATGAACTTCAACTACAACAATAGTAGAATCTCAGTTCTAATATATAAATATATATATATATATATATTTTTTTTTTTGTGAATTAGTAACCAAATATTAGATATTCAGTTGTATTTAATGACTAATGACTATTGAGTATATACTCGGAACGAAAAATACTTGTATATTCACTGTCCGTTTGTTAACTATACAATATTTTAATTTTGTTTATTTCACCAGTAGCCATGTTATATTTTATTTAACCATCTAATTTTAATTCATAAATTAAAATCATAAGAAAATCTCAGAGCATATTGAAAAAAAATAATAAGTCATCTTAAACTCGGAATACCAAATCGAAATCTTATTTTTATCGACTTAGTTTTGAATTACAAATCAAAATAAATGTGAAGAACGAATTACGGGTATTCAAATTTTAACAAGTAACGTTCGTTGATTATTTGTAAACTTTATTTGTTGATTTCTGTATACAATTTATTTCAAGTGTCTGTAATAATAAAAATAATAAAAAAAAAAAAAACAAAAAAATGTGTGCTGTAGTTTGATTCATTAATATAGAAGTATATTGTGCTATAAACAATTTAGAAAAAAAAATATCGCTATATAATTGTACTGTTTTCGCTTATATTTATTGTGAATTTACCGATAAGAATAATATATTAAATATTAGCTATTATCTGGTTCATTACAAAAATACAATTAATGCACTAATAATTTAAATTGTCTATATTTTAAGTGTCTAAGGTAAATGTTAAATTAATGGAACATAATATTTGATCAAAACAAAGGAACTTCAACCCTTAGTCACTTAACAGAACAACCCTTTCATAGATAATTCGTTTGCTCACTTAATTTGCCACTCTATAATATTACGTCTATTACACGTCGTAACGTAAACACAATGCATCATTGCACCATGCAGGTTACAGCTGATTCAAATAATTAACTACATGTTGTATTCTATTTCCTACCCCAACGGAGAATCGTTAATTCATTTAGATTTATTAAGTCTCATAAAAAAAAACATAACGATCCATTATACAATTTACAAGACTATATGTGATTCGTAAATAAAGGAGTAGTTATATGATTTTGGATGAATAATATCAATATTTTAGTTAAAATATTATTTTGATTCCAATAATAAACATTAAAATTATTTAATTATTGGTTTATTCAACAACTGAAAATGAATAAATTTCAAAATAAAGAAAATTTTACAAAATATAAAAGCCAATATATTTTTCTCCTGATGAGAGTTCATAAATGTTTTTAGCTTAGAACTAAGCTATAATATATCAAAAGATACTGAATTTTAAATTTAGTTTTTAAACATATCTATATTTAAAAATATTTTATTTTAAATTTGCAATAATTGTATAATTTATACTTGACATTATCAATAATTTTTATTTAAATAATCTATAATATCACTATAACATAATATTCCAATAAATAAGTACAATTACCTTTTTTTAATAAAACTAGTTTAAAATTTAAATATGTATATAAATAAAACCTTATTTATGTTTCTGTATGTATTGAGTCATTATATTAACATACACTATTTATTTTGTAACTTAGTAAATATCATTAAACAATTTATAGGCACACAATTTTACTTTTCATGTAAAAAATACTTCATACAAAGTTAAATAAAAATGAATTTAACAATTAATGGAGTATTTTGATACTACATTTTTAGCTATATCAATTATTTATAAATAGCATTAGGTTAATGAGATTAACGTAAATAAATATTTCACTATGTTGTAATACTAACTGTATAATAACGCCTAGGTCGAGTTCAGTGACAAAGCACTTATATTATTGTATGATTACTGATTGGGCGTATATCGATTCCGCCGATTTGGTATCGATTCCGCCGGCTATTGATTCCGCCGGCTACTGTTCATAAAAATCATTTATCGATTCCGTCTTTGACTTACAAGCATAGTCAAAGTAAGATTTTTAATAATAAAAAAAAAATGTAGAAAATTTAATATCAGAATTCAACAATAATCAAATTACCATTTTTTCATATTTAAAACAAGTGTCTAAATATTATATTGTTGAATAGGTTATAACTTAAAATTAATTTTTTTGACTGATCATTTTTGTTATTTTGTATAATACTGACCTTAATGTTTTATAATTTATATATGTATATATGTGTATTATGATTATTTTTTGAGCTAGATATTATAATGAATTGAAAAGTATTAAATAATAACTAAATAGTATGATTAACCATTTACTAAACTATATTATTTTTGTGCGTGTATAGTACCTAGCCGGCGGAATCGGTAAATGATTTTTATGAACAGTAGCCGGCGGAATCGATATATGATTTTTTTTTAAACCACGTGTTTCGGCGGAATCGATAAATCCCCTACTGATTTATGTGATGATCAATTAGTAAATTATCTTCAATTAAGTACCAACAATAATTGATGCATGCTAATTTCTCAAATACTGAATAAAAAATTTGTAATCCGTTCACTCATTAATTTTTCTTAGTCTATACTCTATACATATGTAGACGTTTTTAATAGGTGGGAGATGGGTGGATGGGTGGGTGGATGAGTAGGTAGGATTATTAACTGTCACAAGTTTATAAGGCACAGTATTTAGTTAAGGTTTGTTTTTATTAAGACGTCTTCTATAAATCGCTTAAATTGTATTTGTAATCATTAATATTAAAATAATAGAACTTTAACAATTACTGCATATACTTTTTAAGGTTAGTTTAAACCATCGTGGTTTAAATTTATTATTAACACTTTTCGAGTTTTAATCATCACTGTTAGTACCCTTTGAATCAAACTAACTTCAAATGAAAATATAATAGTGAATACTCCTAATAAATTATTTTTCAAATGTATTACACTTATATTACGTGTGACAAATATATAATTTATCAGTATGATAAATGTATGTTTGTAATCTACGTTAAATACTGATAATCTATAATAACTCAACAATGTCCAATGTTTCTTAAAAACAACTAGCTTATGTTATTGGTAATATATATATAATTGTGTCTTTCATATATTAATATCTCTTTTAATTTTTTTATTGAATATTTAAATTCTAATAAATATATATTTTTTATTTAATTCGATTTATAAACAATGCTTGTAGATCAAACAGTTGCAACCGTTATAATACATTTTAAAATATTATAAGAAAATTATAGAACATATATACTTGATTAATGAAATATTACCATACAAGTTACAATAACTGTAAATCTATGTAGAATATATGTGTTTAGATAGTTGAATGTGGTTCATATTTTGGACATGGAGTCCTCAAAAGGCGACGACAATAACGTGGACACAAACCAATCTCGGGCCAATGACATATTTTATAATTTACACCTAAATTGAAAAAAAAATGAAATGCAGTACCTAGCTAAATCATTTTAAAAGTGTAATATAAATGATTCGAATGTATTCCCCGTATTTTTTCACCGTAAATCAACCATGGTGGATTTTTTTTATTACCTATGTGATTATTCTATAGTACCTACAATTAATCTACGATATAACTCAATGTTATCATGATTATTGAAAGAACTGTCTCTAATATATTTAAAAACTCAATTCAATTTTTAACATTGAAACATCAATTAGTTACCTTGTCGCGCGTTAGAAGTGAAATATTGTACTTTAATATAATATACTGACTTACGAAAAATATGTGTAGTTTTGCGCCTTAAGTGAAAATCTCACCTACTACGTACGGTGAATGTGGGTAAATTTAGGGATTAGAGATAGTTTAGACGGGGTGATTCATCCCTTGAAGCCACGCTTTGCCCACGGGAATTCCAGGGAAAACGAACTCATCCAATTGGATGCAAGTGCGTGTACCAGTGTGTACAGACTACTCATGTAGTGTATCTGTTTGTGTGCGCAGGCTGTCTCAGACATGGGAAGCGAGCACTACTGTCTCCGGTGGAACAATCATCAGAACAACCTGCTGGGCGTATTCAGTCAACTGCTCCAAGAAGAGTCCCTCGTGGACGTGACGCTCGCCTGTTCGGAAGAAGGCCGCCTGATCCGCGCCCACAAGGTGGTTTTATCCGCGTGCAGCGCGTACTTCAAGGCATTGTTCCTAGATCATCCAACCCGGCACCCGATTGTGGTGCTCAAAGACGTACAGTTTGCCGAGCTCCGCGACCTGGTCGAGTTTATGTACCGCGGCGAGGTTAACGTGGACCACAGACAGTTGACCACTCTGCTGAAGACGGCCGAGAGCCTAAAGGTCAAGGGGCTGGCCGACATGGCTCGCCCCAGTGACGGCGACGACGACACCGTCAGCAATCGCGTCGAGCTGGTACCCGCCGACCGGGACGACGAGCCCATGGAACCAGAAGATCTGCGACCGTTGAGCCGGTGCCGAACGCCGGTTCCGGCCGAAAGCCGCACGCCGTCGCCGCCGCCCACCGAGAGCGACGACAACCTGTCCATGCAGAGCGAGCCCAGCGACATGACCACCGTCGACAGGCATGGCCAATCGTCCCCGTCCGGTTCCGGTCTGCCACCAGTTCAGCAAGTACCTTTGGTGAGTAGAGCACATATAGATTTGCGTATTTTTCGTCCGTACAATTTACGTCGTTGTTATTACATTACGCGCGCGGCTACACGGTAGAATGGACACGGGAATTATTCATATCGCTCTCGAATAAAACCACCTTTCCCTTCCCTGTGCCACTGCGCCATCACTCCCTCGTTGCCGTGCGAAATCGATGGATACAGTCGAACTTCGCAATGTTTATGCGCAATGAACATGCATATAATACATAATACAACAAATAGTCATGCTACGTAACTTTCACCTATTCCGTTGTAACGCTGTTTATGAAAACCGTTTTGCGAGTTTTTCACTTTTTTATCCTCTCGGCCTCTTCTGATATCGATTGTTTCAACGTCGGGTAGATAAACCATAATATAAAACGGTGTATGAGTGTATAAGCGCTGCCGCCGTTCAAAGGAACTCATTTATTGGTCCGTGTAATTGGATTATACGTTGACAAATATCAGACGATTTCTTTCGTTGCCGATAGGCGACCCGTGAACTTCTCGTATTTCGTTCCAAGAACAATGTAAAGATGAGAATATTCGAAAATAATACGGTTCAATTTCTAGTACACGTTCAAAGTGTCGAGAAATCACTTAGGTAACAATCGTTCCGCTGTTGTATTCTACTCATTCACACTCCTCCAAATGTCTACCAGCCTTTTGTCGTTATGCGTGTTAATGGTGTCGATTTTAAATCATCTTCTCAATTAGTGTTCGTATTCCAATATAAAATATGTCTCATTAGAAGGGATTTTTGTATTTTACTAAATTCATATATATATATATATATATATTAATAAATGAAGTTAACAAAAAGATTAATTAATTAATCAAAAAGAAAATGATTCAATTAATTTATACTGTCGTATTAACTTATGAATTAAAAGAAAATGATAATAATAATAATAATACAATAATTATCATTACAACATAGATACCTTTGAAATACCTTTGAAATCGTATTTTATACTTTACTGAACATATTACTTGTTTTCTATTATGTACAAATTAATCATTTTTCAAACATTTATGTTTCTCAATATCCGGTATAGCTGTGTTTTTCTTAATTTTCAGTAAAAAGTCATCAGGTATATAAGTATTTCATAAATCGAGTTAACTCAACTTAGTATAAAATTAAAATATGTTGGAATCCGGACATACTCCGGTTAGGTTACACCATGAGGTATTTTCCACTTCTGAGACAAAATAATGGGAATGGGTATCATTAAATTTAAAAAAATAATATAACACTTCTTCAGTTAAAAGATCCTGAGCAAAGCTTCAATACGAAAATATACCTTTTATATATTTTACCATTTTGAGTCTAATTTTCGGTAGGTTTTTTTCAAATTTGTTCAAAGTTTTCTTGACAAAGAAGACATTTTTTTAAATAAATAAAAAGACTCAAAACATATTGTTCTATCTGTACCCAAAGTTTCATTATGATTGGATGGATTATTTTTTTTAATAAACACTCAAAGTTGAATATTGATGTAAAAGCAGTGAATTCCGTAAAAACCGTTACTTAATTTGATTGAACGATTATTGAAAAAAAATTTTGAATCACGATTTTCAAAATTACTCAGTATCGTTACTTAAACATACAAATAGGGTCATATTAAAATTTCAGAACTTTTTGTCAAATACTAAAAATTTTATTAAAAATAAACTTAAAAAAAACAAGATATTTTCAACATTTTATTTTTAGCCTAAATGTTGACAATTTTTTTTAAACTTGTGTATAGTTTGTAAAAATATGCTAATTAATATTAGGGGAAATGTTCAAGTTTCTAGCAACATTGTTTTTGGACTAAAGTTGTGACTAAAAAACTAAAATCAATTTAAAGTGTCGTCTACAGCAAATTTTACTGTTTTACCCGGCTTTTCAGCTGTTGTTCTTCAATCTTAGAAAAATTATCGAGAATAGAGATAATTGACCTCTTAAAAGTATCGACCAGTACAATTTCTGATTTTTATAGGTGCTAGGTGAAACTTTTGTATAATGTTAAATATACCACAAAGAGTTCACGAAAAAATAAATAAACATAATTGTAAAACCAATAAATTCTTCGCTTCACTCAAAATCTAAAAAATGAATACGACAAAATATAGGCTCAAAATATTATAAAAAATCTATGAAGTGTAATTTATTCTAAAAAATATTTTCAATATGATGAATAATCGTACCATATTTACAAAAAGTAAACATACTTATTGCGTGCACTTTAATCCAAAATATTCATATTAATTTTCAAAACTAATTTTATATTTATCAATATGTTGTGTTATTCAAATTGATTGACTTATTTTAGATATTATGACAATACTATAATTTTATGAATATTGATAAGCAAAACATGATTTATCATTAAATTCATTTTTACAACGATTTTTTTTTTTTTTTAGATCTAATTGTGACTATTGAAAAATAGTTTCGATTTTGCTTTTATTGTACGGGTGAAATACCTCCCCATCTTGACATTATGGCCCCACTTTATTTTCATCACCCTTATACATAAAAAAGACTTAATTTTTAGAAACTTGAATGCTTTTCTCTTAATAAATATTAATCATCAACATAAACTGAATATCATAAATATTATTACTCTTAACAGTGGTTTATTTAAAAATTCATCTAAGAACGGTTGCCGAGGGAAAAAAGGGCAGCCATCCTTCAAAAAAAAAATTTAGTCATTTAGTAAAACAAAACATCTTTTTATTATTTAAAAAAAACTTGAATTAACAAATTTCATATTTGAATTTTTTTTAAACTTTTACTACGATGTACTCAATGGGTAAGGGAGCATTAAGTTTATATAAACAATTATAATTTAATATTTTAAAAAAAAACTTTCTAAAAAATATTTTTAATAGCTTCAAAGTTCTATTTTTAATCCAAAACTGAACAAATGATATCGAAACTTTTGTTAATTTTATGTACATCTATTTTTGATATTGATGAAAATTTCAAGTTTTCAGCAACATTTTTGGAATTTAATGACTAAATAACAGCTCAAATTAATTTCATAAAAATCTCTTTTACGTCAAATTTTACCAATTTTACTGAACTTTTCGGTAGTTATCTCTAAATATCGGAAAAACTTTTGAGAATAGTGAAAATATACTGGTTAAAAGTAATATTAAGATGAAATTACTGATCTTTAAAAGGAACGTTACTTCCGAAGAAAGTTTATCTCCCAAAAGTGTTCACATATTTTTTTTAAATACTCAAAATTGTAAACTTTGCTCCACTCAGAATCTATAACAAAAATAAATATTAAAAATTAATTATGATAGAAAATTTAAACTAAATTAAAAAATAGCTTTTCCTAGTTTTATTCTTGTTGACACATATTTGATAATAGATATAGCATTCATTTTTATTTTCAAGTTTATTCAAAAATGTTAAATACCCAAATAAATGTTTTCTTTTATTCTTAAAAAGTTTCATATGAATATTGAAGTACTGAAAATAATTTTGTTAGTATACAAACTTATTTTGAAACGTATATTTTATTAATAATACTTTTATATTGTAATTTATAATAACCATAGATTTTATCCATATTTTTTTCATGGTTATCTATATTCAATGTTAAATTAATTATATTTAAACTATTATTTTTTGTATTCTTATAAACTAAATTCTATACCTTTTTAGATGTTGTTAATAAACACTTAATGATAATTGTTTGGTTAAAATGAATGTACCTTAATAATGCTTGATATTTATGATTTTTACAATTACAATTATTTTAAATGAAATCATACTTTTATAAATAAATAAATAAATAAATGAATATACATTTAATATGATGTATAATATATATTAACTGTTGAGTCGAGTTTATGATAAAATTAAGTCGAAGAGGAACAAAAAAACTTCATAACAAATATTTTTCAAGTTCAATAATGAACATTAATCAAAACTATCATTTATTATTGAGTTTTAAGAAACCAAAATTATTGTAATAAAATTACCCACTAAGTTTTGTCAACAATTGTTTTTCAAATACAATGGCTTATCATTGCTTTCAAATTTAAAATAACATCATACTAAAAGTACTGCAAGTGAACTAATCATAAAAAATTGTCTACCCTAAGTACTGCAATAAATAAATAAGAAATAAAATAAAAATACACCCATCACCAATATATTATCCAAAGAGTGATACGACAAAGAATGAACTTCCTCTTTCATTATCCTATCGACTTTTTTTTTATCTAAATTGATGACTGACTTCTCTTTGATTACGTATCATGTACATAAAATACTCATTGAACTAGATAAACTTAAAGGATCTAAAAAAAAAAAACAAATTATCCAAGTACTCTTATATATGGACGGAAAGAACTTAAAACATTAAATAAATTATTAAAAAATAATATTCATACAAAATATTCCTTAGTAATGAAACAAATAAGATAAATAAAGAAATTATTTTTGTCGAATCAAAAATCTGCAATTTTTTTTAACAATCATGAAATGATTTTTAATAACATGGAAGTACTGAAAACAAACCTAATATTTAATAATATCAATAAAGGATTCTTGAGACCTGAATAAATTATACATTTTCTTCGACAACTTATACCTCTTAAACCAAATTATAACATTTGGTACATTGATATTAATTTTATTTCATAATTATATCTGCATACATATGTATATTAATGGCATTAATATTTATTATTTTAGAGGTTTTTTTAACGTGGTGTAAGAATATTGGCCTTTACGATAAATAATGAGGTAATTGATTTCAATAAAATATTCTTTATTTAATATTTAACCAATTTTTCTAATTCACGTATTTAACGTACAAATAAGGATAGTAGACTCTTGAAGTTTAAAGTGCATCTTCTAAAGCTGATAAATCAAATATGCTTTTAATTTAAAATTATAAGTTTATTTATATAAATATATTCATTCTACGTTTCTGAACTTATCAAAAGTACATATATTTAAAGTTTTATGAAAATTATAAAATTATCTATAATAACCGTCGCATAATTTTTTTATAACTCAATACTTCACATTTAAAATTACATTATTTTTACAAGAAATTAAAGCCATTCTGACAATATTAAAAGTATTTGTAGCTTTCAGACTCATAATTGAATGACATGTATGAATATTATGAAGCATTTATTATTATAAATGGATTTACGTTATATCTTTTGGTTTTCTTATACCAAATGTTTGTTAATATAATTCTAGTAAATGCATGGTTGTTCATTTAGGTTGCTGAACTACACCACTCTAAAGACTCTGAAATCAAATATTTTTCATAAATTAGAATCTTAATCTTAAGAAGAGGAGCCAACTAAAATTCAATTGTTATCGTTATTTAAAGTAATAAAAAAACTGCTTTTATATGGTATTTTAAGTTTTTTTTAATTGTAATATCTATATAATATCACTAAAATATTAAGGTACACTAATATTTTTAGTAATAATAATCAACTAAAGAGATAAGTACAACTAGTTTAAGAAGTTAATATTTATATTTTGATCAAGCTTAATTTTATTATTGTTTTATAAATATTAAAATCTTAGTACATTATACTATGTTAAACACATTCAATAAATTAAATAAATTAAGATAATACGAGTCATATAACATCATTTCGGTAAGATCTTAAATGATAATTTTGTAGCAGGTACATTTTTCATCCAAATTTAACAATTTGTAAATTAATATTTGGATATATTCTCTATTCATTGTTCCATCTTCGTGATAACTTAAAAATTATTTACAATTTTTACATTTTATATTAGTAATTTATGAAGATAATAAAAAAATTTTAAAAATACAACTGTGGAGAGAATCGAGACATAGGATCATATAGTTCTCTATTCGTTTAATGTATAACCTTAGCAATATTTGCATTTTCATAACAAAAATCCGTCCAGATGGTTTTTTTTATTGTCTTTTTAGCGTCTAAATACGATGTAATGAATAATTTTTATGAATATCATTATATCAACAACCATTATTCTGTTATTTATTCCAGAACTCGAAAACTCTTACATTATCACATTGATAAGTATTGAATTAAAAAAAAAAAATTCTACACCAAAACAAAAAAAAATCCGGACATACTTTGCACAGTAGGTATTTTTCGGTACTTGGACAAAATGATAGCGTTGAGTATAGAGAACCTTAAGGTACGATTCCTATGACGCGTCAGACGCGTGCGGCTAACGCAATGCGTCTGACGCAAGGTACTGCTTCCAAGGTTATTCAATGGTCACGTTTCCTAAAATGCGTCAACAGCTTTGCAACGGCCGCAAGTCGCGTCAGTCGCACGGACTGTCCAGTAGTGGTGTGAAATAAATCCGGATTCTCCGAAAATCCGAAAAATCCGGATTTCGAATTTCGGATTTTGAATTGTAAAATCCGGATTTCGGATTTTCAAATCCGAATTTCGAATTTTCGGATTTGAAAATCCGAATATTTGGGTTTCACATAGTGGATTTCTGTATTCTAAATCAGAAAATTAAATTTTTTAAATATTTGATAATATGTTCAGTTGGTTTATAATTGTATAGTGAAAATATTAAATGTATATTTTCGTTTTTTAGTTAGTTAAACAAAGTACATTTAGGTATTATTTATTGTGTCTTTTTGGATAAATTATTCTGGTACTTATAAATGTTGTAACTAATTTCATGTGTAAATTGAGTTTAGGTGGTAATATCTACTTGCTATTGCGATATTGACAATTTTTATTGTTGTTGTTGTTATATTTTTGATTTAAAAGTTTTCCTATAAATATATTAAATCATTACAAAAAAAAATGTAATTATCAAGGCTTTAATATAAAGAGTCCATAAATAAATATTAATTCAATGTTTCAAAATCCGAAATCCGGATTTCGAATAAAATCCGGATTTGAAATCCTAAATCCGGATTTTTCTCCGAATCCGGATTACGGATTTCGAATTTCGTGAATCCGGATTTTCGAACTTCGGTAAATCCGGATTTTTCCCATCACTACTGTCCAGTCGGTGAGCAGTATAGACGCAGCCGCACGCGCGTTTGTATATTTTTTCGTGTACTTGCGTCATGTCAAAAGTTCTTTTTACCGTCATTTAGGACGAAAAACTGGTGGAAATGGTAGCTAAATTCAATTGTCTGTATGATTTGAGTTGTGCACTCTACACAAAGAATCCACTGTGTTGTCTTTTTCAATCAAATGCGAAATATAGTTAAACTGATCAATATTCAGCCTGAAAAACTCCCGGCATTTTTTGTCATCATGTATTAAATGCCGATTAACTAATATTTCAAAAAATCTTTCTTCTGGCCTTGACGTAAATAAGGGATGTTCATTTGTTTTCTCCTGTTCTACTAATAATTGCTCTATGATAAATTCTTCTTCTTCAATTTCTTCAAGAAGGAGATATGACAATAACTCACGTTGGCTCATTTTGAATTTTAGGCTTAGGTAGGTAATATAATAATTTTTAATTAAATTAAAAATTAGCAAACACGTCTACTACCTCTCAACGACGGCACACTACTGACGCAGTGACGCGTCATAGGAATCGCACCGGCAGGCGTCAGGTACACGCGTCAGACGCATTGCGTTAGCCGCACGCGTCTGACGCGTCATAGGAATCGTACCTTCATAAAACTGACATTTCAGAATAGCGAACGTTATGTGTAATATAGTGTTATAAAATTATTTTGAGCGAAACTCAAGAAATAATTTTAGTGTCTACTAGTTAAGTTTTCGAAAAACAAAAAACCTATAATACACGATTGATGAAATTTTCTAGTTTCAAGTAAAAAAAAAAATTGGAATAATCATAAAATCCATGTCAATTTAAAAATACTCGTACTTAATAATATATTTTATTTCGTCGTATTTTAATAATTGTAGCTTGTATGAAAAAAAATTAACGTAACCGATCATTGTATAACTGTAAATATAGATAAGACTACTGATAAAGAAATTTTTAAATCAATTTTAGATCTTATAACCAAAAATTACAAATTTAAAAAAATGAAATTACATAAACCAGACATTTTTTAAAAATTATTTTTCGAGTTAATCTTTATGAAGCTTAAACCATAGATAGGAATGTATGTGGTAAATATATTGGTGAAAGGAAATTGTTACCGCATTAATGGTTTTAAATTTTATACGATTTTTCTTGAAAAAAATCGCTAATTTACGAGAAATTTATGTTTTTCGTCAAAATTTTGAACTTTAATCACGTATAAAAAAAAATCCTGGATAACGATTTTGGACATTTTTTAGATTCTGAGTGAAGCGAAGGATCTTATGGTTTTACAATGATGTTTATTATTTTTTTTTTCTGTTAACACTTTTTCGTATAGAAATCCTTGTCCAAAAGTTTCGTCCATCAACTTTTTAGATTTGAAATTGAACTGAGATGGTACTTTAAACAGGTCATTTTTCCAAAATCTCAATAGTTTTTCCAGTAATCAAGAATAACGATCGAAAAACTGAGTAAAAACGGTAAAATCGGTAAAAATCTGCCGTAAACGTAAAACGTAAACGTTTTCACTGTTCAGATTTTAGGTATTTAGTCATAAATCGAAAAGTATTGAAGCTAGAAACTTGAAAATTTTATCTAATATCAAATACATACTTTTTTATATTGGACAACATTTTCAGAACAATTATAGCACTTTTGACTTAAATATAGAACTTTTAATTTACCAAATTATTTGAAAGTTTTTATGTAATATAATTTTAAATATTTGACAAAAAGTTCTGAAAATTTAATATGACCTTACTCATATACCTACCTAATTATCCTAACAAAAATTCAAAAATTGTGACCAATATTGGTTAATAGAAATATTGTTTAATATAATATTCTTTTAAATTTCAAATCAAATACCATGAAAATTAATTTCTGTTAATACTACACCTCACTATTATAATAGTTAATAGCCATTGAACATTATCATTAAAGAAACCAAATACCTACCTACATTGCTTAAAATGTATTATAAATAGCATGTTGCTCAGATTATAGAAATTAAATTTTTTCCAAGATATTTTGTATATTTTGTAGGGTTATACGTTATGATAAATTTTAAAATTAATAAGTTGCATGTTAGATTTTGATTTTTGTTTTGACCAATAATAGGTTTTAAGTAGTTATAAGGAATTTGAAATTAGTGCACATTTGTTTGTTTTTATTGGTTTTAAACTTCTAAATCTGAATTTGTAAACGTGTATCAAGTATGTTTTACTTTTCTTCTATTTTTATATTTTTATTTTTATGCATATCATTTTACAAAAATGCTGCAGTCCAATTTCCAAATAGTAATTACGAGTTGCTAAAAAAATTTGTAATTATGTGTGAGCAGCTATACATAATGGATAATTCATTTATTCTTAGTTGAGTTTAATAAATTGCTTATTAGAATCAAAACATACATATTAACTAATTTGATCACATAAGTGGAACTCTTTGTTATATTAAATTTGATTTATTCAGTAGTTATGTATAAAATGTAAAAAAAGGATTTAAGCAACTTACCAAATTATTATTTGCAAATATATCGAATTGTAGTAAATACATTTGGCAAAATAGAAGGGCGTAGCAAGTTTGGGTTCAGAGCAATATTTTAACCTAGAAATTTAGAATACATTTGGGTACTGTATATATCAGTAAGTATTATGCTAGTAGAACACAATTATCGCAATTAATATATTATAAGATTCATAAATAGAAAAATGGAAAATTTCATACATTTATTAGAGACTAAAAATATACAAAAAGAAAAAAAATAGCATACTTAGATAATATAACATATAAAATAAACTAATTTGAAAAATACGAAGTTGATAAAAGAATGACGAAATATCCATCTCAAATCAGTCCGCGAATTATTCTAAAAAAAATATACGAAAATTTGAGTGATAACTGTAATATTTGTATTAGATATAAATTATAATGTAATACGTACACACACATACACACACACACACACACACACACACACACACACACACACATGTATAGCATATGTTAGATCATGGCAAGTAATATTATTGAATATTTTAATATTTGTAAGAAACTAAAAACAATCAAATATATATATATATGAACTATGAAAACGTGATACATGGAAACGTGTTCTTTTTTTCGATATTTGGTAAGCCCAAACGTTATATTCATTTTAAACCCGATTTTGGGTCAATTCACCCAAACTTAATACGAGTTTACAACCAATATAAAATATGTATTCAGTTTTAGTATAGAAATACCTTGTATTGATCTATTTCATTTTAATTCACAATTATTTTTGAACTCGAAGTATAATTTGATTACATGAACTTGATCATAATAATTGAATTGTATACCAACAGAATAGGAAAAAAATGTATTCTTTAGAAATAAAAAAAAAGTGTAATGTTTTAAAACTGAGTTATTAAATATTTTTATTGCCATTTCTAATCACAAAGAAAGATGAATTATGATTTCAGTTAAATATTTGACGATATTTCTATGGCTATTACATTTTAATAAAGAAAAATAATTTACATTAAGCAAGTTGTTTTATAAAAAAATGTATATTTATAATTAAATATATTATGTAAAATTATTTTATAATTTTAAAAATAAATTATGTGTGGTCATTGTTTTAAATATAATGCTGTATAATAGTTATTACAATTTTAAACCGGAAATACAGTTACATTACAAAGATACACTAGGCCTATACGAAAGCTCTTTTGTGTGTACAAATAACAAAATCGCAAGATCATAAGTTCCGGCTTTGGAATGACTAATGACTTTTTTTGCATACTTTAAAACCAGGAAATCCTTCACGCATACTTCATTATGAATATGCATTGATGTTCAAAAATTTAATTCGGTAACTTAAGAAACGTGTTTAATTAAGACATGAAATTCAGAGGGCAGAAATAAATAACTTGACCTAGAATTGGCGTTTGAACCCATATATATATATATATGTAATTGCCTAATGTATTATTTAAAAGACAATTTACTTAAAAGAATGTAAAAATAATTTAATTCTAATAAGATTTTTTTTAGTAATATGTGTATGGATATTCTGAGTAATTCAACTAAAATTTCTATAAATTAAAAGTTTACTCGAATTTTCAAATTTTTCATATAAGTATCATTTTTACCGAAACAAACTTAGGTGATGTATACAATTATACCTATCTTTAATTTTTTTTTTTTTTTTGTAAGTTTATTGAATTTATTGAGTTATTTTTTAATGTGTAAGCTTTGATCTGAGATTGCTTTCAAATGTTTTTGAAAGTTCAATTAAAATTTTCAAATAAGTTCATAATGAGTGATTTTCTTTTATTGACATTCGTACATTCAAGTTTTAACTTCCCTACTGGCGTGTATCATTTTTGATAGGTATTGTTAAAAATAGCTTTTTTTTAAATTTAATAACTTTTACCTACTCTTTATTATGTATCTTATAATTATTCGTTAAATCTTCTTGCAAATTTTATGATTATCATTTGTCCTCCGCATCTACGATTGTGACTTCTTTTTTTTTGGCCTTGCCTATTTTTGCCTTAGCATATGTTTTCATATCATTCAAGTACAATGTATTATGTAAACTCCCAACAGCCTTGAATCATATGATATATTAGAATATTCACATCATGTTATAGATCAAATTGTCCTGAGTAACTTGTTTCCTTTAAAATTTAATGTTTGAAATGAAATGTACAATTTTTTTTTTTTAAATAATGATTATTTTAAATCATTGTTGATTTATTTACTATCCTCTTATTATAATTAGTAAGGTTTTAATTGTGTTATACATCAGTATTACAAATTAAACAATTAAACACGCTCACATAAATGTGTGTGTGTGTGTGTGTGTGTGTGTGTGTGTGTGTGTGTGTGTGTGTGTGTGTGTGTGTGTGTGTGTGTGTGTGTGTGTGTGTGTGTGTGTGTGTGTGTGTGTGTGTCTTCAACACAATTTATATAATATTAATTGATTATGCATATAATACAATTTTGAGTTTAAAACTGTTAAATTTTATTTGTTTTAATGATAGATTTTTTTTTTTTTATTTAAGTTTTGAATGATAGATGTGAACTAAGTTATTGTTCAAAAATTATGCTGGAAATTAAACACATAAGATCATATAAATATACTAATATTGTCATTCAACAGATTAAGTAATAAAGTATTAATCTTTACATTCCAAATTAATTTTATCGACCCATTTCAGCGTTTTTTTTTTTTTTTAATTTAAAAATCTCTTACTCTATATTTTTACGAAAAAAACATTTTTATCAATGTGATTTTTCAATTTTTAGGATTTTTTTAAATAATGTAGTATTCTTAATACATTTTCGCAAGTACCCCAGCTTCTTTACGCTGCTACTCTCGACTTTAAAAGCGCATAATATGTCTCGAATTATTGGTCCAATAATACAACATTTTAATATTAAATTTTCCAAAAAAAAAAAATCTTTTTTTTAGTAAAATGTTATAAATAGTGATTGCCATTAAAAAAAACTGAAAACTTAAAATTTGAAAAAATATTGATACATTGACACAAATGATAAAAATTCCAATTTTTAAAAAAAATGTAGAGCTATGAAGAAGAAAACGAATTACCCAAAATTGAGTGATATAATGAGTGTAGCATATTTAACGAGACACCTTGTATATGTTACGGTAAAAGTACGAATACCGGTGAATCCTAGGATTTACCAGTAAATCCTATGTTTTACCGATTGCTCTCGCTAAAACCTAGGATAAACAAAATAGTGTGGTCAAACCCCGACTGATTTTTGTAGTTCGGACTTTTACAAACGAGATTTGGTTAATTTTAGGATGAACAATCAGTGTTAGTAAAAGTCCGAAATTTCATTTATTATTATTATAAACATTTAGAGCCACAATATTAACATGTTTTTACTTGCTATTAACATCATATACAATATGGTTTCCACCTCCATGACCTGTTGCAATATGAGCTTCATAAATAATTTCATACAACTCATTATAGAGCACATAATAACGCATTTCTTCAGAGCCATCATTTATGGGAGCAATGAGTTTTTCTTCTCGGACAATATTAACAATATCAAACCGTTGAAGTAGTCAATAGTTAATTGATTTTTTAACATTAACCACTTTTCATTCTCTGACTTCATTTAGTAAAGTATTAAATTTTTCAGTAGTTATGTACAAAGAATTTGTTTCATTTTTGATTTGATAATACCATTTAAAATATCATAAAATCGTATTTTAAGCGACATATTTACCTAGTTATAATACACGTGACAATAATTAAACGAATACTGCTCGTAAAATTATTTCCAATATGCCTGGATATCAATTTACTAAATAAATCTACTATTAAACCTGTTCTATATCTTAAAATGAAAACACAATTGTATGCAAGATAAATTGTGTGTACAACACAGTGTATAAGGTATGAAAAACTTTTTTCATATACCTACTTATGTGGATTAATGATTGATTGTATAAATAGGTACACAATCAAGGTCTACTAGATTTATCATGGTTAATATTATAGTCTAAATATAAATATAAATATTATAGTCTAAATATAAATTCCCCAAGTCGATCACGCTAAAATATAATAATTTTACTCGGAACCAGTTCACTATATGCGAAGAAAATTTGTCTTAATATGTTATAATAATAATAATATAAATTTGTATTAAAATAATGAATCAACTTAAAAATATCACGCAATCGGTAAAAAAAAAAAAATAACATTTCGGACATTTACTAACACTGATTGTTTATCCTAAGGTTTACCAAATCTCGTTTATAAAAGTCCGAACTACAAAAATCATTCGGGGTTTCACCACGCTATTTTGTTTATCCTAGGTTTTACTGATGTCTAACGGTAAATGTCTGGAATTCGGACATTTACCGGGAGCAGTCGGTAAAACCTAGGATTTACCGATAAATCCTATAGGATTCACCGGTATTCGTACTTTTACCGTAACATATATACCTATATACGTATACATATATCAGATATATTTTACAAATGCAATAACTTCCCTGGTATTCATTATTCTTAACATTTTTTTGAAATGATTATTTAGTCGTGAGCTATTACGAAGTTGCATTTAAAGATTTTTTTATTTTTAGAGCTCAAATTTTAAAATTTTTAATTTTATTGTACCGTTTGGTAAACAATTCAAAACAGCTGTTTTGTGTAACGGAATTTTATAAAAATTTTGGTTCTTAAATTTCTAAGATATAGTAATCCGTACATTTTCTACAAATTTTTTAAACTTATGAAAAAGTTAACAATAATATTGTATTTTACATAATTTTATTGCATATTATTGTATACCACAATTAATTAAATAGCTGATCGAAATTTAATTCACTTCAAGATTTTTGTTATCACTTGCAGCTATTTTAAATTATTATATTATATTATACTTCTTCTTCTGTGACTTTGGCCTTCAAGACCATGTAGTCCAACAAATTTGCCTACATGTTTCCTTATCTAAAGCTAACTCCTTCGAATCTATTCCTAGTCCCACTTTCCCTATGTCTTCTTTGATCCTATCTTCCCAGCGTAACCTCGGCCTTCCAAGTGGTCGTTTTTCTTGTGGTACATTCTCTTGTACTATTTTTACCAATGACCCTGTTTTTCTCCAAGAATGACCTGCTTACTTCAGTGGTCATTTGGTGATATATTCTTTAATGCTCTTCTTTGATACAAATCCTGAAGTTTCTTGTTTTTACATATTCTCCATTCACCTTTAATTTCATCTATACATGGACCATACATTTTCCTCAGCACCCTTCTTTCAAACACTACTAGAGCATTTTCGTCTATTTCCCTCAAGGTCCAAGTTTCCGAACCATACTTCACCACTGGCCTGATAAATGTCTGGTATATTTAGGACTTCAGATTTTTCGAGATTACTCTAACTTATCAGGCCAAAATAACAATTATTGGCAGCTTGTATTCTAGCTTTTATTTCCATACCTATTTCATTCTACTATGTAATTACTAATTAGTGTGCCAGCTGCCAAGATATTTAAACTGCTGTACTCTTTTGAATTTGTTGTTTTTAACCTATTTGCTCGTGTCTTTGCACTACTCAGTTTTCTCGGAGTTAATCTCTAGGCCTATACGTTTAGCAGCATTTATGTGTTTTTTTGATTGTTCTTTGAGTTTATCTTTACTTTCTGCCACCAAGACTATATCGTCTGCATATGCTAATATTCCAGGGTTATTTTCTCCTAGTTGTACCTCTTCCTTATCCAGAGCTGCTTCTCTTACTACTTTTTCTAAGGCTATGTTGAATAAAACCAGTGACATAGCATCACACTGCCTTAGTCCAGTGGTCACTTGTACCGTTTTCGATAGGATAATTGAACCAATTTTACGATATCGATGAGACTAATTTATCGAAAGTACATCGATATTCGATATCGCTACATTAAAGTTTCTATTTACTGTTTATCTAAGTTTTAACAAATAATCAATGTCAAATAACGATAAACACTAACGATAAGCAATAACAAATAATAATATAACAATAAGGTTCTCATGATAAACACATATCGCATAGACCGGAATTGTACAATGTTAGTCTTGTTTTTTCCGTCAATCGTCTATGTCGGTTGTCGAGTGTTGCTAAGTTTATTTCGTTCACTATTTAAATTAATTGTTATGAGTGTTTCAAATTTAGTACCTACCATTACCCGGAGGCCGTAGTCATATATGGACACCGTTTGACTTTAAAGTAGATGAGAATGGTATAATGTTAAATAGAAAACAAGTTCATTGTCGAGTGTGTAAGTCTGTTATTGCGTACAGGGGTAATACTAATAATTTGAAATCACATTTGCATCAGTATAACATACATATAAATGCATACAACATATAAATCATATCATTATATCATAAAAAATGTTTCGTTTATGATAAATATTATCAATGGCATATTATGAAAACCTTTTTTTAATGTCTACAATTCCAAAAAAAATCCGTCCATAAATTATAGAAATAATATGATATTACTGATTAATAATTATTCAATTGCTGTGGTTTTATAAACAATTATATCAATAAATCGTACATCGATATCGATATCGTTTATTATTCGATATCGCGATACAATATCGATATCGATAATTGAAAACTTATTTTTGTGCATCACTATGTTAGTATTTAGCAAGATTATCTGCTCCTGTTTTAAGTAGCTCTCCGGTAATCCCATCGTCACCGGGCAACTTGTGGTTTTTTAGGGCTTTTATTTGTTTCGAAATTTCTTCTACCGTAGGTTCTGGATATTCTTCCCTATTCGGTTCTTTATTCTCAAAAAGGAACGGATTAGTGAGTTCCCTACAGTTCAGCAACTGGCCGAAGTATTGTGCCCATTTCTCGACTATGGCATCTCTATTCGTTAACATAGTATCATTTTCGTTTCTTAAGAACATTTCTTTCGGTTTAAAATCCTTGCTTAAAGAATTGATTTTCTTATATACATGTAGGTCTCTTGTTTTATGATTTTTACAGTCCTTATCCGCACTTCTTATTATGTCGTTAATAAATGTTCGTTTATCGCATAAAATAATTTTGCTTGCCCCTTTTAGTCTAATTTTAAATCTAGAGAATTTTTCTTCATTTTGAATATCTTTTAACCAAACTTCCCTCGCTTGCTTCCTGTGTTGTAGAGCAATTTCGCATATCTGGTTAAACCACGGGTTCCTCGTAAATCGTCGTACTCCAAATGTTTTTTTTGCAGAACACATTTCTTATAGCCAGCCATAACCTTTCGGTATAATCATTTCTGTAATCTACATTTATGTTCATCATTAATCTCATTTATTATATTCTTACGGAAATCTTCATAAATTTTGAGGTTATATAGTTTTTGTATATCAAAAAGTTCTGTTTGTTCTTCTTTTCTCTTTTTTGCTTTCTTCAGTTTCACTTTGAGTCTCCCTACAACTAAGAAGTGGTCAGATCCACATGCCGCACCGCGGAAGGTCTTTACATCTAGTTCACTATTATTGCTGAATCTCACATTCACCAATAAATGATCAATTTGGTTAATGTATTTGCCATCTGGGGACCTCCAGGTACCTGTATGTATTTCCTTATGTGGAAATGACTTACTTTTTATTTTTCAACCCTTTCCTGTAGCTAATTCGATTAGTCTGAATCCCTTGTTATTTGATAGTTGATGTAAACTATTCAACTCGGTAGTTGTTTTGAAGCACTCTTCTTTACCAATTTCAGCATTAAAATCACCTAATAAGATTATAATACAATGTCCGGGGATTCCCTCCAACGTGGATTCCAACAGTGAATAAAATTCCTACTTTTTCTCGTCATTTTTATCTTCAGATGGTGCGTATGTATTGATAAATGCAATTTTGAAAAATTTTTCTTCCACTATGAGAATAGTCAGTCTGGAGTCCACTACTTTGAAATCTTTAATTGCGGATACTACATTCATTTTAACAATAAAACCAGTGCCTCTTTGTCTGCGATTGTCACATTGACCGAAAAATATTATCGCGTTCCCTATTTCTGTAGAGCTTTGACCGCTCCACCGTATTTCTTGTATAGCTAAAATCTCTAACCTATACT
This sequence comes from Therioaphis trifolii, assembly GCA_027580255.1. Taxonomy (NCBI): domain Eukaryota; kingdom Metazoa; phylum Arthropoda; class Insecta; order Hemiptera; family Aphididae; genus Therioaphis; species Therioaphis trifolii. The sequence goes on along the minus strand of CM050404.1, from coordinate 77,870,058 downwards.
TATTAAATTCTTTAACTAATGTTAAGGCTGCTCCTGGCTGATATAAATTTCATCGTATATTCTATGCGTATATGTATACGTATATTCTATGTTCCAAAACGTAGAGCCGTTTTCCAGTTTTCCAGTCTTAATTCCATTACTCTGTATCGAGGCGAAATATTGGATAGCTGCACAATGATTTTTTACGATGGTAGGTTGTTGGCCCACCGATCAACCCCCCAACTAAGAGAGCCAGACCATTCCGATCGCCTAAGACCAAAGTGGGGCTATTGCAGCACCCAATAAAGGGCACTAGACGATGTGGACGCCACATTCCCAACTCCAAACATATTATACTATATTATCCTACTATAATAAATTAAAATTGATATTTATATGTAATTATTAATCATAGAAAAATTAATCGAAATCACCTACTTGATCTTGGTAGAACGTAAAATAATTTTAACGATTTAATTCACATGTTTTATAAGTTTAAAAATCATAACAAACTAATGATCAAACTTTTATCAGATATTTTGATTATTTTTTTAAATGGTGAAATAAAATTAAAAATTAAAAAATTTGAGTGTCAAAAAAAAAAAAACATTTTAGACGTTTTTGTTGTAGATATATATTACCGATTTGAATACAAATTTTGTAATATAAAATATTTTTTACATATATGAATTAAATATATGTACTTACCTCTAGGTTATTTATCATAAGTGTATGAATTGATCAAAAAATAAATACTTTATATAAAAATAATAAAATCATTGGTTTCCAGGCACCGATTTTCTTTGACCTCCTGTATAATATTACTTCAAAAATAACAATGCTACTTAACAATGCCATAAAGATTTTTGATATTCTAATGTAACTTGATCTTAGAAACTCGTAAACTGGATTTGACAATTTGCGAATGTGGTGTGTTTGTGCTTCGTTTTAGATTCTGAGTAAAGCGGAGTATCTGCTAGTTTTACAATGATGTTTATTTTTTCTGAAGACAACTTTTTGTATTGTAAACTTTGTCCAAAAGCTACGTCCAGTAACTTTATTGATCAAAGTTTGGATGTTGATATTGAAAGGTTATTTTTCACTATACCCGATAACTTTTCCAAGCGAACGAAGAAACTACCGAAAAATTGAATAAAACCGGTGAAATAGCTATAAAAAAATTGCTATATTTTCATTACGTCGATTTTGGTGTTATTTAGTCATAGGTTATAAATAACTCAACAAATAAAAGTACTATGAACTTGAAACTTACACCATGTATTAATAACACACTTTTTCATACTGTGAAAGTTATTAAGAATTTGACTTCTTCGGTATATTATTTAACCCATTGCTATTAGTGAATATTGGAGCAAAGGCTTCTTATTATATCTCTCAAACAAGAATTTGTTCCATACATATTTAAATATAATATGAGGTTCCCTGTAGCTGAAAGACTCAATTAAATATTAATTCAACCCAATGTTTTTATTTCAATTTCTTCAAATTCCAATTATGCACACCCCCTAGCTAAATTTTAAGGATAAGCTTCACGAATTGAATAATTCCTTTAAAAATTTTGCCTGAAAATAAAGCATACTTTTATTATTATACCTATGTATGATTTACTTTTAATTTTGAATTTTTGATATGGGTTATAATTTGATGTAAGTGCTACAGTAAAACAAATACGAAATTATTTAAGTAATTTTGTAAACCCATTTACAAACTCAAAAAAAAAATTGTATTTAAGTCTATAATAATCTATATCAATCATAAATAACAATATTCATAATTTTAGCATAAAATAAAAAGAAAGAAAAGAAACTGAGGTTTCAAAAAAATTGAAAGTCAAGGAATCGAGTGATGTTTAGAATGTTTATGGATTAAATGACAAGGCTATATAAATATACATCCAACTCGTCTTTTCATATGACTTCCATGTAAATAATAAAAAAAACAATTGAAGGAAATTTAAGGTTAAAAACAATTTTTATATAGATAATATAAGAATAATAATTATAGAAATTGTACTAAATAATTATTACATATTTTTAAGTAACTCTAAAAAAATAGACAGTTATAAGATTAATTGAATCTCTATTTTATTTTTTATTTGTGACATGGAAAATTACATTATGGGTTATAAAAAACTGTAAAATATAGTAATTAAATCATAAAATCCTTTTAATAATTGAATATATTTTATAATATTCGAATTTTTGTTCGTTTTACTTTTAAAATCATCTTCATTCATTGTGATGTATTCAATTAAATGTAAATCATAAATTACCCCAAAAATATATTTGTATATTATAAATTTATAACTTTTATGAAAAAAAAATTTATTTTTAAAATTAACGAATTCAAAATTCAAAATTTTAAAAATTAATATAATAATACCATTAAATTCGTCTTGAAAAAATCATCACAGAAATAATACTATAGCAACATAAATATTTATGACTAAATAAATTTATATTTCTGTGTAACAATATATATGTTTGTGATTTAAATTTTGCCAATATTGATAACTGATGAGCAAATTATTACCTTGGTATTTATTATTGTTATAATATATGTTGTTTCATCTCTATAGTTTCAGATACAGTATAGTTAAGTATTTTAAAACTTTATTAAGCCAAAATAGTGTGTATTATGACTACATTATATTTATTATTGTAAATTTAATAATTTGTATTCGAATATAAATAGCATTATTTCAATGGGTATTGCTCAGTTAAAAATTATAACATTTTTTCATTTTCATTCAGTATAATGTACAAACATATTTTATGTTTGTCATTCCAGATTCATTTTGAAAGAAATGTATTAATTAATTTTTTCAAATTCTGGTTTCATTAAAATCAAAATTTTATTGCGTAGTTCTTGAAGAAAGAAGCTGACTGTGACAAGACTGATGACCGAAGCATTCAAGGAGAAAGCTCCTCAGAATATCGGAGTATACCAGATCCGGTAAGCATACAATATGGACTGTTTATTAATTTATTTAAATTGGATCAATTTTTGTTGCTATTTAATATATATAATGAAAATCTATACTATAACACGGAATAGAAAATGAAAAAAAGGTTTATTTGACATCGAGACTGAACGTAATTTAGAAAAAAAAACTTGAATAAATTATACGGCATTTTTATTTTTGGCATATGCTAAAATGTGGCAGAAAAAATATTTAAATGATTTTAAACGAACTAAGTGCAGTCTCAAGAAGTTGACTTCAAAACGTTTAATTATAATTTTATGCGTAGGTTTACTTAATTTACTCTCTAAATCTTATAATTATTATAGGCATCATAAGCGATAAATGTTATGAGCTGTGTCATTTTTGAATTAATCACAGGGGCTATCAATTTCAGAACTGGATTGTTGCATGCCGCACTTCCATGTTTTGTACATACTACTATAAATTTATTTGAAAATAATATGGACCATTAAGATTATGCAGAAATTATTTTTAATAATAATTTTTATACAGTAATAATTATACTTTTGTATTTTATTTCATTACATTACCACGATTATTTTTTTTCGTATGAATGCATAAACATTAATAATCGTCAACTACTTTTGAATTCAATTTTGAATACATTTTTATACTTAACGTCATCACTATTGTTACATAAAACTTTTTAATTATCAACTAGATTATTATCATTCATGTACACAATTAATTGATTTTATTCTATTCGATTGTTTTGTTTAGTAAGCATTTAAAAATCTTTATTTCTTAAAAATGTTTTCGTTTTCTAAAAAATATATTTTTAAACACTCTGATTTTGTGTAATATCTCATTTATAAATTTTGTGTACTTGTTCATTGTTGGTGTAAACTACGTAAACATGAAATTTTAATCTACGTGTTAAAATCTCTTTTCTTTTTCAACATACAAAAGAATTTCGTAAGAACATTAATCTTCTTATTAATTTATGATTTACATACCATTATTAATCCTATTCGTACTATAAAAAATTAGTCATTTCGTTAATGATAATTCAATTAAACTCTATTAGAATCTAAATTTTTAATCATGGCCTATATTTTGTTGATACTATTATTATTATTATTATTATCACTATATTAACCAGTTATACTCCATTAATTGTTATGTAATACACCCAAGGATGGTTATTATAATACATATGGTACTATATGGTGAGTGTGTATATAGTGTATACTAATATTCATTCCCATATTTGAATCGAGGTGGGCATCTATCGTTACTATTACATTTTATTATTAAATGGATAAAACTAGGATATAATTCTGACGTGGGAGGGAAGACACAATATAATTTGTAACCTATGTCAATCCATTAACAGCAATTAAATTTTATCTATTTCAAATTATGAAAAACTTGATAAGCCCAAAAAAATATTCACAAGAAAACTTTATGATTTAGAAGATTTAATTTAAAACCAGGTACTTTAAGCCTACTTAGGCTGCATCTCTGCGCTGTACCTATTTACGAGTTATGGAATATTGACTGAAAAAGTTAACCAGCGGCAGTGGTGGTCAAATATGTAACTGCGAAAATACTCGCCTAACCTGATATAATCTAAAGTAGAATTCTTTCGTTTGAATTTCGCATTTGTATAATACCATTACTCTATCGATGTTCATGATAAAAAAATAGTATAGTAGACCCGTGTGATAATACATTTAAAATAAAAACTGACGTTTTATGCATAATATATTTATAATATAATATACTTCAATGTGATATTGTGCATTTTCAAAAACGAATGGTGCGCGTGTATTGGCGTTTTCGATCATATATTATACTATGGCCGTGCCTGTAGCCAAAACAAAAACAACAAAAAAAAAACCACGTCAACTTCTTGTGCTGACACTATTTTGTCCTCCATGATATTATTTACTCGACAGTATTAATGTAACAATTTTTTTTGTTTTTTTTAATTTTGGTTTTTTTTCTATACATACATACATACATACACTACTCAACAAAATTTACCAGCGAAAAGAAGTTGATGAGAGTTTTTTTTTTGTTTTTTTTTCGTTTCGGTTACAGGAGCGCGATAGCAGGACGACGGCGGACGCTGTCGTCTCGGAGGCCGCGTTACCGCCACGGTTTTACTCGTGCATGTACTGCAACTTAACGTTCCCGCACCAGAGCAAACTGACCCGACACATACTGTCGCACAGCCTGGACAACGCGCCGCCAAGCGGTATCGGCGGCGTCGGTAGCGCATCGTACACGGACCCCGGCGGTGGTGTCGTCATATCGCCGCCGGCGTCGTCCGCGCTGACGCTGTCGCTGTTGTCGTCGTCATCGCCGTCGTCGTCACTGGCGTGCGGCAACAACAACGCATCCGCTGCGTTCGACGACGGCGGGGGCGGCACGATGTGCAAGTTTTGTGGCAAGACGTTCCCGGACGTGGCTACCCTGGTGGGCCATCTGCCCGCGCACACCGGTGACCGGCCGTTCAAGTGCGAATTCTGCGGCAAAGCGTTCAAACTGCGGCATCACATGAAGGACCACTGTCGCGTGCACACCGGCGAACGGCCGTTCCGGTGCGCGCTGTGCGGCAAGACGTTCTCCCGGTCCACGATACTCAAGGCTCATGAGAAGACGCACTATCCCAAGTTCACGGGTCGCCACCGGTTCGTGTCGTCACCCAGCCCCGAGGAGGAGCCTGGGGGAGGTGGCGGCGGGGTGTTGACCGGCATAGGGGGCTTCGGCGCGAGCGGCATGGCACAGGCAGTCGCGACCATCGCTTCCGCCACCGTCAGACCGTTCGACTTGACCGTCATTCAGCATCACCACAGGCACAGCAGCGGTTCGCCACCCGCCCTGCCACCGCCACCGCCGTCGCCTCCATGACGTCGATTGTTTCCTTATAGAGTGTAGCGACAATAGGGTATCGCCGGGGCGGTTCGTCTATGCGAAGTATTACGAAATATATAAAATTATATTTTATTACTGTAATATCCTTCACATAATATAGTTATGATATATATAAAGGTACCTAGGCTCTCCGAGAACACGTCACCCATAAACACACACACACACACACACACACACACACACACACACACACACACACACACAGCAATAAGGTTTTCGAAATTCCTTTGAACATAAAAATAATTTTATAATTTCACAGCCTAAAATTAAACGTAAATCGATTTAAATTTGTATGCGAATCGGGTGGGCGTACTGTCGTCGTTCATGTCGTAATCGCCGTCCCTGTGTATATTAGTACACACGCACAGCACTTCTCGTCGGTTGCGTTTTTTGCACGTTTTGTTGCGTGACGGAAAATGAAAACAATGGCCTGAATGTTAAACGGCCTCCTCAACCCCTACCACTCTCACATCGTCAGAACGTTAGGATTGTATGCGAAAATTGTTCAAATATTTTAGGTTAGAATCAATACCGTGCGCCGTTACACTGCATGTAGCGGCATACAGTCGTATCTGCCACCGACATACCCTCACCAGTTTGCGTTGTGACGAGCGGCGGTAAACTTGGCCTTGATCAACAAATTGTCGAGAAAACTCACTAATCACTATCACACAGTGTTAACCGACGAAACATGTCCGAAATCAGGTTCAAACGCGTTCATAGGTTCGACTTGTGATGCGAACGCCTTCACCGCGCGCTTTATTATACCGACACCGCCATATGTAATGATTTTGAGAAATATTCATTATTCTCGGGCGTGTCCTTAAATGGTGTGTGTCATGTGTGTGATGCAAAGTGCGTCCTTAATCAGCCATCGTTAAAATTTACAATAATCCTCTTGGTCAAGTGAACATTTTTAAGTACAAGCTTTAACTGTTATTCGTACACTACGGACGTATTTGCCGTTTGAATAAATTTGAAACTTAAAATAATTATTACTACTTATTACATGTTATTGTTATTATTATTATCATTATAATCATCATTGTTTTTTTCGGTATACGTTTTAATGATTTCATTAATGACTTTCTCGCGTTTTATTCGTTATATATATATTGATAACTTTGAGTGCCACGCATACGAGTATACGATGGAGTCGATATCTGCTACCAGTGGCGGTTATAGTTGACTTTTAAGGGGGGCGAAAATAACAACAACAAATCGTAGGGTTAATAATGTTGGATAGACCTTTCCTCAATATTTTGAAAAAAATAAACACTTCAAATAGCATAAATATTTTTTTATTAGTCATATTACATCAAATATATCAAATACATCAAATATTACAGTAAAAGCATGTGCCTATTCTTTTGTTTAGCAAAGCGTGTAATGATATTTTCTATATCTATAGAAATATCTTTATGAATGTGGAGCAATGCTAGCCCATTCAACCTTTCTTCGCAAATTGTTGACCTTAACCATGTTTTCAATCTACGTTAATAAAAAAAAGCACACCACACATGCATATTATAATGTAAAAGCCATAGAAATACAAGTTGACTAAAGAATAGCCTAACAGTTAGATAGAATTAAGTAAACACCTTTAAGCTAAGCAAAAAAGCTGATAATACGCGTAGGTACACACAGTACCTATAAGAACAAAAATAAACTAAACGCACAGACATCTTAACAAATTGCAGTACGATAAAAATTAAAAATAGGTACATGTTTTTCCTTTTTGTGTAAGATTGTACCATGATTTATAGGTACTAAATAAATAAATTTACAAAAAACGGCCCAAGGGGGGCGATCCACCTATCGCTCCTCCTTATAACTGCCACTGTCTGCTACTATAAATTAAAATCAAATTTAGACTAAACATTTTCTTATCTGACGTTTTGCAATAAAGTCTAACGGCCTGTAAACATTGTTGTTAGTTTCCGAACGGATGACTGAATTAGGATTGCACCTACTCATGTAAACCTCTTTCTATGTTTGTCACGAATAATATAAGACCTTTCTGATGTTCCCAATTAAAAATGGATAAAACATACAAAATAAAATGATTTGAAAAAAACTGTAATTTGTATTGAAACGTTTTTAAACGCGCATCGGGCATTATTTTTTTTACGTAAAAATTTGTAAGAGATGAACGCATACTTTATTATTATGTCAAAACGAGGACAGTATTTTATTCATCCGTAAATTATTTGAATACTCAAAAAACTATTTTTTTATACGTTCAAGCTAGTTACTTTCGAAAACTTTACTTTCAGATAGTTACTTTTATCATTAGTAACAATTAACGGTGTGTATAATTGGTTAAGAGTAATTATTCTGAGTACATCTGACATACTTCATTTCGCTCATCATCAGAACGCTCTAGCGCCTATTTATAAGTCAGTAAATATAATTTCTGTGATATGCATTACATATATATACATATTTATAAATAATTAAATAATAATATGTAATTCTAATAATAGTTGTAGGTGTTAACTTGTGCCAGTGCTGAGTAATATTCATTCAAAACGATTGGCATTACAACTTCAAATCTGTTTTTACTTTGTTTTATAATTTCATTAATTCCACTTGTATCAGTTATAAAATAAATTTTAAATAATAATTATTATTTATAATTTTTACTTTTGGGATTGCCATCAAAAAACTCTTTAACCACGTTTGACATAACAATTAAAACTTATTCTATAATAATTATTATAAATTACATTTTGATTTGACTCTTGGACAATATCAAATATTAAATATCATAAACATTCGAAACCATAGCTACTGTTAAGTCGTTAAACCGAGCTATCAACTTTTCATCAATGGCTATAAGAATAAAATAAAAATTACACGTAAAAATAAATATTTACATTTTCTTAAAGACTCGTGTAAATTACAAGAACTTTTGAAGAATCAATATACGTTTATTGTAAAAAAAACACTTGCTTAATTTATTATATGTACGTTTTTAACAGATTGTTATTAATTATTGGCACTCACTACAAGCATAATTTAACATAAGTCATTTAAGATTTTTATTTGTTATTTGCTTATTTTTTTATAGTCTATACGACATTTGTGTGATCAATATTTCTTATTTTCATACAGCTATTTATATGATTCAAAATATTTAGTAGACAAACAAAAATGTATGTAATGTCAAATTCTACCAGAGTGAAAATAGCGAGATGAGAAGGAACAGGAATGTGATATTTTTCGGTAGATATTAGAATAATTAATAATACATAATATGTAATAAATTAATGAATAAGATTTCTCTTTAAAGATACACATACGTACATTGTACTCAAATATAGAGTGATACATTGTACAAGTATATTATATCAATTAATTTATGTTTAAAATAATGATAATAATAATAATAACAATTAAAGTAATAATATTATATACCTTATATCACAATAAAATTACTAGGACTAGAACATTAGGTTTTGTATACATTTAACATTTTATTACTTATAGTTATTTGTAAATAACAATACCAACTAACTTAGATTTTATATGATATTTTAATTTTTTTTTTTTTTTTTTGAAAATTAATGATAATTCATAAATAAGGATGAAACAAATCCGCTACATATATGTTACATATTATTATAGTGAAATTAATAAATTGTTTTATAACATTTTAACGGCAAGTCTCAATTGTTATGGTACAAAATACAAATGTCACAATATGAGGGACTATCTCAAACGTTTATGCTTCGCGATTTAATTCTATTCAGTTTGTTGATGGACCAAAACGAATGTAACATATGACCTGAACTCGAACTGAGCAGTGGTATTTTTAAACAACATATATATATATATATATATATATATATAGATATATATATATATATATATATATATATATATATATATATATGGGCTTAATTTTAGAATAGGCCATGGTTGTCTGAGATTACCGTGGGTTAGGATTAAGGTGTTCTGACTGTGATAGGCTACATATTGTATGGAATTTAAAAGATTGGTTTTAAATGTAAACAAGAGATTTTAAAGACTTCCTTTCGATGTTTTGTAATCATTTTTATTACGTTTTAACCAAACAATTTACTAGTTCTTATTATTTTACGAAATTTGTCCTCAAACATATTCGTTCAAAATTATTACGTATTTGACGGCGATAGCCAAAAGTCATAAAATGCTCAATTCAAAAATATTTTTTCATTTTAACGCTGTGTCAAAACCTGCGATTTAACTTAACGATAATACCAACATAATATTATTTTATGAATTGGAAAAAATATAGAAATGTATAAAATTTTAAAAACCCTGGTGTTTACGAGCACGGAAGGAGTCCTTAAAAATCGATATGTTAATTAAGTATGTTTTTTCAAATCCATTATATTTTTAATTTTTAAAAGATCTTTTATTACGTCTTAAGCATTTCTATTTGTCACACAAATCATTTATCATTTTTCAGAAAGCACTTGTGCACATTTATTCTATATTATAGCACAACTATAATATTTCTTATAATGTTACCCAATTATTTATCTGTATCTAGTGAAAAATTATAATATTTGTGATTACAATTAGGCGATATTATTTGTGTTGTATAATGAAAATTGTTATTATTTCGTCCTAACGATGATGATTTGAGCCCCGCAGTAGAGTAAGAAATAATTTTTAGTAAATGTGATAACGTGACAAGTGAGATCATCGATTATTTTTTATTATTAGGTGCTAAAAACATAAGATTAGCTATTTGTGTATTTTATCATAGTTTTTTTTTGTCAGTGCAATATATTTAAACAAATTGCTAATGTACGAAAAAATCCGAGTTATTTTTTTATTTCTCACTATCCTTCTAACTAATAACACGGGTTTAGATATTATAAACATAATATTATAATATCTGTATTACATTACTACTCTTTATATACACCATACAGAGGCGTAGTTATCACAGGAGCAACAAAAACGTTATATGTACTTATCACTCATGTACTGTAAATCGGTGTTGATTCTATTAGAGGTAAACAAATATTGTATATCTGGGCATTTTAAAATGTAGCTACGCCGCTGTTTACTTACGTGTTGTACGTAATACTTACAATAAGTCTACCGTGGTTTTCAAATAACTGACCAATTATTGAGTCTGGTATAATAAGCCGGTCATTTTACATTAACATTGATTTATTTGTGTATTTTATGTGAAATAGGAAGTTTGCTTGGTGGAAGGGGTGTTCAACACGTTAGCCGCATACAGGTCACAAGTTTCCGTTCTACAACAAGGATTTTCCGCTTTCAGTCGGTTCTCAACTCTGCCGCCCGTTTACAACACAGGTAAAAAATATCCCTACAAAAAATTGTATCAAATAGTTATCGGATTTATAACTTATACAAAGTTGGACAGCTAATACATGCAGGTATAAGTATTCAAATAGGAATCAAATAAATAAATGAAAAAAATATTTTTATAACTTCAAAATTTGAATACTACTTTTAGATTCTCATTGATAAGAGGTTATTTATTGGAAATGTATCCAATTTTGAGAGATGCCTATTGATAAAGAATTCACTATAGTAAAAACAGACGATAATACAGCCAGTATCGCCAATGTAACTACTTACTTTAAAATATACTGAAAGTATTAATGTTCGAACCCTTATAACTTTTGAAAATGATACTACACATTTTTAATACAGTTTTATAACGTTCTTGATTATCTCATCGTTACATAGTAATAATTCATAATGCATAAATTCAAATTTTTGTATCGGTTGGCACCTACTTCGGTTGTATATAGATTATAGGGTATAACTAGATGGTATTAACTAATATGTATCTGTGGTAGATCGTTGAAAATTCGAATGGAGCGTACTTGAGATAAGTGTGTGTCTCCAGTCTCCAGATTAGTCGCATATCATTTAGAGACGTATGTTTAAAGTCGGTCGAATTGAGTTGGAAATAGCCTCTCATATCTTGTGCGTATGTTCACGACACCAGATAAACGTTGACAAATGTTTGAATTCCGATCTAATGTTTAGTATACCTATATACTATGCACTATGCAGCTCGTGAAGTATATCAAAATATTTATATATATCTCGCTATACGAAGTATACTCCTTCGCGACTTTAAAAGTTTATAAAAAAAAGAAAAAAAGAACACGAAAAATCGATAAACACCACCCGTATACCTGCAGCTCTCGTAAACTGTACTGCGACGTGTTTTTATTATCGATTACATACATAATATTAGAGATGTGAGTTTGTATTATACAGTGGTATAATACTGTATTATACGAGGTATTATACACATGGTATAAAATAATTTTATACAGACGGTATAAAAAAAAAAAAAAAAAAATGCGTTATTTTTAGTTATTATCACGATTAAAGATAAAAACTATTATCATTTATTATTGTTATTATTATTATTATCATTTACATGTTTAACCGTTGGCCGTCGCGTTAGGTTAGGTCGCGTTAAATTTCTTACATTAAATATAAGTACTTAGTACATATAAGAAGAAAAAAGTGTGGAACCAAAAAGTTAGTAGATATATTTATATGCTAATTGGCAGATAATAAGATTACTCAAATCCTAATTTTTTTTTGAAGTTTATTTGATATTTTAAGAATATAATTTACTATGAAATGTGAATTGTAATTAAAATGTTTTAAATTTAAGTTATTTCTAGTCACTAGGTGTATGTATTATGGTACCTACAACCTACATTATGATAGCATGACTAAATATTAATTTGGTGAATTAGGTCTAAAATAATTCTTGTATTATGTGTTTTTTAACTTTTTTCTGACTTTTACCCATTTTTTCGATTAATCCATTTTAAAATAATTCATATTTCATAATTAACAAGGGGGTTATAACCTATGTTAAATTTCCTATAATTTAAGGTACTGCAAGGTTCTATACGGTATAATATTGGTATAATACCTGTATAATACGGTATTATACAAAACAAAAATAAAATACCGTATTTTAACATCTCTACATAATATTATATAATATTACATTTTGGTTCGATCTATAATTTTATACGGAAATAGATAACGTTCATAACAACTACGCATAATCTAGTTGATCACGTTGCAAAGGTATCTAATAAAAGCCGACACAGCTACGTAATAATGTTTCAATAACAGTAAATGGTTAAAATTCGTGTGTACCCCGATTCTCATTGTGTTTTCCAAACGAGTTTTTGGAAAGGTTTTTTTTGCATTTGACGTCTTGACTGTTGAGGAGGCTCAATTGCATAACGTATGCTGTGTATTCTGCACGTGATGTCAGACATTTTTTTTTTTAATCCGAATAAGTTTTTACAATACATTCAAAACTCAGCTGCGAGTGTGTTTTGGAACATTCTAGAAAATTAATACACATAATACCAATTACCATATGAATTTAAAAGACAACCGTTACACATGTTAGCTAACAATAGGAAAAAGTGTTAACTGTTTATAAGGACTTTAGAGTAAAACAATAATTATTTTTTACTAATAAACATTTTTTTATTATATTATGATAATATTTTAGTTCTGTGTCACAATACAAGTTGCAATCCTTTACTTAGAAGGGAGATACTTTTTATTATAATTGTTGGTTTAGTTTGTTGAACTAAGTAGGTACACGCTACACAATAACATAACCCATGCGTCCAACATCATTTTTTTATAAATGTTTCTCTTGATACTCTTACACACGTAAGAAACCAACATAAGTTGAAGTCTATTCCTGTCTTATAAGTTATTAAGAAAAAAAAATGATTTTAATGCGCTATAGTTATCGCGCAATCCTATTATATTAAGTACACCACTAATTGAGGCCCACGACATTTGATGGTGAAACTACTCGAATATTTAAATCAACCAACAAATAAAAATATAGTTTAAATTTACTGCCGTTTTGAATCATTGGCCTAGGAAGCCCCAAAATTATAAGGGCCTTCGATTTACAAAAATACATTATTTACAAAATATCATAATTCAAATTTTTTTCTTAACAATCCTCGAATGAAAGAAATATTAGCTTTTTTTCATAAATTGTGCGATTTGATCGATGAAAAGAATTAATGAACAATTAATTCTAAATTAGACGTATTGCAAGTATCATTGACATCACTCTCAACTTAACGGGGTCCGTGTCTCAGAATGTGTCATGGAACTAAACAATAGTAAATTGTTTCAGTTTGAACAAAAATTGTAAATATGTTTTTCGAGTTCTACCTATTATTGGAATAACATGAAGATGCGCCTAAGCTCACATTATGTTTTTAAGTAGCTTTATGAAACTAAAGATGGTCTGCTCGAGCTAATGCTGTAACTACCTCATGCAATAGTTACAAAGAAATTTAAAATGCTTTAAAAACAATTAAAATAGATACTGAAAAATTATCAGATGCTAAAAATGAAACTCATGATTTAATTATGAAAATGTAAAAGTATAGGAGAATATTATTCTTACTAAAGTATGGATTAAAATTTCATCAAGAATTAATGAAACAAACAAAAGTTGACAAAATAATCTCACTAGTTATATTGACGTCGGTTATAAATTATTTGATTCTCTTATTAGTTTTCTAAGTGATATTAGAACTTAGAAGCAAATTTGGTTATTAAGAAAATATCGCCCGAGAAAAATTTCAAGATTCTGACTATAAATATTTATTTTTAACGGATTAATAAGATGAGTTTAACCCCGATGAACAGACAAATAAAAGTATTTCGTTTTCTAATAGAAAATTTAACTATTATCATGTTTCAATTATAAAAATGATATAAAAGACTTCACAAATGAAAAAACTGATAAAAAACTTCTAAACAGCATTTAAAGAATAAAAAATAACCAATTTATACTTATTGTATACTTTTCCATGAAAATTATTTTAATTTTTTTTTTTTTTGTGAATTACATTTATTTTATAATTATTATAAGCAACAAGGTATCTAAAAGTATTTATTTATATTTAAATAATAAGTTCATGTATCAATTAAAGAGAAAGACATTTTTGACTTAATATTTTTAAATTATCATAATTAAAACTTAAGTAATTAACACTGTACAGCAGAGATAAAAAAAATAAATATATACGAGTATATACACATCTTTTTATTGACAAAGTACAACATTTAACTACAGATTATACATTATGTGCTAAAAATATATTTATCGTAATTTTAGTGATTAAGAACTTCGAAATAGGTTCTAGGGGCTCACATCACCGTAAAATGGCTCTGAGTTTAAGTGTTAACGTCAATGTATTTTTCCTATACCAAACAACAAAACAGTTATATTATCAAATTAAACATTTTTCAATTTATTTCACGAGGAATGCCCGTGCGATTCGTTCAGGGTAGTTTGTGTGAGTAGGTATCGCCAGTATATCGACTCTCGATAGGGTAATCGAAAAATGTACCAATAACAAAAACAACGAGTCACGTCTCACGAATTGGCCATTTAATCAATCAATATTCGTAGGATGATAATAGAGACTAAAGTTCTGACGAGTTGACATAGTGTTCTCGGTCTGCGACACGTTATAATGTTGTGCGTACGGCGTGTGCGCGTGTGTTGTGTATTGCAGAAACGTCCGTGTCGCTGTACTCGGTGCTCCAACAACAAGGATTGATCGGACCGTGCGTGAGCTCCAGCGACGAGGTGGCCAGCCGATGTTTGATCCGATGCGCCATATGCCTGGCGGGTTTCCCGTCCACGTGGCTTCTGGAACAGCACACCGCGCTGCAGCACACCGGGCAGCCGGTGCGCGGCCATGGAGGCGACGGCGGTGACGAGAAACCGTTCCAGTGCGACCAGTGTGGACAGAGTTACCGTTACCGTTCGGCCTATCTCAAGCACCGCGAACAAAACCACCGGGCCCGTTTGCCGGCCGACAAGCTGTTCACGTGCGACATATGCGGCATGCAGTTCAGGTGAGCCCCGTCGGCCACGTATACTACATGACTATGTCATCCCCACCACACGCCGCCAGAGCGGTGACCCCGGACCTTTGACCAGCGTTCGGCTGTTGTCCGTGTAGCCCGTGCTGTCGACAACCGGTTTTTCTGCGGCGCCCGAAATCGCATTGCGACCTGTTTTGACCCAAAAGTTTGTTTGTGCCGTAAACCGGTCTGGTCATGTTTGATTTAATACACACGCCCAACAATATCAACGTAGTAGTATCTACTAGTATCGTAAAAGTATATCGACGAACTCATCGGAAAATTCGTCCCGTTACCTCTTCACGTTCACGCGAATCTCGTACGATTTATATGTCGTTTACTTAAGGACATTATGAGTGTTCCAAATGTTTCTTGACAACCAAAAATTTAGCGCTTTTGGTTTTCGCAAGGCATTTGGTAGATAAACTGAACTGCGGTTAGGTCATCAAAGTAGCTGAATAATTAAATTTCAATATTTTACCAAAGGTTGATGTAGTGCTCCCTACATCTAAATAATTTCAAAAATTTTAAAATGTATTTTCGATGTCATTTCCGAAAAATAACAATAATAAAACAATTCATTTATTTGTCTACAAAAATAGTATTAAAACTTAATTATAAAGACTATTATGTACATATGCGTACACATGGTTAGAGAAAAATACTGTTAAGTTTAAACCCGAAACCTGTTCAAAATATATGCAACCAATTTTAATACGATTTGAAGTACAGAAAGCTGAAATAATATTATCCCACCAGTGGCGCCGAAGTCAGTTTTTAGAGGTACTGCAAAGCATTATAAGCATACCTTCATAGCAAGTACTCATCCACCTAACCACAATAGGTTTAGCAACTGCCTCTCATTTTTTTTCATCCCATCGAGTGAATCTAACCTAGTTTGTTTTGCAGCCTTACCACACCACCCACCCTTAACAGGTATTGCAATTACAATACCTAGATATATGAGAAACGGTGCCACTGTATCCTACAGACGCATTATATTGATTAACATGAGCACATGCAGTATCAATATTATTTAATTAAGCCAATATTACCATTATGGTTATTATTCAATACAACTATAAGCATGTAACTTAAAAATGCATTACTTTTGCGTGAAAATTTTTATAACGAAGAGAGCGTTGTTTTCACTTTTATATGTCTCAGTCTACTGGCTCTCGCCTCATAATAATTAATGGAATCTATTTGCGTTAATTATATTTACAATGATTTTGATTATGATTAGAAATAGGAATTAAAAAAACATGATAATTCGTTCCTTCGTATACCTATCATATATGAAGCATTCAATCTTAAACTAACCTAACAATCTATTTTTTGATCAATTTTCATCAACTATGTATATATTGAAAAATAATAATTTGAAACATGCGTCTTATACATTTATTCATAAAAAAGAACATACATTTAGGGAAAATAAATTAAATATTTTAAAGTGACTGACTTTCATGTTATTATTTCAAAAGAAGAACCTCTTTGTATTTTTAAATATTTGAATAAGAGCGGACAGACAATTTGAGACTTGAGGTGCTAAATTTATTACTATCCTATGAATTATTTTCCTCTAAAAAAATTCCAACTGTTAAGCCATAAAATAATTACCCTATACATTAAAAAATTATTGTATATTCAATAAAATATACATTGATGATGACATTAAACGTTGGGAGAGCAAGGACCAGCAACTAAAGCAATTTGTAGAGGTGGAATTCGTGTTTCAAACACACATTTTACAATTTTTTTTTTTTAATATTTATCCACGATACTATAAGTATAATTTTAACTAAATAACATTGTAAAGCAAATTGAAGGGCACAGTTAAACATTGTGACTACGTGTTGTTATAAAAAACCAGTTTTTACTATACCAAACACCAATATATAGTACCTAGTTGACGGATAATGGGACGTATTATTCGAATGCTTATAGTCTTTCCACCCACGTTTACTCAATTTACCAATTAATATTTTTGGGGACTCTTTAAGAAATCCAGTACATTTTTGCAACCCATCAAATTTCAATATTTATATAATAAATTATATTTATGCATTCAACCAAAGAAAGTAGAAATAGCTAATGTGTATATTAAAAAATAAAATGAAAACTGTTAAAAATCCCATTTAGTTCATCACAAAATAAAATAAAAGCATATCTATAAATTAAATAACTTATGTGTATTAAATATTAATTAAACTTGTTTACTGTGTGAACATCATCAGCGTTGATACCTACGCACACGGACATCACGTCACGTCACGAATTTTCGTTATTTATATTTTCTCTCTTATTTAATACCCTAACCTACTTTATCCAGTAGCGTATTTTCAATATTTGTTTTTGGTTAGATTTTTAAAATTCAAAATTCTTAACGTTACATAATCTTCATTTTATTTGAAAATAAGCAATTGGATGATAATACAGATTGGATGGCATTACACCCGGATGTGTTGTCTCTATCTTTCCGTCGCAAAACATGGCAAATACCAAATATGCGTTCAGTAGAACCAATTTTGTGTTGTTAGTTTTAATATTTTTGTGAATTTACCCAATATCAAATTTAAAGATATGAACATTATCTATGTCTCTGGTTGGTTGGTTTTTCGCAATTTTTTTAGTTTTTAAGCAAGTATGATCATATAAAATATAACATTTTTAAAATATTCACAGAAAAATAGAAATACTGTAAAAACCAATGTCGGACCACAGATAACATTTTTACCTATAAGTTTGAGAGTCATTTGATTTAATCTGATATTAAAGATGGCAACACAAAATTGTTTCTTTTATTTTTAATAAAAAATAATAAATATAATATAATAATATAAACAAATATAATTTGTCAAGTTGAACGTTTGTAAATCAGAGAAACGCGTGCGGATGAAGCTGTAGCGCTCTATTAATATTATTTTATAATTGAAAAAATGTTTATGTGTTGTTGATATATGTTTGATATTCTTGGTCAACGTGTTTACTTTTGTATCAATTGGTATAATGTGCTGCGTGATGCGTTGAAATGATGTCCACAACAGCAAAAGAACAAAATATTAAATATGGAAAAGTTGACTTCTAAGATAATACTGAAATACGTCAGGTGTTAGTTGATTAACTTGTTGGGGATTACGATAAATCATGTACCTAACCTAAGCACCTAATCGTCCAATAATACAATTAGAAAACATTATTATTTTTTACATTATATTTAATATTCTCCCAAAAAAATTCAAAAAATTATATTCTGTATACATATTTAATTTTCCCCTCTAATTAATTAACTGCCTAACTATACACCCGATAAAAAAAGCCTACAGGAGTGTTGGTGATGGTCGGCTTCTATTCAAGGCGACACGTGAATTATAATTATAATTCTTAATTTTTAAGAAAAAATGTCAGAAAAAAATTTAAATTTAAAAAAAACCTAAATAAATGATATTGGGAGTGCTTTTATTTTTTTGTTCCGGAGGTTTCGTACTTGAGACCCCGTTTGAATACACACTGTCCCTGTCTTCTTGTCTCGTGCAGCTAGATATTATTCAATAATTATGACATTTTAAAGCGTTATGACTAGATTTACTTTTTTTCCACATTTGATTATGCCGGCCGGGTATAAAATTCACGCACGGGCCGCACCGCGGCTGCAGGCGAGCCCCCATCAGACGATTCCTGACTGTATAACGCAAAGTTGTACGCAAAGTACGTTGTGCTGTACACGTTTAATATTGTACGCGCGTTCGCGCATGTGTTCCGCAGGTATCTCAAGTCGTTCAAAAAACATCGGCTCAACCATGCGCTGGAGAGGTTACAGCGGGACGTGCCGGCCGCGGTGACGGCGGCGCACAGCGACGACAGCCGCGACGTGCCGGCCACACCGACCGGCAGGTCGTCGGCGTCCGACAGTCAGGTGACTAGCACGAACGAGGTGGTGTCAACAGTGCCGGCGCACTCGTCGGCGGCCGGACCGCATAAGACAGCTGGTGACGCGCCGACCGCGTCACCGTCACCGTCGTCGCTGTTCAACATACTACGGTCAAACGCTCAACGGACGGCCGCAGCCGTGGCTACGGCCGCGGCCGAACCCCCCGCGGCCGCGGCCGTCGCCGCTGCGGCGGCGGCAGCAGCAGTGTCCGCGGTCACCGCCAGCAGCAACAACAACAACAACAACAACAACAACGGCACTGGTGTGAACAACCGGGACGCGAAATCGTTCGCGTGCCCGTTCTGCGGCAAGTGCGTCCGGTCCAAAGAGAACCTGAAACTGCACGTGCGCAAGCACACGGGCGAACGGCCGTTCGCATGCCTATTCTGCGGCCGCGCGTTCGGCGGCAAGAGCGACCTGACCCGGCACCTGCGTATCCACACCGGAGAGCGGCCGTACCACTGCGAGATGTGCGGCAAGTGCTTCGCTCGGGCCGACTACCTGTCCAAACACCTGACCACGCACATACACAACAACCATCAGCGCTGAACGCGGCGGACTGTAACGTTCCAATAAACGTCATCATCGTCTATTATGTGCTGCTGCTGTTGTTGTTGTTGTTGCTGTTGTTGTTGTTGTTGTTACTATTATTATTATATTAATTACTCTCTCTAAATAAACACAACGCGATTTGTGCGGCGCAATGATTCAAAAAGAGGGTTTCATCGATGGACACGTATTTCTTCTTTGGATTTTCTCTTGCACTTCTGTTTTAAGAACCATCAAACGCTCGTCAAAGTCCTATTATCCGACTGTCATTCATGTACCAATGACATTTTAGAATAGTCAGTTGTATCGTTAATCAAATTCTGGACACTATCCAGATAAAAGCTCAATAAAACTTTATTCAATACCGATGTGATTTTATACTCAACACCGTAATAGATTTATATACCGATAAAGTAACCGAAATACTATGTTTATGACTACTATTAACAATACCCATTCTTTAAATATTTTCGGTGACCTTCTTGAA
The DNA here is from genome assembly GCA_027580255.1 of Therioaphis trifolii. NCBI lineage: Eukaryota > Metazoa > Arthropoda > Insecta > Hemiptera > Aphididae > Therioaphis > Therioaphis trifolii. Next base: position 77,849,277 of record CM050404.1, on the reverse strand, counting down.
TCATTGTTGTCGTACGAAGAGGGTATATCAAATGGCGAAAAACGATGATGGCCACTATATAATAATTTTCATTAAAACATATTTTATTATAATAATAATACATAATATATTATGATATAACGTATATCGAATCCGACTCAATTGTACACATGAAGGATAGAAAAAATTGAACTCTAAATTAAGTTAATTATTATTCTCTAGTCATAAATTAACGTTTATATTTCCTTAAAAAAAAATCAAAATTGTTTTTGTTTATGTGATTATCAGACGAACGGTTTGTTTTTTATTTTATAAATCGTTACGATTTTCTCTTTTAAACATTTGAAATATTTGTATTGTTTTGATTTTTGTTACAACTTACGTACCCATAAATACGTTAACTCGCATATTCATGATCAGTTTTATTTAATTTGCAATTTTTAATGTGATATATATTTTTTTTTTTTAACCTGTATGTGATAAATGCGATATAATATTGTGAGGGATTAGACGTTAGGAGATCGAGTGATATTCTCGTCTGACGTCTGTATGTCTAGTGAAGTGCTAGAACTCGATATTGTTTTTGACGGAAACATTATTTAGGTTAGATTTTATCTGATAGAGCTTTTAGATATTTTATTTTTCGTAATATTTATCTTGAAAATTTGTCAAGGAAATGGCATGTGATTGTATCTGTGATAGAAACGGTTAGGGAAGTGATAGGTAAGTATAAAAACGTTGAACTTTTAAGAAAAAACAAAGTAGGTAATAATAAATTATAATATAATTTTGTAACTGCGATTACGACCTATATAATAATAATAATGTATTATTAAATCGCAAAAACGGATTGTAACCAGAGATATATTACATTTAAACGTGAGCAGAGATGAGGAAACGGGTGATAATAATGGTATAGCATAATAAGTTTAAGTTTGAGAATTTCAATAGTCAATAAATTCATACATAAGTATACTTTAAATGTGTATATATATATATATATATACACATGTATACATATGTATGTATTATTTGTACGAATATATTGTTATATTATAACGTGTTAGTGTATTTTGTATTGTCTGAAACAGTATATAAAATATAATGTTATAATTATTATTATCAATGGTGCATTTACGATATGGATAATTAGACTGAGATTTAGGTGGCTGACCTGGGCCAGAGATAACATGACATATGTAAACATAGAATATTATATTGTACTTTTGTGCTAAGAAGATAAATATTGCTCAAAAACAGTATTAAAACGCATAACCCACAAATCTCAAAAACACCGCGTATACCTATTTAATTAATAAATATATTAAATTAACTGTAATAGTCAAAACTCGTAACTATAATAGTACAATTTTTCATAAAGTGTTTAATTATTAAGCTTTTTTACAGCTCTACCTCATGTTTATATATATACATATATATATATATATATATATATATATATATATATATATATATATATATATATATATATATATATATATATATAAAGCAGTAAGATATTTCACAAATACTTGTAACAAAAGTACAAAATAGCCAATTTTTTTTGTTAATTAACTACTCACCTCTTTATATATTTTTATTTTTATTTAACCTTAATAACTTATTATTATTATTATTATTATTTCTTTTTTAAACTTTTATTACGTTTGTTTGTTTCCCAATCGTACCTCAGTTGTTTATCTTATTTTTTAATGACGTCTAAAATTATATTAATTCTGTACTATTAATAAAGAAAAAATTAAAAATGTATTAATCAATTTTTGAAAATTTTCAAACATAAATTTGAAAAATAATTATATACTCAAGCTTTTTTTATACGTATATAATAAAAATAGAATAATAAATAAATTTAGTCATTTTAAATGTTGTTTGTTGTTCGTTAAGCGTTTCATGTTACTTTTATTCATCCAATTTAGTGTGTCAGAAAAATTATTATCGTTGTAGATGTAGCCGAATATGTAATATTATTATTATTATTATTATTATTATTATTATTATTATTATTATTATAGTGACGTCTGTGTAATTTTTTTTCAAACATATTTTTTTCCATCATTATTGTTTTTTTATTTGACATTGTATTTCTAAATTAATATTTTAGATGCATTGTTTAATTTATACATACATATATATTTTGTACGTACGAAATACGGATATGTATTATTCTAGGATAATAATGGTGTTAAGGGTGCAGGCTCAGAAGTACTTGGGGTATATACTCTTGCCACATTGGACAAATTATACATAGGTGAGATTCCGGAACAATGGCTGTGTTTAAATAGATAATATTCGTGTATAATACATTATTAAGTAATCCAATATGATAAATTAATACAAAACTGATACGCTGTTACCAAGGAAATAATGGACACAAATATTTATGTATAGTATTCATAATTGTGTATGAGTAGGTATGTATATAACAGGGGCTATATCGAAGAATGAGACAAGAATGGTTGGCATGATTTTTTTATTGATTATTATTATTATTATTATTATTATTATTATTATCATTATTATTATTATTACTGTTTGTAATTATTAATTTGTGAATTAAATGCAAACGCCCTTGTGATATACATTCATAATAAAAATTGGTTTTGCTCAATTGCGAATTGAGCCTATATTTATTCATTTGCATTTCGGTATGTTATATGACCGCATTAAAAATAAAACACGTTTATAAAATTAGTAAAATTAAATCAATTTGTATTATATTTGTTTTTAGGAAAAATTGTTCCGCTCTTCTTGATTGGTCTTTCATTAGATATTAATTGTATGTCTATCGAATAATGTGCAGCAAACGCGTAGACGGTTTAATTTTCTCTCTATTTCTCTCTATCTATCTATCTCTCTCTTTTTTATATTTACTCAGGAAACCAATAAGAGAGACATTTTTTGAGGGTATTAGTACAATTGATAAAGGGAACCGTCATCTAGATGTTATAATCGTATATACGTATTATGTTAAATTAATTCAGAATGATAAATTCGTAACACTCGTTGCTGCAGTGATGTATGACTTAGGTATGCTCATAATATTTAGTCACGTGTATGTATGTATAATGTATATTATATATATATATATATATATATACACACATACATACATATTAAAATTTTGTAGATGTAAAACATTTAATACGTTTACACTTGTTTGTTATTTAAGATGATAGCGAAAGCGATTCAGTTTTTATTACTAATTGTGTACAAATGTTATGTTTTTTTTTTAATTATTTAAAATTATCTTAATACTTTTTGAGAATTTACAAATATATATACGCATATTGTAAAATTTACGGAGACCGGAAAATGATGCATTGTGCCAGTAAGCTAATAATTTTAACTATAATATAAGAAAATTTTGTTCGTTGATGTACGACTGTTGTAATGTATAACGTGCGTATATTTACACGTATTTGCTTTACCTAATATACTATATGATAATAATAATGCATAGTTTAAATAATTATTTGACCAATGATCCTCTCATTCAATGCCATTAAAGCAATAGAAGCAACTAAACCTAAATTTCAGAAGAAGCCAAAATTACAATCTGCTTGTCAACCTGGTAACACTATTCCATCCATTTCCAAAAAAAAAAAATCGTATTCAAGACTCCTAAAAACACTTATATAAGAAATAAAAAATGTAATAACTTCTACTAATTTTCATGCCACTGATTATTTTATAGATTCTGAGTGAAGCGAAGTTTAGGTACTTTTTAGCTATTTATCCTTCGTTATTCCTAAGTAGCTAAAAAGGACTCAAAATTGAGTGAAAATGGTAAAATTAGCTAAAGCCGAAATTTTCATAAAATGAATTTTCTATATTCAGCCATAAATCAAAAAATAATGTTGCTAACCCATAATTTTTACTAAATATTAAAAATACTATTCTTCAGACATGTAAAAAGCTTCGAAAAAATTTGACCCATTTGGGCTAAATATTGAATTTTTAAAAGTTCTTTATCAAATAAAATTTTAAATCCCTAATATTAAGCCTAATATTAATATTAACCTGGAAATTGAATGTCATTTTACTCAGATTACTAAATTGATGCCAATGAAAAACTTCAGGAAATGATTTGTCAAGATTTATTTTTTTACACATTATATGTAAAAATTTTGACAAAAATCATTAATGACTTGAAAATTAGCAATATTTTTCAATAAAAACCTTACAAACATTTAAAATTTTTAATCCGGTAAACATTTTCTTTCACCAACATACTTGCCACATATTTTTCCATCTACAGTTCAAGTTTCAGTTTAATTTACAATTAAAGGTTAACTCAATATATTATATTTACACGCGTTTAAATTTGGGATTACGGCTAAAATAACTCTTCATTTAACGTAAAAAACAGATTTATTTTTATTTTTATTTCATATAAAAATATGCATGAAAGGATGATTTATTAAAGGAAATAAATATGGCAAAATCAAAAAATGTGGCATAAATTAAAACAAAATATTAACATTTTTTTAAAGTTATTCTTCATTTACAAAATAAATATTAATTTAATACTAAAATTATAAATTAATAATTTTTTAGAAATTGTAATTGCTCAATCAGATACTTTTTTAATAGTAATATTCGATGTTGCCCCTGACGGTTATTCTGACAATTGGTCGATGATAACTGAAGTATGTTACAAAAGAGTTGGACATTTTATTAATATATATTTATTATACAGACAACATATTAAAATAAATAATATTACATTTTCGTTATGTCTTGCTATAATTGGAATGTTTAAACGACTCAAATTACCAATTATTTAACAACTTTAACTTCTTGAAATCGATAATATAATTGATTCAATCTTTGCACTGATGTAAAAAAATGATGAAGAAGGTGTAAAAAGACCTATGCTTGTTAGATATAAAAAAGATGAAATTAATTTTGATGCAAGTTCATCCGAAAAATATTATCGTATAATAATAGTTATTCCTTTTTTCGACAATTTCATAGAACAACTTCAAATATGGTTTAATAATTATAAAAAACACATTTCTTTGTTAGCAAAAATATGCATCAAATTTAAAATCGAGTCAAATAAATTTTAAATTAAGATATTCAGAATTTTTGGATTAGGATGTACAGCTAACAAAAATTCAATTATGAAAAGAAAAATAGTCTGACAATGACAAATAAGAGAAAGACATCCCAATTCAGCTATTGAAGTATAAATTAAATGTAGGCAATTCTGATAATTTTCCAAACATATCTTTTCTTTTGAAATTATTAACAACATTAGCAGTTTCGACTATGTATGAAACTTATCAATCTAAAAACGTTCGGCAAATCTAGCCCTTTTTAGGGCGCATAGAAAAATAAAAATCAATCTGGGTGATATACCCGGTCGTTTCACAAAGAAAAAAAACTGCTAGAGTTTGTGACATAAAAATAATAGATAATTCAAAAATTAAAATGTTGTAAAATTATCACATGTTATGAATTGATGAAATCTTATTTAGAGGTAAGTATTATATAAAGGCAATTTTGTTTTGTTCAATGTTATGACGGTTATGTAGTATTTGTTCTTTTTGTAAATATTTAGCAAAAATGTACATTTTCTCTCCCCCCCCCCCCCGATAATTTGTTGGAACTATGTTCTTTATGAGGTAGATATTTATGACAAAATAAAATATATAAAAATTTAATGTATAGGAATATAATTATTGTGTACAATTATGGGCTACAACTCGTTTGCGCACATTTACAGTTTTACGACTTGTTTGCGCACAAAAGCACAACTCGATTTAGGTTTAAATAATAAAGATTAAAGGTACAATTCGTTTGCGTTCATATTCATTTTCGCTATCATGCTATTGAATTTTATTTTACATATTAATCAGTTAAATCATAGGCGGATATTGGAGGGTACTTAGGGGGGTCTTAAGCCCCCTCAGAATGTTATCACGCTCTCTCGGAATGTTTGTATTCCTTTACTTTACTTAATTAATTGTTCCACCGTTACTAGCAGTGTTACTACTCTAAATTTAAAGTAACTGGAGCTCGTTAATTAAAAATTTTTCTAATGTTGATAGGTAAGGTAAAAATGTCGATTAGTCAAGTATTTTTTTTAAACCTATTGGCTATGAGTATAGTTTAATGATACGTAGGTAAGCATATTGTAGAAAGGAAATGATAATTTAGTATATTTAAATATAACATTCTTACATATTTGATACAATAAAAATGTACATATACAACATTTACTTTATAAAGTAAATGCAACATATTAAAATTCACAATTGCATATTTTTTATTGATAACTATGCCTATGTTCTGTAGCAATTAAATAGTTAATCATAAACTAATAAGGCTGAATTGGCCCGGCAATTACGAAGTAAAACTCGGCGGGCCACGACAATTTTGTGCTGTTCAAGTCTCTAGGCCTAGGGGCCGTTGATAATATAATATTTATAAAATACTATCATTCATTTTTGTAAATAAGCAAATATAAGCAATATGCGATTAAAAAAATTGAGTCAAGGTCCGCCACACAGTGGTCTGAAACGTAAATTAGCGGCCCTAATTCGAATTTGGACTATAATAAAAATGTACAATTTATAAATCTATTGATAGAAGGTAATATAATCTACGTTTAGATTATATTGTTTAATCGAAAAACCCACTTATGAACACGATAACAGATCATTTAGAAACAATATTGTGTTGTGAACAGTCCATTATTTATCATTGCCTATATTGCGTATTATTTTAGTTTTCTTTGAGCCGAGAATATAAACGCCCTGTTGTCATCAGTACTTAATTTTTATTTTTTAATTAAACTATGGATCATCATGATGAACGTTGGTACAAATAACCCCATTAATATATTTAAATTCATTTTTATAGAAATTATATAATTTGAAAAACATAAAATTTATTACACAAAATATTAATTTTGCATATTTTAAAATCATAGAAATAAAAAATTACAAATAATTACAATTTCCCACTATGTTTAAAGCCTAGTTTACACTATGTAAGTAGTTTAGTAGTTTAGTCAAGTAGCGAGTATTTACTAAACTACTAATCGCTTTAGTGGTTGAAACATTTTCAGACAGTTTACTATTTAGTACATTAGTAGTTTTGGTGCTGTGAACGAATGAAGTACGGTATACGTTATACGTCATATAAAATATAATTATAAAATAATATGAATAGTTTACAAAAGAAAATATTAAACAAAGCAATACAATCTATTGCATCAGCAATTTTAGAACAGATAGAAGAAGAACTGGAAGAGCCAAATCGAATATGGGTTAGAAAATGGATAGAAAAAAGGGATACATTGGGAGCTACAAATGGTCTTCTTAAAGAACTAGAATTTGAAGACTCCAAAGAATGCTTCGGTACGCTAAGTATGTCTGAAAACTGATACGTGAAAGCGGTGTGCTCTCTTTTGAAAAAAAAAGTATGAAATAATACGTTCGGACTGTCTATTTAGTTATTAGTCAGAAAAGTGGAAGTGCTACTCGACCAGAAAAATAGAAATAAATGGATCCACTAAATTACTAAATCATTAAATTACATTACCTATATCAAACTACTTGACTAAATTCATCTATTCGCACGCGTTTAGTTGCTAAATTACTCGTTACTTGACTAAACTACTAACATAGTGTGAACTAGGCTTAACACAAGTGTAAGTACTTAATTTATTTTTTTCTAATTTTTGTTTGCCTTTACTCGCCTCTAATTAGTATATATTCTGTTTTATAGCTGAATGTAGTGGGGTCGGCAACAAAATAAAAATCACTTATTTTGATTTATTTGATTTTTTACGAGGAAAAGGACACCTTAACCCTCAAAGTATTATATCTAGAAAATCTTTCCTACTCTACATTAATAGTATATATAATGAGGAACCTTGGGAAAATGAGTATGAAAATAAAATACTAAATAAAATGTGCAGTTTTTCAATAATTAATGCTATCTAAAAAGTGGGCACAAAGCAATCGAACATAATATTCAAAATGTATTAATAATAATGAAGTCTGGCTAAAAACAGAGTTTATACTACCTAAAAAAATAATTATGTCTGATAATTCTTTTATAATAATAATAGGACGACGTATTACTTATTTTAACGAATGTGTGAATAGAACTAAAAATAAAAAAATAAAATCATTAATAAAATCATACACTTCTCCTGAGCTGACACACGCAGTATCTACTAAATTTCAAAAATCTGGTAATAGAAGCATTGGTAAATTGTTAACAGAAACAAATACCACTCCGACTAGAGAAAATAAATTCTTTCTAAAAAATTCTTTCCATGAGGGAGAGGTGATTTTGAAGATGGCGGGAAGCAATAACCGGGTCATCATTTACTGAGATTATAGCTTTATCGTCAGCATAGTCGGCGACTAGCGTATTCGGGGAGGTGGGTTGATCAGAGGAGTAGATGTTATAGAGCATAGGTGAAAGAATTCCACTTTGCGGAACACCTGCCGATATTTTGGCTACAATGGAGAGGGTTTCACCGATACGAGTGCTGAAATATCTGCCAGACAGATACGATTTAATGATCAGGACTGTATACAGGATGTAAAAATTTTTTCAATTTGAAAAGGAGTCCGTCGTGCCAGACCCTATCAAATGCTTGAGAGATATCAAGAAAAACGCAAGTGCAATATAATTTTTTTTCTAATGCATAAGAAATTGCATCTACAACTCTTATGAACTTGATGGATTGTTGAGTGAGTAGATCGAAAACCAAACTGGGAGTTGGGAAGAATGGAATTTACAGTTAGGCATGGTAGAATTCGTTTAAATAAAAGTCTTTCAAGGATTTTAGCGAAAAAAAGTAACAGACTAATGGGCCGGTAAGAGGAGATAGAGTCGGGAGGTTTATTGGGCTTTGGAACAAGAATAATAATCGATAATTTCCAGAGGGTAGGAAAATATGAGAGCCTGAGAACGGAGTTAAATGAATGTGTGAGGTGGATGATCGCTTTTTTTGGCAAGCATCTGGCGACTTCAGCAATAATATGATCAAACCCGGGAGATTTTTTGAGAGGGTATTTATCAATAGCATATTTAACTTCATTCGGAGTGAATTGTTTGACAGGGTGAGCTACTGTTAGAGAGGAGTTAAGAAACTCTTCCACAGAATTGATTATATTAGGAGAAGCAAATCAGGGTGAGGCTGGAAAATTTCAGATAGATGGAGTTTGAACAGTTCGGCTTTATCTGTATCAGATATAGCAAAGCTACCATCATTTTTTTTTTTTTTTATAGGGACGTTTGGGGCTTTAGTTTTGCACGCATTTTTTGTTGCTTTCCAAAGACTACCATCATTTGAGAGATTAGTTAGAAAACTTTCAAGAGATTTTGTTTTGAGTTTGTCTAACAATTTTTTTAGATGGTTGGCTAGTTTATTGTATTTTTGTTTGTGTGAAGGCAGACTGGTTAGTCGATAAAGGGCCCTTGACCTACGTTTTCAACAATGATTTCACGAATGTGGTCTGGTATAGTAGGAATCTTAGAAGGGTTGAGAGAAGTGACTGTAGATGACCAAGCTGCAGTTTGAATGAGATTTGTGAGATTATTAACAGCTAGATTCAGATCATCATAGGATTTTAATTTAATTTTTAATTTGATTTGTTGGTCGACAATGTCATGAAATTTGATTTTATTAGTGGTATGGTTAAAAAATTTTCCGTAGTACAGTGAAAGTTATTTGGGATTTCTGTGATAAAAATATCTAGAATATCTGGGGTTTTATAAGCTGAGGTCGGCCAATATGTTGGATCTGGTGGAGCAAGCACTTTTAGATTTCCTCTAGTTACAAAATTGTGAAGAACCTGACAACGCGGGTTGTTTGCCCGGCAACCCCAGGAGTGGTGTTTTGCATTGAATTCACCGCCGATAATGCAATTGTTATGAATTGATTTAAAGTAGTTAGTATAATTTTAAATTGTTATCTTATGTTTTGGAGGAGAATAGATGGCCGCAATAGTAATAGGAATATTATTTAACTTTATGATTAGGGCACAGGATTGTAAATAATCAAGACAAAAATGTGGAAGAGGTTGAAATTGAATAGAATTTTTTATGAGAATAGCGACACCACCATGAGCCGTGTTTTCAGGATGGTCAGTTTTTAAAAACTTATACCCAGGAATATAAATGTTGGAGTATTTGGTGAGATGCGTTTCGGTAATTAGTGCTAAATCAATGCGTGAATTGTATAGAACTGTTTGGAGTTCGTTGACGCGATTTTTTATTCCGTTTGCATTAAATTGAAGAATTAAAAGTGATTTATTTGTAGCTTTGACATTTTATTTAGCAAGAAGTTTTTCGATTACTTTAGTGAGTAGGGTTAGGGATATTAGAGGATTTATCAGTGATTTGAAATCCTCAAGGAAGTTTGTGATGGTAAAATTTAAATCGGTTAAAGGAATTGAATTATTAACTGACCTACCAGAAGTAACCTGGGTATAGGTGGGAGAATGAGGATCGGGCTGAATTGGGTGGGTGTCTATCTCTTACAGTTGTGGTCTTAAATCTAGTGTTAGTTGGTACAAAGTTACTTTTGGTGTATGGTTTTTTGGCACGCTGGAGATCCTTGTAGATGGAATAGCCTTTGTAACTTGCAGGATGATCGCTTGCACAGAGGGCGCACTTTGGTGGATCCTAGTGTTGATTTGGACAGTCAGGGGACTTGTGATTTGAGCCACAGCGGACGCAGCGTGAGGGGAATCCACTTTAGGTTTTTGTGTGACCGTATTCCTGACAGTTTGTACATTGGCTGATTGTTTTAAGCCGGGTCCACACTAGGACGAACATTGTTGTCGAACATGTTCGTTGATAATGTTTCCCCTAGTTTGTACGTGTTTGTCATGTGTGCGCGCACAACATTCAAATGTTCGCTCAACAAGCGGTATTTGAACGAACATCAAAGAAAATGTTTGGCAATTTTGTCTTTAGTGTGGACGTGATCGACAACAAATTAGTTATAAATTATAATTCATACATACAATTTATTTAGCTTTCAGTGAATAAATATTTCTAACCAAATGGTTATGATTTAAGAAGTTCAAAAGTATAACTAATTATTGATAAAGCTAACTATACATACTTTGAATTATTTTTGTTTTTTTAAAAACTTTTAATTTTAAATATTAAATAACAAACATGGTTTTTGTTGTTAAAATATTGAGCTAAAATTATGATCGATACGTATTTTAATTTAACTTATATAAAATTTTATAATATTATATATAATTTAACTTATAGGTACTAATTTATATTTAACGCGTATTTATTCTAAAATATTCATTATGATATAAGAAAAAGTCATCAAAATATTATCACATAGATAGGTAATAATGTACTTATATACCTCTTACCTATATTATTATATTTATTTTATTATCCTTCCCAATTTTAGGACCAATAACTTCAAGCAATGATTCAAAATCTGTTGTTGACATTCTAATAAAGTTTTTGAAGCCGGGATGTTCCAGTCTTAAATCATTTAGTAAATCATTTCCATTATAACGACGTCTACTTTCAAAAATTGTTCGTTGCCACCGACGTCTTCTTTGAATAGATTTATTTTTTTTTAATCGAGAAACCAAAGATGTGAAAACAAAAGCTGCGCTCGTAATTATTATATCTTCATCACTCATATTGAAAAAAAATTAAAATTAAAATATTAAAACACTAAATATTACACACGTCCGCACTCTAAAATATTCGTATATGTACTAACATGAAAATAAATAATGAAAGCAGTAAGTATTTAGTTATCAAACTATAAGGCGGGAAATCTTTTGAATAAATTGAACGAACACTGTTGTCGAACATTTCAAAACGCAGTAGCACTAGTTCGTCGAGTCAGGAAACATTTTCAACGAACATGTTCGACATCAATGTTCGTCCTAGTGTGGACCCGGCTTTAGATTTGTAGGGCTCTTCGACTTTGTTTTCGTGTGTAACAGTGAGAACAGATGAAAGATTTCAGCTGACTAGATTAATGGCTCTAAGTCAACGAAAAAGAGTGGAAGTAGAATTTTTGTTACTTTGTGGAGAACATTTGTAACACGTCTTGTTTCAAACGGTCTCACTTCGAGTTCTTCTTTAATTGTGTCTATATTAGTGGTTGGATGAAGGTTTCGTATAACGACATGGAGTGGTTTATCTTGTTTAAGCTGATAAGTGTGAAATTCCGCTTCTTGTTCTTTTACAAAGTGAATAAGTGCCCTGTAGGATTCGGGATTCGATGTTTGAATTTTTAAGCGGTCAGCAGACGTTTTACAGAAGAAATTATATACACAAATTAATTCGATTAAAGCTGTACAAAGGTCTAAGTAGTTTTCCACGCCCCTGACAAAAATAGGAGGCGGTGGTTTGGAAACTTTGTCTGAGATATCATTATTTTGTTCGAAAGGCAGCTGTTGCGAAGACGAGTTTAGGTCAGGCTCATCCGGTTGATTTAGAATTTCAAACCGATTTGTTGATTTAAACAGTTTGGTTTTTTTTAAAACAATATTTTGCGATTTATTATTGACCTGATCGCTTGTCGATGAGGTTTGAGATGATGAAGAGAGATTTCTTTTACCTTGAACGAGAGTAAAATTGTCATTTGTATTTTTATTTGAAGTTGCGTCATCGTATTTGCAATTAGAGGCGAGAGGGATTGAATTATTTGGCTGACTGGACATTGTTGTTTTGCGTTTACCGATTTGCTGATTAGCTTTATTATTAATATTATTCATAATTAATTGCGGCGGCAGCGGCGTGTGTTTGTTTTATCTAGACCGCCTAGTGGTGGTCGTAGATAAGGAGAACTCGTATGCACTATTTCGTAATAACGCAGTAATGTGAGTACGGCGAACTTTTATGGATTTTAAAAAACGATTTTGAAAAGCTTATACAAGCGACGTGGTTAAGTTTAACATAATAAAAACACTGTAAGGTTGCGAATAGCGAAACTCTTAAGTACAACTAAGATTTACACATTACCACTGAACAGTGGACACTAATGATTGCGATTATAATTAATTACGAGGGGAGCGCACAGAGACACGTATGTATCGGATGGTTTTCTACCACGGAACTGATTATTAGAACGTACTAAAAAAAAAAAAAAACAGTTTACGAAAATAATCGCCACAGGCCAACACGTGACACTATGAAGTTCTAACTCGTACTGAAGGTACATTACATGTTTATCTACAAGACTTTTCAAACGGAAAGCTATTAATGCTGCCAGATAACTAGCAACACTATCAGTCTCATTACTTTATTTACACCTCGTATATATATATAGTGGCGGCGCGAATGGGTGTTTCATGAAGAAACTGCTTCATAGTCAAAATGGGTAGGTATTGACGAATTGGTTAGAACATGGAGACTTTATAAAATTGTATTATTAAAACAATTGTACTTAATCATTATAGTACGAATATCTATTAGATAACTATAACATGAATATATATGATATACAATACCGACATAGAAATCATAGCATAGATGGGGTACCAGGGCTTGGAACCGAAATTAAAAATACCGGTATTCGAACCGGAACCTTTAGAAAATATTGGAACCGGAACCTTACCAGAACCCCTAATTCGATTTTTTCAGAACCTAAACCGGAACCGGTACCGATATTTGTTAGTAACATTTTTACGGTTTTTTCCGGTTCCAAATAGGTTCCTATGTTTATATTTATTTAAAAATTGGTTTGATTTTTAAATGATTTATTACATTCTATAATCTACAAATGTTTCAGAAAATGATATATATATATATATATATATATATATATATATATATATATATATATATATATATATATATTATATATAAAAATATATAAATAATTTATAGCTTATCTTGGACCCATCGTCCCATCGTCATTTATCACGAATCATGGGGATCACCTATGGATAAAATCTATTTATAGTTTTGTTTTGATAACAACGTTTGACTGTTGACTTGTAAAATATTATTTCCTTATAGTTATTATCAGATTATTATTATGATATACAAATTTAGGTTTAAGTTTAAATATCATACACTTTCGCTGTTATTTTATCTAACAAAAGAAATGAAAAAAAATATATACATCAATGTATCATAATATACATTACACATAATAAAAATAAAATTATTTGTTGTTCCAAGTAAAATGAAAATGTTTGATACCAAAACATCGCAAATAAAATCTATTATTATTTATTAATCAAAAACCAGCGGGTATTGAGCTATGAGCATTGAGTAATACAGACCGTTTGGTGTTTTAGTTATCCGTATCACGTTTGTCTACGATACGTAAGAAAATCTAAGTTTTAATACTTCTATAAGTATTATATTTGTGACTGTTCAGTGTTCAGTGTTTTTTTTTTTTCAAATTTCCATTGAGAAAATGGGTCGTCTAACCGAGTCTATCATATATACATATTTTACGTATAATAAGGAATGAAACAATTCAATATGTAAAAACTGCAATTGTAAAATAAAGGTAAGTTTTATAAGTACACATTCGTACACAGTAATGCTAAAATTAACGAAAAAAAATACCATATAATACACTACAAATAGTTAACTTTTGAGTTATTTGTAAAAATGTACGACATTGGTAAGGCGTGTGATGTGAACTACCGATAACCTTAAGGTTTAGTGCAAGTATAATATTTGAAATAAAACAAAATGTATAATTACCTACCTATTCATATAATATTATTAAAATTCATATTTTTGATATCGTTTAAAACAGGCACCTATAATAAATTATTAGTATGTAATTCAATAAGATAATCTTGTTTTGACTACAAAAAAAATTATAAACTAATTAATTAACAAAATATAGGTTAAATTTATATTTAAAAAATATGATTATCTACTACATTATTAGTATATACTTTATCAAATATACCTACACTTTTTATATCATCTAAATTCTATAATATAATGCATGATTAAATTGTTGCTATTTGTGATTGAGTGGAGTACCTAATTACCAATATTTAATATAATTGTGATGTTATAGATTTCCATTAGTTCGTTTTTCTTAAGATCTTAAATTTTAATATTGACCATAATCATTCTATTGAATGTGTAGCCTTGCTTACAGGATTTACGGAATGTTCAGAATTGTTATGACCCGGTAGATCACATGCTTAACCGACGAGAAATATACCAATTATTTGTTTAGTATTATCAGAATCAATGGTTTTATTTAAAAAAAACATTTTTATTAGTTACATACTTTATTTTGAGTATTAAAATTAGCTTGTAAATTATTTATCATTATTACAGGGAAAGCATGGAACTAATTTAATTTTTAGAGATAATTAAGTGTCAAATTATGATTTACAGGTAGTAGGCACTACTACTTAGTACTTATGATTTGTAAAAATTCAAATTTTTGTTAGAGATAATATTAAAACTAAAATTGAAAGTATACACTCTTGAAAATTATCATTTGAATTTTAATCTATAATTATTATTTAATTTAATCTATATAACATAAAATAAACCTTAGTCTATTCAATTATATTATGTATGATATATGAGGTTCTTACCTACTTCCTATCTACATAATTTTTAATTTTTTTTTTCAAAAAAATATTTTGTAGGTACCTTTAAAAAACCGTTATTTACCGGAACCAGAACCGGAACCTTCATTTTGTAATTTTCATAAACCGGAACCGTAACCGGAACCGTAATTGATTTTTATTCAAAAACCGAATGGAACCGGAACCGAAAAAACCATTTAGGTTCCAAGCCCTGTGGGGTACATATACATATTATAAACAGGTTAATAATAGGTATCAATATAAATTTATCTCTTCATATTGATGTGAAGATCTCTAAATGTGTCTTAAGTAAGGCAATTTAAAAAAGGGGGTCTCAGTTCAAAATGTAAATAATGAGTACCGGGGCCGGGTGGGTAGGTACTAAGTATTTGAAAATTATTACTGCTTCAACAAGGAAAAAACTTCGCGCCGCCACTATATAAATATATATATATTATTATGATATATTATAGATATAAAATTGTAACTTATTTTAGGACAATTGTCGGAAGAGGCTCAAGATTGTATGAATAAAAATTATATGGTTTATAGGGAACGCCATACTCGTAAAAATTGAAGGTTGAATTCAAACGAAGATTTATTTCATAACTTATTAATATCATCTGATCCTGTAATCTCTACTATTCGAAATATTCCATCTGTAAAAAAGGACAACTTCTTCCTGAAGTTAAATCGTTATTAATGATAGAATCAAATAACTTAACCCTTGAATAATGTGACGAGTCTGAATATTCCGATTGTAGTAATAATTAAGTTAACCTAACTAAAATGTACAGTCAAAAATAAAATTATGGAAGTTCGAAATTTTTTATTTTTTCAAATATTTTAATTCACATAACCTATCTAATTTAGGATTGCATTTTAAAACATATGCAAACTACATATATATTTAGTAGTCTCAAAATAGGTAGTATTTTTACAATTATATTAATGTAATTTTAGTTTTTATTAATTTATATACACAGAAAAGTATGTAACTAAAGCGGCCCATACACAAACAC
Source organism: Therioaphis trifolii (assembly GCA_027580255.1). NCBI lineage: Eukaryota > Metazoa > Arthropoda > Insecta > Hemiptera > Aphididae > Therioaphis > Therioaphis trifolii. The sequence goes on along the minus strand of CM050404.1, from coordinate 77,832,704 downwards.
GATCAATATTATTGACAAAATATTGACGAACATTGTCAACGACCACCAATGTATCAATATTATTGATCAATATATCATTATCTAGTCACCATATTTGTCAATTGTTTTCTTGTGACTAGTGACTCAAAATTTGAAATTATTGGTGATTTATTTTTATTTTACTAGAGTAAATTACCTGTAATATTACTTTTATACGGTAATATTGAGAAATTTATTTTTCAATACCAAATCTATATAATATTTTAATTTAAAAAAATCAATAAATTAAGACAGTCTTGAGCTAGGTATATTTTATCGCAAAATATTATAACAATAAAAAAAACAGTTCACTTGTTTATGCTATTTTACTTTGAATACTTCCCCTTTATACAGTCTAACACTTAACTTAATAGATGCAAGTTGAAAAATCTTGAAAACTTGAGAAACTTGAAAGAGTTCACAAATCACAATTTAGTTATTTATATAAATTGAATAACATTGTTGTAATGTTGTGTACCACCATGAATAAATGTTTATATAATATGTATCATTTATATCACCATGTACTACTGAAATACGTAATAAGTAAAAATAATTGGTCTATATTAATAATCGCAAAACTGAGCTGATCTGCCAATCACAGCGTCAATTTTTTTTTCAGAAAACACGATTTAGATTATAATGAAGACACTCAGAAAAAATAATTGCATTTTAACTATCGAACGAATTGTGGAATGGTCCAGACTCAGCCACGTAGCCAGGGGGGGGCCTGGGTGGGCCGGGCCCACCTTAAATTTAGTCTGGCCCAGGGCCGGCCCCCCCATGAAATTCAAAATATAATTATTTTACCAATTATCAAAAATGTGATTGTGTACATTGAAATAAATATATTGTGATTATTATACAACTACTATATTGTATGATATAGTGGTATAGTGTGATATTACTCTAGGTAATACAATTATTATTATAATAATTCATTTTTATATTCGTGGATAACGTTTCTGAAAAAGATAAATAATAAGGAATTTTTTCATAAATAATAAGGATTTTTGTTTTCCATGCCGTTTTTTTGCCAAAAACAAAGACAAACCCATTTTCATAAGTGTAGGTTTCAAAAATTGGAAAAATGCATTAGATCAAAATTCTGGTTTAAGGAAACACAATAATAGTGAAGAACACATGATTTCAAACACTATGTAGATGTCCTACTTAGACATGAAAAAATTAGGTAATTTGTCTGTGGCATAATTGATAAATGAAGGTCATAAGAAATTAGTTTTAGAAAATCAAAATTATATCAAGATGATTGGGAGAACTTTGTTGTACACTGCTATTCAAGGCATAGCACAGAGGGGTGACAATGAAGAAGAAAGTTGTGCTAACCGTGGTAACTTCATTGAACTTTTAAATTTAATTGGTGATATTAGTGATGAATTTAAAAGTAAAAGTAAAATATTACCAAATAATGCTAAATATACAAGCCCTCATATCCAGAATGAAATGTTTTCAATTTTCAATAAAATGATCCGTAACAAAATTATTGATGAATTACAAAAGTGTCAGTATTTTTCTATAATTGTTGATGAAACAAAAGATATTACTAAAGTGGAACAGTTATCAGTTATATTAAGATATTATTTAGATGGTATAGTATATGAGCGTTTCATGGGGTTTAAAGCTGCACAATCATTAACCGCTAGTTCTCTCTTTCAATATATTAAAGAAATACTTTCTGTTCATAATGTTGATATACTGAAATGCGTTGCTCAAACCTACGATGGAGCCAGTGTCATGAGTGGAAAGAATAATGGGGTACAAGCATTATTTCGTCAAGAAGTACCTCAAGCTATATATGTACACTGTTACAATCATAGGCTTAATCTTGTAATTTCTGACGTTTGCAAAAATATTCCAACTGTGAAAATGTTTTTTGATATTGTAGAAAATTTATATGTATTTGTATCTGGTTCTGCTATATATTCAAAATTTATGGAAATTCAAACAATTATGAAGTACAGACCTGCTGTTGAACTTAAAAGGATATGTTTGACAAGATGGACAGCGCAAGTCTTTGCTTATTGATATTTGAGAAAGGTGACCGTGTGGCTGAGTCAAAGGGCTTACTACATTTAATAGATTTTGTCTTTGTATTTAATTTAATTATGTTTTGTGATATTCTTCTAACTCTAAAAACAACAAGTGATTATTTGCAAAATGTAAAAGCTGAAATGGTTGAATCTTTAGTACTTATTTCATCAATTATAACTACTTTTAAAACCATGAGAACTGATGAAACCGAGAACAATAATTCCAATTTCAATAAAATTTACATAGAGGCTATAAATATTTGTAAAGAAAATAACATATCGATACCAAATGAACATAGTAAAAATAAAAGAACAAAAAAAGTCCCCGAAAAATTTAAACAGTACATATTTACTGAGAACAGTTCTTTAGAAACTAATCGAGCTTCATCAAAAAATAGTTTAAGACAACATGTATACATACCTGTCTTGGATGATATAATAAAAGAACTAAAAGCACGATTTACAGATAATTATTGTGTGTTGTCATCAATATCTTACTTACATCCCCAAAATGAACAGTTTTTAAGTTATGAACATTTGAAACCTTTAGCTGTTCATTATAATCTTGATCTAGAAAATCTAAGGGCAGAACTAAAAATTTTACCAACAACTATCAAAAAATATTAAATTCAAAATATTAATGTTAAAGTAAACAACTTAGTGAATTTAATTGAACTACTTGAGAAGTATAAGTTAGCTTTCATTGAAACTTATAAGCTAGCTACTATTGTAATTACTGTTCCAGTATCAAGCGCAGCTTGTGAAAGAACTTTTTCATGTCTGAGACGACTGAAAAATTATATGCGAAATCGAATGAAAAATGAACGTTTTGGCTTCAATAAGCATAGAAAAAAAATTTCTAAAAACTTAGATTTAGATATTTTTGTACAGTTGTTTTCAGAAAATCATAAAAACAGAAAAATAATTTTATATTGAATTGTTTTATATAGTTACTTACTATTTATTATTTTATATGTATATAAGTATTACTACTAGGTATTGTATTATTTATATTTTCTCTTTGTTTGTGTACTTGCTTTTTTAAATTAAAATTAAGATTGTTAAAATAAAAATCAATTATTACTTCTATTATTTTTGATTAGTCTTTAGATATAAATTAATTTTTGTTAATACTGTTAATAGAAGTTTGAAAATGTGATCAGTTTATATTCTAAATATGTACTTATGTAGATTTATTTTTCATAGCATGACAAATGTATCCCAAAAGTAAAGATGTAGGTAATTTGGTTATTTTTTTAATCAGGTACTATATATATTTGTGATATTGTAGTCTGTAATAAAACTTGTCGAGAAAACACTTTTTTTTAACCAACTACCAATCAAAGGTAAATTACAAATTAATAAGATTCTTTATACGGCATATCGTCTAGTGATGAGTGTGAAAGGGAAGCCCCCTTCAAGTATTATTGCATTGGAAAAAAATATGGAAAATGATAAAAGGGCCAACAATTATTGGCCCCCCTAGTAGAAATATTCTGGCTACGTGCCTGTCCAGACTTTATTAGTACTACTTAGATTTTATTTAATTTAATACAAAAATGTGCAGAACACGATGCTACCATATTTGAATGAATATAAAAAGTAGGTATTAAAGTTAATTAAAATATTTAAAACTCATAAGAGTCATAACATTACAAATTAATGCGTATTGAAAATGACGGTTTCACAATAACGAGTAAAAGCATATGCAATTATTGAAATTTTTAAATGTTTGTGCCGTTTGTCGTTTGTGGTTATTATGAATTATGATATGATTTTCAATGATAAGGTGTATAATGCAAACATTGCCAGCTTCGCATATGGCGGATTTGCTTCAATATTAATATCAAGTCGGCTATCTAGTTGTTTTATATATCTGTCGGTTTGACTTAGATGAGTATTAATTGAGCTTAAAAAAACATTATAAAGCTAGTGTGAGTTTATATGTAATTCTTAGGACTTATAAAAAAATGTGTCTTACATTTAGGATCAGCAATTCAAACATGCATAAGAAAAAAAAAATAATTAAACTGATATTTATAAAATTTGGGATATAAATAAAATATCTTATACAACTGTAAGTGCTTAAAAAAACAAATATACACAAAATTAAATTGTATTAAATTATGTCCATTATATTTTCAGTTCTACAACTAACAAGAGTGATCAAATAGCAGATGACTGCCAAATAACTATAACCGTATCTCAAATTAGGGTTTTTTTTCTCAAAATTTTCTATTTTAGACTTCAATATTACAGATGCACTTTTTTACATTGTTCTAGTCCTATAAGCTAAAATCTTAATATATCATATATATTATATATATATCAAATATTTTTGTTGTTAACATAAAACAAATTAATTTTAGTTTTTACTAATTAAATAAATTTGCATACATTAAACCACTTAATTAGTGAATATACTACAATGAAAGGTATTTTGAATCTATTTCACTGTAAAATGTTATGCATTTGTATAATAATTTTTGTAAAAATGAATAAAGAAAAAATAATAATGAAATAACTTAAGTGATGTTATTTTATGATGTTCATTATATTTTGATAAACAAGGTCCAAAAAAAAAAAAGTTCAGATATATCACATTCAAACACCTAAACATGTTTTGACAATATTAAGTGTTAAAAGATGAATTAATTTTTTTTCTCAGATTATGAAATTTCAATTATTATTCAGTTAGTCTAAATTCCAAAAATAAATACTATTAGAAAAGAAAATTGATGGATCATCAACCATGAATATTTTTATACAATCAAATTTCATCTGTTTTAATAAACATACATTAGTTGAATATACATATTAACTGTAAATTAGTCAAAACAATTATAACATTCCAAGTTCATGTAAAAATGATAATAGTATAAAATATTAGATATATTAATTAGTATATTATATATTATTAGTATATATTAATATCGATAGATCTCACTAGAGAGTTTTCTGTGCTTTACGGCGGCCCGGCATCGTAGCACAGCGGAGTTCTCATGACATATACTATGTAAATAAATTAATTAACTACTCTTTATTTCAATATTTATCCCTGGTGAAATAAGGAAGAGCATATACATTTACATTTTGTATTATAAATATTGCTTTGTATAATGGTTACTAGATTATGAACTAATCACTAAGAAAAAACAGCTAATTTCAACTAATTATATATTATTAATTCAAAATATAAAGACCAAAATCAAATTGTTTAGGGTTCAGAATTGATCATACAACTCATCAAGTCATGACATAAAAAATTAATTTATTGTAACATCAAATTTACTAATTCTCTTTTCAAGTCTAAAATACAAAAAAATTATCTATTTTCTTAAATGTACTTAAATACCACTGCAGTGCGGTCTTCAACAGTTTGAAATTCTAATTTGATAGGACATTGCAGCCAATAGCTTAAAAGTTCTTCAGTATAACCAATTAAGAAGTACATTTTAGTTATACTTATTTTTTGCACAGCTATGGCAGCAATTCTAATAATGTTGTGTTGTCTCTTAATTATAATTTCACTAGCAATCAAATCGTGCCACGTTCCCACAATGAAACGACGAATAAACTCATCATCTATAGCAGTTTCAGCTGGTCGTAAACCATCCAACATATTACCTACAGAAATAAAAGTAAAATTTAGATGAGTACATTAGTATTTAACCTAAAATTAAAAAGATTTATAATATTAATAAGTTTTTTTATACAAGTATTCCATGAATTCCAGCCCTTAATATGAGCAATAGTATGTGGTGGTCCAGCCATTTCATAAGTCAATGGCTTGTTGCCTTTAATTGATCGTTTATAACGAGCTGCTTGTACATGTTTACACCGAGAAAGAACCAGACAAGCACTCCTGGTAGGAAAAACTCGAGGTAATGTTTCAAAGAACATCATCAACACATATAAATAACTGTATCCAAATAATAAACCATAAATAAACAAAAACGAAAGCACATAATATTTACGTAAGATCACAGACACTTACTTTAAATTTTATGAATGTTCAATTATTAAAGAAATAAGATTATGTAGGAAGTAATTCACAAATTTTCGTAATTCAAGCTCCAATGCATAGTATTCTTGTCTATGCCCCAATGTGAATACTAAACGTTTAAATTTTATAGAACTGATAGAATTTTAGAAGCATGATAATATGATAAATTTACTTTATCATGTGTAGTTGCCAGTTGGTATATTGCTCTGATATAGAGATAATATTTTAAATAGTGTTATCACAGAATAGATTTCTGATTTCATCTACTCTGTGCCCTGCCCCTGTGGTACTATGCACCAATTATAATATGACCAGGGGCGGACTGGCAGGGCGGGTAGGGGGCCATACCCGCCCAGGCCCTTTAGAAATTGTATATGTGGGCCTCAAGGTATTTTATTACTATTATTATTGTTGCTTTGGCGTATGCGTAATCGTGGCCGATTGCAGATACTCGTAACAAAGGAAAAAATTCAAATTTTCCAAAAAAAGCTATTGGAAATTTGGAACTGCAGCCACGATGGCTATGAAAATTATTATTAGATCCATTTTTGAAATTGTATTATTATCTGATTGATATACGTCATGAAATTGATGAATTTTAATATTCTTATCCATGTTTTTTTATTTACATGTATGATACTCTTCACTTTTTGTTTACAACAGTTCGACCAATATAGTTATTATTAGGTACTTACTACCTACTTTTGTTTATTTATCTACTATTACTTTTTACATCGAATCCCAATCATTTGTACATGACGCGTTGGTGTGTTTGGAGAATATTTGACCGATTTTTAGATTAATGTATACTTACTTAAAAGTATATAGATAAGTACTACATTTATTATTTGTTTCTTTTTAAAAATTTTATTTTTCTTAAGGGGCCTTTATCTCAGTATTTCAGCTCTAAAAACATGACCCTTGAGTTCGATTAGTTCGTTCGATTTTGTTGACCAAACTCAATTATTAAAATGAATTCGAATTCTTAATTAAGTCTTCTTTATTAAGTACTAAACGATATCCATTTTTCAATTTTATTTTTCATTAATTCATAAATTTCTTTATATAATTGTAAAGATTAAAATAATTTAGTGTTATAATTCAAAAGCGTTCTTAAAATTTGATTTTAAAATATAAAACTACTTAACACCGATAATATTGTTGTTTTTTAATAAAATTATCCACATTTAGTTAATGACGAAAATTTAAAATATATTGCCCAAAAATCAAATGCTGAATCTGGAATCATATTAAAAGAAGAATTTCTTCAATTTATATCATTTTTTAATCAGAATTTCAACACATTTTCAAAGAGAAGTAACCCAGAACCTCAAAGTATTGATGATAGTTCAGCAGAATCTAATGATAATTTTGAAACGATTTCATGTCAGTTTGAAAAAAAGTAGGTTACCTACTGCAGTTGTCCACCACATATTTTGGAATAGGTATGTAGGTATATAAATATAATTTCCATACATCTTCATTTTTGAACTTCTACTGAACATACAAATATATTCTAACCCTCTCCTGCATTTAAGAAAACTGTGAGCAAGTGTTTTCTAAATTAAAAGTAATTAAAAACAGATTGAGGAGTACTATGAAGGAATAATTATTAGAATCTTAAATACTGATCAACTTAGAATCGGATTTGATTCCAGAAAAGGACATAATTATAGATGAAATTGGAAAAAGTTCAGGGTTACTGAGTAATTTATTAATTTTTAAAATAATTTGGACTTCAGTAATTCATTTTTTAATGAATTTTAGTGGTTGAATTTCTTTTCTAAGTCAAAAAATGACCGAGTTATAGCAATTTGATTTTACGTTATTTGCACAGGTATAACAGATTATAAAATACGTAGTTGATAATAATAAATACGTGAATAATAAAAATAAAATTACAAATATTAATTTTTTTATTCATAAAAGTTTTATTTATCTAACAAATTGTTCAAACTTTTTATTATTATCAACTACGTATTTTATAATCTGTTATACCTGTGCAAATAACGTAAAATCAAATTGATATAACTCGGTCATTTTTTGACTTAGGAAAGAAATTCAACCACTAAAATTCATTAAAAAATACCAAAAAAAATAATTTGTGATCAAAAATGGATCATGCCATTAAAAAAAATAAAGTTATTGTGCGCATGCGCAAAGTTAACCGTCAAAAAAATAGTCTAATTATTTGAATATGTGTATAATAATGTTTATTAGCTAGCCGAAAAAGCAGAATTGAAATATATGAAGCCTGCACATAGTTATTGAGTGTTTCCACTTATCGTGATCACACTGTATATTATAAGAAATTAACAGACCCAGGAACTTATACTAGTATACACATAATAGGTTTGAAAAAAAAATGCACTTTGATTTTACCAGTAGTAATGAGCTTATATTTTATGTTCATATATATAGTGCTAGTATATAGGCTTAGTTTTACTTATAGCTCTATGGATGAGTAACCAAGTATTTGCGATTTATTAAGATTTACAATTTTAGATCAGGAGCTTTTGAAACTAATGGTGAACACCAAGTTTCTAATAAAAAAAAAAAAATAATAATAAAAAGATCAGGAGCTTTGTATAAAAATGCAGATAAAACATTTTTTAGTGATTACATTTTTAATTAATTAGCCCATGATCTATCTTTTAAAAATAAAGTGTGTTTAATGGTAGTATTGTAAAGCATATATGATTAATAATTTTTTTTATTGGGCCATTTTTCGTCTGCAGGAATTGTCCTATTTAGAAGGCCGCAACATCCAGTGTATTAGGTCAATTTTATGGGATCCTCATTTCAAGTTCAGCAATAATAACATAAAACTTTAGAGTATGTAACATAGCGCAGAATTGTGTAATTATAACGAATAATATAGTAGGACAATGAGGAGCTTAAGTATAATACATTAACATTCAAATACGCACATAAAATACTGGCTTTATTTTTTAAATAAACAAATATCAAATTTCCATAACATTTTATTTATAAAAGTATTCATTCAACTGTTTTTTTCATAACGTAAATAAAAACAATGAAAAAAATTCGATAATTAATTCACTAATATTATTAACACTAATTTACATACATATGTATACTTAAATTATTAATTTTTATTTTTCATGCATTATAGTTATTAATATGAAAAATATGTAACTTTAAAAATTAACTTCACTGAAATTAAGTGAAACTTTAATAGTTGACCACTTTTTAGCTTTCAATCATCATATCAAAATCATCATCTGAGTCAACATCAGTATTTCTAAATAACATATAATTATCCATATCTATAGTACGACAATTGTTAATAGCATATTTAAGCTTTTCTTCAAATACTGCTCGGCTACTGTAGTCAGTCAAACGAAGTTGGAAAAAGCATGTTTGAGCTGTGGGTAAACCATCTATTTTATCTTCAACTTTAATAATCTAAAATATTTTATATTTATTTATTAATAGACATCATTTAAAATTTTTTAATCATAAATTAGAAAGAAAAGAATATTTTATTGTTTTAGTTTTATATCATATACTATGTAGTAATTTTTTGAGGAGAGTACTACTTTTGCAGTTTTATGTATTAATAAATTACATTATATTTCTTAGTAAGTAAAATGTACAGTTATGTATTTAAATAAAATGAAATACTTGGAATAAACAAAGCAAATATTTTTTGAATTAGATTATAACAATAATATGGTACACAAATAAACAAATATGAAATAAAGCTAGACACTAAAGAATTAATTTGGTACTGGTTTAGTTGACGCCCGCCAGAAAATATTCTCTTGCCAATAAAATCTCTCTTATTTTCAATATTCTAATCGTATTTAAATATAATAAAAAAGTAATAATTACTGAATTAAGAAAAATTACATTAAAATAATAATATGAAACAAAAAATACATAATAGCAGTAAATAAATACAAAATAGTGAAAATAATGCAGGTGACGTACGCCACTATTTTTATATTTAGAGGAAATAAAAATAATAATAAAATGTTGTCAATATTCTTATCATACAGCACATTTATACTGTGAATAAAAAAGGTACACAAGACATAAAGGGGGTATTTCAAAAATAATGTTTGGTAAAACCTTTATTGTAAAATTACTGATATAAGATAAGTATATCAGAGGTAGGTACTGTAGGTTGTGGCATACACAACATAACCTATCCGCTATAATATAATAATGTATATCTATAACGTTCAAAAAATAAGAAAAGAAAAAGTAACACTTTAAATATAAGGCAATATTATAACTACTTGGTAAATTCAATTAATTTTGAAACTCTGTGTACACATTACTTTGACAAATCTACAACATGTAAAATCTCTCTTATAAATATTAAACAAAACTTGACATAAAATTGTTTTTAAAAAACTAAAATGTATAATTGTTTATAATAATACAATAGTTAAATAATAATTCATTTATATGATAACTTAAATAATTAATCATAATTTACTTGAAAATGTTGAGAAAAATCTGATAAATTAGATGGAAGACGAGATCGTCCACAAACAAATCGCAAAAACAACACTTTTTCAGAATCTAAAAAGCCATTTAAAATATCCCACAGCCATTGAATGACTTGAGAATTTTCATCCATTTCTCTATATCTGTAAAATAATATTTTTTACATAATTTCTAAATAAACTGATTAAAATAGTATACAGAGAAAGTTTTAAAATACCTAACAATAGTTTTCAATACTGGTATCGAAATATTGGGAAGGCCGCAAACCATACGTTCCAAATTTTCTGCAGTTTGAAATGTAAGCAATGGTAAAGGTACTAATGCAGCAAGACCTCTTCGTACAGCTAATATTTGTTCATTCATTTCATTAAATCGTTGTTTTAATGCTAATTCACAAAATTTTAGTCTATTGGAATATGTAACTGATACAAAATGACCATTAGGAATTAAAGGTACTGTGTTATCCATCCAATCAGTACCAGTCATATTTAAAAATGGTATTGCCTAAAATAATCAATGGTGATAAAACTGAAATATAGATTTAAAAATGTTTAAAAAGTACCTCTTCAAAATTTTCTTCAGTTACTCCTGTTTGATTTATATTTTGTATACTTATTAAGTTTTGTGCATAATAAATATCATTTTCTTCTAAGTCAGATATATTCAATGGTTCTCCAATAATCATTTTCCAAATCAATGGAGACAAAGGAAGAGCTAAAGGTTTCTTAGTTCTTATAGCAACACCAAAAAGCATTCCTTATAAAATAAGTAAATAAAGTAATTAAAATAAATAATATTGTTGAGATCAATATTCATACCAAGAAATTGGAACTGTTGGAGTTGTTTATAATGATTCATTTTTGAATTAAACAAAAATCTATCTTGATTATAACCAGTTTCATTTCGCCCATTTGGGGTTAAGATTAATAGTTTTACAGTTTGAGTTTGTAATTCTTCCATCATCTGTGCAATAGTGTCATCAAATACACCCCCAGCATCATCTGCTCCTTCACCCACTAATTTTACCTATAAATTTCAGTAAAAAATAAGGCTTAAGATACATAATAATAATAAATAAGTTATATCAATAAAAACTTTATCTATATATAATATTAATCAAATGTATTCACATCAATGGACTAATCCAAAATAAGTGATAAATAAAATTAATAACTATTAAGTTTAATATTATGATCAATCACTGTATATTAGTATTTATAGTCAAGATGATGTATACTACATTATTATTTACAGAAATACTTAAACAATTAACTTATTCTTTAAAACCAATTTTTTTTTTTTTTTTTTTTGTTAAATTCAAAACACTTAAAAATAATATTTTTGAGGTATAACACAGTTCATAATTATTATCAACAAGTGAAATTCTTATATAGATATTTGTAATGGCTTTTTTTTGCTATGCGGTTATCTGTTTCAGTAAGAAAATCTAAAAATGTGCCCAAAGTAACTGAAATTTGCCTATTCCTAATCCTTGACACAATATATGTTTTTTTGGAAATGAAGGTTTTTTAATTAAAAAGTTAATACTTTTAGTATTTTAATACTAAAAGTAACAAAAAATGGTGCTACCTTCCAAGCTCTTGATGGAAGTCTTAGTAATTCTGCATTAATGTTCACGATTTGTTTAGCAACTTGTTCAAATATACACATATTAGTACCATTACTACTCAAACGTTTAACAATTATTTGAGGACCATAGTTTTGACCATGGTTCATAGTACGACTGATAACTTTCATTAATGGTAATTTTATAATTTTATTAGTATACAAATATTTAAGTCTTTTATCTGCTAACCAATGCCAACGTTTGATATTACTCCAATCAAAGTCCTAAAAAAATACATTAACAATTTAATTTATTTAATAAATAACTTATAGTTATAATTTGAATTGCTTACAGCAGAATTAAACGGAATCATTTGCCAGCATGTGTATAACATATTTGAAAATTGTTGTAAGCACTTCATTCTAGCAGCAATTGAAGCTATTTTATACTCTTGTAGATACCCATACTGATAAGGAATATTTGTAGGTAGATCATTATGAGAAATATTAGTAGAATCTCTTGAAAATGGTTCTGCTGTCCATGCAGCACAATGAGTACGACTAGTCGCAATCTTAAATCAAATATGTATTATTAAGTAATAATTTACACTAGAGGAGGTGTGTATTTTACTTGTTTAATATTTTTGTCAGATAAACTTGGAATTATTTTTGGTTTATGTATAGGCATATTATGGCCAAATCCAAGAATACCTTCACAATTATTACCCCAAGCCCACACATCACCACGAGAAGTCAATACTAGTACATGATCTGGACCTGTAGCAACATCAGTTACAGTTTGTTCTTGAAATTCAAGGATCTATAAACACAAAAAAAATGACAGTAAAGTAAAATAAGTTAGTAAAATATTATTATTTTACCTTTTCAGGGTACAATTTTTCAGAATACAAGTCATCAGAGGTATCTTGTAAATTGTCCAACCCACATGAATAAAGTTCACCATCTTCCGAGAGAAACATTGTAAAACCATTTCCACAGCATGCTTTTTTAATATTCTTTCCAGTTAGTGTAATGATTAGCTAATAAAGACATTTTATGAAAACACAAAATAATTTTTAACAAAATAAAGAAAGAGTATTATAATTGTGTTCAAATAAAAAATGCTTACTTGAGGAACATAGGTATCTTGCTTGCTCCCAATTCCTAATTTACCACCTTCTCCCTCCCCAAATGCCCAAACAACATTTTCTCCAACACAAATAGTGTGATTTTGTCCACATGCAATGTGTTTAACGTTTAAGAAGCCTTTGTGAATGATTTTTGTTGGGCGTTTTTTGTTTGTATGTCCACCTAAACCTAATTTACCATGTTCAGCACTTCCAAACACATAAACTTCACCATCTTGGGATAATACAGCACTATGTTTATGTCCACAAGCTACTTGAATGACTACTACATCATACAGAGATTCAATTAGTTTTGGTTTTCTTTGTCGCTCATTATTACCATGCCCAAGTTTTCCAAAATCGCCATCTCCCCAAGAAAATACTTCTCCAGTTTCTGTTAAAGCTAAACTATGCCCATCAGAACCAATAGATGTGGCTACTTGAGTTATAACAAATCCTTGTAGAACAGATATCATGGTAAGGTTGGGTAAGCTATCAGAATGTCCATGACCTAGACGACCATAATTGCCTTCTCCACATGATAACACTGTTCCTTGACTGGTCAAAACAAATGTGCAATTTTGTCCACAAACAATACGTTGAGCAATTTTAAAATTGGGAATTTTAATTGGTGACCATAAATATTGACCAATAACTATGAAGAAAGTAAAAAAAAAATGTTTAATATTCATATTAATTAAGAGTTTGACACATTACACAAACCAGTATCTCCTAATTGTCCATTTCGACCATTGCCCCAAAGGTATGCATCACATTTATTATATGGTTGCCAGTCATGAGGAGAAGTATTAAACCATTGGACAATTTGCTGGTCAGCTTCTATGGTCCAATTACTATTGTTTATAGCTTCTGTCCATAAATAATAATCAATATTTTCTTCTAAAATATATTCAAACAAATCTTAATACTTTATTATAACTTTAAAATTACAATTATATAACTATATTTTATTACCATTCAAACCAGATGAAAAATAACTTAAAAAAGTATCAGGAAAATGTTTTCTTGTTAGTAAAGCTTTGGCTGTATTCAAAACTGTAATTAATCTTTGTAACCATTGCCATTCTTCATCTGTTCAAAAAAAAAAAAATAAACATAGTTAGGTATTTAATATAAATTATGATTAAATAATATGAAACATACAAAATTCAATGCTATGACTGGAATTTGGAGGTACAAATGGAAAACAAAAAGTTTGATCTGGCCAAATTTCAAGGGCAATGCCAATGAGTCCTTTTAAATAGTCACTATAAAGAAGACGATCACCCATTAACACTTTGTGTTTTTCATGGTTCATTTGCAACTGTAGTAATTCAGGTAATGAATCTACAAATTTACGGAAATATGGAACATTATGAAGTCCACGACGATACAATGCACTTCGAGCATTTGATTCAAACCGATTATGTCTAAGATTATCCGCACTAAACTGTATAACTGTAACATCCTGAAATATATAAAAAATTATTCACTGTTTGTTGAATATAAGAAATAAAACCAGTTACCTTTGATCGAGAAAAACAGACAGCAAGACCAAGTTGATCATCCATCCAGCATAAATCATCTACACCACCTGAACCCGTATGTGTATTTAATAAGCTACCATCAAATAACGACCAAATATTAACGACACCGCTAGTTCCTTTACTACAACCAGTAGCAAGTACTAAACCACTATCATGGATACTCATTGAAGTAACAGAATTAAACATATGTCCTTGAAATGAGTAAAGTACTTTAGGTTTTAATTTGGAAAATGGAGTAGGTATTAACCAAACATTAATAGATCCAACCACAGTTCCAACACAAAGTAGTAGCCCTTTATTACCTAAATTTAATTAATATAAATAATTCAATTTAATATTTTAATATCAAATCATTATTTTATTGCTTACCAACAACAGGAGACCAAACTACACAAGTAGGTTCATTTGAATGATTAAGTTCATGAAATATTTCCCAGCTATTTTGTTTTTTAAACCAAAGTCTAACAGTTGCATCTTCTACATTACTTACAGATAATATACCAAAAGCTTTAGACCATTTTAGAGTTGATATAGGACTCTAAAACAATTGTTTGTGTAACCAATACATTTCAATTATTTTCTTTATTTAAATTTACTCACTTGGCAAATAGTTAACATTTCAGGTTTGGTATTTGTTTGAACTTTGCCAATAGTAATGGCACCAGACGAAAATGCTATAGCAAAAGGAACCATATCATCATGCCATGCTATATGTGAAACTGGAACTATAAACATAACATTTAATATCAAATGATGAATATATTTATATTTATAAAATTATAGGATATAATGATTATTGTATAAATAAATTATATTATAGTTATGTTAAACTGGAATAATATGAAATAATGCACTATAGAACATTAAAAGCATTACATGCAAGTTAACTGATATTATTTTATTAGATAATATAAGATTTTTAATACTAAGTTATTTTCATCACTAAAGTTCAACCGAAAAGTCTAAGAAATTGTCCGAAGTAGCATCTTTATTTCATATTTGAATTTTGACACTGAAGACATGAAAACATTTTTTTACTTGAATTATAAGTTCATATTTTACAGCAAAATATATCAAAATAAACTCTTAGACTCAGGAAATTTAAATGCAGTTTAAAATATCTAAAGTGTAATATTATTACAAACTTTAGGTGTGAAGATAAGATAGTCTTAATTCAAACAATTTTATTTATTTATCAACTACAATACCCAAGCTCTTTTTTTTTAAATGATAAAACAATAAAAAAAACTACCAACAGAATAATACAAATCTCTGATAAATAATAGTTTTATTTTTAATGGATCAAATAAACTAAATTTTAGAATTGTTGTTTTATTATACATTGTTCATTCCAGTATCCTATGATGAAGAAACTAAATTGGGATTAAATGCAATTTTCATTTAATTCTTTATAAAAATTTGAACAAGCTAATTATTTTATTAATTTATATCCATTTCCTTTTAGAAATTTCAAACTATTTTTATTTACTTGATTTTTAAGTTTTAATAATCTTTAAATGACAATGACTATCTGTGAGATAGTATTATCAAACCAAATTTTTTTTTTTTAGACATTTTGTTATTTAAATTGGAATTATAGATCAAAACTTAAAGAGATATAAGCATTTAAAGTTTAGAGCAGCAGAGTTTGAATATTACATTTTTGTAGAGTAACCCTTGTTTCTGATTTTCGGTAATTTTAATTTTTACTTTTAATATCACTTAACTATTAGTTCTAATAATACAAATGTTCAAAAAAGTGTTTTTGTTAAATGTTACAAATAATAGTTGTCATTAACAACAAAATAAAAACACTATACATTAAAAATATAAAGTAAAGTTTGTAACTATTAGCTTTAAAAATTCCTAAAATGAAAAGAAACTCAAGTTTGAACAAGAAAAAAGAGAATAAATAATAAAATAATCATTTAGTATAATAATGTTTATTGTTTAACAGTGAAATCTGTCTATAAAATTATTTATTAAACATGCTTACTCCAATTATATAATTATCATAACCCTGAGACATCTTATTAAATTCTAACTTCAATCTATAAAAATGATCATCACCTCAACTATATATTCTTCCATAAATTATATTGTTTAGCAGCATGTAATGATGTATTTTTCCATACATATCATGTTAATTCATTGGAAAGTCAGTGGTTATTGTTTTTTTTTTTTTATAAGTAATATATTTATAACCCTCAGGGGGCCACTAACTAGTGGTACGGGTATAGCGAACCCGGGGCCCCGAGCTCTAAACTGAACTGGCTTTAATTAGTTGGTTCAGTTTAGCAATGACGTTGTTAAAGTGGCGTCCCCATCGCCCAATGCACTTGGTGTATTGCAATAGCCCTACCTTGTCCTTAACTGGTTGAGGCAGTAAGGCCTCCAAGATGGGGATTAAGCAATGGGCCAACGACCCATTCTTGTAAAAAAAGTAGTGTTTATAAACTAAAACCAAATAAGCCTCAGACACGGACTATTATGGAAAACGAACGGAAATGGCCTGGAAAACATGGATTCAGGATAGGAACATGGAATATTAGATCGTTATTTAAACCTGGTGCACTGAAATCAATATCATACGCTATTAAAAAATACAAGAATGTACTAATAACTGCATTGCAAGAGATCAGGTGGCCAGGAGAAGGAAGCGTCAAAACAGAAGGAATGAAATTATTTTATAGTGGTGATAGAAACGGTAGACACATAAATGGGGTGGGTTTTCTAGTTAATGAACTTTTACTACCTCATGTAAAGCATTTTGAACCAGTAAGCGACCAAATATGCTACATGCACATAGCTGATAAATCTGGTGACCTAATATTAATATGTGTGTATGCCCCCACTGAAACAGGACCCAATGATGAAAAGGAGGTGTTCTACGAAGAACTAGAAAGGACGTATGATAAATTGCCAAACCACTGCTCAAAAATATTGTTAGGAGATTTCAATGCCCAAGTGGGAAATGAGACAATGTACAAACCTACGGTTGGAGGAGAAAGTGCTCATGATATTAGTAATGGAAACGGAATGAGACTTATTGAGTATGCTATCGCTAAGGACCTGATAATAACTAGCACTTTTTTTCCCAGAAAGCTTATACATAAGCACACTTGGACAGCTCCAAATAACGTTTACAAAAGCCAGATAGACCATGTTTTGATAAACAAAAATCATAGATCTAGTATTAGCAATATTAGATCACACAGAGGAGCTGATGGGGATTCTGACCACTTTTTAGTTCTAATCTGTTATAAAAAGTCAGTAACACGCAAACAGAAGTCGAATAATAAGAATACCTGTAGGTACAATATTGATAAATTATGTGATAATGCGACCATAGAACAATATCAAAAAGGTATTGATAAGCAACTAAATCAGTATAATCCAAATTTGAATGAAAACGTTGATGACTCATGGAAGCGAATTAAAAAATCTATATTAAATGTGGCGGACGAAACTATACAACGTCAGCGCAGATAAAATAAAACCTTGGTTTAATCAAAAGTGTGAAGATATAATTAAAAAACGTAATCAGGCGAGATTCAAATGTTAAAATTCCCTACGCAAGCTAATATTGAGGTATATGAGTTAAAAAAGAAAGAGGCCACAAAAATTATAAGACAGCAAAAAAAACAGTTGAAAAGGAAAAAATAAAAGAAACAGAAAAATATAGACACAACCCAAAAGAATTTTTCAGACCATGTAAAAAATTGAAGAATGGCTATAGACCTGCGATTTGCTCTTTAACAAATGAGAAGGGAGATCTAATCATGAATAGCAAAGACATTGCAGAAGAATTAAAAAGTTATTTCAACAAGCTGTTAAATAATAACGAATCTGAAATAGTCCAAGGAGATAGTAAAGAAGAAGAGGAAATCATCATACACAGCGCTGAAGAGTCCACTGAATTACAACCTAGTAGTACAGAAATAGATTTAATTATTCTTTCACTAAAAAACAACAAAGCAGCTGGAGAAGATGTGATATTCGGAGAATTTTTAAAAAGTGGCGGTCAACAACTCAGAGGAAAGATATATAGATTAGTCCAGTTGATATGGAAAAAAGAACAAATTCCAAAAGAATGGGAAACGGCAATCATGTGTCCGATATTTAAAAAAATGACCCAAAACAAGTAGTTAATTATAGAGGAATATCCTTACTGGATGTAGGATACAAAGTTCTGTCGTCTCTCTTACTAGGAAGGTTACAAAAGTATGCAGAAGAAATTATTGGCAGCTACCAGTGAGGTTTTAGGAAGGAAAAATCGACCACAGATCATATTTTTGCTATAAGACAGATCCTAGAAAAACATCATGAGTATAACAAAGATATTCATTTAGTATTCGTGGACTTTATAAACAAGCTTACGATAATATAAACCGCAGCAAATTGTGGACTGCTTTAAAGAAATTTGGAATCCCTGAAAAACTCGTAAGATTAATTAAAATGTGCAATAATAATACCCAAAATGTTGTTCGGATAATGGGAAAAATTTTGGAACCTTTTATAGTTAAAAACGGACTTAGACAAGGAGACGCCCTCTCGCTGGTATTGTTCAACCTTGCTTTGGAAGAAATCATAAGGAGTGTGCCTAGAGGACAAAGAATGGAAGTGAATGAGGGGTATACATGCCGAGCTTATGCAGATGACCTGGTTCTCCTTGGAGACACTAGACAAGATGTAATTCAGACACTAATTTATCTAATGAAGGCTAGTAAGCAAATGGGTCTGTCAGTTAACCAAGAAAAAACCAAATACATGTTTCTGTCAAGGAAGACGAAAAGCGAAGAGGACATGAAAGACTTGGAAGTGGATGGTCTCACCTTTCAACAAGTTAGCTCTTTTAAATATCTAGGCGTTAATGTAAATAATACAAATGGCATGCACGAGGAAATCAAGCTACGCCTACAGTCTGCTAACAAAGCATACTTTGCTATGTCGTCATTGTTTAAATCTAGGTTACTATCTAGAAAGACCAAAAACAAACTGTACACAATATATCTAAGACCAATTGCTACTTATGGTTGTAATACATGGGCCACAACTGGAGGGGACTACAAAATTCTCGTCTTTGAGAGAAATATTTTGAGAAAAATTTACGGACCTGTTTTCGATGACAATGTGCAAAAATGGCTAAGGAGGTCAAATGAGGATTTGAAGAATCTATATTCAAAGAGGACATAGTGCAGTTCGTACGGAGTTCAAGACTTGCTTGGGCTGGGCATGCGTGGAGAGCTGATGGGTCCCTCATAAAGATGGTTATGGTGAATCAAATAGGTCTGAAAAGACCAAGGGGACGCCCAAGGCAAAGATGGCTAGATGCAGTTAGAAGAGATATAGAGGAGTTAATGCCGGATTGGAATGGAAACTTAGATCTAGCCTACGCAAGAGATATATGGGGATAACTGGTTTTAGAAGCAAAGAGCCTAAATGGCTCGTAAAAGCTAAAAAAAAATATATATATTTATAATAGCCACTCTTTTGGCATGGTATTTCATTTTTCATCTTTCAAGAAAAGTTTAAACTATTTTACTAATTTAATGGTATTGGCTATCAAACTATTAAAAAGTATGAAAACCATACAATTTCCTGTATTCTTGAAAACTATAAATTGCTATTCATTCATGCGAAATCGCACTGATATCAACATTCTTTTTTTTTCATATTATTAATAAGTAACTCAACAAAATAGCTATTTTCAAATTTTCTTCGAAAAAAGTTGATTGAGCCATTATTAATTTTTGTTTATTATTTTTTTTTTTTTTAGACCATGACAAAAGAGTCATGCTATTAAATTTAAAAAAAAAAGCACAACAATGATCGCATTATATTTCAAATTAGAGCTACTGGCTTCACAATTAATTAACTCACTGAATAAATAAATGTTATTTACCCCAAAAACAAATAGAATATATTTAAAAAGGTCTACTCCCATGCCATACTCTGAATATTACTTCTAAAAGATAAACAAACCTCCAGGACAACAAAAATCATTAAGTTTTTCATAAGTTATTTTGACAGGTGAATCAACAATAGCAATATTCACAGAACCATCAACACCTCCAACTAGCAAATACTGTGGATAAAATTCACTAGAATTTTTTGCTGATGTTCCAGACCATGCTAAAGCTGTAATCCAAGCATCTTGGGTATGTGTTGATAAACAAGTTTCATCTTCTTGATAAACATCTGTGTAAAAATTAAAAATTATAACCATACAATAAAATATCAAAATTAAAAAAAAAAAAAAATTTATACTAACGCCTTTGAATAGTATAAATATTAAGGGTTCCTTCCATTGATGCAGCAACACATAATCCTGATGGCGACCATGCTAATTTTGATATCAGTTCTCCATTTAAATCATTACCATACACTTGAGGAGATTTAAAAAACATAAGTGTTGTTTCTAATGATAATTCAGTATTCCATAATCGCATAGTTCCATCAAATCCACTACAGAATAATAGCCCATTTTAGACATAACTAGGATTAATTTAATTTTAAAATTAAAGAATCACATACGAAGATGCCAGTGATTTTACTCTTGGTTGCCACACTACATGGTTTATACGATTCTCATGTCCTTCAAGTTTTACAATAGGGCATCGTTTTAATGAGCCAGGAAAATCAGATTCATTTGGTAAAACTAATTGTTTTTTATGTAAAGATTTGTTAACTAATATATTTACCTATGAGAAAATATTTAAATAAGGTTATAACATGTAAATACTATAATATGCTATATCACATATTAAAAATGTAATATGAACCATGTATTTAATATATCATGTAGCATGCGCTGCACAACACATATTAAAAATTTGTGGTCCTTTTAATTATTTTAATAATAATGTATGTTTAATGTTTATGTAACACATTTTATGTTTATAAGACATAATATTATTAAAATACCTAATCAAACCCTCATGGAACTTCTTGTAAAATATTGTACACAAAATTAAAAATCTGCAGAAATACACTTGGCGGTCTGTTTGATGTTCATGTTAATTAATGGCCACAATGTCCCTCCAGAAGTCCAAAAAACAACACCAATAAATATATAACCAGCCCCGGATCAACCCATTAGGCAGACTTAAAATGACCTAAGATCAAACCATTTCACGTTTCTTATTGTATTTATATTTTTTAGTACTTGCGATTTTCGTATAAATTGTTAAAGTGTTCAATTTAATGGAAAGATTGATTAAATAAATAATATTAGAAAATTATTCAATCATTTACAGTCTAAATTTTAGACTTCAACCAAAATCCTACACCCATGTTGTTTATACACACCTTGTCAACACCATTGGCAGTTACACTACATTTCACAATACTAAGAATAAATTTATATTTAGCATTAAAAATTTTATCATTTTAACTAATATAACACATTATAATAATCAATATGTATATCATATATATTTAGTACTTTTACAATAATTCTTTTCTTTTAAATAAGTTTTAAAATAATTAAAATGTATTAATAAAAATAATGTCATAGAAATAAAATACCTATAAATTACATATATTATAAAACATGTATGAAAAACCAGGAAATTATTTCTGAATAAAGGTCTCAAATCCCTTAAAATCTATTTATAATATTTTTTTGTATTATATGCCTATCAAATTATATGTGTACTTTAAAAATAATCTATCTAGAAATTCGTAAATATATTTGTAGTATTAACTACAAAACATATTCTTTGAAAATCTGTTCTTCTCATTTCTCATGCCAGACTACAAATATTAATTTATTAAATAATGAAAAATAAATTTAAATAACTTACTAATTGCTTACAAGCCCAATGTTTCATATCATTACTAACAACATGTGATAACAAACAGGCAGATAATGCATTAATGAGTATTTTAACAGATTGCTTACTATCAGTTTCATCTAAATTAATTATTCCAGACTCATCTAAAAAATAATATTTCAATTATAAATAAGTAGTAAATAAAAACAATTAATTCTCATAGCTTACCATTTTTAGAGAATAAATCAAGCTTTTTTACAAATTCATTTACTATTAATCTAGTGACTTTTAAATTATGGTACATTTTTAAATTTCCTTCGCTAGCTACAGTAAAAATATCCTAAAATTTTTAAATATTAATAAGTGCATATTTATTTAATTTTAAAAACATTTCTTATTTTTTAAATTATAGTTGATACAAATGTTATGAAACATAAAAAACTAGTTTAATAATTAAACATACAACAAAAATCTTTTTTTTTCAATAATTCATATTATTATTGATTAAGATCAATACATTGAGTAAAACTATTTTTTTAAATAAATATTTCATGGCATACAACTTCAAAAATTAAATAATTCTTAAGTGCAGTAAAAACTGCTTATTAGGAACACGGACAATTGATACAATCACATTTTTGAAACAAAATGCCTCAAAATGGGCCAACTATAGATATATTATAATAAAACACTGAAAACCAATCGGATTATTGAAAAAACACATCAGTTATTTGAAACACAGATCAGCACCATACAGATAAAAAAAAGCTTTGAGTAGCTAAAGTTATTCAATTAAGACAAAAAAAAAAAAAAAGAAAAACAGACATCACTCAATTTTTTCAATAAAGTCTTAACACGATTTATTTTGACACTTGGTCATCAATAGCATGTCATAAATATGTGTATTAATATATATAATATTTACATGTATATATAAATAATTATTTCATAATTACAGTATGCATACATTACCGGCAAAGTGTTGAATC
Organism: Therioaphis trifolii; assembly: GCA_027580255.1. Classification (NCBI taxonomy): domain Eukaryota; kingdom Metazoa; phylum Arthropoda; class Insecta; order Hemiptera; family Aphididae; genus Therioaphis; species Therioaphis trifolii. The sequence continues at coordinate 77,809,140 of CM050404.1, read as the reverse complement.
CGGCATTCTATAGAATGCCTAAAACGAGTAGGAAAAGTATAAACATTTATAAAATTACTAGGTATTCTATAGGATACTGAACCTCTCATGTACAAAATTATATTTTAGTGTACCATAGTAAGTGCATTTATTAATAATAATAGTAATTGATATTTTTTGAAAACTGTATCTATTATAACGATATTAAAGACAAGTTGCTTATCATAGCAATTAGTAGAAATAGGTAAAATGATACATTTAATGATTTTATACAACTGGTAAATATGTTATGGATACAATAAAATCCTAGATTCAATTCAGTATTACTTGATTACTTATTTTGTAAAGATGTCTGAAAGTTTTTTTACAGAATTAAATAAGAGTTGAAAAAATTTGAAAAATACAATTTTTTTATCAAATGAAAAATATGAAACAATATTAAGTGACGTTTCATTGCAGAAGAAAAAAAACATCTCACTATTATTGAATGCTTCAAAGGCATTTATTTCTTTTTGTCAACTTAGCTTGATATAATATACTTATATTTATATGCAGGCCCGGATAAAGGAATTGGTGCTACAGTTTGAGTTGGAGTTCCTGATATAGATAAAGGTCGTGGTGATGCTCGAAATATTTTAGCTATTATTACATAAGTGAACTAAATAGCTAAAATAATATATGGTTACTAATTCATTAATATTTTATTATTTATGATTATTTTAATATTTTACAGATTACTTCTGATGGATATTATTGTTTGTGAACTAGAGAAGGATTTTCAAAAACGTTGTATTCCGGGTCTCAATTTACAATATGCCAACAAAATCGAATGATGATTTACGAAGTTCCAGTGGAAAATACATTAGCCTTATGAACCATAGCAATAGAATAGTCAACTGGAACTGGACAAAGTTTAGTTAAATGCACATGCAAAACAAAATGCCAAGGTAAAGATATTTATGTGTATGAAATAGTATTTTATGTAGTTCAATATGTCATTCATCATCAGCACATTGTAATAAGTAAGATCTATAGTCTGTATAATACTCATAAATAAAACTTAATAATTAGGTGATAAAAACAATTTTTTTTAATTTTTTAAAAAATATACTCATCAATGAATATATCTGTTTCATAATTTCTTACAAATTATTAAAATAATCAGCTTTTTATACTTTGCCTAACATAGCATTGGCATTCTATAGAAATCCTAGAAATAGATCCAAATAGATTGCCTGGGTGTTATTTAAAATAACATTACAATTTAATGTATTGTCAAATTTTATCAGAATTTCCATAGAATGCCAACAATCAAAACTTTGCTGGTAACATATGTACAACAATCATTTAAAGATTTTTGCAACCTTATGCCTATTAGAAATTATCAGTTTATTGAAATATTTTATCTTAGTCCAATAGTGTTCCTAATAAGCAGATTTTACTGAATTTCCAAAGATACAGATAAAACCATTAAATAGAGCTAGCGAAATAACATCATTCTAAATTAAATCATATATACCAAGACAGTTCCAGACCATTTCAACACATTATGTAGAGGCAAAAATTTAAAAACTATAAAAATATCTTATGAAAAAGCGCTAACTATATTAAATAAATTGGTCATACAGAACTGGCTTCAAATTTTTCAGTCTAAAATTCTTAAGCACATGTAATATTCATAAAAATTAACAGTAAAAATTAACAACATAACATGTCATGGTAAAATAAAGAAAAACATTAATAGCTAAAGCCATTTTGATTCTATTATATTTCCAATGACCTATCTATGTGAAAAGGGATTTTCTATGTCAAATTTTAAAACATAAAAAAATAGACTTCAAAAGTTCAAACTGGAAATGATATGCGAATTACGTTGTGTAATTGAGCTGAGATAATTAGTGCAAATAGAATCAAATATCACAGTAGTTTTTTTTTTTTTTTTTTTTTTTTTTTTTTTTTTTTTTAACATTGTAATACATAATAAAAATTTTAAATTAAAAATTAATAAATGGAAAAATGTAAATTTTTATTTATTCAGTTTTAACAACACTTATACAATGGAATATTAAGACATGAAGCAATTTCAACACGTTTTATTTTTATTTCTTTTCGTGACTAACATAAACAGTCATGAGCCACGAAAAAAGTATCGTTAAAAAAGTGGGTCATGAGATAAAAAAAGTTCAAGACCACTGAAATAGATCATACAACCACCAGGCACAATGATCTCATAGCTAAAAATGATTCTCCCATATGTGAAACACAAGGGGTGAATTATATAACAAAATATTTTACTAAAGAATGGCAAAAACACAAGGACACAAAAACAAGCATAACACACCCCAACAGATAGAGAATCACTAGGATCAGACTTGCAAACAAATATAAATATAACAAAATGTATTATAAGATACCAAATTGAACAACTTAATTTAAGTCAAACATAGCTGTAAATAGAATGGTACATATTATTAAATAAGTAATAACCATGCAAACTAAAAATGTGAGTTAATGGCCATACATTTATATATTATTAAAAAATATATAATAATAAAAAAAATATTTATATTTATTTAATAGACTAACTTGAACAGGCAAGGATATTGCAAGATTATATGCTGGTCGAAAATGTTCAGCTAATGCGACTATAGTGTGTGATAATAATTCCAAGACATTTTTTTCCACTATATTTGGCAAAATTTCATTTTCTTTGTATTCTCTGTCAGTCCATATATTCATGATAAGTAGAAGTCTCATCAATTGTACTATTTTAGATACATTTGAAAATCCAAGGTTGTTCAGTTTCCATGCAATAATATCTTCAGTTTCAAATGTCCAATTCATAAGTGACATTAAAATATTTATGACAATGTTTCTGGATGTCAAGTGTGATATAGTATGAAACATGCTATTAATAGCTTTTGAACGTTCCTCTGAAGTTGTCATTAGAGCAGCTTCCAGTGACAATGATTTAATTAAAGAAGAATATTGAAACATACTTGAACCATCTTCGGTCATATGAAGAGATGGAACAATTTCCATACCAAGTTTGTCCATGGTATTATCTTCAACACTTTCAGATATAAAGTGGCAGGAATTAAATTGTTCGTGAATTGCATTCATATCAAATGGTTTATCAAGATAATTATAATGATCCATTAATTTCGAAACTAAAATCAAAAATTAATTATAAAAATACAAAATATTTACAGACAAAGTGTACACAAAATAAGTATCTAGAACTATGTTCCCAAAATAATATAATAGTAACTGTTTTTACAAGGATATTTTTTAAAATTTTATAACCACATACAGAATGCCTTATTTAAATAGTAACACCATTGATTATAAATACTTTTAATATTTATAATCAATGACTACACTCATTTTTTCAGTCAATTTTGGGGTTTCATAAAAAAAAAAAAACAATACATTTTAAAAGTTAATAGCTTTACATTTCTGAAAAAATCAAATTTTATACTTTTATTGATCAGTTATTTTTTTTTTTATGTTTTTTGGTTTCCTTAAATATTTGATTTTTGCAAATAATTATCTTTTAAAATCAAAATAAATTATGATAGTAAAATATATACTTGACTAAGAAAATGGGTGTAGCTTGTTAAATTCAATAGCTTGTATATTAACATAAATAATGCATTGAGATTTTTTGTCATTATTTTTATTAGAATATTTCATGACACTTTTCATTATTTTGTGGAATTAAATGTACCTAGTGTAGAATCAGATGTTAATGATTTTTTTGGTTTAATGAAAGCAGAATTTTTCAATTTCTCAATTTTTTCTTGACAGTTGATACACGAAGCATCACCAGCTGTAAAATAAAATAAATATGAAGCCATCTTCCAAATATTTAAAGAAACAAGTTCTTACAAGTTCTAGGAGCGGGTGAACTTTCTGATTCTGAATCGATGATCTCAGTAGGTGGTTGAAGTTCTGTAATATTGAATCCCGTGGTTCGACTTATTGTAGGTAAATATACACCATCAATACGAGTCACTAACGGATCAAATACAACTGAAGACTCTAAACTTGGAGAACGCACCCGTGGAGGAGTTACCTACATCAATAATTTTTGTAAAGAATACATACACAAAATATAGCCCCTATTTAAAGAAATATCCACATAAATTAAATTAAAGAACTTTATAAAGTAACTACTAAATTTTAAATATAATATAATGTAATAGTAAAATTATTTCACATACATTAATATGATAGTTTCACTTCTAATCAGTACTATTCACATACTCATGTCCTTTATTTTAAAATTAAATTTGTATACATTATTTTTATAGAATTTCATTACCGGTGGAGATTCAGGTTGTTCTACATCTGAATTAATTGCATGCATGCTAGCCATTACTCGATTAATAGAATCTTCAGTAAGTTCATTATTTACTAATACATTTGGAGCTCTATAAATAGTGTGATCTGTAGAAAGTTCTCTTAAACGTCTTCTAGGAGCAATCAATCTTCGAGGAGCTAAATCTAAAGGACTATCATCAAGAGAATGTTCTGTACGGGACCCATGGTATGGCATTCTCATAGAGGGAGGTTGCAGAAGCTGCAAAAATATTTTGTTAAAATAGGTTTTAATTTATTAAATTAGCTAACTTACTCTATTTTCTGTAGTTCTGACAACAGAGGAACTCTCAAAATTTGTTTCTTGTATGCAAGGATGTTCTATCATCCAAGTAGCTAAACTGTTAATAGCAACATTTCGAGGCATTGTTTCCCAAGTGTTACCTTATACAATTATTAATTGATTAGATCAGCGGTTCCCAAACTGTGTACCGCGGTGCCCCTAGGGGCACCGCGAACACTTTCTAAGGGCATCGTGGTCTAGGGTTTATAACAAATAGTTTAAAATGTATACATTTTTTTCGTAAAAACTTCATAGTATATGATGTAATATTTTCTATTGTATATTCGGACATTCTAATTTTAACCTTATAAGTGAATTCGTAAATGTAATTTCAGATAAAATCATACTTATGTGAATATTTTTCATTTCGAATATTTTTATGTAATAACTATAATCATAACAATTATTTTTATTTGTTTATCTTTTTTTTAAGTTTTTAATGCATTCATTTATACAGAAATTAGCTGTGTAGCTTAGAATTCTTAGACTGTATTAGGTTTAATAAAATTGGTTATCAATGAGTACTTTTTTATTCTGTCTTTCATGTTATATACAGCAAGGTACTGTGGCTAACTTGGGGCCCCTAAAAGGGCACCGCAGAAAAAAAGTTTGGGAACCGCTGGATTAAATTATAAAATATTATTGATGAATTAATACTAGATATATATTATCAAAAACAATTCAAATATATACCTAAAGCATTAATTGCTCTTTGAACAAGTCTGGCAGAAAAACCCATTTCAATAAGAGGAGTTGCTATAGGTGGGATCCGTTCACTATTTTCATTAGTAATATTACTATTTGTATTGCTGTTATTAGGGCACATATAAATAGTGTTTGAACGATGTAACATATTACGGCGAGACCTAATAAGTCTTCTAGAAGAATCCTCGACCGCTCTAGACGTTTCTCCAGAAATCTAAAATATAAATAGGTAATAAATTAAAATTCTATAAGTTACTTATTATTTTAATATACACTCACTGATTCTCTTCGTTTTACATTAGTACTTTCTTGAAAACTTATTAAAGTTTTTAAACGATTTTGCAAGTCTGGGATCTTATACTTATTTTCAGCGCACTCTTTAAGATAATTGTTGTAAAGTATGTTTAATATTCGTTCACATTCAATTAAATCTGTTTCAATAACTAAATTCTTAGAACACAAACTTTTTTCAAAAGCACATCTGTATCAAAAATATGTCATATTATAAAATATAACATAATTACAGTTTTAAATTTTAAAAAACAGTTTTAAATAATTATTTAAGGACTGAATAAATATTATAATGTAAGAACAGTGTAATTTAAATAATTTAATTAAAATGTTTGCATTAATGAAAAATAGTTTATTTTAAATTTTCAACAGTAAAGTGCATCTGCATAAATTTAACAGAGAAATTCAAAACTAAAGGTTTCTAAATATTTTGTATTGAGAAATAAAAATTAATTAAATAAATTAAATTAAAAAATTGTAAAATAAAAAAATGCCCCATAATATTGCATCATAAAATATTAACAAATAAGATATTGATTTATTATAAAATAAACAATATCATGAAACACATTTCTATCTGAGAATACAAGTGATAGGATAATCTAAAAACAAAGATCATACGCATCTAAATCCTAATTATAACTCACAACATTGATTAATGATCAGAATAATTTGTATACATGGACCAAGCATTGTATAAAAATGTTTAATCATAAACTTTGCAGTTATATCTTACATTTTGCATGTAATATTTCATAATCACAATCAAATATAAAATAATATGTATTAAATTAATTAATGTTGAATAATACGAATGCAGATTAAATTCAAACATTTATACAAAATATTATTTACTTGAAAAGAAATATCAAGATTTCATTCATGCTATCATTTTCTGGCACAATATTATCTCGTTTTTTTTTAATATCATTGATTGCATTTTTATTAGCATCAGTTGATTGTTTAAATTTTGAAGATCCTGGATTAACTAACAAATCAACACACATAGAGCTAGTCATAATAACTTCTAAGCTTTTTAATGCATTAGTCTGCAACGCACATAACTTAAAAAGTTTAGTTTCATGAGCTAAAGCAGCACTGTAAGTATTTCTGAAAATTGAATTGATTAAATCAGATTAAATCAAAATATGGGAGGAATCAAATTATATTTACTTGGTCGTTATATTTGATCCTAAATCTTGAGTATTATTTGAAGATGGATTAGTATTTATTTCTGATATCTGATCCATGATATTCATAACTATTTGACTAGTGAAGATATCCAATGATTTATTGGAATTTCCTTCTTCAGAATTGTCAGTTTTAATAGTCTGAGAATTATTTGGGAAAACTATCTAAATTTATAATTATACTTGGTTAATCAAACATATTATTGAACATATTGAATTGTCATACTTCATTTGTAATGCCACTAAGTCGCCCAATTGAATACAATAATAGTGCAGGAATATGTTCTAACCGACAAGGATTAAATTTGATGTTATTATAAGGTAATAATGATTGGAACAATACATCACTAAAAATAGAAAAACAAATAATGACATCAAATATAATCTAATTACATTTTTTTTTGATTTTACATACAGCAAGTGTTTATAGTATAATTTCTTAATAATTTTAGTTTATTATAATTATATTGTGTAAATAATACATATTTTAAAGTTTGCCATTCGATATTTTTTCAGACCTAGTTCTGAATGTTCAAAAATGGCCAATGGCCAAAATGAATCATTATTTCAGTTTTGGGCCGCTTTAAAACAACCAGAACTAGGTGGCCTGTTAAATTTTTTTGGTGTATTAAACTTGACATAAATAGATATAATATTAATATTGAATAAATTTAAACAAAAATTATTTAAAAATGCAAATATAAATTCCATATCACACCAAACTTTTACTCATTTTCAATTTATAATAATTTATTACTTCGTAATTCATAGCTACATGTATTCATCATATTCATTACCATATTTATTCAAAATGATTATTAGTGTAAAATCTTAATCAGGTAATTGGACTTTGCCCATTTAAAATCAAAATAAACAAACAAATATATATGACTATTTATACTTATATATTCTAACATAAAAATTAGTATTACCAGACAATATCATTTTTATCTTCTCGCATTACTTTTGCTGAGGTACAGCCTTTTTTTAAAGTTCCCAAGATAGTACCAAATGATTTTTGATCAGTATCATAGCATCTTCCATCTACTCTTAAACCTCGATCAAGGCCACCAATAACAGCTAATGCAGGCCAAACTTTTTCACACAATGAATTAAAATCAATTTCTTCGATGTTTTCACAGATTGGTTCTTTTTGTACAGATCCAGATATCTCTGATAGTTTTTCTTTGAAACGAACTTCTGGGAGAACGCTTTTTAAAAATGAGAGTTGATCTATAATGCACTCATTCACCTAATAATTTTTTAAAATAAACTGGTGTTAATAAAGGTTTAAGTTTAACTCAATCAGCAGTTTTAGTAGTATTTGGTACTTAAAATTCTTTTTTATTATTGTAAAAGTGGCTACTTTTTCAATGATAAATTTTTTTTTTTTTTCATACGGTACCTTAAATCCAGTTTAAGGTTAATCATAAGCCATAAGAGCATTTACAGAAAAGAAAACAAAAATAAACAAATACTTATTTTGAATGACCAAATTCAAAATGCTTTTGATACAGTTATCTGAATTTTTTACACAAATTATAAAATCTTAAGAGAAATTATGAGAATTATTTTAAAATTGTATAGACTCAAATACAATAATTGTATGAAATAATGTAATCACAAACTATATTCCGGAAGAAGAGTTAGAATAAATCATAATAATCATATTATATCAATTTATCTAATAATTATGTACTTAATTCAAGAACTAAAAAAGTGTTAAAAAGAAATGAAAACATTGCACTAAGGACATAGAAATATGGCAAAATCATGGAAGGTTATACTGTAATAGTTATTGTTGTGCCTGTTCTCTAGAGATAACTTTTTTTATGTGGACAAAATTGGGTAATTATTTGTATGTTACCATATAAGATTTACCAATTTAATAGACTATTACAAATAAACATGCATATCTTTGATGGTAGATGATACATATTCAATGAACATTAATGCTTTACATGTAAATTCAACACGTTGTGAGTTCTTTCACTTGAAAAACAGAAAATGGACAATTTTTTCATATTCAATATAATTTTTAAACAAAATTTTAAGGTGAATAAAAAAATACTACGTTGTAATTAAAATAGAAAAAGTGCTACATTTTGTAAACAATAAAATAAAAACTCAGGAAGTCAAAAAATACTAATACCTAAAATGTAAAATAATTAGTAATGGATGACGATAAATGGAAACAAATCAAATGATAGTAATGAGGAAAATTTTTCTGACAAATAATGTTGGAAAAGAAATTATAAAATAATTTTTCATTATCTATAATGATCGTATAGCTTGTCACAGCAATAAAACAATGAAATATATCTTAAGACATTAATTGAATATGACAGAATGAAACAGGCAATGCAAATGTCAGTGAAGAAAATAATAATCTTCAATATAAGTTGGATTGACAGAAAAAGTAATCCAACATAATTACAATATGAAAAAAAAATTGTTGATAGTTTAAATGAGTATCTATATAGCAAGAGAAAATAATTGTTATAAATTTTTAGTCTATAAACTGATATATTTTTAATAGAATTGAATGACTAATCAACAGTCACAGAGGAAAAGGTAAACATTTAAAGTAAATATGAAATAGCAGTGGAAATTATTCCAATATCAAGAGAAAAATGAAGAAATATTTTCTTTGTAGTGATAATGCATAGCATTTAGTAGTAATATTTATTCATAATTTAACAAATCACCTCATTTAACCATTGATCAGTGTTATGCAATAATCTAATTATAGCAATATAATTTTCAGTAATACATGCAAATATTGGTGCTAAATAAGGTTCTCCAGCAAATAGTTCAGTATTTTTATTACGCTCAGCTCTATAATCACTTATTTTGATCTAAAATAATAAAATATTTTTAAATTATTAATATATTTATACATATAATGATTTTTTGAACAAGTAAATCACATTTTATCAGTATTTTTTTGTTTTCAAATATATATTTATATATTTTAAAATTAAATTTTTATGAAGTTTATAGATTTTAATTTATTTTAAGATGTTAATCATTATGTTTAACTGTATACTATGAAAGAAAATATTTATCTTAAATTATTGGTATTTGTATTTGATTTTGAAACTGTTTAAGTGATATAATCATTTAAAATTTAGATTAGCAGAGTAGTGGGCAACATGTTTTTGGTGGGTACCGATACTTCCTAACTTTTCTTGTTAAAATTGGAATGCTTAGAAATAGCAACGTAAACAAAAAATTATTAAATATTCTTCTCACTATGTAATCAATGGACAACTAATGCTTTCAGAAAACTGAGCGAAGTTCAGTGAATTATTTTATAAGTAGTTTATATTTTAGAAAATAAATTATTAGTGCTATTGACAAGTCTTTAGAAATAATAGTTTAACAACAATAATAGAATAATTAATATTGATAGAAATATTGTAAAAATGTTTTATTTTGCCAAATGTAGATAATTATAATACATAAAAAAGAAATAGTTGGAACAGATTTTAATAGAATATAAATATTGCTAAGGCTACACATGAAGAAACATAGATACAAATTTCAAGTTTTATAACTAATATAATATATTTTGCATTTTGAGTAATGAGTCTTGATTTTAAATTGAAAGGCAAATAAAAAATAATTCATAAATACAATCTTTAAGAAAATTTGAATAAATATTCAGTGTATCTTGAAGTACAAGAATTGTTAAATGTTAAATAAATACTCATTAATAATTTCTACATTTCACCGAATGACCCAATAATATATACATATATATAAAACCGATAAAATCTTATCTTCACTCAAAATTTTGAGAAAAATATTATACTTCAGGAAAAATATTTTAAAATATCAGAAACAATAAAAACATTTCAAGAAATTAAAAATTAAAATATAAAAAATTTAATTTTATAAGCATTTAAACCTGTAAAAGTAAAAAAAATTAAAGACAAAAATTGACTGATAAAATGATTATATAATATTATTAAAAGGAATTGTTAGTAGATAATTTTTTTGGTTTTTACTTGTTGTCCTGCAGCAGTACTATAACATAATACACAAGGATACAGTTTTGTTTTGGTATCTATATTTTGAAAAGCTACAACAGGATAATCATTATTTTTTGCAAAACTAAGTGTCCTTGATTCAGTATCAAAAATTGCAGTAATATAGTCTCCTTGAGTAAATGTTTTAAGTACAAGAGATTTTTGACCACCATGATACAAAATACCACTATAAATAAATAAATATAAATATAAATATAAACATATAAAAAAACATAAAAATTATTTAAATAGACAGTAGTTAAATATAACTTGACATTTTTGGTGTTTACTTATAAGCTCTATACAGCCACATATCAGTAGTAGTCCTGTAATTTTGATCTTTTATAGGATATTTTGATATACCAATGCATGATCCTTCATTGCCTTTGTGTTCTTTCAAAATGAAAAACTTCCATTGATAGACACCTAAAATAAGAATCAAACCATTTAATAACACATAAATATAATTTAATATAAAATGGTTTTTGAAAAACTCTTTCAAAAAGATAATATACATGTCTACACTAAGTGCATGCTAAGCACCATATTACCTATAAACTGCCTATGAGAAATACCTAAGAAAGAGAAATTATGTACAGCCTTAGGGGAAGACACAAAGGTTATAAAAAACATCAAATAGTCAAAATGTTTTTTTGAACACAAAACAAATTGTGAAAAATAACTTAGAAAGTATCCCACAGAAGCAAGAATAAAAAAGACTGACATACCTTCAAAAGTTACTAAGAATCATGTTAAAAACTAACACAGCATGATTAAATAAATATTTAAACAAAATTGTTTTATTAAACTAATCATCAACATTTTACTTTCATCAGAAGCAATACATTCTGCCTCTAAAAACTCCAGAGGGTTAGAATCTCACAACTATCATACATTAACAAGTAGCCAAATAGCATCAAGTTTTTTAAACTTTAGTATTAATTAATTTACCACTTTCAAAAGGAGTGCATCCAAGGGCATATGCTCTCCCGCCATGAGCATGGATAACTGTATGACCCTTTTCAATTATACAGTTAAAACTTTTTTCTTCGTGAAATGAAAATGGTAATTCACCAACATCAATATTATGATTACTCATACTGTCATTTGGATCTAGAAAAAATATATTTTAATAATAATGTATGTTATGCCAGATATGCAACATATTTATTTCATTGTTCAGATTAAAATAGTAATTACTCACCATTTAAACATATATTACCCATTTGTTTATCCAAGTCTTCCTGTTTCAAATATGCAGTTATATTTTCAAGTTGTTGAGGAATAGACCACATATTAGCAGCTAATTGTTCAAATAATGTTTTTACAATCTAAAATTTAAATAAATTTTCCACTTAAATTTTTTAAGATAATATAAATTATTTTTAAATAACATAATAACAGATTTAAAATAATGTTCATGATATTAAGAACTCATATCAAGAATAAACTCAATAAAAATATTGAGGTACTCTGATAAATCATTCTTAAATATACATTATTCTATGAACATCAAATAATTTATTAGATTAATCAATTGAAAGTAGAAATCAATTATCTTAATTAATTATTATATACAAAAAAAAATTATGATTAAAATTTAAATAATTGTAAACATTTTAAATCGTTTTAATTTGTAGAATTTGTAAATAATTATTGCTGTTAATTATTATTATTATTATTATTGTTTATAATTATTTAATATCATTAATCTTTGATATACATGCAAGTCATCTTATATTTATTTATATAATGCTGTATTTTTTTAATTAGGGATAAAACGTATTTATAAAAAAAATTATATTTCTGAAAAATAAAATAATTAGAAATACATACTTTTTTACGGCCACTGTTAGATGATTTTAAATACGGAAGAATTTGACGTAATAATCTCAAAATTAATAGTTTACAGCGAAAATGTTCTGGTAAAAGCATAGTTTTAGAACACTGAGCTAAACATAAAAGAGTTTCAGTCCATTGATGAGAACAAATACATAAAGGAGAAAATGATGTGCATTGTAAAACAAAAGACAATAAATCACAAATATAGCTTTGCACTGGATATGAATCTGGCGAGTTCACACTGAAAGAAATATAAAATAATACTATGCATTAATAACTGATACAAAAGTTTTAAACATCGTTTAAAATAAAATTGTTTCAACTAATCTTTACCCTTCAATTAAAATATTATTTGGAGTTTCAGAAAAAGTTTGTTCCATAATAGAACATTGTCTTGAATTCATCAAAATGTCTAAAAGTTTATGTATATTCACAAAAACTGCTCTAATACTTTCGAAACTAGAATTTGTATTGCTAAGTAACATAATAATTAGTTATAAGTCATATGCATGTGAAAATTGATTAAATAACATACCATCCAGAGGCTGCCAAAATAAACAAAATATTACTGGTCATTTTTACAATTACTAATGAGTATCGATCCGTCGACATAAATGGAACATGTAATTTACAAGTACTAACTAACATTTCAGGTAAATTATTTGATAGTAAATATTCAAAATCTGATGATGTAAAATGCATGTTCAATAATGAAAGTATACATATTTGAATAGAAAATAATTCTGATGTTGCAACATTCATTCTTAAATATATTTCAAAATGCTTATAAATATTAAGAACAGCACTTTGAATTTGCCTTTTAATTGATCTGGGAACTGTATTAATTGCTGAATAGTAATGATCAATAGTATTATGTCCTTGTGACTGGTACAACCCCAAAAGACCACAAATGAAAGCTTCAAATACCTATGACACAAATATAAAATTAAATTTTTAGTTAATTTTACTTATTATAAAGTATTAGAATATTTTATAGTTATAACTGGTGCTTAAATATGTTTCATATATTTACCTTACACATATGATCTAATGAAATATGATTAGATGAGTCTTGAACAAAATCAATGATTTTTAACATTTTAGTAATACGATTAAAAGCGGCTAAACGATCCTAATAACAAAGATGACATTTACAAAAAATGATAATTAAGTACAAAAATATAATATAGTAAAACAATTATAATTATTTAGTCTTCTTAAATGTATAAATTATATATTATATAAGATGTGAATCCATACTTTCTACTGACAATTCATCAATAGACCATTTTGCTTCACTACTTTTTCATCGTATCAGGCATGTACATCCTTTGAAACCACTATTTTTATATTTCAACTCAGAATACCCAAAAGCAGCAGTAGAATGGGAACCCATGGGGAAACGACCAAGAAAATGCTCAAAGAAGTGATGGATAGATGGAAGAAAAGTACATGATCGGAAAGAGTGGAAAGAGTACCAAGGTGGCGGCAAAAATTCTTGAAGAGTTGTTATGCCAGAGAAAAGAAGAAAAATAAAGTTTCACTTACAATTACCTATTATGAAAAAAATACTTAGAAGGACCATTAATATAATAACCAAAACCACTGAAACCAAAATAAAAATTATAAATATATTTTTGCATAAGGATGATATTAATGGTAAATTCTAAAAACACTTTCCGCACAGGTAAAAATTAAAAAAATAAATTTTTTACTACATTTTATATTAGAGAAGGATTATAGTTTGTCCCAAAAAAGAAACGACTGTGGCCAGACCAAAATTGATCGCCGAAGCGCATCTCCTCAACAATATCTTATCTGCCTAACCCGCCAACTACCACCTATTTACCTCCACACCATTAACTTGCCCAACCATTTCCCATAAATGACCATAAGTAATACCATACTTTCATCACACCTACATTGGCGGGTGGTATATTTTAAATATAATCGATGACTTCCGACAAAAAACAAAATCAGTTACTGACGCTTGATGTCTGACATTATAGAAAATGGGAAACGAGGGTCTAATCAACAGCCCAAAAATTACAAATTACAATAATTATTTATGCACAAAAATCCTTATTTTCTCTTGGAACAAACTATAATGCACATATTTTATTAAATACTTCAGCTGCATCATTAATATTATAAAGTGAAAAGGTGGGCAATTAAATGAGCATAAAAATTAAGATATTACCACGTAATCACCGGACTTGAAGTTCGAATAGGAATGCTCGATTTTAGATTGGATATTGGATGTTTGTTGAAGCAAAATGATTATCAATTATAATTAAACAAAAATAATTTCTTTATAACTTATGTAAACTCATTTTAAAAGTTTAAATGATATTTCATAATCCTTATCTTAAATCTCAACATTATTAGAAGTTTTATGAAGTTATTTATTAAAAAGTTTTTCTTATTCTTAGACAGACTTCATGATACATTTAAAAGGATATTTTAAAAAAAGATGTGTTACAATTTTTCAACTGAAGATTAATATTAATTAATTAATTAATTTTACATACATGTGCTCTGATTTCTTCAACTTCTGATGCTTGAATTAATGCATAGGGATTAGTAGTTTGTTTAGAATCTAAAACAAACTCTAAAACTGATTCTAATACTGTTTTATTGGCAGGAGTCAAATCACTAGAAAAATTGGAAAAATACCATTTATATGTGAAAATAAGACACATCTATACACAAATATACAACAAATAAAATTTATGATAAAATCTTAAAAGTCAATTAATTTCTTGTGTATGATAACAAAGTAAAATATTACTATCATTTTCTTTATATATATATATATTTGTTTATTTATTTATTTATTCATTTATATTTATATTGTATAATCAAAAAGCACTCATACAATTTGCGAAAAATAACAATTTTTTTAAACCAAAAATTATGCTGGACATTCATCTTTTTGAGTACTTATTTTTCAAACAAAATCTACCAAAGTTATGTCTTATCTATCCTTGCAAAAAGTTTAAGAGTCTCAAATGATGAGTAAATAACCATCCGAAGTCATATTTGAGGAAGTGAAATTGTGACAGACTTCTTTTTTTAAAAAAAAAAAACTTTAAAAAATATAAGAATCAAATAATTAAAATATTTAATTCATATATGCATTTTAAAGTCGCGGAAATTCATAATATAGTAACACTATTACTATCAGTAATGCATTATAAATAATACAGCATTGCTTTAGATAATTACAAAAATAGAAAAGTTGAAACAAAAACTCAATATGGTGAAACAAAACTAAATATGAAATATTTTGGATATCAAAATACATTATCTGTTAATATACAAGTATATACATAATTTCAATCCCTAAATTGACTCAAAGATGAAATATTCCTCCTCTCTGCTCTATCCATAGAAACTTTCTTTAATTTTTTATAGGGCCTTAATCCAACATAATTTGTGTCATATCAAACTTTCTAGGTCTTTCACTTTCTGGTTTCCTTTGATTTTTTCTGACTGTTGTCCATATTAACCGTTAACACTTTTCATTTTTATAGCCATCAAAAAAGTATAGTTCTTCATATTTAATTTTATAACTTTTGAAGATAGTGTAAATTGAAGGATTTTCAGATTATCAAATGCATATATGCTTATATCTAGTCATTTTTCAAAGATATTAGTCTTAATTGCTTGATAATTATTAGTTTGAATTTCTCTTTTTCCTCACACAGAATTTTAGATAGGGTCATATTTAAAATGTTTGATTAAACCTATAGTTCGATAGTGAATGAATTTTAAAATTAATTTGTAGAATACTATAGGTAATAAGGAATTATAGTCAATATACAACTGTTTTAAAATTGAATTGAAATAAGAAATGTTATTATAACAGTAAAACGAATAATTAAGAGTTCAGAAAATATTCAACCCAATGAATCAAACTCAATATAATAGATAACTTACTCTAAAACCTAGATATAGACAAACAAACGTACCAAAATATCACACATTTCTTCAAAAACAACATTTCATTTCAATTTTATGTAAATTAATTCATTAATGAAAAATGTTTTCAGTCAAAAATCTTTTATAATGTATTATTATAAAAATATTTAAATTTTTATCATTCTTACTCTTTTAAAAGATATTTATTAGGTAGTGATGGATCGCTATGCATTCCTCGTACGGCAGTCAATAAAAAACAGCATTTACTACATAAATTTAAACACTGATATTCATCCACTGCAAAATAAAGAAAATTTTTTACAGTAAACAATTTAAACATTATAAATTTAATAATGAGAATAAATACTCACTATTCTCAGAAAAAATTGAAGATTTTTCAATATTATTTACAAGAGCAAAAAATATCTTCATACACATATCGTTGATGAAAGAAATAAGTTTTTTATTAAACACAATGCTGAATCAAAAATAAGATAAATGCAATCATACTACTCAATATTTTATTCAATAAAATATACTAACTCTTTTAAAGGTCTTCCATCAATTTTTATTAATGTAACATAAAACAATGGTAATGTCAAACGTGTAATCATATCATATTTATTGTCATTTAAAAAATTTTCATATTTATCTGTAAAATTCTTACAGATACTTAAAACAACATTGTCTTCATTTTGGTCATAATCACATAATATAATATATTTTATTAAACTTAAATATGGTTGAGGTATAAAATTTAGTTCATTTTCTAATGCAGTGAATCCAGTTATACTTATTCTCTTTAACCGCTCTTCAACATCATCTGAAATATACAAAATATAAATAAGTCTAACAAAATATTTATGGTCAATGATACTATGTGGACCCTGAAGATGCATTTTTCATAATTTTTGAGCAATACTTAAAACTACATTATATTGATGAGGGAGATTTGACACTGTTAACTGCATTAATTAAATTAACATTTTTTATTAAATCATATTGAACACTTCCTTCTACTATTTTATAACTAAACTTAATATACTGGTCATGGAATTTTGTTTATCTTCCTTTGAATTTGCGGACAAAATAAAAGCACCTATGATTAGTTTGACTACTTTCTCTATAATATGCATAAATGATAATTGCATTCATTATTATATTTGAACAAATAAAGAATGTTTAATTTAGAAAAATGCTTTCTCAGAAGCCTGGACAACAATTTTAGAAATAATTTACTTTTAATATTTAAATAATTATAGATATTAAATTAGGTTTTTATTATTTTCTCATACTTTTTAGATTTATTATTGATACCTTGTTGCCTATTTAAATTGTATTATGATTGATAATTATTACAAAAATCTAAAATATAGCTACAATCAAATCCTGTATAAGACATATTACGATGCAATAAAAGAAATAAGAAAAAAAAGTTAAATTATAGATTGGCATTGAATAATGATTGTTAGCTAAAATAATTGAAGGTGGTAATGAAAATATAAAAATAAAAGAATCAACTTTGTAACTATAATTTTTAATTTGAATATAAATATGATAAACTATAGTTTAACTTCAGATTTATGGAGTCTTATATGAAACTTTAAAACACTGTGAAGATAATCTGTATAAATTCAATATGGTGAACTAAAAAAATTAATAATTACTTGGACTGTAGTGATGGGCTTCATAAATATATGTACTTATATTAGTTCAATTTATTTAAATTATAACCAAATACTAAATGTAATAAGAGTATTTTATACTTGACACCATTAAAATTATAAAACCAAGCCACTAAATACAACATACATTTTTAAAAAATCTTAAAAAAAAATGTCTACTAGACCAGCGATTTAAAAAAATAACGACCAAAGTTGAGTGAAATAATATTATTTGTGCAGGAAACAAATTTTTTATCAATTTCATCAGAAATATAATTTAATATTCTTACCAAATATACTTTTATCTTCTAATTTTTCAATACCAGAAGAAAATAATTTACTTTTTAACCATCGCTCATTATATATTTCAGAAGGACATAGTGGTGAACTTATTATTCCATAACTTATTAAACGGCCAATCAATAAACAAAATGCCGACTCCAATTCAATAAACCATATAGATTCTCTCATCTTATCAGGATCTAAATATTAATATAAAAATTAATATAAAATTAAAACACTGTAAATATTTTATACCATTAGGGCACATTTTTTGATTTAATGTATGAAGAGATTGAACTGTATTTATTAAAGATGTAATGACAGGTTGAATATATTCACTTTGTAAGAATGTCAACGAGTTTAAGGTATTGATCAGTGTTTCTCCAACTATAGATGATGGTAAAACAACTAAAATGCAAGTTTCAATTAAAAAAAAAAATTAAAACATCAGTTGAAACATAAATAATTTGTGTATAATACAAATTAGTAATTACATACTATTATAAAAGTAATGGTGTTCTTTTGTATAAGAAGTAATAGCCATCGTAAATATTTTATTGGCAAATAGTAAATATGCTTCCAAATGATTCACAAAGAGCCGGTTCATACTCAGGCAAGACTAAAAAAAAAAAAATTAATCGATTTAATACTTAGTTAATTAACTAATTAATAAATAAAAATAATTATAACTACTAATTATTAGACACCAATAAGTAAATTACAGTGTACGTTCTATTCAAACCATCATAACTATTTCTAATTATAGTTCAAATTATATTCAAAATTTCTAGATTTCAAACTTATAAATTTATTTTGATAATAATCTTGTACCTTATGATTTTGAGTATATATTTTTCAATTTCGCATAAATTGTTTTTTAACTTAAATAGCTTATTTGTATATATTTTGAAATATGAAACTATATAATACCACCAAAACAAAGAAGGTAATAATTAATTTTAATAATACACAGTAACGTTTTCAAAAATATTATTTTGTTTATTTATAATAATTCAACATTCTTAACCGTTATCCATATACCATATTAAAATTTGCTATGATTTAATATTTAATTTTTAATTATGTTATGTGTTTAAGTAGTGTTTTGAAAATATTATTGCAGTATAACATAATACAAGGTCTAATTGAAAATGTCAAGAAATTTTTGAATAACACACCAACAGAGTATCCGAAAAAACACGGTTAGTAGCATTGTTTAGAGAAGTTCCTCTCAAGTATTTTTTCAAATAGTTATAAGAAATTCTCAAACAGAGTAACAGTAGTTTGGACAAACAGACTTTTTTATTTTTGGAGATTTCATAATTTTATTCATGATAGAAAGGAGAGAATAGTCAATGACTTTGTAACCTTAATCAAGACGCCTAACAGTTTCAACTGACGATCATATGTTGCCCAAGTGAATAATCTAGTGAACTAATAACTTAGTGCATTTAAATTTTCTAACCATTCGGGAATCTTTAAGACATTTGTATGAAGCTGTAAGAAAGAAGAGACCAACAATGTGGGCAAGCAGGAAGTGGGTACTGCACCATGACAAGCCCCTGGGCATTATTCGCTCCTCATAAGCGATTTTCGTTCCCCAGCCTCCCTATTCACTTGGTCTGCCTTAGAAGACTTTTTTTTGTTCCCAAATTAAAAAGGCCCATGATAGGAAAAAAGTTTGACGATGTTGAGGCCATTAAAACAATTGATGAAGAAGCATTCTAAAAGAAATTTTTCGAAAGGCTTTCTGGCGAAGAAAGCTACACTAGGCAAAGTGTATTGGCACCCAAAGAGAGCACTTTGAAGGGGATAATTTTTGTTTTGAAAATTAAAAATAAATTTACATAAAAAAAAATCCAGGAACTTTTTGATCAGTCTTTGTACATCGTAAATGTTATTACAGAAAACTTATAAATAATAAGTTGACTATTAACATCAATAAGTCCATAAAGTAATAGATGATTTAAAAAAATGATTATGATTGATGATCATGAATTGAAGAATACTACGAGTTGAACTTAATCGTTGTACTTGGACAAGCATTAATAAAATATGTTCTTGAGTTAATTGATGATGGTAGTGTACATAAAATAAAATAATAATAATAATAATATACGTATTTACTATTTATATAGACTGTTACAATCACTATTGTTTGACTTTGGAATATTTGTAAACAAAAATTGTTTTGATCAATTACAAAGAATGCAGATGAGTATTTTTGAATTTTGTTTATTTAAATTGCACATTATGCTATGATTTATTTCCTTAAAAAAAATATAAGATATATAAATTCTTTTATTTAAGCCTGATAAAATATTTACTTCAATTAGATTATAACAGATATTTATTAAAACAAATTATTTAAAAATAAATAAATGTTGAATTGATTTATAGGTATATAAATAAATAATTTTCAATTCTTTAATGTACACTTTATTAGAGTTTTTGGTCATTTTTATTTGAGCTCCACCAACAATGTAATGAAAATAAACTAAAATTAAAATAAATAAAGTAAACAATCAAACTCCAAAGTATGAATAGTAGGTAAGTTAATTTATAGTAGATATAAATAACAAGTATAAATTAATAATTAAAAAATATTTGTTCTTTATAGTCAAAATATAAAATAATTATACTTATAACTTTAAGTATATATATTTTATGAGTAATGTTAACATTTGGATAATGTTGACATTAGCCAGATAATTCAATATTAGCCATATGTTCTCATTAGCTGCCATGAATATTAATTATTATTGGCTGATCTTAACATTAATCAGATAATATGATATTATTCAATAACTTTTGGATAATATCTTAACAACCATAAATATGTGTCATAAATAAGATAAAATAATTTTGAATCATTTAGAACAGTGGTCGGCAACCTTTTTAGACTCCCGGGCCACATTCATAAATTAAAAAGAGTTTGCGGGCCAGACAAAAATTAAAATTTTATATTCCAAATTATTTCCTAAGAAAAAAAATAACTGTTTAAAACTTTAAAATAATAGATTAATAGAACATAAAAATTACAGTTTTTAATAATATTATTATAATATAAAAGTATGGAAATTACAACTGCTTAATAGGTTTAATGTGATTTTTGTTGTTGGATATTGTTTATTATTTTTTCAATTTCCACATTAAAATTACTTGTGCTGGCTCTAAGTACATGGTGGAGATGATCATCAGTTAAGCGTGAACGGTATGGGTTTTTAATTTTTTTCATATGAGAAAATGCCTGTTCACATACGTAAGTGGATCCAAACATACTGAAGTATTTCGCAGCTATATTTTTAATTTTTGAAAATGATGCAGGAAGTTCAGCGAAAAAAAGTAAAGGCGATGCTTTGAATGAGTCTTTTAAGATATCTTGTGGCTGCAAATCTATTATTTCCATTTGAAGCTCAACAGGTATATCTTCAACATCAATATTAAACGGATTGCCGAGCAGTTGAAAATATTGAGAATGTCGTTTGAAATCTTGAAATCTATTATTAAATTCTTGTTCAAGTATCGAAATAGCTTCAACAAATTTAATTGTTGATAATGAAAATTCTGACGATTCAAAAAGTTGTTTACAATTCGGAAAATGTGTTAATTCATTTTTTTCAATGTGAGTTTGTAATAGCTTCAATTTCATTTCAAAAGATTTAATATGAAACCACATATCAGGAATAAGTTGATTTTCACCTTGTAGTTTTATGTTGATTTCATTTATATACTTCAATATGTCAACACAAAATGCCAGTTTAGAAATCCAAGTTTGATTTTCAAGCATGGAAGCGTCCTTTCCTTTTTCTTTCAAAAAATTATATATTTACTGACGTAACATGAAAAACCTTTCAAGTACACGACCTCTGCTTAACCATCTAACTGCGGTGTAGTACAATACATCGCCATATTCTGCATTAATTTCAATCAAAAAACGTTGAAATTGTCTATGATTCAGTCCATTGCTTCGTATAAAATTAATGATAGATACTACTTCTTTCATTATTGAATCCCATGACATAATTTTGGCACAAAGTGCATGCTGATGAATAATGCAATGAAAAAATAGCGGTGGTGACAATTCTTTTAATTTCATTTCATTAATAATAATAGCCTGCAATCCAATATTTTTGCCTGTCATATTTCTTGCTACGTCAGTGGTTACGCTAACCAACTTATGTAACTGAAGATCTAATGATGATATAACGTTTTGAACGTGTAAAAAAATATCTTCACCTCGCGTCGTCCCCTTCAAAGTACTTACGGTGGCAATTTCTTCAGTTATTTCAAACTTATCATTAATTCCTCGAATAAATACAATTAACTGTGCAGAGTCAACGATATCTGTACTTTCAACAAGTGCTAACGAAAAATATTGAAATGTTTTAGTTTTTTTTATCAGTTGATTTAATAAATTGTCACCAACATCTTCAATACGTCTTGTTATTGTACGAGCAGATAATGGGACTTCTTCAAACTTATGTACAATATCTGAACAAATATTACCGACCATGCTTAGTACACATTTTTTTACAAATTCTGCGCCTGTAAATGGTTTTCCCTCTTTCGCAATTAACATAGCTACATTCACACTAGCAGAAATTATGGCTTTATTTTGAGTAGTTATTTTTGAAAAGATCGTTTGTTCTCCGGTTAGAGCTTTTTGTAGTTTATTAACTTCAATTTCTATTAACTGTCCATATAAGGAGTCATATTTAACTTTATGCTTGGATTCATAATGCCGTTTAATATTGTATTCTTTCAATACAGAAATTAATTCACGACAAACAAGGCACATGACTTTTCCTTTATTTTCAATAACAAAGTATTGATTGATCCATTTATGTTGAAATACACGACATTCAGAATCTATTTTTCTTTTTTTACTGACATTCATTTTAACTAGTTTAAAATTTAAATTAACAGCCAAATAAACGATTACTAATATAAGACATAAAATATAAATTAAAATATTATAAAAATTACTCACGACGCAAACCGCACATACCCGTATGAAAAACGCAATGTTACTGAGCACAATCGAAAATTAAGATTATAACCCAAATACAATCGTCGAATCTACTCTATCAAGGGTAACTGTCAAAGTGTCAAGGTATATCCACTATTATAAAATATGACTGATAGAAACGTCAACTATATTTATACAATATCACTTTTTTTTGATATGATATTCAATTAAATTTTGTTGTTATAGAATTTAAAGCGGGCCGTATTTAATAGACTCGCGGGCCGCATCCGGCCCGCGGGCCGCCGGTTGCCGACCACTGATTTAGAATATAAAATATATTTAAGTCAAAATTAGTAATTACCATATTATTTTTATTTAAAAAACAAACAGTTAATTATTTAATTTGATATTTTGAATTATTTCTTGAAATATTATTTTAAAATGGGATTAGTGTTATATTTTATCATTACATTGCATTCAAGGCTCACAGAATTTTAAGAACATAAGTACAACTTCTTGTGTCAAATTTTTGTAATTTTTTTTTTACTTCTGCCATCATTCAATGCTTTCCATCATAACCAATATTAATGTGTATCTCATTTAGTATTGTCATATCATTCGCCATTTGTAGGTAGTATAGTAAGTTTGCACAACCTTTTTCCATGGGTGCTATAAGTTTCTCTTCTCTTCCAATATAAAAATTACAAATTTATTCAAATGATGTGATTTACAGCTGGCTTTCAATTCATTTATTACATTTAAGTAATTTTCATTTGATAAATATTAAATAAGATTAATTATATTTTTGTTTTTCGGACAATAGTTTCTCGAATAAATAATAAAATTCTGTTTTTGTTTTTATTATAAAAAAAATGTAAACACTTGACAATAGTGATCGAGTGTGAAAAGAGATTGGAGAAACTACAGATTGGTGTCGTGTTTTGTATAGCATATAAAGCAACAAAAAATGTCCTCCAATAAGATACTTTAACTACCTAGAATATAAGACACATTTATTTTTCACTTTATCACTAAAATAAATTATAAATTAAGATGAGTTATTATACTCTGGCAACCCGACATTCGATTATGTGATACTATAGTATAAAATATAAATAAATAATAATACTAACAAATATTCTTATTCAATTTAATATAACGTAACTTTTAACATTATCCAATATTGATTGGCTAACGTTAATATGTTAATAAATGAAAAACTAAACATTAGCCAAAATGCATAGTTAATGTTAACATTACTACTAACATATATATGAAAATGTATTTTATACTATTGTTTGTTTTTTTTTTTTTATTATTATTATGGTGACAAATGACAATTTATATTTATTTAAATACTTACATTACTAAAATGGTACGATTTTATATTATACGCCAGTAAATGTGATAGTAATAACTTATGCAAAGAGGTAAGTGTCGCATCTAATTTATTTCCTTTTTTAAATTTGGAGTAGTTATTTGTCTCCAGTAGATTTGTCTGAAAAATAAATTACTAAAGTCATTACGAATTTGCACTTAAACTTAAAAACTATCATTATACTTATAATGAATAAAATATACTTATTTATTTAAAAATAAAATAAAACAACTAAAACCAGTAAAATTCAAATTAATTAGGCATTTACAATTCATCACAATGAATAACCTAGAGGTTAGATAATTACTTTTAGTAATTTACTTTAATATATAAATAAATAATACACATACAATATAATATATTATGCAGATAACTATTGCCATGTAAGTAATTAAATAGTACAGTAAATCATTAGTTATGAATTATAATTTATTTATTTAAATTTAAAAATATACTTATATTTATAAAATTGTCCTTACAGTACTATTTGTTAAATGTTTGAGTAGCAGTTTCATAACTTCTTCTATTGATGAATATCGGTTTTCATAAAGATCCATTGAGTTAATACGAAACAATGAACTTACGTGACTATTATCATTTAAACTAGATACAGTAACATCTAAAAGTAATTTCTTAAAAAAAAAAAAAAAAAAACAATTAATACACTAAAATAAATCAATATAATAATTTGTAAATATTACTTGTCCTCTGGTTAAATTTGAATCTTGAGCAAGAAGAGATTTGAGAATATTAAGACGACCAGATAATGGTGGTAAAAGCAGTGATGCACCAGTAGATAAACAATCCATTAAACTTTTTTCCACTACTTCCTTTACTTGTAAGTCTACAAGTCTAAAAATATTTTTGCTTGAAATTTACTTTTATAAAGTTATGAATTCAATAGAAATACTTACTTTAAAAGGAGTGTACGAAGTTGACTAGTTTCATTACCAAGTAATTTTGAAAAATTATGGCCAGATACACGAGCAAAAAATAAATGATTATTAAGCATATTTAAACTTAAAATTAACATTTCTTCATTAATACTAAAGAAAAAATAATGTCTTAATTAAATTATTTATAATACATAAAAATGTCTACAAAAAATTAGTATACTCATTTGGTGTAGATTGATGAGACTCAATTTGTTCACAATATTTTTCAATAAACTGCCTTAACCACTTAAATGTACTTTCATGTAAATCAATGCAGAAAGGACTGTGCCAAACATTCGTTTGTCTAATGAAAAAAAATATGATTTTATTTTTAAAACTGCAGTAAATGGAGAAAAAGCCTAAATATGAAAAATTTACTAGGAAAAAATTATAATTCATTTAATTTTATAAACAAATTTATTAAAGCATAATTTTTATCACTTCTTCATGAAATTTAATAATTAATCATGTAATAAAAAAAAAAAAAAATTAAAATACTTAAAAACAGTGGCAACTTGTTTTTAGAGGCAACGGGGTGATCGCCCTTCTTCTAAAATTGTCTTATGTTATATTATCGAAAATGAGAATAATATTACTAGTACATCACTAAGAAAATACAAATTAATCAAAGTTTATAAATAAATATTCACTATTGGCGGCTTTCTATATATATATATATATTTTTTTGTTCCAGATTAATTTTTTAAATTTGAGCTATACATTTATTCTTTCAAACAAAAGTTTTTTTTTAAGAATAATTGAAGTAGATAGATTCATATTTGATATAAAACCATAAATACCTGTCTGGGGGTAATGTTGTCCAAGCAACACTATGAGAAGTACCAGCAGAAATTTGATTTATTTGTTTTCCTTCCAAGTTAATAACTTTGCTAGGTCGACTAACAGGGCTTGTTGAATGACCTTGTCCACACTGGCCTTTACCATTTGAACCCCAGGCATAAACCTAAAACCATTATTAAATTAAATTTTAGGCCTATGTATTATATAAGTTGCAGTACAATTTTACAATTTTTAGTGTTCCTTGGCAGACTAGAAATTTTAAATCTTAGAATCCATAGTATTTTTTTTATATATATATATATATATATATATATATATATATATATAACATTTTAGTCATATTATACTAATATGAAGATACAACAAAAATAATGTCCTATAATGAATGGCATGCTTTTGTTATATTTACAGATTGGTTGAAGTTGTTTTGCAATTTTAAGCTAAAATGTTGAAGCATAATAATAATAATTATAGGTTCAATCTGCCGATATTTTGATTGATGGGTTAATTCAGAAGATTTAAACTACATAACAATGTATTAAGAAAAAACGCTAAATTGACACAATCACAAAAATATTTAGTGTACATCCAAGCTTAAAATAATTAATATCTCAAATTTCATTTAATTATTAAAAGTTTATTTAAATAATTATAACTAAGAAAGAAATTTGTCTATCAGCATTATTTGAAACAACTAAAATTATTACTCAAATAAATCTCAATTATATTTTACACTATTTAACTCACTTCACAGTTCCTTGTCAATGCCAAACAATGAGAATCTCCTACAGATATATCAATAATCATTTGTTGAATGAGATCTTCAACAACAGCTGGTGAGAATAGCGTTATTTCTGAAGAACCACATCCAAGATTTGACCCTTGACCCCATGTAAAAACCTAAATTGAAGTTAATAATAAGTCATTATTATTTCATTCAAATAATAATACAAATTTTAATAATTATTTTTTAAATTATTTATTTATTTTTGTTATTGATTATAATTTAAAATGCTTTTACAAACTGAGTGTTGTTATGAGTATTTCATAATTTTAATTAATTATGTTATAATATTTATAACATTAGTAATATTATATTGATGACAAATATAAGATAATTAAGAACATTTATAATGAAATACATTTTGACATATATGAAAATAGATAATGAATGAATTTTAGGTAAGTAGTGTAGTAGATTAGATTTCATAGAAGGATGCCACAGTGTGGCAATAGTGAACACTTGTAATTTGAATATGACTTATGAATTATATAATTGAAAATTAGAGATATTGGAGCATATTTAACGGACAATGTGTGTCCTCCTTATGGGTCAACACTGAACTAAATTATTTAGTGAAAAAAACATTTTTAATTAATTTTTTAACTAATAAATTTTTCATGAATTATGGAAATATATTTAAGTGATTATAATATATTCTCTGAAGTTTTAAAAACTTGTAATATCAGAAGAAAATCAATTTTTTTTTTCGTATGGCCGGGTACGAACCGGCGACGGTACGCGTCGTAACCGCCGCCTTAGTCCACTCAGCCACTCCGTCCTCAAGGAAATCAATGATATGAATAAGTAATCAATGATTTTAAATAATTTGACAATAATGGGATCACTTTCAGTAAAATATAAATGGAAATGAGGATTTAAGTAAAAAAAACATAAATTAATTCACTTTATAATAAATTCCAGATTATTACTAATTTTGACATTTATATTTATAACTCATTTATTTATTTCAAAACATTTGATATTTTACTAATAGTACCTCATTAGTCATTAATATTTAACACCATTATAAAACAAATTATAATCTAATTATACCAAATAAATTGTAAGAATGTTTACTACATTTATGTGGTGTAATATATGCAAACACACTATTTTTTATGTATCTCAAATTTGTTTAAATTAATTAAAAATTAAAGTTAAACAAAAAATTGTTAAAAATTATTGAAATTATTTGATCATTAGTGATAAAGAATAATAACAGAGTAGCTGAAACTAATAGAGCAACTATTCTACTAATTAAATATTTTGATTACAAATTTTTTTAGGGACTTTTCTAGTGAGTTTAACTACTTTAATTTAATTATATCTTAAATTGGAGATATTCTAAAAAATGATTTCATCATAAGGTTAACATAGCCATAATATAACTAATTTATAATAAATTATACAGTGAATAATTTTTATGCAATTGTATTACAGCACAAATAACTAAATTTAATATTTATAATATAATACATACTTCACCAGTGCAAGTTAATGCAACTGAAAAATGAATACCAGCTGCAACTTTTTTAATTTTATAATGTCGCAACCCGTCGATTTTTTGTGGCTTGTACAACCTAAGTGTATTACCATGACCAAGTTTTCCATTATCTCCTGAACCAAATGACCAAACAGTGTTTCCATCACGTGAACAAGCTAACGTATGAGTTGAGCCACAAGCCACATAACCAACTGGAGTATCACATAAACTTTTAACAAGTGTAGGTATCAGTCTAGGATTACAATCACCATGGCCTAAAAATATAACAATGAAAAAAATTTGTAAAACACTTTTTACATAATGTAGAGCATAGTCTTTATAAATTACCTAATCGACCATGATCTCCTTCACCCCATGTGTATAGTTGTCCATCACTAGTAACTGCAGCACTGTGCCTATAACCAGCACTAACCAGTTCAATAACTTTACCAACAAATGGCCCTTGAATTAATTTTGGTTCTTTATGTGTTGCTACATCTCCATGTCCTAATTTTCCATAGTCACCTACACAATATTTCTTAATAATTTTTATTTTTATATATTTTACAAAAATATGTATCATCAAATTTACCATCTCCCCAACTGTAAACTTCCCCGGTATCACTTAGGGCTAAAGAATGACCATCGCAGCCTTTTGATGAAGATACTTGTTTGATTTTACAATTAATATTAATGCGTTTAGGAACTGGTTGGTTAGATGAATTACCTAATCCTAAGCGACCATAACTATTTTTGCCACAAGCACTTACACAACCTTTAGTGTCAATAATAAACGTACAATATTGTCCAGCTTCTACTTGTTGTACATCTGATAAAGATCTAACTAGTCGTGGTACATCCGTAACTTCTGTTGCTCCTTCAGCGTGTTGATTTGAAGAATTGCTACCCCACATAAATACTTCACTCAAAGGTTGAGGTAATTCAGCTGAATTTTGATTTAAGGGAGTACGGACAACAGATGTTTCTCCAAAACTAACAAGCTAAAATAAATCCAAAAAATTTAAAAAATTATAATAAACCTATTAAAAATCCAAATATATAATTACTTTTTTCATTAACAATAAAGCAACATCTTTTAATGGTATTAAATTTTTAGATTTGTAATTTTCAAATTCTTCTGATCCAAAAGCAAAAGTTAATATCGATGACATTTCTTCTAATACTCGATAAAGTTTTTCAAATGGTAAACAAATATTATCAATATTTAAAGCCATATCAATCCATTCCAATAAATAAATTAGAGATTCTCTTTGATAAGCTAATAGTAATGATAGTTCAGCAAGTTGTTCTTTCACTACACAGAATTAAATTACGTTTCAAAAGTAGTAATGAAAATAATTATGGATATTCATAAATATAATATTATTTTATTACCAATAGCATTTACGATGAAATCAGCATTTAAACATTCTTTAACAAAATGCATTACATTATCTAAACAGTCTAAACCCAATTGAGGTAATTCAGCTTTACTGCCCAAAGAAAGAGGATTTAATTCTCTCATCAAAGTCAGTGCTGTATTTAGAACTTCTAAACCCATATTTATATCTATAAAAATTGTAAGATTAATAAACAAAATAAAAATTATAATAAATATCAATAATATTAAAGTAGTCTCGCTAATCCGGACATCCGGTTAATCCGGACAATTTCTTTCTCAAGTACTCATGTATAATGTATATATTCGGGAATACCCATTATTAAGATATGGTTTCGATTACATATTGTGATACTGTTTCCCAATATTCGGGAATATCCATGATTATGATATTATATCGTTTTGATTACGTATTGTGAAAAAATATCACGGACTTTTTCAAGTGAGTTCAGTCTTATTTTCTTTAAATTCTTTAATTTTCTATAAATGTGTAATGATATAATATGTACATATGTAATACATATTATATCACAATGATAACAATGATTATGTGTAATGTGAAATTGTAAATCAATAAATTTTTAATTTGTGTAAATACATAAGGTGTTTATTGAAAAATATTTATTAGTAAATTTAAAAAAAACGTCATTCCGTTTAATCCGGATAGAGTCCGGTCCCATCTAATCCGGATTAGCGAGACTCTACTGTAATTATTAATTTACCATTAGAATTTTTATTTTCCCAACTTTGTTTTAATAACGTAAAAAACATTTTAAGCCCTGTTTTAACAGTTAACTGTATAAGTGCTTGTTGTCCACTAAGCTTAATGATTGGCTTAATAGTCTCTTCAACAGAATTTTGTGGTGCCATTGAAATTTGGACATTAATATCTTCCTAGAAGTGTAAAAGAAATATTAGTTTTAAATAAAAAATAAAAAAATAAGAATTTATAAAAGCATTACCTTTGATGAGTAATATTTCATATGGAGTATATCATATAAGTGATTTAATAATGCTAATTTTTTTTGTAGTCTTTTTAAAAATGTAAGGCTATCATAGTATCTTCGAGCAAGTTCTTGATGACTAATAATAATTTGTTTTTTCCTCTCATTTAGTCTATTCACAGACATACTTGGTAATGAGTATACATTTTCATCAATTTCATATCCAATTCCATTTATACTATATAATATTTCCATTACATTATCATCCAAATTATTGCATTCAAAGTTAGCTAACTTGGAAGCAATTTCTGCGTCCGCCTCCATATTAAACGCTGAGAGGATCTTTAGTACGTTTGTGTTTACTTCTTCCATTATAAACTGTAATTATCTAAAAGATCATTAAATGTGAAATCACTAGTTAGTATTAAATTAGAATGTTTCATATATCATATTTTTATGAAAAAAATCACTGAAGTTAAATATTAATTAAAAAAATGATTATACAAATTTATAATGTAATTCTATGAATGAAACACCATAAATGTATAATTATTTTATGTCAAACCTAAAACTAAGAACAATGAAATCATTTGATGACCAGAATCTAAGAAAAATCATAAAGGCAAAAACAGCCAATATTTTAGATTTTTAATTTTTATGTGTAATTTGTCAAACTAAAAGCATAGTTTTGCTTGAAATTTATATTATAATTTATGTTATAATTTGAAGTAAAATAATAAAACTATTTTCATTAAAATCTAGGACATGTACTCAATCGTTATTCCAACAACAACTAGAAGATCATATCATGTTTTAACAGCATGTCATTAATTATTAATGTTAAAAAAAAATATATTTTTTAAGAAATATCTAATATGAATTAATATATTAACAGAAGATTTTTACAGAAAATATAAGCAGATATTAGAATCATTTTAAAGTTTAATAGCACCAATAAAATAAAGAATATGTATAAATGTTTATGATACAATAAAAACAAAAAATTGTTAAGAAAGAATACTCATTAAATAATATAAATAATAACAAATACCGTAGGTTGCAAAAAAATTTGATTGCAAAAACATTTATATTATCATCAAAATATTGAAAAATTATAAGTCTAAATATTACTAAATAATTAGTACACAAAATTTAATTTCCATAAATACATTGTAAATTTTTAATTGTCTATTTAAAGAATGCATACTTAATACTTATCATAAAAATAATACAGTAAATTAATATACTTCAGATATTTCAATTTACCTTCACATTGATTGCGATTGATAAATATATTTAATGACATATTCAATGAATAAATCTCATGTGTAATATGAATGTCGTCATAATAGTTGAAGAGAGAAATATTTTAAATGTTCTAAAATCTTAATTCTCTTTCAAAACATAATGAAAGTAATATCATATTTTGACAGCAATATTATCAGTAAAGTAATTAAAAAATTATTCTACTGTAATAGATAAAAATACAGTTTTATTTTTGAACTATACATTTATATAACACATTAAAAAATATTAGTTGGCAACACTTTATCAAAATCTCGGATAACAACTTAATCAAGAATGTTAATAACTTGATATCACCATAGATAATATATCCACGATAAACAAATTTTGTCCTGAACGAATGTATTTCATTTATTGGTTATGTTAAATGATAAATAGTATTAACACTGTTTTTTCCTCTAACTTGAAATTTGTTTAATCAATAATAGTCATTAGTCTGTTATATTTTTGCAATTTAAAAATTATTTTTGTGGAAAATAATGGAAAAATTGATCAAATTAAAAACATTGAATTGTCATATTACGTGTAAAATATGTAGAGGTTATTTAGTGGACGCAACTACAGTAACAGAATGTTTACATACATGTTAGTAGTACCAAAATCAAAATTTAAGATTTGTATTATGAATCAGCCCATTATTTTTGTTTTTCATGTAGTTTGCAAAAGTTGTCTTGTGAAGCATTTAGAAGAGAACAACAGCTGTCCTACTTGTCAAATTGTTATACATCAATCTCATCCATTACAATACATAAGTTTCGATCGCACTATGCAAGACATTGTATTTAAACTAGTGCCTGGACTTCAATTAGGTATTATAAAATAAAAATCTTGTTTTTATATGGTATAGAACTATTAGAAGTATTGAAAATAATTGTTATTTAGATGAAATTAAGCGTGAAAGGGAGTTTTATAGAATCAGAGGTTTACCTTATCCTAAAGAAGTACCTGCTGGTGCAGAAGTAGATGACGACAAAACAGCCCAAGATCAAGCAGCAGCAGATTCTGATTACCACAGAACAGATGAACAAGTAACAATCATTGAATATTTTCTCATATATATATATATATATATATATATATATATATATATCATAATAAATTTATGATGATTATACCTTAAAGGTTAATATTGGGTTGGAATGTGTGGCATCACACTTAAAATCATTGAAGAAAAAGTTCCTACGAGTATCATCTCAAGCAACAATAACGCACCTTAAAAAGTTTATCGCTGTTAAAGTTTTAGATGGATCAGATAAATACAGAGATGTAAGTATGAGTACTATGTATTATTTTAGTTCACATAATTCTAAAATCAATATGTATGGAATTCATATTCTTATATAATGCGCTTCTAGAAAACTGATTTAATCTTATTTTGTTTAATATACTCTCATCAATTGAAGTAAACGTTTTAGGAGAAACAAGTGAAGGTCACTGATGATCTGTATTAATAGAACATCTACTTTAAGTTTGTAATATTGTGTAAACTTGACACCACCCTGAATAATTTATTTATATAGTTTATATTACAGTCTTACTATCTTTCATTTAAGTCTTATATGTTTCTTATTAATTATTGACATTTAACTGCTGATATAAATTGGTTTTAGATTTTTATACTATATTAATGTCAATAAACAAATTGTATGCATTAATTTATTTTTATTTTCAATAAGAATTTTAAATTGACTTGCATAATAAAGCTATTATTAATAAATGACAAATTTTGATGTTAATAAATCTTGTGTATAAATTAGTTCATTTTTAGTTTAAAAATTAAAAATTCAACATATTCTTGTGTAGGGATTTATTTTGATTACTTTCAGAATCTTAGTAAATACTTCACTGAATATCTAAGTAAAATATAGTGGTATAATATATTAATATAGATTTTCATGAAATTGGTTTTAATTATTAAGCTATCATTTATATAATACATTTATTATCTTGTCCCTTTTCTTAAGCATTGAACTAAAGAAAATATCTTGTTTTATTTATTGTTATTTTTCTTTCTTGTTTGTTTGGGATTTAACACTTTTTTTACTTCCGTTTAACTCAGTTACTTGTGTACTTTTTATATATACTAACCATTTCAATATCTTATCTTATAAAATGTAAATCTACTTAAATTTCTATACATCATGTTTGAATTTCATTGTAATTGATTCAAATTGCTCTGGATTTCAAAATATTGTGTACCTTCATATGCTTGATAAATGAAGTTATAAAAACAGTTCTATACTCCCAACGTCATCTTGTCTGAAAACTGTTACATTTAAAGACAAATTTCTTCAATTATCTTACTACATATTTTCAAATGTGGTAAACTAAGCTTATAATATAAGATATCTACATTTATAGAATTTTAAAAATACTAATTTTATATTTATTTTGTGTAGATTGATATTTTGTGTAATGATGAACTATTGGGAAAAGACCATACCCTTAAATTTGTTTACGTAACAAGATGGAGATTCCGAGAGCCTCCTTTGAAACTTCAATATAGACCAAAATTAGATTTATAAATTTTCATCAATGTTATTCATTTCATACATGTAATATGGTTTTTGTCAAAACAATACTACGTATCTCCAAAATGTTATTTTTTCAGGAGACACAGTAAACTATTTATAAAATCAAATTTTGGGAATTAACATCATGATATTTAACTATGCAATCAAAATAATTAAAAAAAAAAAAAAATTTTCATTAAACTAACAATTGATATAATTAGTGATTATAATTAGGACTTACGAGGTATTGTCTTTACTATTCAGACAATAAAGTGGAGATACATGATATTTGATCATACTTCCAGTTATATTTTGTTAATAATAAATGTAGATATATTGTATAAATGTATAAAAATACAATAAATTCACTTTATTTTAAATTATTCTTAACATATTATTATTTAAAAATAAAGTAAAAGTATATATCTAGTTATTTCTGTAGTAAATTCTATCTTGAATATTAACATGTATAACAAAATTAATTTTAACATAAAAACAAAAAACAATTATACAATAAAAAATAATTTTTAAATCACTTTTAGTTCAGCCTTGAATGAAAAATATTATACAGTTAAACACTTAATTATATTTAGTTGAAATTAAACTAATATCACCATAACATTTTAAAATGTAAAACAAAAATAATTTTTTCCTGTTAGTTATAATAAAAAAATTTAAAAAACAACATTATAATATGACTATACTTTTCAGTCTTGAATATAAAAAGTAAAAATGTACAAATACAGACTTATATTTTAATAATATATTATTTGATCGTAGAATGAATTACAGTCATTGGGAAGTACTTTTTTGAGTTGTTGTAAATGATCCCATTTGGTTTTGGGTATTTTCAAACTTGATTTTTGTAGCTGGTCATACACTATAGGTGACACAGAATGTTTTTCCTTATTTCTTTTTTTCTGTACAGAATCTAGATTAGAATATTCATGGTTAAAGTCTAGTTTGTAATCAATAGTACCATTACAATTATATCGGATAGCTTTGATATCAGTAACAGTGGGGTCACCAGGTCACCTTCCCAGGTCTTATAGAATTATACCTAAAAAATTTAGTCTGGTACTGTCTAAAAAAATAAATATCACATGATTTGACTTCATAAGAAAATGGTTTCGATCTTGCATTTTTTGTAACTTAAGTAATCAGAATGCAAGTAGATATCTACATTTTTTAGTTTCCTCTCAATGGCAGAGTGCACTGAGTCACACTCCATTTGAGTGTGGCCCTTAGTTAAATATTTTTGCTCAATGACTACTTTATTACTGACTGCAAACTCTAGCAATGCATTGGACAAAATGGTATTTTTATTTTGATAGCAGCCCTCACCACTCCACAAAATAAAATTTTTACTTGGACTTTTATTATTACACATTGTTAGCTGGTCAATTATACAACTTGTAAATGAAGACGCAGACAGATCAAACTGAGTTTCATCCCACCAGTAGCACATACATTCATGGGAAGAAAGATTGTTCATTGTGAAATTATGAACACGCAATTTACATTTGTAGTATAATGCACTAGCTTTCAACAAGGGGCATATTTTAACCTGTAAATCCATGGTAAAAACAAAAATTTCATCTAAAAGTCCCTTCTCTTTTTCATTATGTTTCTCTGCTCTGCTTCGATTTTTATTTTCAATGTGTTTGTGCCATTGTTCATCATCTATGTTTCCAGTTTGATGGCCACAAAATAAATCACACTGGTCTTTTTTTGATGAAAATAAAGACAGGTTTTTCTCATTAAAAATGCTCATGAAATTAGTTCTTGATACTAATGTTCTCCCCTCTTCTTTACATTTTTCTGTGTACATATTATATAATTGTAAGTGAGATTGTACTAAGTGTTCAAGATATATAAGAATTTTGATGTAGATTTCCAACAATAATGAGACTCCATTTTTGGCAATGGTTGTAGAAAAGTTCTTACAAACAATCTGTTGTTTGTTTTTTGTTTGCGTGGAATTGAGTTTTGACTACGAGTAGATGCAGTTTTTTCTTCACCAATATCTGTACACCAACCTTGTATTTGAAATTCACCCACATTTAGAGTGTTTAAAAACATCTTTTTACATACACTAACAAGTTCACCATGAAGTTTTAATTAATATAGGTATGTATGATTTCTTCGAGATATTGAAGCATCACTCCTATGTTCTACATGGACTTTCTTCACCAAAAAAGACATACGTTTGTTTCTCATCCCAATTTAAATTAATCCAAAAATTTGTAAATATTTGTAGTCTATCATTTTCAGAAAACGTATTACAAATTCGTTTGGAAGACTTTTCACAAATTTTGCTATGTAGGACCTATTTGTTTAGCTGCTCTATCAACATCATGATATTTTTTTTTTTCATTAGTTCTTCTATAACGTAAATAAGGCTTTCCTTCCATACGTAGCGTTTTATTTAAATTTTTTTTCTAGGTTTTAGGAGTCTTTTTTTATTTTCCTGTAAATCAAGAACAATACCATCACAAATTTGTAAATCGTCTGCAATAATATTCTTTCCAGTGTTTTCTTCTACAGTCAGTTGATCAATTTTTGTTTCAATCTGATCAGAATGTCTGATATGTCGATGTGATAACAGTAAAATTATAATCACTTAAAATATTTATGTAAAATTATAATGTGACTATTCAAAATAATTTACCATCAACAACGACTTCATCAAATTCTTGCAATATTTCATCTATCTCAAATTCATTCATTTTAAGGTCAAAGTTTTAGAATTTAATACTTATAAATTCAAAGTTATGGCATAATTAAACAACGTACAAATAATTATAAATTATAAAATAGTAATAAAAATATTTGTCATGAATATTGTTGAGTTCAGTGTTGTATAAAACGATAACACGGAGATACGATGTATTTTGACAATAATATTAATAATGGACATACGTGATATTGTTTCAACCTTTATATTCTCTTTGGATTTTGTGTATTATACGTGGTATATACACTAAATTATGTTTTTTTTCCCTGAAAAATTTGATGTATACAACTCATTTTTGGAGATATGTAGTATTGTTTTGGCAACAACAAATTAATATTAAATATGTATAAATAATAATGAAGAAAATATAATTATTGATTAATACTAACTTAAAATTTTTACTAAATAATGAATACTATTTGTTTTTTTACAATTAGGTTGATTTATTTTATAGTTATAATATAACTTCTTGACATTTAAATTTTTTTAAGTATAAGTTTAATTTGTGTTCATACAACAAATGTATGTATTTGGTTTATAATATTAGTTGAGTGGGTTTGTTTGTGTATAATATTTATTATAAAATATAATTAAGAGTATCACTACAATTGTATACAATAATTTTTTTAATTTAATTTAAAACTTGAATGCATTTTTTTTTTTTAATTTATATTATTTTTTTAATTTTTATATGTTTATTGATGAGTTATTTTCAATTAAAATTAATAAAAACAAATCAATATGTATTATATACTTTTTAAATTTTAAAATGTATCTTTTTTAATAAGAAAATATAAGCCATGGTGTTGAAAATAAAGAAAATTAATGTATTGATTTATAGACTATATTATATACGAAAATTTGGTATACCAAGAAAGCTGGTAAAGTTAGTCAAAATATGTAACCAACCAACATACTGCAAAGTGT
Source organism: Therioaphis trifolii (assembly GCA_027580255.1). NCBI lineage: Eukaryota > Metazoa > Arthropoda > Insecta > Hemiptera > Aphididae > Therioaphis > Therioaphis trifolii. Next base: position 77,770,385 of record CM050404.1, on the reverse strand, counting down.
GTTTTAAGAGACTTCTGAAACATTCGAATGTATAACAAGCTTGAACCATACTATCTCCAGGGCTGTCCCCTAGAAAAAGTAGTTAAGTACATTCAAGAAAAGCGAGAAATGGAGTTATTTGGTGCAAACATTCTTCTGGTATACACAGGTGACAGTTATCCTGAGAACATCTTTAAATGAAGTACAAAAAAACGTGTGCAGAGTTTATTCAAAGCAAGTTCAAATACGGGTTAACTAAACTTTAACATAAGTGTATGGTTATATCAAGACAGGAATCCATAAAAAATAACCTCAATGTATACTCATTTGAACAAGTAAAAGAGTTACAATATCAAGAGTAAATATCAATGAAAAAAACATGCACCAAGAGATTGAAATAAAAATCAGTGCAATTAATAAAAGCTACTATGCAATGAAAGAGTTGTTTTCATCAAAATTACTATCTCGCCAAACAAAAGAAACTGGGCCAGCACAAAACGCGATGAAAGAAAACTTGCTATCTTCGAAAAGAAAATCCTGTGAATATACGGACTGGTGTATGTGAATCTTGAAACGTTTAAAAGAAGAAAAAATAATAGATAACAATGATTACACAATTAACCTTATATTTTCTAATTGCTTATTAGCAAAATGTTAAAATGGGTTGGGCGCGTGTGGTGTTAGGTTAAATCTCATACAATTATCATTGAAAAACCAAGTGAAAAAAGACCCTTGGGAGACCACGCCAGAGGTGGATGAATATGGTGAACTAAGATCTAACAAGTATAGATCCAACTTATATTAGTTTGGCATTGGATAGAAATAGTGGAGAGTATCTGTAGTAGCGGCGAAAGACCTTAATGCTTTGTTTTGAGCCTAAAAAAAAGACTATATTTTGTATTTTGAGTGACAACTTAAATTTTATAATAGGGAAGAATTAGTTGGAAAAAATTGGTATAGCATTTGATACCTTTGGTAAATAAAAAACTATTATACAACCAAAATTTATGTGATATCTGTGTGCACTCATGAGTACCAACATGCATCTTGGAGTAAACTGAAAAAAAAATGATCGTCTAAATACATCATTTTATAGAAAAAATGCATTGAAAGCAATTACTCTTGAAATAAAATAAAATAATTTGTAAATCCTAAAAATACATATTATAAATATTAAAAAGTAGACAGACACGGCTCAAGTTAATTGCAAATTAAAAGTTTATTTATAAAAGTTATGAATAATAATTAAATCTAGGATACTCTTGACAACATTTCACAAATATTAGTAGTAACACTTTTAATAATACCAACTATTTATAATTTAAATTAATTACATTGTGTCTGATTACTTATTGTCATTATTTATTTATTCTTATGAAAGAGGGTTCAGCTAAAAAATAAACAAAATAATAGATTTCCATACAATATATAATTTGGAAAACATAGATTTTAATCGTTAGTAAAATGTTAAGTTTATACATTTATTGGAAAATTCAAAATTTAAATACTTAATCTTATTACAAATTAAAAATATTAATTAAAATGTCCAATGAAAACTAAGTCGAACCCTAAAATCTGACTTAATTAATATTTTTTTCATAATCAACATGTACATATTTAAGTTAACAACCAATATACAATTAACTTTAAATAATACAAAATAATGTATGTTGGCTTATGAAAAAAAAACAAACCCCAAATTTAATTTAAAAAAATTGATTGAATATTATTATTTAGGTTTAGTTTCTTGATCAGTAACATATCGAATATAAACATTATTCTCTGGAATTGGATCTGGATGTACATCTTGTTCATACATGTAAGAACTACCAATCGCCAAAGAAGAACCTTAAATAAAAATGTAAATAATTATTACAAACACAAAATTAATAGAATGGCGTACTATTTGACACTATACAATAAAATATTAGTTTTAATAAAATATGTAATAACAAATAAAAAATACGTTATAGGAGCATTTACTTATACATAAAAAAGAAACTTTTACTTTTTGAGTTCAAATTTAAAAATATATTTAATTATTTGTATTTAACTGTAACAGTATTAATAGTATAAACCAATGGTTCTCAAACTGTGCTCCGCGGAGCTCTAGGGCTCCGTGGCTCCCTGTGCATATCTGTATTCATTAAATTCAAGTTATTAAATTATTTTATTTTTAGTTACATTTTTATATTTATATTCAATATCATAATCAAAATGAGATGAGATAAAAGTCGGGTTTTTCGTTCATGTGACATGTAGGAAAATTTAGTTTACTTATTTACAATCTACATTCTACAAGGTACAAAAAAAAAAAAGCAAAACATTTACAATTGACATTTTTCATGAATTATTTTTGTCTCAAATAGAGATTTCTGATTTTCGGGGCTCCGTAATTTTTTTTATGAACATAAGGGCTCCGAGAACAAAAAAGTTTGAGAACCGCTGGTATAAACAGTAAATACTAATAATATTTATAAGATTCCAACATATTTTAACAAAAATACGTGAGAAAAACATAATTTACCTAAAAAAGTTTTTAATGCTGATATAAAAAGATTTATGTAGGTAAATCCAATAATTTGCTTACCATCATGACTAAAGCACAGAGATGTGATTCCAGTATTATAACGATGAAATTGACACAATCTTTTTTTATTAAAACCATCCCATATATTTACATATCCATCAGATCCTCCAGTAGCAAATGTATTAAATCCCTGATGAAAACTAAAAACATATACAATTAAGAAATCTTAAAATCAAGGAATAAAAATGTATTTAAAAAAAGGATAAAACAAAGTAAGCATATTTTTGATAGAAAAGTAGAATTAGGATAGGATAAACCATTAAAAAATATTTTCCTTTTTAGTTCGATATGAGTAATTAAGCTTTAATTTTAATTATACAGTTTAAGTTTAGGTAAATAGATTTATAGACAGAGAAAGCAAATCTAAGGTATGATTTTCACTAAAACTAAAAGTATTGATAAATTAATTTTTATTTAATCAGCCAGAAGAATTTTTCAATTTGTTAAAATGTTTTTTTCTATTTCATAATAGCGGATTATTTAAATTATAATTTCATTTTTAATATTCACATCCAGATTTTTTTTATTAATAGATTAACCAAATTTCATATCAATAAATTATTATGCATAGAATTCAACTTTTAAATAGTCTTTAACACTTTAATAAACATTCATAAAATATAAGACACACACGACATTTTAAAACCATTTCTAATTTTGTAATTAAATGACAATAAAATCAAATAATCAATAAAGTTGAGATTACTATAAAATAACAACCTTCTTTGTACATAAAATTTAAAACCAAAAATTATGCTTAATTCCTATTTAATAAAAATATTTACCTGATAGCATTGACTGGGTAAATACATTCAATGTCATTATCTTTTATTCTGTGACATTTGAAAGCATATTTTTTCTTTTGAATTTCTGGGGCTGTATCAAAATATTCAACAGCTACACGTCCCTCAATGCTACTTAATACATAACCTTGTTTATTGGGTGAGCAACGGATACATCTTGTTTGAAACTTTAAATTTGATTCTCTTCTTTGCATTATATAAGCTGTATTTCGCAAATCCCAAACAAATACTTTACGCCCAGCAGTGCCTACAACTAGTTTCTCACCAACATTGCTCATAGTAAAAACCTAAGTATAAAAATAATAAACACATAAAAGCAAGTATAAATATTCATCACAAATACATACATTTTAACTTAATATAAATGATAATATACAACACAGTATATATGTATTACACTGTATGAACAAAATACCCTCGAAAATACCTTATCAGGTTGTGGGAGAGTTCCAACACATTGTGATGATCTAGTATCCCACATCTTAACGTTGCCATCCCAGCCACCAGATAAAACAACATTTACTTCATTTGAATATTCAACACAACGTACTGCATTATCATGTGAACCTAATACACTTTCTAAAATTCAAAGTTATAATTTCAATGAATTAATATACTATTTGCTAACAGTTGCTATTTTGTACAATCAACAAATATTTACCAGAGTTACTGTTCAAATCATACATTTTCAATTTATTATCTAGACCACCGCTAAAAGAATGAACAGCATCCTAATTAAAATAAAAACTGATGTAAATCTTATTGTATATTGATTATTCATGAACTAATAATATGTTTTTATTTTTGAAAGACACAAATTTAAATAATTATAAACTATAAATTCAAATAGTCTAAAATATTTCAATGAAGAATTGAAAAATAATGTGGATTTTACCATATAATGGAATAACTTTATAATATAATAGGTATCTACCTGAAAGCTAACGTCCAATACAGGTCGATCATGTGTATATTTTGTACGCATACTGTTAGCTTGTACATCATAAAGTCGAACTGAACAATCCCAAGATGATACTAATAAAAACTGAGATGAACTAGGTCCAAACTTTACAGAAGATATTCCATCTTCTGGTGGATTTTTCAGTCTAAACTCTGATCTTGACTCTCCAATCATATTGACTATTATTATAAAATACAACTTAATTATAATTTAACAATAATTAGTTATTTAATGAAAAATCACATAAAAGTGATAAAAAACATTTGTTTAATCAACACAATATTCTCCAACAAATAAAAGATATTACTTCTAATGAATAATTGACATTTATAATAAGATATTAACTCTACAATACTGAATAATCTACATAAAATATTAAAAGTCAAGAGGTGAGTAGCAGTAATTTAAAAAAAATCACGAAATCACTAATAAGTTTTTTTACAGTATTCTATACCAAGGTGTATTAAGTATTGATCGACAGTCGACACTGAAAACAGTATATTATAGCATACACCTTTGTAACTGTCACTTCAAGTTGCTAGAATTCGGAATCAAAAACAAATAAGATTATAAACTATAGGTACCTACAACTAAATAATATTTTAAATGTATTTTGAGGTTAAAACTGGATATTGCAAAATGATAAGAAATTAAAAGATCCAAACGACGTATGTACTACAGTTACCGGCGTTACCATACTTACCCTAATGGTAATAATCACAATATTATGAAAATAAAAATGTAATTGATAAAAATATAAAATGATGGCTACAAATTATAATTGGTGTTACGACTTACGACTGTTACCGACTTCCCGTGGTTATTAAGTCTGAAATTACTGAATAAGAAACTAATAAAGTATTCTTCTGTTAAGTGTAAATTAATGAATTATAGTCATTAAATATGTTGATTGAATCGTTTTATTAAATTTTTCTTTATAATATACTAATATTTTTATACTTTAAATTTTTAAGACCTTGGGTGAATTTTTATCAGATTTTAATTATGTCTGATTCAGGACAATTTAAAAAGGTAAGATATAATTGTTACTCTTTCAAAAAAAAAAAAAAAAAGTTCATAGTATTATCTATTTTCATATCCATAACCATTTCACCATTTAAATGAAAACTATCATGTATTATTTAAACACCAAGTATGAAACTTGTATTAAGTTTCCACTATCTTGGACTACATTGATGTCCTAAATATTTAGGATTAAAAAGTTTATTGTAAAATATCTTAAATTTTAATTGGATACGTTCAAAGTTGTGCATTTTTATTTTATATAAAAGAAATTGATATTTCTGTTTTAAATATTTATTCTACTGCATTTTAAATTTATTACATTTTCTCAAACATACAAATGATTTTTCCTGCTTTCTTTAGAAAAAAAGTACATAAGTATTTTTTAAAGAGCGTTATTGCATTTACCTATATTAATATGTGTGTTTAACTTTTAATGAAAACTAAATTCTAAACCCTATTCATTAGAATATTAAACCAAATCTAAACGGGTCTCAATATTTAAAATAGATGAATATAAATTAATTATTACTAATTTTATCTGTAAATATTCATGCTTATATATTGTTAACAATGAAATTGAGTCAAAATTAGTATAATTTTACTAAAATTGATTAATTCATAAAATATATTTATTTACTGTAATTCAATAGGTACTTACATTATTTACTGAAATTAATTTTATTATTTTATTTATTATATGTTTTTATTTGTTTTTAAATGTGTCCTCTTTAGAAATTTCCATAGTAAGTAATTTTGAAAGTAATTAATAAAATAATAAAAACAAATTTATTTGCTGATTAGTTTTGTTTACTAATTAGTAGGTAATTTCTGTAGATGCGTGCAATTAATTTAACATATTGTGTGTTAAAAAAAATGTTGGAAATTCATAAATAATATTGATGGTACTTATTTAAAAAATATATTTACACCATGTCTTTTAACTTTAATTATTTTAATAATATAATTTAGATGTTATCACATTATTAAATTGTGTATATCTAAACTATTAATTTAGTGTTTACTTAGGTTTTCTTATTGCCTATCTGTTTTTCATTAATGAATAATTATCATTAAAATTGTCAAAAATTGTATTTTATTATATTATTATAGTAGAGTTAGTAAGCGATGGATCTTATGTTTTTCCAATGATGTTCTTCATTTTTTTCTGGAGACACTTTTTGTTCACTTTAACTTTGTCCAAAAGTTTCATCCAGCTACTCTATTGATCGGAAATTTTATGTAGATGGTACTTCGAGGGTTTATTATGCTCTCATTACAACCGTAAATGATATTTTCATTAAATCAACTTTAGTTATTTTGCCATAACTTCAAAACTTATGTTGTGAGAACTTGAAAATTTAACCATATATTATTGAGTATTACTACCTATAAAAAAAATCAGACATAATTCACTACTTTTGGACTTAAAATAGAATTTTAAATACCTCGTTTTTTTAAGTTTCCCATAGTAAAGTTTTAAATATTTGATGAAAACTTCTGAAAATTAATATGATCATATACATTTCTCCAACTATCCTGAAAAAATTAAAAAAAATTGTGGCAATCGTAAAGTGCTAAATAAATTTAATATTGGAATTTTGTTCTTAATAAAATATTATTTTGAAAACATTTGGTACTGTAAAACCTTTCTATAATAGTTTCACTTTGAACCAATAAATTTTTCTGTTATAGATAAAATCAATTTCATTATATTTCTGAATTGAAACTGTTGAAATTTTCTGTTATTTGGAGTATTCTATCTTATAGGAGATCTTTTATAAATAGGTTTTTCTGTTTATTATTTATTTTTTCTTCTACATGAAATAATCTTATCTTACAGAAAAATATAAATATATATATAAGTGAGCATATTAAATGCTGTAGGAATTTAAATTATCCAATGAAAATCAAAATCTTAATGAAAAGTTCTATGATTCCCATTTAATATATTTTGTAAAATATCATTATTATTAACATGGATAAAGTATTAAAAAAAAACCACATTTTCTATGTCTTTTCATTGAATATAGTCAAGACACCAATCACATAGTTAAATAATTTAATTTTAGATATTTTAATTCTCTTAGTACATACACATTAAAATTAATACAAATTGAAATTCTTTAATTTTTCAGTCGATTAAATAAAGGAATTTAAAATTATAAATAATTATAATTCAAAAAAATATATATTAGTTTATTGTTTGTTTATATAAATCACAAAAGTTGAACTTTCTTGGCGTTGATGGTTTGAACTCTTCGTGTAACAAAGAAAATATTTTATTTTATATTTTATATCTGTATTTGGTTTCCACATTTTTGTAATTAACATATGAGTAACACAATGAAAACTCAATATTATTTTTTGTAAGCTATACTAAATTATTTTAATGATACAAATGTAGTTAAATTTTCTATCTAATAAGAATATTTAATTGTCAGATAATATTGAATCAAAACTATAATGAAGTAAATATTGCCATAGTGTTATATGTAATATAAATATTAGGTTTTTTAATTTTATTTGATTTTAGATAAGAAAAATTTAATAATTTTTTGTGATGTCTGCCTATTAAGTTTATGTTTTTAAATAGTATATAGCTGAACAAAAATTAAAAGCATTTTCTATTGGAGCAATGGGAAAAACTCAACCGTCAAAAAAAGAATTAAGCGAACAAAAAAAAAAGGAAGAAGAACATGCTGCTGCTCAAGTAATTATTATTTTTAAATGTGTACTTGATAAATGTTTTATAAAAAAACATATTGTTATAAAACATTATTTAATATCCCAGGCTTTTGAAGAGTTTGTACAAACATTTCAAAATGAAGGAAAAAAAACTAGTAAAGTTTGGGTTAAAGCTGGAACATATGATGCTGGAAAAAGACGTAAGACGTAAATAACAAAACTTAAACCATTAACTAATACATCATTTTATTATGACACATTAGAGGAGGATACCCGAGAAAAAGGTAAATTATACAAACCCCAAGCAAGAGGTAATGCAGATACATCAGATAAAGTTGATGACCTTTCTCGTTTTATGGGTGAACGTAAAAATGAACGAATTCTTACTAAGAAAAAAAAAGAAGGTGAAAAAAAAAAAAGTAATCTTGAATTGTTTAAAGAAGAACTTAAAATGTAACTATAAAATTAACTTTTATATATTTTCTAAATAACCATATTAAGTTGCTTTTAAAAACAATGATTTTTATGTTTGATTATAGGATTCAGGAAGAAAGAGAAGAAAGACATAAATTTAAGGGAGTTTTACAAAAAACTATTGAGGACCCTGAAATTAAGAGTAGTACAAAAATATAATAGAAATTTAATAATTAGTTTTATAACATATCATAATTTGTTTCAGATTTGATTATGGTTGAACCCAATGAGATTAAAGGTTTATTTGATTCAGGTGATCCAAATACTACAAATCTATACTTAGGAAACCTTAATCCTAAAGTAATGAACACAATGTGTTATTGAAATTATTCGTTATTTCATGATTTATTTAATCACAATTTGTAATCTGTAGATAACTGAAGCTCAGTTAATGGAAGTTTTTGGAAAATATGGTCCATTAGCTAGTATTAAAATAATGTGGCCCAGATCTGATGAAGAAAAAGCAAGAGGACGTAATTGTGGTTTTGTAGCTTACATGAGTCGCAAGGATGGTGAAAGAGCATTAAAAAATTTAAATGGTATACAATTTTTCCAATTTTTTCATTGGAAATATATTTTAATTTATTTAAAATTTGTAGGTAAAGATGTTATGTCTTATGAAATGAAAATGGGATGGGGTAAAAGTGTACCCATACCTCCTCACCCAATTTTCATTCCACCTGCATTATTAGCTACAACATTGCCACCACCTCTTTCTGGATTGCCTTTCAATGCTCAGCCTATACTACCTCAAAAAGAAAAAAAGGTAATATTCTACACAAAAAAAATCTTCCTGCTAAAGACGCCACTAATTTTTCGAAAATAAAATTGAGATTCTATATAAAAACTTCAAGTCAGTTGTTAAATTTGAATTAAAATAAATAAGTTAAGTACATTAGTGCAATTAATAGCAATATACACCTATACATCTTAAAAATAAGTAATTAATGAATTATGACATTAATTATTTAAGAAACAATTAGTGATGTTACAAACAGTTCAATTTTTGAACCGAATCAAATTCTTAATAATTAAAATCGAAAATTGAACCTAGAGAATTCTCATTATTTGTTAGAGTAATAAAAATATAACAGTTGTTTTCCATAGTAAATTGGACCAGTAGTGTCAGCTATTAGACAAAGTCTGTCACCTCAATTTGTGGAAAAAACTAGGAGCAGTTTTACATGGCAATATTATATAATTAATAATTATTAATAGTTTTATTTAATATATACTTTTTTTATTAGATAAATATGTACTTGCAAACTTATATCATCAAATCACAGAATGTAAATTTTTAATGATGCAATACATATTTTACATTTATTTCTGTTTGTGAATCTTTTGGTTTATTTTACGTTTAGTTCAAACATTTGGATTTGTAACATCACTAAAAATAACAACATATAATATATAATCATAAATAAATGTATAATAAATAATACAATTTTTTTTTTTTAATTTGAGTATAAATTTAAATATGAATGCTTTAAAAATGTATAAATAATTTTCTTTTAATATTGTTTAAAATAATAATTTTTTGTTTGTTGAATCTGATAAGTTTGAATTTGCTTGAAACTGGTAAACTAAAAATTTTAATTTTTAAATCAAATATTTGTATTAAATGGTGAAAATGTTATTTTAAGTTTTTGTTATTAGTATTTATACTCGAGTTAATAGCAAAAACCTAGAAAAAATTTACTATGCTCATTTTTAATTTTCTTTTATTATTAGTTAATTTTATGCATGAAATACTGCAATCTAGTTGCATTTACTAGTGAAATTAATAATAATGATACATTTAATATATACATATATTTTCATATATCATACTCTTGAAGATAATCAATTGGTTGACAACCTTATCTTTATTTTTTTTTTACTTAAAAAAAGCAAAATCCTGAGACGTTCATTCATCATTATTATTTTTAATAAATAAAATGTTAATAATTTAAATTTTATTGTTACATAATGTCAACAAATATTAGTATGCAGCATGTTGATATAGTTGACATATTTAACAATTTTTTTTTTTTTTTACATTTCAATTAATTAACAACATTTGACCTTATAGTAGTATTGGCAAGTATTTTACTTACAAAATATTAAGGATATAATTAATATACGAATAAATATAATAGTAGTACTAATGTATGTATTAAAAATATTATGAATACAATATGGGTGTGTCTAGCTCGAAATTATAAGTTGTTATTAAATATGGACATTATTCTTACCAGTGCATTTTTTTCAAAATTGCTTCGGTTTATGTAAAAAAAATCTATTTTCCTAGTTTTTAATAAGTGATGCGAATACTATGCCGTTCCAGTATTTGAGGTGTGTCGGTGTTTCCATCTATCAATACGTGATTGAAACTGCAGCTAGAAATAATGCAATATTCAAAAAGTGACTTAAATTGAAATAGATCATTAATGATCCTGTAATCGTGAGGAGAATGCTTAACATTGAACTCGTACCTTGCGGAACTTAAAAAGTGGTTTTCGACTTTATCAACTCTTTGTGTGTTATTTATTGTGTAAGGTGACCAGATAATAGCTCTATGCTTTTTGAGTATTATGATCTTAGATGAAAGTTATAGAGTATAGAAAAGCATTTTGAATTATCTAAGTTTGAAAATGTCTTCTAATGCAACCGAGAATACGTAACGCTTTACTCGCGACAAAGTCACTATGTGGACAAAAATCTAGTGGTGATACATAAAGAAACTGGAGATAATATACTTGGTTAACACATTCAATTGGTTTTCATTGGTTTTTTGTTTAAACATTTATCGAGTTCAAGGACTCTGAGAATGATAGAAAATCATAACTTTGAATTTACTTATGTTCAGTGATAATCCAAAAATGTTTCATCAGTTTATAAATTTGAAACATTCTGAAGGGTTAAACAATCCTCTATAGCTGATATTGAAAAGAAGATCTTCACATCATCTGAAAAAAGAATTTCCCAACACAGTATGATTATAAGAAGACTATATTTATGACAATGTTAAATAGTAAAGGACCTAAATGGGTTACCTTGTGGTATCCCAAAAGACATTTAATAATATTTGGATGTTGCGATGAAGACTGCGATCTAATTAATTTATGTTAACCAAGATAAAAGTGGTTGACCAACGCCCGGTATAATAAATCATAGAAATGTGTTGTGAAATCAATAGCGCTTGTTATCATTGATTGTCTGGAGAAAACCCTATGTTGGTCAACTAAGATTACTGAAAGATAAGTCCTTTTCGATTCGTTTTAGTACTATAGACTCAAATAGTTTATCTAAAAAAAAGTGAGCCTGAAATTGGTCGGTAGTTCTTAACGTCAGCTGGATGAAAGAACCTTCTATTAGAGATTTATTAAAAATTGGCAGTGTGAGAAAACAACATCTGTGATAAAACAAAGATACTGCAATACATACCTCTGATCCTAAATCTCGAGTTGATTGTAAGGGGTCAAAGACTGCGTGAACTTCGTTTGTGGTAGCTGAAGTTATTGATGGTAGAAATAAGACTTCATTGATAATATATAAATTTAAAAGAGTATTAGAGATTGTTCATGATTTAGAGTAGACAGATGAAAAATATGTAGCAAATAGATTTGCAGATTAGTCCCCAGAGGCCTTTGAATCACCAAGATGAACTTCTTTTGGGATTGGGAACCCCCCTAGGAGGTTTTGGACATGATCCCAAAATATTACTCGATTGAGACTCAGTTTTAATTGAATGTTACCTATATAGAGTTTGTTTAGATGCTTTGATTCCTGTTTGCAATGTGCACACAGAGATAAAAAATTATACCGATTAACATAATTTTAAATAACTTATGAGCCTGTTTCTTTTGAAATAGAAAGTTCTTTAAGCTGGCTGAGATCCAAGGTAGGAATGTTGATTTTTGGAATGTTTGTAGTGGCACCCATTTTTATTAAATTGGCCAAATTGTCCACATCTAAATATAAGTCATCCCAATTCATGGATACTAGGCTTGTAAAAATATTTTTATAATCAGCGATACATATGTAGAGAATCACGCATAGGTATAACAGATGAACATGGACAAGTTATAAATAGTGGTGGGTGATTTAGATCAAACAGGATTAGAGCATCAGAGGACTGAATAACTTGAGGAGCACTATTGTTACAAAAAATTAGACCAAGAAGGGACCCATTAGCGTTGAGAACATTTTTTTGTTCATAATGAAATTAACTGTACTGATCTGCAAGACTAACTTTATCAATGATATGCCCACTATATTCAAGGCCAGAATTATTATTGGTCAAATTTACGTGATACTAGCAATAATTTTTAGTGTTAATATTTGTATAGTCAATTCATTAAAATAAATTTTTCATAGATGAATGTAAATTTAAAGTTGACTATTTTATAATATACTAATTAATGTAAATTGTTTGAAAAAAAATAAGTTAAAATTTTAATGCTACAGTATGTTTTGTAAAAACTAGTCTTAAGTTTTTTTTATAGTTATTTCATTTTATTTTACTTTGAACATTGAACATTATTTAAATGAAATATAATGTCACTGCAAGAATTTACTAAATAGTAATTAAAAATTAAAAGTATTTCATAAAAAGAAACAGTCACTGTTATTTTCATTATTATTTTCAAAGTTACTGTAACATTTACTCCTACTGCTTAAATAAAATAATAGTTCACCTTTTTTAGTAGTTAGACATTATCCTTTTTATGAAAAAAACCAGTGTATTAAATGAGAATGAAACCAAAATAAAATATTCAAATTAGACTAATTGTTAAAGTAAAAAATACTGATTTATATACTAGTTAAAATTTTTCCTTCTGTATTTGTTGGCTTAGTAGGCATTGGTAATCTGTTACCTAATGAAGCAGTGTTAAACCAAAAAGTATTGAAACACTATTCTATATTTTCCTACCTTTCATTTGATCATTGTGAATAATATATACACATGTAATATTTGTCTATATGTAAGTCTGAGATTATTTAACTTCATGATTTTTATTGTAGAACCATGGACGTATGAGACAAGACGGGGGATATTTTGATAGAAGTCAACCTATAGAAAAGGTATTTCATATTTTTTTATTTTATTGTTTATTTTATGTAATTTACTCGATCCGACTGTTTTGATTACTGCCCAAATATATAGCAGGCAGGCAAATTAAGGTTCTTAAATTTTAAAATGTTTGAATATGTACTTTTGTCGGATCGAGATACTGTGTAATTATACTGATAATAATCAATATAAAAGAAAATATAATAAACATGTAAAATATTTTTAAAACAATCTTTATTTTAAACCAATTTGCTTTTTTGTGACAGATATTACCGCAGACTATCATTAAAGTGGTTATACCCACAGAAAGGTAACATTTTCATTTGTCTGATGTAAATTTATTAATAACCTTAAGTAAAAATGAAATTTACAAGTTTTTTGACATCCCTTACTATATTATTGATGCCAGCCTGCTACATCCAGAGTGAAAATTTGAAATAAGAATAACATAAAATCTTAGGCTTCTAATTAATTTTTTATTTTAATTTTTATTAATATCATTTTTAGAAACTTATTGATGCTTATACATCATATGATTGAATTTGTTATACGAGAAGGGCCATTATTTGAAGCTATGATAATGAATAAAGAATTGAACAATCCTATGTTTCAGTGCGTATTTTAAATAAAGTACAGTAGACGCCGCTTATAAGACTCACGGATATAAGGTTTAGTCGCTTATTAGACTCAAAATCGTCTGGAACGGTCCAGACGTATCCAAATACATTTTAAAAAAATCGGTTATAAGACTCAAATTTCGTAAAATAAATAGTAGAAAATAAACTTTTTTGATTATAATTTAGAAATAAATTGATATTGAAAAATTAATCGCAACGATTGTCGTTATTATAGTGTACTGATTATCTGGCGGCTGCACAGTTATCGTGATTACGGGTACATAAATACACATATGTACACGTGCACTTAGTTTTTTTTATCGGGTGTATTAAATTTATTCGATAATAATTAATTAAGAAATGTATTCAATAATAAAGTATGTAATATGTGTTAATGTATTAAAATCAAAGCAAAATATGTAGTAAAATAAAATTTATAAATACGTAATTAATTTTTTTTTTCCACCACCTATAAGATTCATTCGGTTACAAGACTCACTTTTTGCTGGTCCCAAAGTGAGTCTTATAAGCGGCGTCTACTGTATTTAAAACTTTAAAAACCAATTACTTATAATGTTCTATTATTAATTATTGAATTTTATTCTGTCTTTAGATTTTTGTTTGACAATTGTTCGCCTACTCATTTATACTATAGATGGAAACTTTTTTCAATGTTACAAGGAGATTCTACTAAAGAATGGCGTATTGATGAATTCCGTATGTTTAAAGGTGGATCAATATGGAGACCACCTCCAATGAATCCATATACTGTTGGCATGCCAGATGAGCTAGTTCCCGAAGAAGATTTGATTACAAGGACTAAAGGAACATTAAGTGTATCTCAAAGAGAACGGTTTGAAGAACTTATTAGAAACATGACTCCAGAGCGGTTAAAAGTAGCTGAAGTCATGGTTTTTTGTGTGGAGCATAGTGATGCTGTGGAAGAAATTTGTGATTGTATTCAAGAATCATTGTCTAATGCTACAACTGCATTACATAAAAAAGTAAAAATATGAAACTATATTTATTAATACTTCCAAGTATTATATTAAATTTATAAATAATTATTTTGAGTTTAGGTTGCTCGACTTTATTTGATATCAGATGTTTTACATAATTGTAGTTTAAAAGTCATAAATGCTACACAATTTAGAAGAGGGTATGAATAATTTTTCAACTTGATAACGTTATTGAAAATATTTAAATAAATTTACTTGCTTAATAGATTTGAAACAAGATTAATTCCTATTATGGAAGAAGCTCTTAAGACTTACAAGAGTTTAGATTCTCAGAGTCAGGCTGATGGTTTTAAACACCGTATAATGCAAATTTTTCGTGCTTGGGAAGATTGGGATATTTATCCAAAAGAATTTTTGTTTAAATGTCAAAATACTTTTCTTGGGCTTTCAATAAATGAAGTAAACATTAAAATTATATAAATATAATATAATTAATATTACATAAATATAATTATTATTATTTTGGTTTTTAGGTTCCTCAAGAATTTGCAAGTTCTCATGAAGATTTGCATTTTAATATGAATTCGAAACCTCTTGATGATCCTGAAAATATAGATGGGGCTCCTTTATCTGATAATGAAAATCCAGATAATGAAGATTTAGATGGTATACCTTTGGACGGTGCTACATTATTAAAACATGCTTATGATGACACTCCTCCCGGAGATACAGATATTGATGGTGTACCATGTAAGTTTTTTTAATTAAAATTAACATATTAAGTATTTTTATAATTTTTGAAATGAAGTTTTACACAAATTGATTTTTATAATATTTTATATTAATGACATGTAATTAAGTATTTTAGATAAATGACAATATTCTAACTAATAGTGACTTTATCAATTGTATAATTCATGTTATTATTACTATATTTTATCCTAATCAAAATGGAGGGATAAATTAGCAGTTATTTCCTGTTACAGGAACAAGTTATTTCCTGGGAAGGGGTGAATTAGCTCTTTAGATAAATTATTGGTGTTAATTCAAAGTTTTCATAACATTTAAATTTTTATTAACTTATTAATGATTTTTTACTGTCATTCATTTAATATAAATAATTTTAGTACTATCATCAGTAGGACACAGATGCTGTTGTATAAACAAATTTTCTTCTATTGTCTCAACTAATTCCTAATTGAGTTTTAAATGTGATTTGTGTTAATTCTAATTAAAATCTTAAAAAATTAAAAATTGCAGTTTTTACTTTTTTTGGAGTTTTTTGACATTTTATCTCAATTTTGTTAATTTTACTCATTTATATAGCAATTCTACTATTTTTCAATTTTGATCTCGTAATTTTATTATTCTAATTCCGTTTTTGAAAATTCTATGTTGTAAACTTATAAAATTAAAAAAAAAGTATATGATGTATTTAAGTATACTGCAGTTAAATATAATCTGTTCTACATTATCATAATATGTATAGTCGTATAGATACGATTCCATTATATTCCAACAAGCAAAATATAAGAAATTATTGATTCCAAATCATAGCAAATTTCAATTTGAATATCTTTAAAAAAAAAAATCCCAAGTTGCTTGAAAAGAGCCCTAAATCTTAACTACTTATTATTATTTATAATTTTCAAATCGTTTTTACGTTTCAATAGGGAAAAAAATAAACCCTTCCTTGATTCAAAATGAAAAATTTTATCTCATGATCTATATTATTGCTATTATTTCATAAAAAAAATACTAAACTAACCAAAAACTTAGTTCTTTTAAGATTCTGAGTGAAGTGAATATTATATTTTTACCATGATGTTTATTTTTATTTTTTTTTCTGGAGACACTTTTTTGAGAGAACTTGATTTTGTCCAACTTTGAAAAATTTCATCCAGCGATCCTATAGGTCGGAAATTCGATGTAGATGGTTCTTTGAAGGTTTATTAAGTTTTCATCTCATTAGATTTCCAAGCAACCGGAAAAACAGCCTTAAATGGACCAAAAACGGCAAATCTCGCCATAAACGTCACTTTCATTTAATCGGCTTTAATAATTTCGTCATTACTCCAAAAATAATGTTGCTAGAAAGTTGAAATTTTATGATTTTTACGTAAGAAACTGTTTTTATGTCAATTTCAACTAAAATAATTTATTTAAAGAAATTGTTCGATCCAAACATAATGAAACTTTGAACACAAATTTAATATGACCTTACTTATATACATACTTCACTAACAATATTGAAAAAATTTCAAAAATCATGACAAATAATTTTATTTTTTATTAGCATATAAGTAAATTATTATACAATTTTTATGTAATTAACTGTTTTAATGTCAGTTTTCAACTTGAACAATTTATTTAAAGAAATTTTTCTGTCCAAACAGTATATTTTAATTCTGAAGCTGTGCTCAGAATCGTTTCACTAAATAAATGACCTGTAATTTCTTAAAAATTCAATAAACCCATCCCCATTAACTTGTCCAAGAAGCGAAGAATATCCTATATGGCGAAATATATACTTTTTTCTCTTGGCTCCATATTATGATTTTTCTCTAAAAATCATACAAATTCATTGAAAAAATATCGATATTGAAAAAAGTATATTTTCAACAACAATATGAATTGTAACAATTGAAACAAACTACATTTTGTCACTTCTTTACCTACATTACAGACGGAATCTTAAAACCTTAGCACTTATATCAAGATATTGTCAACAGTAAATAAATAGTTTATTTGAAATTTATATTTTGTTCGCACATTATTATGTGGTTAAAATGTGTACTTGATATCAGTGTACATTTAATTTTAGTATTTTTTATTAAATATAGACAATAAAGTACTCTTGTTTTTTCTATTTCTTATGGACAAGTACTTCTTATCTCACTTGCTGACCACTTAACACTGTTTTATTCATATGTCAATTTACTTTTTATTTTAAATAATAGAAATTTATTATTTTATTTTATTGATTAATATCAAAATATTTTATTCTTAGTGTTAGATGATGATATAAGCAGTGTACCATTAACAGGAGAACAAACTGGAAAAAGTATCAAAGCTGCTGCTTTTGTTCCATCTAGATGGGAAACTGTTGATCCTCATGAAGCTGAAGAACAGGCAATGACTACTAGTAAATGGGAAATTTTAGAAAGAGAAAATAAAAGTTGTAATAGTGAATCTGTTGATCAAGATTCGCAAGATGACGAATTTAATGAAACAAGGTCTGTCAATTCATTACTTTCTAAAAAATGTATTTATTTTAATTTTTATGTTTGAAATGTGATTTTAGAGAAAGTGCAGACGATCGAAGAGCTAAATTAAGAGAAGTTGAAGTTAAAGTTATGCAATATCAAGATGAATTAGAATCAGGCAAACGAGCTTTAAAAGGTGGATGGAATATATATCAACAAGTGGAACATTATAGGAGAAAATTACATAAAAAAATACATAAGTCACCAGTAATTTTATTTATCATTGATATGTTTTATGTATGATCATTATTTTTATTTTTATTTGAAGGAAAAGGAATTGAAATTAGAAAAAGATAAAAAAGATAAAGACAAAATTAACAAAAGATTAAGTCCTGATGAAGATTACCGTGACAGTAAGAAAAAAAAACGATCTAGGAGTCCGTCAAATAGTCCGGCCTATAGTAAATGGTCTTCCCATAGCCTAAGGTAAGTTGCAATTTATTTTAAGTAGGTATATTTGAATAAGGTATCAATACTATTTCAGAAGTGATAGTTCAAGTCCTCCATTAAGAAAAAGACCAAATTCACCAACACGGAACAATAAGAAATCTAGAGTATCACCTATTGATTCGCCACGCTCATCATCGAGGAGAAGAGGTGGACTTGAACGTGAACGCGAAGAAAGGCACAATTACAGACATAAAAGATCACATTCGCGTTCCCCCCATCGACATCGTGTACGTACACCGCCAACACCTTTGTCGCATACATCACGGAAGCACAAACATAAATATTAATTAAGAAAACTATTCACATTTATTAATATGATGTAGTATTTTTCCTATATTATTATTTTATTTTTCATATCATTGGTATAACAATTTTGTCAATTTATGAAATTTTTCTTAAATTTAAAAAAATAAAAAATATTTTAAGTTTTCTTACATATTTAAGAAGTATGATTTAAATGCTGTAAATTAATTGTTTTAATGATAGATTTATGTTTATTATTATTATTATATTAGAAAGTATTAAAAAATGTTAATACTTTATGATTACAATATTATTAATATTTTTTTTAATGTACAAAAATTATATTTTCAACTACTTTTATCTGGGAACTTGAATTTAATTTTATAATTATCAATTCTTTTGATTTTTTCAATATTTTATGATGAAAACCATCATATTTCTAATAATGTTTAATATACTAAGGTTTATTTAGCAATTCCGGGTTTACCTATTTCTTTACTACAAAAAAAATATAGTGAAGTAATTATATTAATGTGCTATAGTCGTGTCTTTGACTTGTGATGTCAAACTTTTTTTACCAAGGCTATTAGAAAAAAAAATATTTTCTTTACTGGCCAAGTTTCTACAAAATTTTTCTCTAACTAATTTCGAAAAACAATGTTTGGATTTACCATTTTTTTTCATTAACATTATGCAAAACACTGAACGCTGAACTGTTATGAGAATAAAAATGTATTTTTATTTTACTTCATATGTGTTGAATATGAGTCATTTTTAGATTCTGATTGAAGCAAAGGATCTTATGGTTTTACAATGATTTTTTTTTTTCTGTTAACACTTTTTCGTATAGAAATCCTTGTCCAAAAGTTTCGTCCATCAACTTTTTAGATTCGAAATTGAACTGAGATGGTACATTAGAGAGGTTATTTTTCCAAAATCTCCATAGTTTTTCCAGTAATCAAGAATAACGATCGAAAAACTGAGTAAAAACGGTAAAATCGGTAAAAATCCGCTGAAAACGAGATTTTCACTGTTCAGATTTTAGGTATTTAGTCATAAATCGAAAAGTATTAAAGCTAGAAACTTGAAAATTTTATCCAATATCAAATACATACTTTTTTATATTGGACAACATTTTCAGAACAATTATAGCACCTTTGACTTAAATATAGAACTTTTAATTTACCAAATTGAAAGTTTTTATGTAATATAATTTTAAATATTTGACAAAAAGTTCTGAAAATTTAATATGACCTTACTCATCCTACCTAATTATCCTAATAAAAATTCAAAAATAGTGAGTCAGGATTTTTTTTATACACAAATAACCGTAAAATACGTAAACAGTATTTAAATAATAATATATTATATTACACTGAAGCTTTGCTCAGAATCATTTTATACTAAAGAAATGAGTCATCATTTCTTTAAAACTTAATACATTCATCACCAATATCTTGTCCGAGGACCGTAGGGACGAATGACAAATTTGTACCACCGCCATCTCACGTACCAGCTTTTTTTTTTTTTTAACTTATATTTAATGCTTTGGCATGCTGTATTCGGCATGCTAGCCAAATTTTTTACCACTTTTTTAAAGTTAAAACGAATTCAGGTTCATCGCAAAGCAAAGCATGTAATTTTTTTTTATTTCAAATTACATTTTAGAGTAAACAAAAGTATTCCTAACATTTTATTCAGCCCTTCAAAAAATCAAATATATGATTTTTTGTATTTTTTCCAAATGAAAAAAAAATTACCACAGCTTAAGTTAATGTTTAATATGCCATAAATTTAAACAATTATAGTCAATCAGCCATAACTCCATAAATAATGTTTCAATCAACTAGAAATGGTGACAAATATAGAAATTGTTATATTGATTTAATATTTATAAAAAAATATACTCCTTTTTGCTAAATATCAAATTATATAAATGGTTAAAATATTTTCCTCAAATTTTAACCACTTACTTTTGCATTTAGGTTTTAAGTACCTGTTATTAAGTTTGGCATGGAGAGTTTTTTCCTTGTACTTAAAAAGTATTTCAAAAGATAAATATTTAAAATTTAAAATAGTTCAGTGGAAAATCCAATACATTACTCCTGTAACTCAGCATATCTAAAATTTAAAAGATAATAATATTTAAAAAAAAATTAACATAAATATTCAAAAAAAGATTTTTTTTTGGTACATTATAACAATTTCTCATTATAAAATGAAAAAAAATACTAAAAATAAGACTAAATGTACAGATAGTGTTATTTTATCTATACATTTTTTATTTTGTGTATATTTTTTCTAAGTTTCATGTTGTACAAAAATTCATTTGTTTAAAATGTATTCATTAAATTGAATTAAAATTATAAAATGAGCCCTTTCAAAAGTCACCAGTTACATAAACATGGAAGATGAATAAAAATGTCATTTGTAGTTATTATTAATAAACATAGTTTGATAAGGCCAAATATTAGAATTAAACCCTCGAATTGGAAATAGGAATTAATAAATATAGTTCCTGACATTTTAGATACGTTGTAACATATTGAATTTTGTGTTAACAATGAAAAATATATTTTGAATTTTGATTTGATTTCCTTTAAAATTATTTCATGCACTCAGTGTCCAAGATTGTAGTCACCAGTAATTAATAAATATGTAAGGCATCATGATGACATAAATGTATCATTACTTTTTTTATGTATACTGTATAGTGAAACATAAATATCATAAAATAGTCCTGCACACTTAGCAGTTGGAAATTTCAAATTGGCATAACTTTATACAGTATTACAGTTACTCATTCGGTATTCCATAACTGTTGTTTGTTAACATCTGATAACTGTACGTTTTAAAACGATTAGTATAGGAAATTGCTAGTTGCCCTTGCCACCATTTTTAACATCAATACGTAATTGTAATAACTTATTCCTGCCGTCCTGGCCAATCCATTACTAGAATCCTCATTCGTTAATGTTGGTAAACTATGTTTTTATTTCTTCCATGACTGCTGTCTGCTACCAAGACTTATCATATTAATATACACAATATGATTTTAAAAAATTGTATTTTTACGAAAATTGTATTCTTCGTATTCTTAAATATTAACTTATGTTAAATGTTCGACAAATGACAAAATGTATCTACTTTTGATGTATATGAATTCTTAGTTGATGGGTTGTGTGTTTTCTTAAAGTTTTTTAATTTTAAAAAACAAATGGGCCAAAAATCTAGTCAATTCACCGATGAAGAGTTAAATGACTATCAGGTAATTTAAAAGAAAACCCGTAGTAAAATTTATAACTAAAGATTATTGCAAATATCTGCTGTACAACTAGATTTAATTATAATAAATATTTCATATTTACATGGCTATTAAACTACACTTATTTATCTAGTTATAATAACCCCATAACTTATCGGGTGCTTATACATGAATGCATTATATCTTAAATTGTAAAAATATCCCGATTTAAACAAATATCTAAACCATTACCATTTTTCCCTATTAAATTTTCTTATATAATTCATTCATTTAATCATTAGTAATTATTTTTTATTATAATATGTAATTAATATTGAACGTTTAAAATACTTATATATATATATATTAATTTCTCGTTGTTTATTATATTAAAATGTATTTTAAATTTTAATAAAAATTACTTGTTTATTAGTTCAATAACAACATATTTATGAATTTTCAAAATTATTTTATTAATTTGAAGAATAGTAAATAGTAAATACTAAATAGTAATGTATATATATATATATATATATATAAATTATTTTTGTTGGTTGATATGGTGTTTAGAACAATCAATAAATGTATTTAATTTTTCCATGAAATTTATAAACATAGTTGGTACTCGTGTGACAACACGTAACTCCGAGAAGAAAGCGACCGTGTTTTTTTTCTCATTATTATTATGCGTCTGTCTCCTTTTAACGCAAATAAACGGAACCGTATCGAAATAACGCGCGTTTATGTACCAAATCTTGACGGTCCTAATTCGAGGAATTGTAGTCGTTTTATACTTAAAATTTTTGTTTTAATTAGTTTTTCCAAGTTCTTTATTTAATTTAGTGTTGGAAAGTTTCATATTCTTCCTTACTCGTGGGCCTCATGGTATACAATTTACTACAGTCATCAAAATGGGTGGCGGGCGACATATGATGTAAACATCACTGCCCAACGAATATTTTATATTTGTAAGTACTGTATTCGACATAAATTGTACTGTCCTACATTCATCGGGACCGTGTTCCTTTCAAGTTAATGTGACGCAAATACCGTCATTACGGATGAACGGCCTCCAATTAAGCCTCTCCGGTGTTTTGTCATGGCATCAATATTCATTCATGTGTATGTAAAACGGCGAAAATTATTTATTGAAATTATATTTTCGTTTATGAATACGTCTTTATCCTTATTGGAATTTGCTTTACAAAAAATTTGCATGTACAAAGAACTAGTCATGAATGAGAATCAGCCATTAAAAAATGGTGATCCTATTGAACTTTCCTCTGACGATATACTTGGTGTCATGAAAAATATTTCGATGGTTAAAAATGGCTTGATGTCATATGAAAATGATGCTGAACAAATTGAAATTGGTAATGGCGATACAGATGCCATGTTTACCATTGGTGATAATGATTTAAGTACATTTGAAAGAGATCTTTTGGATAATGTTATTGGAATGGCTGAAGAAGAAGTTGTTACTCAATATGATGATACTCCTTCAGTAAAAGAAAATTGTAATAAATATATGAACAAAGGTAAAATGTTGAGTGAGCGACTTCAGAAAATAGTATCAAAATTACAAAACATTCAACTAAAAACCATGAGCAAGTGTTCTACTCAAGAAATCTATAATGTGTTACAATCACAAAAAAGTAATGCTATTAAGAATATTAAGTCAACATTACTCAAGGTTCAAAAACGACAGTCCAATCCATTTTTGAAAAGTTTACTATGTGATGAAATTAAGGATGGTGAAAAAGTTTTTGGTATGTTAGAGTCTCAAATTAAAACACTCAATGAAGATTATGACTCAGAAGCAACGGCCAGTGATTCTGAAACTGATACATTGGGTGAAACTAGTGAAGAAGAAATTCAAGCCTCTAATTATCCAATAGAAAAGAGTAATTCGTGGAAGTGGCTACATGAAAGGGCAAATATTGCATACAGATTAACTTGGTTAGTTAATGTTATGTCTGATATAGAATTCAAAATTAATTTTTATAATGAAGCATTAAATCGATATTCTTCTCATGCATACATACAAGACCAAGAAGAAGAATCCGGTAGAAGATGTTTTCCATATGAGCCAAAAACACAACATAGGATGTTAATGCAACCTCCACTAATAAATTTAGCTGCAGCATTTAAAAAAGGTGATAAAGCTAAATTAAATCGTATTAACCCTTGTGATTGCTACGGCATTGATTCTTGTCCTACTTGTGTGAGTCTTAAACGCCATTCAAATTATTCTGGTCATTGTTTGAGTGATACTTTTCATCCAGTTTTATCATATTCCAAAGATATATCTCTTAATGTTGCTTTATCTAATGAATTAGGAAAAACTTCTTTTCATCAAAAACAAAAAAGTAAATCTGCATCTGATACCGACTTCAATAAGTATTTTGTAGATAGAACACCTGAACAAAGTCCAACAACCAGACAAGTTCCGCCTGTTAAACTACAAAATGCTTGGCCAAATCGTAATGAACCAATAACTAAATTCAATCGAAATCAAAGACAAGCAAGGAAAAGAAGGCGAATGCGATATAGTAAACATAAAAGAAGTAGAATGGATGAAGATTATAAATATAGTAGCCGAAGAAGTAGTGAAAGTATTTGTGATGATGATGATCTTGATGAAGTTTATGAAGAGGACAATTATGACTCTGATCCAGATTATAGCCCTTGGTTTCCAAGAACAGGAGATAAAACATACAATGCTAAACGTGAGTATGATATTGACAACATTGTAATACCCTATAGTATTGCTGCTGCATCGAGGGTTGAAATGGTAAAATATAAAGAAATAGTCACTCCTAAATGGCGCATTGTTGAAGAATTAGATGTAGATCCAGTTGAATTTGAATTTGCTGCAAAAATGCCAGAACCAGAAGTTGTTGATGACCTAGATGATGGAAAACGCAGTGCTCATCATGAAGCATGTGAAATGGAAGAACGGAAAAGATTTAGGACTATGAAGAAACAATCAGAGCGCACACATAAGAATAGCGGTCATTGTAGTAGTGGTGAAAATACATCTGAAGCTATGTCACCTCTATTTGAAAACCGATCACCCATGCCTACTGTGGAAGAAGAACCAGATGCTGGACCAAGTAATCAAGAATGGAACCAATAAAATATTTTTATTAACTATTGAAAAATGAATATTGTATATTATAAATTGTAAAAACCAAAGTACATGCTTTAGGTTAGTTACATTTAAAATTAGTTGTCATATTTAGGTATATTATTTTTATATAATAATTAGAACTAATGTAATATATGTTTTCTTTTACTTGTTGTATTATACAAGTTGTATTATAAAATATAGCCTGATAAACATTTACTTTTATTGAGTAGAAAATTGTATTTAATTGAAAAAGAACTTAACAAGATAAGAAAAATCATAATATATTTTCCCTTTTGTTTTATTTTTAGGACCTCACTTACTTTACAAAAAAAGAAGTTTTGATGTAAGTATGTAATGAATTATTTGGTAAACAATGCAAATATAAATCTATTATTATGATGATATATCTTTTTGGAATTGTATCAGAAATGTTAAAGTATATAAAATAAAATGTTTAGTGCACATGAAAAATTCAAGTCTTTAGCTCCTGAAAAAGTGGGGCACAACAAAAATGCCAAATTGGCACTAAACAAGGTCCTTAAGCTTCCTGAATTAGCTGCTAATCCTTTTGGTGAACGTATATGTCAAGTATTCAGCTCTAGTCAAGATGGAGATTGTACATTTGAAGATTTTTTGGATATGATGTCAGTATTCAGTCCTATGGCACCTGCTGATGTAAAGGCAGAACAAGTCTTTAGAATTTTTGGTAAGAAAAATATTGAACAATTTTTTATCTCATGGTTATGATATGATGTGTGAATTGTTTATTATTGAGATAAAAATCAAGTATTTTTTGTTACAAAAAAAAAAAATAATAATTATGAGGCCTTTTCATACTTATTTAGTGGTCAACTCATAATCTGTACCCTGACCATGTATTTATATAGATTGTAAATAAATTTTTGTTTAACCTGGTTTACAGGAAAAACTCATGCCTCATACAGTGTCTGATAATACAGTCTGATTTCAAACATTTTTGATGTAATGGTAGGGTGACCATTAAAAAAAAAAAAAAAAACGGCTAAAATAATTTTCATCCTTTTTTTAATAATTTTAATCATAGTTAAAAACAGCTTAATATACTTAAAATAATATCTAGCATGTATTTAATATTTTTCTACTCTTATAAGCAGTTGCAAAACTATACATAATGTTTAATGAATACTTATCTTTAAAAACGAAAATAGCTAACTAATTAATTAAAACTATTTAAAATTTTCTCAAACACTTTCTTTCTGTACTTACTTTTTCATTCATATTGATGATAATTTGTTGGATTGCGTGTCAACACATTTTAATTAATCATTTTTTTCCGAAGAAATTATTGAATTTAATAATTCTGGTATTTTGTGAATATTGTACCTATATAATATAAACATAATTATAGCTTTATAAGATTGACTAAAAAACAGGACTAAAGCGTCCTGAGAGACCTTTATCAGGACAACAGGCCACAATTTTGAAATAAAGGTCAATCATGTAAAAAACAGGGCGTATAATTACCCTGCGTTAAGGGAAGTGTTTCTTACAGGGTGAATTAGACTGATTTTTGATACTTCTAAAAAATCACAAAAAATTTTTTTTAAAGTGAAAATTGATAAAATTTAAATTCTTAACATAGCATTTAAAAATCCAATACGTCCTGTTAAACTTAGATCTTCCTCTTTCCAATAAAATAAATAATTTATGTCGAACTAATTTTCGCGGTATGAGAGTTCATTAGTTAAATTTAAAATATACCTAAAATACATAATATTAATTATGTCAAGACTCAACTAGTTAGTTGTATGATTAAGTTGGGTAATGTTCTTCACAGTTCAGTTTGTAACTTTATTACATGATAAGTATTACAGATAATTAACCACATGTATGGCTCATACACACTTAAATTAGCAGTGTTAATATAGAATATATTATATCATTTTGAGAAAAAAATAAAATTATACAAAAAAAAATACATTTTAGTTTGTAAGAAATACATACATAAGTCATAAGCTACAAAGGTATTTAGAGTTTTATAACCTAATTCTCATTATTTTTTTTCATTTTTGTCTTTATCATAATAATGAAGAACTTCATATTCATAGCTTGATACTACACTTACCTTATGTTCTTAAAATTGAAGTTAATCGACTTGACATATAAGTTTCAATTTCAAAAAATATACATTTTCATATATGAGCATGAGGTATTATTTTTTTTTTAATAAAAAAGAGAATTATTTAATAAAAACCTATCCAATTTAAATGTACTACTTATAAATAAATATGGAATAAAACAAAAATAATTCTTGAAGTTTTATGAATGGTCATTTTCAATTTCAAAAGTAAGCAGAAAGTGTATTATATAGATTATATTTAACATTTCAATTCATGACTTAATAATTTAATTTAATTTTTTTCCTAATCAGGTAATTATTATTATTCAATTTTTTCTAATTAGGTAATTATTATTATTCAATTTTTTTAAGTATTATGCATATTGCTTAGAATATAAATTTTATTTTGAGTATATTTATATAAATTATAATTGTTTTAAAACCACTAATTTTTTTATACTCAAAAACCTGTAATGGTATTTATCATTATTAATTAAAATATTTAAAAAGACAGTTAAGTGAAATTGGAACTACAAGTCAAAAAATATTTAATTTTTTAATTTGATGTTCTACTCTGATATCTGAATGGCCATCATTTTCAATATAGGTGTAGTAGAAACAACCACCATTAGTATTTAACAGATAATAGTCATTTGTTTGGTAGAATTGTAGCTCTGAATTCTTGCATACATATTGTATAGACATATTTTTGGATACTGAGTAAATGGAAAATCGCTCAAGACTGAAGAAGCTTTCCTGATATTGACCTGATCCTACAAATTTTTTTCATACTAAATAATTTTTTTCTGAATTAAGGAAATAAAAAATTGTTAGGTATGTTTATTAAGGTCTTTAGTGATCTGTAACTATTTATTGTAAATATGTAAAATTTGGGATATTCCAAGATAAAGATTGATTTCATTAAATGACTATTTATGGTAATTTTAATGAAATAACATATTTTATGTTAATAAATCCTATGTTAATATAAGCTATTTCAATTTTTAAGGAATGTGCAAAGTTTTAGATATTTTTTTTTTTTAAGTCAATTTTATTTGAAATTCTTTAATTTTATTTTCAAGTTTGTGGTTTAGTAACCATCATATGTTTTTAACCTTAGATAAAGATATCTACTGGCCAATTTTTGTTGGGTTAAATTTTTTTGAGTGCTATTATTCAAATTACACTCTATAACAATTATTATTAATACAATATAAGTTGTGTAAAAGCGATTGGAATTGGTAAATGTTAAAACTCAAGTAATTTTTTTTTTTTTTTTTATGGAAACTTTGTAAACAATTAGTTTCATCAATTATATTTACAAGATATTACATAAAAGTATATAAAAATTAATGATAGATTTGTAATACAATAGCTAAATTTTTAAACCAGACAGGTTAAAGAAGGATATAAGTGAAGTGATTATTGGTACAATTTGTGAAGAGACAATAGATTGGTTGTCGAGAGGGAAATTATAAGAGTGGATTAGGGCGAAGAGGATATTGCGTTGGGGAGCCAAAGAGGGACAGTGAAAAAGTATGTGTGAGATATCACAGATCCTGGGATCATGGACGTGTAACATGCATAAAGGCGAGTCATTGAAAGAAAGTTTATAAGAGTGTGAGGTATTTATAAGGTAGTAGAGTGCGTCCAAATCTTAAGTGTGAAAAAGAGGTAATTACGTTACGATTAACCTAACCATGAGGCATAATTAGGGGCTAGTTTGTTCCATTGGTTGTGCCATAAATTATAAATATGAGATTTTAATAAGGGGCAAAAATCAGTCCAAGGAATTAGAGTTGGAGAAGAACAGCGGAGCGAGGAGGTAGATTTTGCAATAGAGTCCACTATTTCGTTTCCTTTTATGCCAGAGTGGCTAGGCACCCAAAGGAATTCAACTGAAAAATCTACAAGAGTAAGTTCACATAAGAGTTGCCTGATCCTGATGAAGAAGGGAGAGGGGTGGGAATTGAAAAAATCGGAGAGGCTGAGAAGCCATGATAAGGAATCGGAAACTATGAGGAAGCTACTGGGGGGGAGGGTAGAAATGGTTGAAGGGCTTCTAAAATTGCGAGGCAGAAGGGGGTAGATTATTAGACATGGTGATGTGTACATCAGGAATGAAAAAAGCGTAGCCGGCCGAAAGGAGGGAAACGGAACCATCAGTATAAATTAAGGTGGAGTTGGGAAAATTATCAAATAATTATAAAAAAATAATTTCACTTGCAATTTATTATGAAATATATATGTTAATAACCTATTTGGTTTTTATTAATGATTCGGTATTAATGTAAAATATCGTCAGAATGTATTAATTCAAAGTATTTAATTAATTTTATGATTTATATACATAAATAACCAGATTAAAAATGTTCATATCAAAAGCAATAATCAATGCAAACAAACCAAACCTTAAACATTCCTGATGACATATTCAATTATTTTTTTATTTTAAACATGCTTGATAGTATATGATTAAATTATTAAATGAGAATAGAATTAAATTTAATATCTTATATGTAAACATAAAATTCCATAGTTAATTATAAAATATTTTTTATGCATACACCACCTATAATATTTATAGTTACAAACTATAACATGAAACTCATTAAATAGTTATATAATTCAAAATAATACACTAAGTTTATCTCTTCCACAAATTATTTTTCAGCTTTTTCCTTTGTTTCCTTTCATGTACATGTACTATTCTTACTATCTTGGTTTCTTTTCTTCTTAAAATATGTCTCCATCATCCCAATATATTTCTTCAAATAGTGTCTACTATTGACTACTATTCTGCCTCTCATTTACTCATTAACACTTTTCTTAAGTTCGCTTTCACGTCCGTCTGTAATCAAATCTTGCGCGCTCGATTTGAGGCACTTTTTGAAGATGAAAAATTCTGAAAATTGGTATAGACCTTGGTCTTGGATGACAATACAATAATCCGTTGTCATTTTGGGACATAGACCTCCAGGTAGGCATCTCCGAGGAAGTAAAGGTACGAAGGGTTTCCCTGGGTCAAGGCGGGTTAACCTAACCATTACTCGCCGAAAAAAAAAATCAGCGTTGCAGAGGAACCCCCGTTTTTAATAAAAATATTTACTTTCAACTAAAAAGTAGAAAAGTAGAAAATAAAAATAAAAAAAGCCGGTAAGACAATGGTGGTGGAAGTTCGTCCATCGTCGCTCCGCTCCTCGGACAAGATTATGGTGATGAGTAGAGATACAGGAGTTGGGTGGGATATGTCGCTCTGCTGTACATTAGGGGGTGTCCACCTCATCGGTCATAGAGTAGGTTACTATAATGTGTTTATTAAATTTGAATGCACTGATAGGTATCATTGTATACGAAAAATGATTCTGAACGGAGATGATTTGTCAGTCTAGGATATATTTTATTTAAATATTGTTATTATTTTATTTTAACGCGTGAATTTTGATTTCATGAAAATTTAAACACTCGAAAAATTTTTTTAATTGAATAATCATCAATTTTTTTTATAATTTTTCTAAGCTCAACTTATGGCCAACCTTGTATTAAAATTTCAATTGTTAGCTTCTAATAAAAAATTTTTTATGAATTTTTACCTACAAAATACATAGCAAATATACATGATTTTGACGAATTTTGTCAATATTAGCACTTATAAACGCTTATAAAAAAACTTTGTGCCTATGCATTTTTATAATTTTTGAATGGGAGTTAGAACAACTTATGTGGACCCTTCTATTCAATTTTCAAGTATTTCGTCCGAGCTACATTTTTTTTATCAACATTTATAAAAAAAAAAATAAAAAAAATCGAATATTTCAAATGCCTATAAATTGATTAAAAATGAGTGAAATCTTTTGAAAATAAAATTATATAAAGAAAATGCCAATATAAACAACTGATAAAATTTTCAAGTTTCTACAACTTATACTTTTTGAAAAAAAAACAAATAGCAAAAATCGTTTGAGGCTAAACCGTTGTTTAACGTGTTTTTGTAAAAATTTAAATTTCAAACACTCATAAAATTTTTTTGTCTGAATCCGGTAGAGTTTTTTTTGCAGATAATTGAAGAAAAACTAATGAAAAACCTTGTACCAAATTTTCAAAACTTAGTTATAAAAGAAAAAAATTTTACGATTTTTCAACAACAAAATTATTTGCAAATTTTCGCAATTTTTACATATTTCGTATAAATTGGAACTTTGAGCACTTTTAAAAAAAAATTGTGACTTACGATTTTGGATTTTTTTTTATCAGTTATGGAACAACTTATAAGAAACCTTGTATTAAATTTTCAAGATTTTCTGGCAAAAAAAAAAAATTTTATCGTTATTTTAAAAAAAATACTTAAAAAAATTGAAAATTTCAATTGTCTATAATTAGCTCAATAAAAGTCAAAATACTTTGAAAATTTAACGGTGTATAGAGAACGCTAATCTAAACATTTGGTGAAAATTTCAAGTATTTACATCGATTAGTTTTTGAGTTATAGCAAAATAAAAAAATTGATTTTGTCGAAAACTGGTTTTGCGTAAAATATACCGTTTTTCCCTCATTTTTTAAGGGTTTTTCCCGGCGCGTTAAAAAAATATTGAAAATTTTTAACTTTTGACCCCCCAAGTACCAACTAGATTCACTTTCCTTTCAGAAAAGTTGCTATATAAGGCAATCGAAGCATTTTTACTGCCCCAAATCGTGTCGACAGACACAAAAATAAATAAAAAAAAAAAAAAAAAAAAAAAAACACACATCATTGTAAAATCAATACATTCTTCACTCCGTTCAGAATCTAAAATGTTAAAAACACACTTTTCCATAAAAACATTTAAAAAAAAAAAAATTTAAAAATTGCACTAAAAAGACAAAAATAATTTTCTGTACTTAAAAATAATGAAAAATTTTAAAGTGTGTGGTGTTCTTACACTTGACATATATTCCCAGTCACTATCTTATAAACATGATTGAATAAACATGATTGAAGAAGTGTATGTGAGACTCAGCTCGGCTTTTAATGTTTTGTATGATGCACCACACACTTTTAAATTTTTCATCAATAAATTTTTCATTATTTTTAAGTACAGAAAATTATTTTTGTCTTTTTAGTGCAATTTTTAAAATATTTTTTTTTAAATGTTTTTATGGAAAAGTGTGTTTTTAAATTTTTTTTTTTTTTATTCTATCCTCATTAGTCATTTCACCTCATCTACCTTAAGATCCTTTTCTCTGCAACACGTTTTCTGCTTCAT
This sequence comes from Therioaphis trifolii, assembly GCA_027580255.1. Classification (NCBI taxonomy): domain Eukaryota; kingdom Metazoa; phylum Arthropoda; class Insecta; order Hemiptera; family Aphididae; genus Therioaphis; species Therioaphis trifolii. The sequence continues at coordinate 77,737,555 of CM050404.1, read as the reverse complement.
TTTCCTATCTATTGCCCCATTCTCTCTGATTTAAAAATCATCATCGACCTTATGATTGTCTTATAGAATTTAACTATACAGCCTGAGTAGGACTTATCATACAAAAACTAGATGCTTCTTACCACTTTAACCATTCATACCATGTGTGTTATGTCTTAGTAACCATTCCTAAATCCTAAATACTTAAATGAGGCAAGGATCCAATATTTCAAGTTGGGGGAGAAACACAAAATAAATCAGATAAACATACATTTTTACTTTTCCTTCACTTTTTTCCCTTTTGATTACTAAATTTCAAATGTAATATACAACTCATAACTATAATTTAATAATTTTATATTTATGGGGGACGATCACCCCTCTCGTAATCTGTGTCTGACTAACCCTTCAACCTCGTTCGCTCAACTACACTTATCTCCATTACTCACCTATAGGTACTAATTTACCATGTTTCCTTTATCTACGATTAAAATCAATCTCATTATACTTTGTTCTATTCATACAGATCCTTAATTCTTTACCCTCAAGTGCTTATTCCCACTCTTTAAATTGATTGTTAACGTCATCAGGACTTTACAACTAACACTTATCTCCTGCAAACAACATTATGGTCCCTAACACTGTAAACATTGTATATATTTAGTTATGTCATCCATCATGTTAAACAGGTAAGAGATCAACGCCAAACCATAATACCGCTCCTACTCTTGTACTCTGTAATTTCTCCACTGTGGCTCTATTTTTTTTATGAGCTCTTTCATAGATATTTTTCATTACATTACTTACACTTTTGGCAAGCTTTTCTTCATTAATAACTGCTTCAAAATCTTTCCTGGAACTCTATCACACACCTATAAATCAACGAAAACCATAAACACTTGTTTTTTCTTCTCTACTCACTATCTTATACAAAATATTGGCTCCATTTTTTATTTCCCTGATATTAAACCATACTGATTTCTTGTAATTTTTGATCCCCTCTAATTTTTATTTCTATTATATTTTCCTATATTCTTGTATATCTCCTTTTCTGTTAATTATTAATTCCATAAAATTCTCCTCGCTTTTATTATTTTTCTCATCTAGAACGTCCTTATTACTAACCTTATTAACCAACCAACTCCTATACTCCCTTACATTTTTATACTTCAACCATTGTACCATCCGGTCCACTTTTTTTTCTAACCACTTGTACTTCTCTTATTAAATTCATCATACCCAAGTTTCACACAATTACTTTATCCATCGTCTCCTTAAGAATTTTTTTTATAATAATCATTCAAAATATCTCTTCTATCTCTTTTATCTAATCACAATTTTATGATTCTTTGTCAACACTCTTATCCTAATTTTTTATGCCCCTTAGATTCTAGAAATCTAATTTGATCCTTAGGTAATTTATGCATCATTTTCTCCTTTTTTTACTCTCACAACTCTTTATAACTCATTCAAATTTCACTGATTTTGCTTTACTCACTGTCCTTTTTGCTGCCTTTCATAAACTTTTGTACTTTAACTAAGTTTCTCTCTTCCCAGTTTTCTATAATTTCTCATATTATTTTTTCTTAACTCAATTGATGTGCATGGTATAGTAACAAAATGTATTCTAAAACAATGTGTATTCTGTAAATGGGTATAATTAGCTTGAGCATTTATTGTATTTTAGATTCCAAAATTTCCTAAATTAGATTACCATATGAATGTTTGTCAACTATAGTAATGTTTATGGTAAAATTTTTAACTTGAAACTAGTTAGTTTTTTAGGCCTATTTAATAATTACTATTGAAAAAAGTTGCTCATTCATTTTGTTATTGATAAAAATTACTCCCTTAAAAATATATTATCCAAGATCATAAATTCATAACTAAAATAGTTCTGTGGCACATTGATTATATTATGATTTAAAATCTATTGATTATACAATGATTTTATTTTTATTTTTTCTGAGGACATTTTTTTGGTATCTCTGACACTGTCTTAAAGTTTTTAACTAAATTATAGTAAGATTTTTACAAAACTGATTAATTTCTTTTTAGTTTATTTCTAATAAAATTTATATTATATAATAGTTGATTTAGAGTTCTAAAATGTAATATGACTTTACTTATATACTTTGCTGAGGGTACTGAAAAAATTTTGTTTAAAAAAATTGTAAGTAAATTACTATAACATTTTATGAAATTAACTATTTTGACATCGATTTTCAAATTAAAATATTTATTATTAAATTTAGTGGAACATACTATCATCATGAATCTTTTGATAGAGATAGAACCACATATTTTGTAACTTGGTAAAAAAAATGTCTCCTGTTCTAAAGAAATGTTTAAACGGTTTGATTTTAAAAAGAACCTAAAGTTAAACTAAAAATGTTATATATAAACACTATATTTTTACACCGAAATTTTCTCTGAATCGTTAAACTAAAGGAATGAATTATTGTTTCTTCAGAATTCAATACACATCATTATATAGATTTCAGATGATCAAGGTCCTACTGTATATATGCTGTTTTAATACAGAAAACCTAGCTTTTTTTTTAAATTTTAAAGTGATGTTAGTAATTATTGACACAAAATATAAATATTAAAAAATTAGGCTCAATATAATGAAAAAAAAGTAATACGAAAAAATTTTAATTTGTTTAATTTATTGATTTTTAGATTTTGATGGTGATGATATGTTGGGTGTTGGTGATATCAAAAAAGTAGTACAATGTTTAATTGGAGAACAAAATTCCTTCAATGATAATGATCTTAAACGTCTGGTACAAAAAATGTTTGAAGAAGTTGATTTTGATGATGATGGTGCCCTTTCATTTTCTGAATTTGAACACGTTACTGACATGTGTCCAGATTTTGTGAAGTCAGTTTTTTATATTATAATTTTAATTCATAGTTTGTTACTATTGATTTTGTTTTTATTTTAAAATGTTACGTTCAAATGATTATGAAGTATTTTAATCCCTGCATTAAAAGTTGAAGTTTCAACTGTTCCTACTGGTTTTGGTAGTAATATTAATATAATTTAGATTATATCAATTTTTATGTATAAATTATATTCAGTTTTAATCAAACCCAAATATTATATTTAAACATATTCACATTAATGCTGATTACAGAACTATATATGGGTAACATATATAGGTTGGGAAATCGTAATATTCATTATTCATTTTATCTATTACAATTTTGGGAGATATTCTTATTTTTTATTTAATTGTATCAAGTCAATTATCATGTTCAATTTCCTGGGTATAATAATGCTTTAACACTACAAAAATTAGTCTTCCAGTTATTTTATTATGATGTGAAATTTTCTATTTAAAATTGTTAATGTATAGTTCATGAAGTTTTTACTGATATAAAATAGTATTTTTATTAATACTTGTAGGATAATGAAAAATAGTTTATATAAAAATGGTAGATATTTCATAAATTTAATATAGTGCATACCACTTGTAGTATAACAATCAGCCAACACTTGTTGTGTCGTACTATAGTAAGGATACTGTTTTAAATATGTACCTGCTATAATCACAAGCTTACATTTGGCTCGACATTTGTTCACAATTAAAATTGTTAATTATTATTAACATTTAACTTAATAGTTCTTTTTTGTTAGTTGTTAGTAGCTATTTGGTAAACTCAACATTTTGTATAGAATTACTGCATTACAATATTCATTATATGATAAAATACATATATCTAATTTCAAAAATCTATGAGTTTGATAATCATTATTTAAAAATGACCCCAGTGAAGCTGATTGTAATTACTTATTCTAGTAAAACAACATAAAATTCTTGTTAGAACACAATATGCATGATTCATACAATTGTAAACTCTGTCCATATTGTGATTTATTACAAATTATATTGTGTGCTTGTGCAAATACAACATTTATTATTTTTTGAAACCTTATTATAGAATTGTAGCATATATTTTCCATATATTATATTTATTTGTATTATAAATGAATTATAAAGCTACAAATAGACTTAGTTATATTATCTCCTGAAAATGTTTCCAATATATAAACAGTGTTAATTTTTTTCTCATTTTATGATAAAACATTTGAAATGTTTATTAACAGCAATGTTTCTTTGACACAGTTTAACATAAATTAAAATATTGGACACATTTTAAAATCTATTTGATTTAATTTTAATTCATATTATAATGTACATACATTTTATGATTTCAGGATGTTCAGTATTAAATTATGAAAAATATAAGCAGAAACATAAAGCTAGGAATAGCGAATTGTGATGAAAAAATTAATTGTATGTTTTTTTTTTTTTTTTGTAACTGAATAAATACAATTTAAGAATATTACTATTATTATTATTTTTAGTTAATGAAATATTATAAAATTAAGAAATATGTTTTTCTTATACTTTGCTTATCCTTTAACATGTTGATTTATCTTATGATTTCAAGTAGCCTCTGAAAAAAAAAACAACCTAAATTAATATTATTTTAACAATTGTCGTTAATATATATGTATATCTCAGTAACAGCATTGGAAATAAGACAAGTGAGGCAGCATTTGTTATAAATAATACTTTTAATAAGTCAACTTTAAAGTTCATCAATACTCCAAATATTATTAGTATTTCCAATCTAGTCATGACTTTATATTAGAAAATAAAGTAATAAGAAATGCAACAAATAATAATTATCTGCATAAACTTAACCAACACAACAAACATACACGGATACTGCCGATATCAGGTATACAGCCGGCGCTATGGAAATGTAGGGAATATCATCACTAACTCCTAGGGCGACAGCAGCAGTCGCCTTCTCATTACGTATGTATGCAATATGCACAAACATACACGCAAGATTGTAAAATAATATGCATTGTGTAGGCGCTATAGACATACTGTGGCAATTCTTTTTGTCGACTGAGGATATGCATAAATAAGTAGGTGTCAGTTACTATCATAATTTGTAATCAAAGTCTGTATCTAAACCAAAATAAATCCAGTTATTTTCACACTGTCTACTATGTTCTGTCCTATTATTAAACACTATTGGTAGAACAATTGAAGAAAGGTTCAATTGTTGTAATCACTTTATTATTTATTATTCTGTTTTGTTCGAAAGTAGTCAGTTATAGATTACCTAATAGAAAAGTTGTTTACTTTATTTGTTTGCTATTTGAATATGTCCCTTGGATTTTCGTCCTTTGGATTAGATTTTCAATCTTATGTAACTGATTGGTTTAATTTATTTTATGAAGAATATTACGCTTAAATTTTCAAGAATTTGTTTTATATCTGAAAATTATTATAATGTGATTTGTACTTGTAACATTATCTGTTCACAAGACCACCATTCTAAATTTAAATTTAAAAGGTTAAGGCTTAATGTACTCATTTGCCAAAAAGATTTAGCTTTAAATTATAATTGCTATTCAAACTTAATTTTATATTGGTAATAGATATGCATTGATAATATTTTTTAATTCCATTATTGTAACTCAATTGTTTCATTTTGAAAAGGAAAAGGATGTGATGATTTAAAAGCTGCTTTACCAAAAATATAATGCCTAAACCGCTACTGTTATATTTACATAAGAGATTTGCTGTATCTATGAGTTATTAAAACAAATTAACTAAACAATTTTGAATAAAACTAAAATATTTATAGATGATTAAATTGGTGATTATTTTATCAAAAAAACAATTGGGAACAATTAAAAAATAGTAAATATATCTAATGAGTACTTACGGAAGTTTCATCCTCATAAATGTCCAACACGTAAAATACGATACAATTATACATGCAAATCCAACACCAGTTAATAGTGTACGATTCAATTTAGGGGTTGATTTATTATTGGTCAAATCTAATATCACAAATCCTAAACCTCCTATATTAAAAAGAAAACTGGATGCTAATCCTTCCATTATATACTGCCCATTAACTCGGTAAGGCATAAAAGCTACCTATAAAACAAAAAGAAATTATTAATTTACAAATATGAAATACTACTTCAGATTAAATATATTTTAAGGCCTACAGTTATTTTTAATTTTTTTTTATATATTTTTAACATGTATTTTAATATATTAAGAACAATGGCCCTAAAAAATGTGTGGAAATAGTTTTTAAGTAATGTCAATTAGAAATTACGAAATTGCATGTATACTTATTGACGGTAAAAATTGTATTTTTTCACGACAAATCAAGGATTATCTAATTGAATGGACTCGCATAACGAGCAGATGTGACACAAACTAAGAATGCGAGAGGAGCTCACAAAGTGGAACTAACATAACATCAATCTTCATAAGCAAAATTACAATAGAATTACCAAAACTTTTTTTACTTTATGGCAGCCGTACCAGGCATGGTTCAAAACCATTAAAAAAATAGTCATCAGAGTTTGCTAATGTGCACATAACTCAGCAATTTTCAAATCTACATAACTTGAAACTAATGATTTCCACAAATCCGTTTTTGTGCCATAGTAATACATTATAAATTAAAACTTATTATTTGAAAAAAATATATAACTCATGTATAGCTTAAATTAGATTTGTTCAATATTTTCTTACCGGTTTCGAATGTCCTTTTTCATCAGTAGTTGAACCTACACTAGGTGGTTCTATAATGACATCATAAATGATTCCTAAAAAATAGTTACATTTAATATATATTTACTTAATATATGTAATCATCAATCATTTATTTACATAATGTTAATACATTTACCTCCAGTTACCAAAAAGTATGAAATTGTCACGATTGTATACATGAACATCGCTGATGGTTGTTTTAACCATGACGGCCGCTTTAAACGTAAATTAGGGACTTCGAGAATGTTAAAAGGTAAACTATACAAAGATTCCATTTTCGAAGAATTGGTTTTCCTACGTGAATTGGAATGTAAAATAAATTATTTACTATTTATATACTATAATAGCGGACAAATATTTACTCAGATAAACATCAAAGATCAAACTGTAAATTTAGAATTCCATCTTCGACTAAGAAATTCAAGATTATTTTAAAATTTGGTACTGATCCTATAATCAGTTTCAGTATTCAATATTCAATGCTATGATTCACAAAAGATAAAAAATCAAGATGTTTTGATATAAAATATAAATACACCTTGTATAAAATATTAAATAGATATTAGCTGAGTCGCATCAAGGATAACAATTCATTTACAGTTTTACACCACGATTATAGAATATAGATATACTATAATCATATAATCTGTGCTATAATCACAGATTAGATAAAAAATTAGTTTCATCTAATCTGTGCTATAATATTGTATCACGGACTAAGATAGTATAATACATAGACAAGTATACTAACCTATAATCGAGGGGTGGCCATGAACATTGGATAATGTAGCGACAACGGGGTTCCTTCAGTGTGACCACTTTTACGATTAAAAACTACCGTACCCATGTCACATTAAAATAAATACACATATAATATTGTGTACGCTCATATTGTAATATTGTATACTTTAATATATTTCAATTAATTAAAATAATTAATAACGAATAATTAATACAAATTATAGTTTAACAACTATTTTATTTTTGTTTTAGCTGTAATTATATTTTGTAAATCATTTTATCATTGAAATTTGTTGTCATGAAACAGCACCATCTAACGGTTAGGTTTATCGGATGCGGTGTTTGTGTGATAAAAATATCGCTGCATTATGCATTATACGTAGACGTGCCCCAAGGTTTATACCTACTATCTATAAACCTTGGACGTGCCCTGCCATCTCTATATTATTATTACTCGAGCCTATAATCGTGATTTACACGTTGTGCTATCACCATAGATTATGTGATATATTCATATACTCTGTGCTATTACCACAAAACAATAAAAATAAAAATTGCCATTACCAAGGTTGATAGAATTTATTCATTGTTATCAGACTGAATAATAAATTTAAGTAGCTATCAAAAAATGATAAAATTAAAACCAGTACTGTATTTCTGATCCTGATAATGTTGATGGTTACCAAAAATTAAAAAATGTCTATAATTCTTTTGTGTAAGTATTGAATGTCCTAAATTTGAAATTGAAACACAACATCGAGATTTGAGATTAATTATGAATTTAAGTTAGAAAATCTGAAATGATGTCAAAAAAATTATGTCATTTGTTAAAGAAATCAACTTGTTCAACCTGTATAAAACGGTATACTAGTTTTAAAGTTGAATCTAAAAATGAAGATCCTTTTAGTAAGATGTATTCATATTTTATTTACCAAGTATAAAATTAATTTATATTTTTTATTCAGTGGCACCATATAGTGAGTCGCCAAAAGATCATCAACGTTTATATGTGTGGGGCATGGCTGAACATGGTGCACTTGGTGATTTAAAAATTCGATCCAGAGAACGTCAGATCAAATTTATTTATAGACCCGTGAGATTAAGATTTTCATATTCTCATAAGGTACATATAACAATATGTTGTTTAAATCTAAATTAATATAAAATGTATTTTTTAGATCAAAGATTTAGCATGTGGTTATGGATTTACTGTTTATGCTGTTGATAGTAACCAATACAAACTCTTTGGTTGTGGGTTAAATACTGATTCTCAGATAGGTAAAAATACAAAAATAATATATTTAATGTATAATATTTATGAATTATTTATTGCATGTATAATATTTATTATATTTGCATGTGTAAGTTACATTATAAATTATTTAAAAAAAATTCAATTTCTAGGTAATATATTGTGATAGGTATTATATTTTCGTAATTTTACTTATCAAATTAAATGTTTTATTACATTCACTAAAATAATAAATCATATTTGAACTCATAGTAATTACATCATGAAATTATATTTTAATTTTATTAATAATTTATTCATTCTACCAATATATTAAAGAATATTAAAACAATTTTGCTTTATTATATACACTTTATATATATATATATATATATATATAGCCTTGCATTTTGGCTAATGTATTATTATTTTTCAATTATAAACATGAAATATCAACACTAACTGGATAATGTTAAGATTAGTCAATCAATATTGGATAGTGTTAAAAGTTACGTTATATTAAATTGAATTAGAATATTTGTTAGCATTCTATATACTGTATTATCACATAATAGTGTCACACTGACAGTCTATAATTAGTTATCTTATTTTAACTTATAATTTATCTATGATGAAATGAAAAATAAATGATTAATATTCTAGGTAGGTATAGTATCTTAATTGGAGGACATTTGTATAGCTTTATATGCTATACAAAACACGACCCCAATTTGTAGTTTCTCCAATCTCTTTTTACACTGTATTACTATTTTCAAATGTTTAAATTTTTTCATAATGAAAACAAAAACTGAATTTTATTATTTATTGGAGAAACTATTGTCCGAAAAACAGCCTTATTTGTCAAATGAAAATTAATTAAATTTTTTTTTTCTCTTATATTTCTATCGAAACGGCCGTCAGGTCTTTGTCGATATCTTTTCGTCTTTGGAGGGGTAGAAGTGTGGCACTTGTTACCCCCTTCTCTTAAGAAGAGAATTCTCACATGTGTGGACTTCACTCCCAGTGGAGTGGATCCGGTGGGGGGCAGTGTAGTGCAACCAGAATGATGGCAGGGGAGAGACTACAGAATTAATTCTGCAGAATGTTTTTTGCACTGAGCCGGGTTTGAACTGATGACTGCGCGCATCATAACCAACTGTGTGACTACTGCACCACGCTGCCCCTTAAATTACTTAAATATAATAATTAAATGGAAAGCCTGCTATAAATCACGTCATTTGAATAAATTTGTTATTGTTTGTATTGGAAGAAAAGAGAAACTTAGAGCACCTATCGAAGAAGGTAGTACAAAATTACTATACTACGTACAAATGGCGAATTTTTTGACAATACTAAATGAGATACACGTTAATATTGGCTATGGTGGAAAGCATTGAATGATGGCAGAAATAAAAAAAGTACAACAATTTGATTCAAGAATTTGTACTTATGTTCTTAAAATTCTGTGGACCTTACATGCAATGTGAAAATAAAGGATAACACTTAATCCCATTTTTAAAATAATATTTCAAGAAATAATTCAAAATATAAAATTAGTAAATTGAATGTTTTTTGAATGAAAATTGGTTATTACTAATTTTGTCAAAAATATATTTTATATTGTAAATAATTCAAAATTATTTTCTTATATATTATACATATTTATGATTTTTAAGACATAATCCACATGTTCTTGGTTAATATCATATAATTCTGTTAATTTTAACATCAGCCAACATTAAATAATATTCATGGCGACTCATTATAAAATATGGCTTATGTCGACATCAGGGGCGTCCCTAGACTGTTTTCAAGGGGGGGCAAACCTATTTTTTACATCAATATATTATTATACCTATGTATTTATAATAATAATAATAACAAATAGATACAATTGTACAATAAAAACCATTTTTCGTTTGTGTTTTGCAAACCGGTCAATTATTTATGTCTACATCTAAATTTCTATGCATATGCATTAATGCCAGTCTAGTCAATCTGATTTGACCTATTTGGCTCTGTAACCAAATTTTTAATCTAAAAATCATGAAATAAATAGTAAGCAATTAGGTGAAAGCAAACAACTTATGACAAATTAGTAGTTATTATCTTTGTGGAGATACAGTTTTTTCTACTTAGGTATAAAAATAAATCAAAATGTTTATTTTATTTTATATTCATTAAAATTTTGTTGATATAATAATAATTTTGCACATTCAAAATTTGTATGGGGTGGCAAACGCCCTCTCCCTTGGGGACGCGCCTGGTCCACATCCAAATGTTAACATTACTCGTAACATTTATATATTTATTTATTTTATTATTTTATTATTAGCTTAACTGTAAAAAAAAATATAAGCATACAACAACTGTCTCCTCCGCTTTCTTTTGCAGTGTCTTCTGGATCCAAATACCACAATAAAAAAAAAAAAAATTACCTTTTATTTGTATCTTATATGTAGTATATAATATGTTACCAGAAATTTTGAAGATTCAGGAAAAGATAACAATGCCTGAAAAATGATGATACCTTAGTTTGGAAATGATATCATTGCCTAGTAATTGTCATATTTTCCTAAATTGATTATGCAATGTTGTTATAATGTGATTTTTACTGCACAAGTACTGAAAATGTATTTCTCATATACTTTTATACCAGATCGAAAGTAAATCCATGCAAAAAAATTAATTTCATCACAAAAGGCAGGACTTTGAACACTATTTCAGGGGCACATGGATTTACGTAATGCCACTATATAACAAAATGTTAGGCCAATCAATGTGCCTGTAAATTAGCATCGAGGATATGCACTTCTGAATGCCATGGCAGTTTATCATGTGACAATCAAAATGAGTAATACATAATACCCAATGCCTATAAGAAATACATTTTTATCTTACTTCATATTAACTTATTCAATCATTAAGATAAATAAATAAATAGTAAAATATTTGAATAAATACTATAAATCAAAATAAAATTATAATGTAATAATTTTGATAATTTCCTGCCATCTTTAGGAAATGATAATATTAACTAGGCCATGATATCATTTTCTCATAGTATTAGAAAAAATCATAATTTCCTGGGAATTGTCATCATTTCCTAGTTGACAACATTTCCAATAACATGTATAAAAAAAATGAAATTGCCTCCTTATTTCACAAATTCACATGATTAAAATAGAATTTATTTTAATTTTTATTGAACATAAAATTTTAAACATTATATAATATTTTTAAGATAAAGTAAGTTTCAAACTTAAGACAATATTTTTGTTATGTCTTATTTATTCATAACATGTTAAATAGGTTATCATGATCCACGAAAAGGCCATCCTTTAGGATTGTTATTAGCTACTGTACCAATTCAACTTCCTTTAAGACAACCCAGTACCAAAATTAAAGCAGTTGCTGCTGGTCGGGCACATACACTTGTATTAACAAATACTGAAGGCGTATATGCTTTAGGCAGTAACTCTTATGGACAATGTGGTCGAAAAATAATTGAAAATGAAGACTTTAGCAAATTACGAAATGCAAATAATATTATATTGAATGACAATATTTCAAAAATAATTTGTGGTCAAGACCATAGGTAAACTACTCTTTTTTAAATACTATATAAATTTGCAGTTTTTTAAAGTGTATTTATTCTGTTCAGCTTGTTTATTACTAACAATGGTACAGTATACTCATGTGGATGGGGTGCTGATGGTCAAACTGGGTTAGGTCACTATAATAATGAATCTAGACCTACTATTGTTGAAGGAGACATAAAAGGAGAAAATATTGTTAAAGTAGTTTCTTCAGCTGACTGTGTTTTGGCCTTAAATGGTAAGTTATTTTTCATTTTTACACTTGATTGTTAATTTTGAAGTTTATATGTCAAATAGTTTACATACTAAGAACACATGAAAAGTTCAAGTATGATAATTGATAAGACTATGTATATTTTCATTACATATTGCAATGAACCATTAAACAAGAATAGAGTTTAGAATACTAAAGAGTAAAATGAGAAGTGTATTTAGAAATAGAATTATTAGGTATTACCTTACTTTAAGAATGGTCTGAAATTATATATTTATAGATATAAATATTAATTGAAAATAATATTAATTTGTAATAATAGTATTATTCTTTTTATTCCTTCAAATGGGTACTATGAACATGATTAAACTTGCTATCAAATTGTATGATGCAAACAGCAAAATTCAGTCTCAAATTTAATTATGATGACGATCTTAGGCCAAATAATCTTAAAAATCTTGAATAAATTGCAAAATAAATTAAAATATCTCATAATTTGCATTGTATAATAATAATTATGATCAAATTTGGGATGTAGGTATACAAATTGTTTACATTCTTTGGTTAAAACAACTTTTACCTGATTTTTGTCACCATTTGTACTTTTATAGCTTCTCTTGAATCCTTCATTTAGTCACATTTATACTTATTTTTCATTTTTGGATATCTTTCAAGTTTCAAGTATTTGTAATACAAAAATAAATACAACATTTAATCTACACAAAATCTAGTGAGCTAAAATTATTAAAATTGTAGACTTTTAATTGGATTACCCTTTTGATAATAATGGAATATAATTTTTGTTTTATAAATTTTGGCAAGAACTTGTTTATTTTGAATTTTCAAATTTATTTTGATACAATTTTTTTTATTATTATTACTATTTAGATCACGGTGAAGTTTTTGGATGGGGTAATTCAGAATATGGCCAACTATTACTAGATAATGACACATATCAAGTAAATTCTCCAAAAAAACTACAATTAAATGAAAGTATTGGTAAAATTAAGGATATTGGAACTACTGGATCAGCATGTATAGCGTTAAATGGTAAGAAAAGTTGAAATTAAATTAAAATGATAAAATTAAAAATCTTAATTAATTTATATGTTCAGATGAAGGTGTAGTTTTTGTCTGGGGCTTTGGTATTTTAGGCAAGGGTCCTGAAATGAACCAAAGTCGAAAACCAACACCAATACCACCTATTTTATTTGGTAGAAATCAGTATAATCCAGATACTCAAGTTACGTCTGTGTGTTGTAGTATATTCCATATGGCAGCGATTACAACTGAAGGAAATCTTTACACATGGGGAAAAAATAAATGGGGCCAATTAGGTCTTGGCCACACAAAGGATCAATATTTTCCTTTACAAGTAAATACAATGAGACTTTCACTAATGTATAACTCTGAATAATGGAAATTTGAATACTCTAGCAAAAATCTTCTTCTTCTAATATATTAAAAAAATTCTTGTAGAGTGGGACCTTACGGGGGGTACGCGATTTTTCGTTTTTATTCCCCTTTTCTTTTTACTCTTATATCGTATTTTTCCTTAATACTCTGGACCGTTTTATAATCATTTCGGCTTTTTTCCCGATTTTTCTCCGTTCCGTTTTCCCGATTCGACCTAATGAAACTTTTTTTAGGTTAAAGAATAGTGGCTCCAATCGCGTACGTCCAAATTCCCTCCGCCTTTTTTCTTCCCTCTCCTACCGATCGGCTTATCTCTTATCTTTCCCGCCGACCGCTCTCTCGATTTGTTTGCTCGTATTGATAATAGTACGCGTCGTCGTATCACGAACCGTTTAACAGCTCGAGTTTTCAATGCAATTGCCAACTCAAGTGGGTGGTTATGCAGGATTTGGCGTTAGGTAGGAAATGATAGTAAACAGTGCACACCGGTTTCGATTCCGGGTGGCGGATACTCTAAATTTCTGTTTTTTTTTTTTGCCTTTTTCTTTCGTTTATTGTCTCCCGTGCATCTTCAGTGTAATTTTAGTAAAATTATTGTGGTTTGGTGTAGAATTTTCATTTTTGATCTAGCGTATATTAAAAGTAATATTTGTTTTTATCTCAAGTCATAATTGAACTAAAAAACCAGCATTTAACACTTCATGCAAATTAAAATACACGTTTTTAAAATTCATAATATATTACAATTTTTTATTGCATACAAATCTTAGCCCAGGCGATGAGCTTTAATAAATGAATAAATAAATAATTCGTTGATTTTTATTGTATCGTTTAAAATCACTGATTTCAATTATAATTTTTTGTGTGTATCTTATAAAAATCAAATGCATATTTTGGTAAATAAATTTTTTATTAGCCTTGGTGATGAGTCATATTTAAAAGAACTTATTATTACCATCTACATAAAATATTACATTTTCTAACAAACACAAATTTCAAACAGATAAATTCTTAGAGTGATGAGTGTCTGCTAGACAGCGAAGGAGCGTCTAAACACAGGAATTGTGCAGTGATAGTACGCATGCGCGACGCACAAGGGGCGTGGTCAATAATACTTATCATATTATAACCTTATCATCACAACGTGCATATCATATCATATTATTTACTATTTTCTATTTAGTGATGGGAATAATCGAGTGATTACGACAATCGAGGAGTTAGTAGTCGAGAGGTTATAACAATCGAGAGATTCACTCGAAAAAATCTCTCGGTCAATTTAGTAATTCATTAGACTCACTACTCACTATCTCTTTTCTATGCTCACTACTCAGTAATCAGTTACTCGACACCCAATACAACTACACGCGTGTACCCATATCCCATGTATATTGTATGGAATATCTTTATTCCTAGACTTATAAATAGTATAGTGTGTAATTCCTATAAAATATAAATAATATAATTTATAATGTAATATGTTAGTTCTCCTTCTCCGTAATATTTACTGCTAATACTTAATAGTTAATACATGGTTAGGTTAAACTAACTGAATAGGAAAAATTATAAATTGATGTACTAAATGAATGATAATGATTTTGAATTATTCTATAATTTTTTTATTTGGTGGATCACTGTTTAGGTTGATGAACTCAAAATTTCTCTTGATGTCGCATCAATAAAAGCATCAAAAGCATCACTGTGTCAGTGTTCTAGTGTTCATATTATTTCAATATATATTAATACTAAAATCAAATATATATGGTATAAATATGTCATGATAATAAAATAAAATGTAAACCTAAATTTAAAAATAACATGAAATATTAGGTTTGTTCTTGCATTAGTGTTGTGAACAAGTTATCATGCCTCTAAAATAACAAGTTAGCAACTAAAAAATATAGTGATCTGCTGGAACAGGTTGACTGAATACACATGCACCTAAAAAAAATGTAAAGAAAAAATTTAAAAAAAAATTTTTACAGATTTTATTTGTAGGTTAACAACCTACCTGGGAATTTTGTCTGATAAATATTAAAAAAAATTTATTTTTATTTTATGATAGTCATGACTTTATGATATTACCTAATCTAACTTTATGAGAATTTATTGTGTTATATTACTGATACAAATATCAAATTTCCCAAGTTCAAGTAAAAATAAAATCTTTAACATTTTTTCTTTTATTTTAAATTTATTTAATCTTACATAAAAATGAATTATAACTGTGATATTTGTCAATCTGCATTTTCAACCAAATTTTCATTAAACAGACATAAAAATAGTTTAATATGTCAATCTGGTGAAATTAAATTAAAATCGTCTCATTGTAATGATTGTGATATACATTTTTCAAAGAAGACATTACTCATAGATCATTTGAATTTGGTCCATGAACTATCTATTAATAAAGAAATAATAGAATTTTCAAATGCATCAGGTAAGTTTAATTTTTAAATTTAAGTAATTAAGTATAATCCAGAGCATCTTAAAGAGGCCATGCAAAAGTTAGAAGCTCTTGATGCTTTTATTGATGCGACATCAAGAGAAATAACCACTGGCACTGAGTTCATCAACCTAAACAGTGATCCACCAAATAAAAAAATAATAACACAAAATAATTTTTACTCGACAAAAAATAAAAAACGAAAAATTGAAAATGATTTAACAAAACCGTCCACGTTAGAAACTCGAGATTTGAGTGATTTATTTTTAAATAAAAAATTAAATGTTTTAAAACAACAAGATGTTGAACATTCTTATTATAAACAACATTAGATTATTTATATTATGGTATATTATTTAATTTATTTATTATCATACTTATTAATGTAAGCTTGTGACAATTTATGTAATGTATTATGTATGTGATAACTGTGAACTGACAATTATGAAATATTAATTAATGTAAGCTTGAGATAAAATGACAAATATTTTTATTTTGTCATGATTCATGAATAATATGATATGATATACACTTTGTGATGATAAGGTTATAATATGATAAGTATTATTGACCACGCCCCTTGTGCGTCGCGCATGCGTACTATCACTGCACAATTCCTGTGTTTAGACTCTCTTGACAGCGAACGCCATTTGCCGCCATAGGCGGCATCTCCCACGAATCCGATACTGTATCATCAATATAAAATTGATTACAATCTCGGTCTGCCACCACCAGTATCTCATAAACCAAGTGATTTTCTTAAATTATTGTATACATTTTTTTTTTAAGTCTCCATAGTCACTTGGGTCTTTTTTAGAACGAATCTTGCATTTAAATACTTTACAGTTGAAATAATCTACGATTCACCTGTATCCCACCGGGCAGCTAGTAATTAAATAATTGTAGAATATAGTCAATATTACCTCTAAATATTAAAGTGGACTGTGCTTAAAGCATGGATATACTCAATAGGAAGGAAACACATGTCAATAGAAAGACTAAATTTAAAACTTAAATGTTAATGTACCAAACATTTTTCATTTAATCATTACTCTGTGTATTAATATTGTACCTGCCAAACCACATATATAATGAAACACATAGAACAGTGTCTCAATATCAATTGTTTATATTGTGTGTGCTATATTTAAATCTACGTAACCAATTTTTAGAACTTAAAAAAGTACCCAAAGTAAAACAAAGTTTTTCATTTGATATTTATTTGAAATTCTTCATTTTAAAATTTAATTTTTCAATTTTAAATAATTTTAGCCACTAGTTTTAGTCCCTTTTTTGGTATGCCTTGCAACTGGATAATGGACATAGATATTAATTTAAGTCTTAATTTTATAATTTACCTTGGATATGGTAGTCATATATTATCTACACGTGATCTTACTTTAATATTTTATAACCAGAATATTTCATGGATAAATGCAGATTATCAATGAAATTTTCAATAGTTGAAAAGTATTTTTCATTTAGTGAAAAAACATTCTAAGCTATTTGTTGTATATACGAAACACCACCATTCTTCTTTTAATTGCCTTTCTAGTAAATTTCTGCCAACATGAAATTTTATTGCAACACATGCGAATGATTTATTTACACAATTAATCATTAAATCACTTAAATATGTAAGAATCCTACATACATTTTCTAATTATATTTTAGTGAAAACCACTCTTATTTTTTTATTGATTTATTTTTATTTTAAAAACCATTTTTAAATTATAATAAAAAAAAAAAAAAAAAAATGATAATTTATAATTTGTTCGAAAAACATTCTATAGTCTATTCCAAATAAGACCAGGCTACGGCGGCGACCAGATCTCGTCGGGCGGCGGTCAGGCTCCACCTATTTTACTGATAACGTGTACTGACGTACGTATGTGATTATGTGGTGCGCGACTGCGCGAGCGACGGTTATTAAAAATACATCACGACGTACCGCTCCGCACTCCATCTGTTTCAGAGTATACAATGCAATCTAAGTTATTTGTTCAGGTCGCTGGTTTGCGATAGACTAAATACGTCGCGGCGGTCGCTCTAGCTGTCGGGCCGCGGCGGCAAAGTTCGAGGTCCGTGCTCGTTGTGAAGCCACGCCCATGCGCACAACTTGGCCGCCGTAGTCTGGTCTTATTTGGAATAGAGTATAGTCTTGTGTACAATATGATATATTATGACAGGTAATGCTTACAAAAATTCAATTATACATTATATTGTATTTGTTGTTAGTATATAACATAATGTGCATAATATAGTACAATAGTACAGTACAATAATATTCGCTCCTGTACTTTTTCCTTATTGCTCTGGTAAATATTGACAGTTTTTCGTGTTTTTTTATCTTGAGAGATTCTAAAAAGTACGCTTTCAGACCGGTGTCATTTTTGAGTCGGTCTGACCAAAAACAGTTTTTTTAGTGATTTTGGCTTATACCTGGCCGTCGTCATATAAACGTGAGTTTAATCTTATCTTTACTGTCTTACTGGCATAGATTAGTATATAGTGCTTACTGGTACGAAGGTGAAAAACCCGCGATAGTCGCTATCTCATGGTTAGATTAAACATGTGGCCCACGCACCTTACACGCTGCGTGCACGGAAATACAATTTCATACAGCGTGATACAGTGTTTGTCAACTATTCCGCCCATCCACTAATAATATGACATCGACCCGTTTAGACTACCTGCAACTTTGGTTGCCTACCCTTTACTACAAGACATATTTCTGAAAATGAGCCCGAACTCCCCCACAAAGATCGTCACCCGTCAACCACTGCTGGCAATATTACTTCAGCATTGTCTACTAAGTCACATAAACCAGCTTCTTCTTCAACCGGATTGTTGACCTTAGATGTTTTTAACAACACTATGGCTGAACATCAAAAAACCCAAATAGAAACACTGGTTCAGTGTAAATTATTGTGCGAATCTCAAAACGCTAAGTTTTCTGAACTTAACGAAAACACAGGTCGTCTGTCTTCTCAGGTTTTGGACTTAAAATCTGAGAATGACAAACTCCAAAAAATCATCTCTAGTCTCAACAAACGAGTTCAAGACCTTGAATCTATAAGCAGCAGTTGTCGTACTTCTTCGGCTGGCATTGTTCCAATTATTCTTCATGAGATCACTGAACGAAAACATTGTTCTCGGAATATCATTATTCGTGGTCTTTAAGAATCTTCTTCTTCTGTTTTAGAAGATAGAATCTCTAATAACACCTTCAAAATTGCTGAGACAATAAAACCATACTTTCCTGAATTACTTTTGGACCTCAAATCAATTAAGCTAGGTAAACCCAATGATCGAGGTCCTCGACCTCTCAAAGTATTCCTCCAGTCTAAAGAAATAGCCCATAAACTTGTCAATGACTTCAATAAAAATATTAGAGTTATACCAATACCTTCCATATAGTTAACCTAACCATATACACCGTTCGATCTCCGTTACTCGCGATCGCACTCCTAATGAGCGAGACACAATTCGTCTCGTATACGCCGATTTTTAAAACCGCAAAAATAACGGCGAAACTGACTTGACGATCAAATACACAGATGGATTCCCCTACTGGAAAAGTAGTTTTCGATCCGTCGACCGTTCCATGGCAGACGCCAACAAGCATCAAATTCTACCCTTATCCAGCCAAAAAACTAACAACTTCCGACTTGCCGCTACCCAGGCAAGCACTCTTTGCCCCGAACAAAACTGGAAAAAATGACTTGTTCCACTACTCCTGCTTACCTGACCCACTATTCAACTGTATGTTTTACACTGAATTTCGTTTATCAAACTGTACACACTGCCGCACAGCTGAACAAACTCTAGATTCTTTTTTACAATATTTCACTAACATTAAAACCTCATTTTCTAAACCTGTTGTTAACTCTAATATTAGTAATCATAATATTTGTGATGATACCATTAATTTTAACCTAAAAATATTTTATCAAAACGTTCGTGGCCTTAAAACTAAATTAGTTAGCCTTAGATGTTCATTTCCTATGTTTTACTTTTATCCTTACAGAAACCCGGTTGACGCCTGACATAAATGATAATGAACTTGGTTTCACTGGCTTCCAGATAATTAGACTTAATAGAAATCATAATAACAGTACTTCTCTCCGAGGTGGTGGAGTCCTAATTACTATCAAGAATACCCTTAACTTTCATTCTGTTTCACTAATCGCCTCAAATTTCGAACAATTATTTGCATTGGTGTCCCTTAATTCTTACCACTTATTGGTAGGAGGTGTATACTTATCCCCCCTCACTCACCACTCCTTATAGTTGAATCCCATGCTGCTTCTGTTGAACATATCATATCCTCATATAAACCTAAATCAATAATCATATGTGGTGACTACAATTTCCCAAATATATCCTGGTCTTCCGATAATTTAGGATTAATTGAGACTAATGATCCCAGTATTGTTTCCACAACCCTTATTGATTCCTTTTCTTACCTCAATTTTTTCCAATATAATTTCTTCCGCAATAACCACGGCAGTATCTTAGATCTTATTTTTACCAACTCCAATACAGTCACGGTCAACTTAGCAACTGAATCTCTGGTTATTCCTGATCCTTACCACCCACCTTTTCACGTAGTCCTTTCCTTCCAAAGTAACAAATCAGTAGTTAATACTCATACGTATAAAGATTTTAAAACTGCAAACTTCTCCGCCATATCACAATTTATTAACTCCTTTAATTGGGAGTTAACATTCTCTCAGCACTTAATCGATGATGCTGCCTCTATTTTTAACGAAGCCTTGCTTCACACCATTGAATTGTTTGTTCCTACTAAAATATTCAAATTATCAAAATTTCCTGCCTGGACTTCATCCCATCTTAAAAATCTTATTATGGAGAAAAAACGAGCTCATGCAGTCTTTAAGCGATCGAAGTCACCCTATGACAACTCAGCTTTTTCCGAAATTCGTGCTAAATGCAAAGCCTATCAAAAACAGACTACCAATCTTATATAAAAAGTACCGAAAACCCATTCATACTCACGATCCCTCCTCCATTTGGAAATTTATTAAACATTTAAACCAACACAACACTGTACCCACCACCCTACGCTTAAACAATGATACTGTCGATAATCCTCGTGATTCTGCTAATCTGTTTTCTAAGTATTTTTATTTTATATATAACAACTCAATAACTCAATAACCAGTCGATATTTCTAATATTAATAGTATGCCCTATGAACTTCCTTCTAATTGCTACTTCACTCTTGATTATATACAGCTTGCACTTAACTCCTTAAAACACAAAATCAAATGGCCCTGATGGAATTTCAGCACGTTTACTATATAATTGTCAAGACTCTATGGTTTATCCTTTATTCTTGCTCTTTAGACACTCTCTTAATGAGGGTATCTTTCCAGTTATGTGGAAAGCATGTTCTGTTACTCCTGTTTTTAAATCTGGCGATCCCTCACTTCTTTCTAATTACAGGCCTATTTCCATCCTCCCTCACATTTCTGAACTGTTTGAATCTATCGTATACTCTACCATAAAAAGAAGTCTTAAACATATTTTAATGGATGTTCAACATGGTTTTCGTCCTGGGAAATCTTCTATCACTAGTAGCCTAACTTTCACATCATACATTTAAAAAAGCTTTGAATCTGATTGTCAAGTTGATGCCGTGTTCACTGACTTTAATAAAGCTTTTCACACGGTTATCCATAGCCGCCTTATCTCTGAACTAGATTCACTCGGTATCGGTAATCTTCTACTCTCATGGATCCAATCTTATCTAAGTTCAAGAATACAATTTGTGAAAGTTCACGACGCTGTTTCTGATTCATTCATAACTCCCTCTGGAGTCCCCCGAAGAGGACATCTCAGTCCTCTTCTATTCATTCTTTTCATTAATTCAATTAACAGATACATTACATCCTCTAGAGTTCTTCGGTTTGCAGATGACATTAAAATGTATCCTAAAATTTCCTCTCTTTCCGACTGCCTTCAACTTCAATCAGATCTCGAAACTTTGTCTCTGTGGATCGAACGTATTGGTCTCACGCTCAATCTCAACAAGTGCCTTTTTATGTAATTTTATAGAATGCGAACTCACATTATAAATCCTCATTCTATTAATGGCTCCGCTCTTGAACGTGTTTCCAATGTCAAAGACCTCGGGTTCTACCTAACCCCTTCCCTTTCTTTCGGACACCATATTAATATCATCGTTGGCAGAGCCTTAAAAGTTCTGGGATTCTTAAAGCGCAACACCAGTCTTCTCACATCCGCTCTCTGTCTTCGTTCCCTTTATTTATCTCTTGTCCGCTCTATTTTAGAATATGGTTCAATTATGTGGCACCCTTATTTAGCCAAGGACCAACTACGGTTAGAGCGAGTTCAAAACCGCTTCCTGTCTTTCTCCCGCTGCTTTCCTACTCAAGATTGATCACCCACCCCATGATTACATACCCGTAAGATCTTCCTTAAATATTCCAACCCTTTCTTCTCGTCGTATAGATTCTGATCTCTCCTTTCATCACCTCTCTTCTTGATGGCTCGGTAGATGCCCCCGACCTTCTCTCTTCTATCTATTTCCGCGTTCCTGTTCATTCTACTAGAAATCACTCTCTAAACATGTCCCCTCCCACCGTACTAACTATTCCCACAACTATCCGTTAGATAGAATGCTCCGTCTACCAAACCGCTCCTAAACCTATAGCTGAATAATATAATTATTATCATAACTAAATGTTTAGTTTCTAGTTTTATTTTATATTTACATGTACTTTAAAATTACCTACTGTTTAGTTTAAGCTTAATGTATTTATAAATTGTTTGATTAAATAAATAAATTCATTAATTAATTAATTAATATATATATATATATATATATATATATATATATATATATATATATATATATATATATATATATATATATATATAATTCGTTATGAAAAATCATCCATTATTCAGAGGATTCGATAGAATACACATACACTATTATGTACATTTATTATTTATTATAGTTTTGAACGAAATAGTGTTTATTTGATAAATTAAAAAAAAAAAAATCATTTTAGGTATCGGTTGGTGCTGTTGTTAAACATGTAAGTTGTGGGGTCGACCATATGGCTGCATTGTGTGTTCCTTACCAGTAAAACAAAATATAGTAAATTTGTTGTTATTTTTCAAACATTAATAAAGCCTATTTTATTTTAATAATTATATTGTTATTATTTATAATTTGTATATTTATTTATTATTTGTAAACGGGCGATTGTAAACTCGGCCCGAGGAAAAAAAATGTTCAAATGGTCTATTGTAAACTCGGCCCGTGTTTTTTTCAGGTAAAAATAATTTAGGTGTAAACTCGGCTAGGTTATGTCATATGTACATATGATTTTCTTATATTTTTGAGAACTATTTAGCATTCACCGGAGGACACAGAGACGAGGCGATTCTCATTATCCTCCTAAAAATTATTTTCATTGTCATATGTTATTCATAGTATGGAATTTGTTATATAATCAATGTAAAATGTATTTATGTAAATTTTTTTTAAGGAAAACGCCATGTTTTTAACGTATTCACTCACTGATATTTCCTTATTTTTATATTTTGTAAGTGTTCTTTCTAATAGTTCTCTTTTTTTTTTTAGTTTTTGTATTTTGAAATTGAAATGGTTCATCTAGGCCAGCGGTTCTCAAACTGTGCTCCGCGGAGCCCTAGGGCTCCGCGAGAGTAGTCTAGGGGCTCCGTGGCTCCCTGGGCATATCTGTATTCATTAAATCCATTCTATAACAGAATATGAAAAATTCATTGAAACGTCCACCGATTCATCTTTAATTCTTTAAAAACTTTATTTGATAAAATATCATTAACAGATTTTTGGTGCAGTAGCAGTATTGCAAACGAATATCAATATCTGGCTAAAAAAAGCTATATTAGCTCTTCTACCTTTTGGAACATCTTATCTGTGTGAAACCGGATTTTCATCATATGCATCTACGAAAACAAAATATCGTAATAAATTGCATGCGGAAGCAGACATGCGAATCCAGGCTAAATATTAAAATACTGGTCAGTAAAAAAAGCCAACATCATGGATCACATTGAAATCACTAAATATTAAATTTTATGAATTACTAAAATAGAATGTTCTATTTTACTGTTAAATTAATTAAATAATTTGTGTATATTCATATTTTAGAGAAAAAATAAATAAAAAGCAAATCATATGAATTGACATCATTTTGTATGAATTATTGTTGTCTCAAATAGACATTTCTGATTTTTGGGGCTCCGTAATTTTTTTAGGAACATAAGGGCTCCGCGAACAAAAAAGTTTGAGAACCGCTGATCTAGACTGTTGATTTTAATGTAAATTTCTGTTGGTAGTTCATTTAATTTTGCAATGACGGCATATATATATTGGAATGAGTGGAATTGAAACTTGCATTAAAATGCGCATGAAATGATTCACATGCATTAGTTGTTAAACACGTATCAACTGATACACAGGACCATATATCAGGTGGAAACATAACATCTTCTCATATGTATGTATTGATTAAATAATCTGTGCTTATTATATTTTATTGGTAAATATTATCGGGCTGAGATTACAACCGAGCTTTTTACTACCTGAAATTCCGGGCCGAGTTTACAATCTACCTACTTTATTACCTAAAATTTTCGGGGCCGAATTTACAACAAAAAAGGTAATCGCGGGCCCAGTTTACATTTGCCCTTGTAAACTTCTTAGAAAGTGATCTGTTAATTACTTAAAATGTTTTAAATTCTAATTACAAGATAAAATACATATCTCCAAAAACACATCTAACAGAAAGTGAATTTTTTCAATGTTACAATTAAAAATTAATTACTTGATACTAGAGCTTATTTTATTTTGAAGATTTCAATTAAAATTTTTAAAGTATAGTAGTATTATTCAACATAAAATCATATTTAATTATTAATTATCAAACCTTATTGTTACATTTGTACATAATTATATACCTTACAGTGACATATTTAGGTTTCCGCCTATAGCCACTATCCAAAAAACTGTATTTCGCCCCATTCCACACCAACTTCCACAATAAACTTATAAAACACATATGAATACAAAATATATTATACTCTCCAGTACAAAAATAAATAATAATAATAATAATAATAAAATATAAAACTAATAGTAAATTATGCTTCATATTTACATTTTTTTTTTTTTTTTACAAATTATGCCATCACAATTTAATGTAGACAACCTACTTCAATATTCAATATTGGCCAAAAAATTGAATTATTTGATACCCATATTTAAATATATGGTAATATTTTTATATGACTTGTTTATGATACCTAGCAAATAATAACGATATAAAATTATAATAATACATAATTAATATTACTGCCATTTTTAAGAACTTGCCTAAGAAATAAAGTATTTGGTATGAGTTCTAGACATTTATAACTAATATTTAATATTTGATTATGAAAATAAAACAAAAGTATAGGCAAATTGATCCATTGATGATTTAAAATATAAATATATAATGCATTTACATTTAACATTTGAATAATAATTTATAAATACAATGAAACCATGTCATATACATAAATTAATTATTTATTGAATATGAGTACATTCATTATAAATAAAACATTTAAACAAATTCTTGATTACCATAAGCACTTATCATAATTGAAGTTATACCTTCTGGTGTTTCATGTTTTATTTTGAAGTTTCCTAAAATTAATGCAATTTTAGCAGCCAAAAAATGTTTACAGCATACTGCTTTATCATTCAATACTTGATGTTTAAAAAAATCACATGTGCAAAAATTGGATGCTTCCATTATTGTATAAATATCACCTCTTGAACCAACTATTTGAAAAATGCGTCGTTTATGACTCTCAATTAAAAACACACTATCATCATCAATTAACTCAAGTGCGTGTTCAGCTAATGTAAATCCAAATACCGAGTTCAAGCTCAACAATAATTCTTCCATGCATGATCGTTGTTCATAATCTTTTTTTAAATTGTCCAATACTTCATGGACAATGGATGATAACAGTCTACTTGTCATTTAAAAGCTGTCTGTAATAATATTTTCCGATTTATTATACATTCTGTTATAAAATAGTAATTATTAAGAGACTGAGTAAACATATAACATTATTAAAGATCAAATCTGTATTGGCATATTATAAAATCAATTTAATTTAGTTATGAACTCTCAACTAAATACTAATTATTCTAAAATAATGCCACACTTTTTAAGGTTTTTAAGTATTTATAATTTAGTTGTATAACAATGTCACAGAAATTTAATCCATTCATATTAATAAAATCTGCAATTATTACATTTACACCATGTTTGCAGCCAGCTTTTTGATTATGTATCCATTTAGGTAATATAATATTCAATGAATGACAACAACTTTGAAGATTAGAATAAAAATGTCTTAGAATATACTTAATGTCAGGAGTTATTAGACACTGAGTTACATAGCCAGCATCATTTTTTCGTTGTTTTAGACCGCATTCCAAAAATTGTATTAATTTTTTATAAGAAGTTGTTTGAGGCCATGGTGTTGGCCAACACGAAGAAGGCCAAAATACTTCATCTTGAATAGTATGTCTGTAAATAATTATTACCTAAAAATAATAATAATACTATTAAAATGGAGTAATTGCCTATTGAGATAATTTAATTTAATGATATGAAGTTTTTAACTATTATTTTCTTTAAAAAAAAATCAATATGATCACTGTCATTGCCTTGTTTGGGGATTTAAAATACAAAAAAACAAACTACCAACATTTTTTTTTTCATTCAAATTAATAAGACATTTAAATTAATACTTAAAAATTGAATTTTGAAGAAATATAATCAATCATTATCATTATCATCTATGGTAAATAACTGAGATAAAACAACTACAGAGATGCATTCGAGGGGTGTCCCAGTCTAAACCCTCCCTTTCTTGAACCATTTATAAATGAAAAAATAATGTTGAATTACTTATTACTATTGTATATTTGAATCGTGAATACAAATATTATTTATTCTATGAAAATTGTATTATTATTCATTACCAAAATAATTCATACTAGTACTTAATACCTCAGAATGTTTTTTTTTATAAATGTATTCTTTTTGGAACTAATGAAATATGATTTAATGGTTGCATTTTGCTAAAATAAAAATGTACAAAAAATTATGTTTTTAACTCGAAGTATAACTAATAAATGTATTTAAAATAACAGATAGATAATAAGGTACACCAATGAACGATAAAATCTAAGACTTTAAAACCAAAATATGCACTTAAAATGGTCAAAAATAAAAATAAAAAATAGATGATTTAACACTAATACAAACTTAATTCAATTAATTTAATATATTCTATGGTAACAACATTGATAAAAATATATTTATAATATATAAATGCTGGATGTGTTATTAACTAATTACTTATATATTAATGTAATTATTAATTAGTAAATAAGCAACACAATTAATTTCAAATATTCAATAAAGTAGAAAGCATTTGATATCATATACATGAATCTTTTACAATGATTAAATGAATTTTAATATATTCATAACATCCATTACCTGCCAACTGTTTTTTCTCATAACATCCAAATTAAGATTTGCAATTGGATATGTATATGGACAAATCATATTACAAAATAATGACTTTAAAACTGATGATAGTCGATTATGATCAGCTTCTGAGAAATTATAAAAATGTTGAAAGTCCAAAACAATAATTTCTTGCACATGCGAAACCAAGAATGCCTTCATATTCATTAACTCCTTCAAAACTGAATCACCAAAAAGTGCATGGACTGTATAAAAATTAGAATCATTTGGTTTAGTGGCCATCCGTAAATCAAAATACCTGATGAATAAAAAATATAATACAAATTCAAAAAATAATCTTAAATACAAGTTAAATATTTAATTTCTAGTTGGTGCCGTTAATTGTTCCATCACTTATGAAATGTTAAAATGTTGTATTATATATATACATAATGAAGGTCTGAAAATACTATGAATATTTTCTTTAGGGTAAAACTAATAATAGTAAAATTCAAAAGTAAACCCATTTTACAGATTTCAGGCCAGCCATGTTTGAGAATTGAATGTGGAAATTATATATATTTAAAAAAAATACCTTTTAAGTTGTAGCGTATTATAGGAGGTTTAAGTATTCATCAGTCAATACAAAGTAAAAGTAGGAATACAGTTTATAATAATAAACAGAACTTAAAATAAAAAAAATTAGATTTTTATGAATCTATAAGGTTATGTTACATCAAAACTAAAAATTGCATACTACACAATATACACATATACAAAATCTATATATCAAATACCACATCCTCATTTAAACATAAGGCACAATTATTATGTAACAGATTGTGTAAATAAAAAAAAAATATATATATATATATATACATATCAAATATCACAAAAGACAAAATATTATTTATAAAAAACCAAGTAACCCATTTATTGAATAATACAAAAAAAATTCTGAATTCAAATCTTTTGATCAAAAGTCACAAGAAAACATGGAAAATTAAAAAAAATAATAAATACAATTAAATTTTTGTCTATGACTAAAAGGCCACTCAGGGCCATCCCATTTCACACCCATTCCTCCATGTTCTCTATCCATGGCTCTTTCTTCCAATTTGTGCCTCCATCTAGTGCATTTCAGTAGTATTATAGTAATGATTCCACTTCTTTTTTGACTTTAAAAAAGTAAGTCTTCGCATCTTGTTTTGGGTCTTTCAAACACAGATTTTGTTCCATCACTACTTTTAATAGGTCATTTTGGGTCCTCCAGGTATGACCTGCCAACTGGTGTCTTTGCTTTTTTATTACATCAGTTATGATAGTACTTTAGAACAACAAATTGGGTTCAGAATTTGTTTTCCTTCTCCATTTTCCACTGCTACTATACTTAACTGGTCCAAAAATTTTCAGGTCTAGTTTTCTTTAGAGGCCACGTTTTCCACTTAATACAGAATTACCAGACAGATAAATGTAATATATAATAGCTTTTTTTAGTTCTTTAGATAATTATTAGGAACCTATCTTTGCTAACCTTTAGTAACACTTATTACCAGTCTGTATTTTAGCTGTAACTTCCCTGGCTATTTCATTACGCTCTATTACTATTGCTCCAAAATATTTGAACTGTTCAACTCTGTTGAAACTGTATTTTTCAGTATTCAATGTGGTCAATTACCTTCTGTTTTCTCTTCGTTACATTATGACCCTGCTTTTGCTGCAGCTTTCTCCAATTGACTATACATATTTTAGTTTGTCTTATAATCCTTTTAATAATACTATATTGCCAGCATATTCTAATGTAATATTCTATTGACGATTCTTGTAATTTAAAGCCTTGCTAATTAATATTTATCTTGTGTATTACTATTTGTAAATCAGATTAAATAAGATAGGTGATAAGACATAACCTTGCTTTAAACTCCACTTTACTCTAGTACAAATACCATTTAATACTAATTAAAATATATTAAGTCAAATATGAAATAAAAAATACATAGAAGTTTATAAACAAATAAAAATTATCTCATTAAGTATTTGTTTCAACATTTTATTAACATCTCCTATCTCACATAAGTTCATTTTTTAGTTTTTAATAAATTGTTCAACAACGATATAGAATATAGATAATGAAAGGACACAAATTAATTACTAAAAACTGACAGACTCAAAAATAATTATTATTAACAATACACAATTTTAGTAGAACTTTTAAATCATATCAAAAACAGATTAAAATGTCTTAATAGATATTTATACACATAAAGTTCTTTTAGTCATTTTTATTGAATTACAAATTCACACATTACACATAACGAATAGATCATAAATATCTTCACTAACTAAAGCTTTAAAATTAAAAAAACCTATGCATATATCTTAAAACCAATAATACATGACTATTTGTTATGAGTTATGACACATAATATATTTGATGATGCTACATAATAATTTAAGAAGGGAGACAATAATACAATTTGTTTTATAATCGTTTAAATAACAAATTTATGATTTGCCATTTCCCAGCTCTCTATAACCATGTTTTTATTGTATTTTTAATATGTCAATGAGTTATATTTAAATTATTTAAAATACCCACTTCTTTAAATAAGAATGATGATTGCAACCTTAAAAAAATTTAAATTCTTTAACTCTGTTTATATTTTAATTGTTGTGATCATTAAAAAATATATTAATAGCACATAAGAAGATAACTTGTTTTCAAAACTTGCTAGAAAAATGTTAGTATGTTAAAAAAAACCAATGAAATTGATAATGTGATGCATACAGAAAGAATGTGTAACCCAAATATAATCTTACCATTGCACAATAGGCCCTAGGTGAAATATATCTCTAACTACTATACCCAATCACCTCTGAATAAAATAAAGAGACTGTGTTTAATACTCATAAATGTACTTGGTTATGTCGATTAAATAGAAATACAAAAATTTTCAAAGTAGATAATAATATTATTGTTGAGTAAATATAACTATGAGCATATAAATATAATATAAATATAGCATATAATATAAATTAGCATATTTATGCTAATTTTATCTTAGACTAAGTCACATCATATAAGTATTATAATATTTAAAAAAATAAATAATTTTAATATTTACATTACCTGATTCCTAGGTGCAATTGATTTTGAATATTAGATGTCTGAGTAATGGACCATTTGTAGACAAATCGTCGCATAATAGGTCCTAACATAAGGTCTAAGTATTTAACAAGTCTTGATGCATCAGGTCCTAATTTACTATCTGGTGTAATAGTATATGAAAATGAATCATGAGATCCTGTATCATTTACATAAATAAATTTGACAAAAAAAAAGTATATAAGTATATATATATATACACACACAGTAAATATCAGTAATAATAGGTATAGTAATAACTAATATGTCTTTCTCAGTCTCTTAACTTAATAGAAATTAATAGCAATAAGAAGTTAATAATTGTACTATACCTGGAATAGCTAATTCTGTAATAGGAATAAATGTAAGTGGTTTGGGAAGTTCTGATACCCAATACTCTGAATTTAACTTCATTTCTGGAAAACATAAAAATCACAATTATTTGGTTTAATTATACAAAACTTTTGATACAAAATATAATTTATAAATTAATGATAATAATAATAAAATATAAAATGTTTTAATGATCAATAGAATTAAGTAATAAAACATCATTCCTCAACCAAACCCACACACAATCGGAATAATAAACTAATTTTTTAGTAAATTCATACATACAAGTAGTAATTTTGTAATTACTATAATATAATTTTATATTTACGGTTATTACTTAGTAGCTGACATTTATTGAAGATAATCGTTTTATCTAATAAAATATAAAATTCTACAAAAAAATAAATAAATCAGATACAGAATTTAGATTATAAACCACCATCAATTTGTATAATTATCAACGGAATACAATCCAGCAAGACAAAATAAATAATACATAAATATATTATACATATTATTATTTTATTACTTGATATAATTCAGCCATGAGAAATACGTATTACGTATTGTTATACAACACAGGTAATTGATTATGCCACGGCTCTAAGGTCTTTAAATTTTAATACTCATTCTGTCTTCTGTGATTACTGATTACACTGCACAGTGCACGTTGCACAAAGTACACTACAGTCTACAATAAACTAAGTACACTGTATTGTGTGATATATGATCACAGAATTATACACCAATACATGTCTATGGATCAAAGACTTGTTTATTGTCCTGTATGTATGTATTGTCACAGAATATAGGCAGGTCAACTGTATGTCTATTGTCTATATATTATTATAGTTATTTGGTTCAGGGGATATGAACTTCATAGTTCATACGTGTTTGTATGGTTCTATAACAATTAATACAAAATCGTACCACCGTCATCAATAGCGCTGCAACTCATGGAAAAGTACTGATAACGGCCCGTTTATTACTGACTAGCTGAATGTACCCGGCTTTGCCCGAGTGAAAAATATTTGTATATCACCATACACCTCCCCGTCACCGTACTCGTCCACATCCCATCCCCGTCCCCGTCTATAATATCTTATAATTATTTTACTTTAATATTTGTGTATCCCCGTTTTCATCTCCATACACCTCCTCGTCACTGAATTCGTCCTCGTTCCTTTCCCGTCCCCAATCCCAACTATGTATCTCGCCAGTCTATACATATAATTTTTCATAAAATGGTCCGCGTTATATGTATATTTTTCGTAACCAATGGCGACCCTATTAAATCAAACAAATAATCTAAATACCCGTTAGGTTAGGTTAGCTAAATTAACTATTTTATGCTCGTTTTTACCCTTTGAAATGCGAATTTCGAAAAATCCTTTCTTAGTGCGCCTACACATAGTAATAAGTACATTAACTGAAAATTTCGAATAAAACGGTTCGGTAGTTTTGGCTAGGCGATGATGAATCACCCAGGACAAGTCTTTTTATATATACAGATTACTGAATACTGAAGCAGTGAAATGTTTTTAAATCAAATGTGTATTGTATGGTGTAGTACCTAGTATGTTTTATTTTTTATGTGTTAAATAGTAAAATGCCCTCAACTAAATGCAGTGTTCTTGCTTGTACTAGTAAAGAAAAAAAACATGTATTTCCAAACACTGACGGCGACTACAAGATTAGGCTGGAGTGTTGTAACAACGAAAAACTTTTTAAAATGGATAAATTATAGTTCGTAAACGGTATGCTGTATGTCACATTCATTTTGATAAAAGCTGTGAGAGCCCAGGAACAAGCAAACTCAAAAAAGGTTCATTGCCAACTTTGAACTTATCAAAAAGTAACAACACTATTAAATCACCATCGGTTTTGGTTTACATGTGTTGTATTGACATAAGGACATTAATGTCCGTCTTCTGTATTATTTGTATATCTGTTATGTGGCATTTGTCATCCGCGCACAAATGTCTATAAAAGTATCAATCAGGGGGTATGCAATCTTACGGATGGCATATGGTATTATATTAAATACCTAGGTATTTTATATTCTATAAGCTTCATAAGGTACAAAAAAATTAAAATCAAAACTGTGACAGAGAAAATGAGCCTAAGTGCAAAACTAATTTAATCAATCTCTATTATTTCATACAAAATACTACGGTTATAAATTATATTGTTACCAGGATCGAAAATAGTTCATAATCGCAACACCCGTAGCGCTTCAACCAGCACCAGTTGACGTGCCAATTAATGCCTCAATTCCGGTGGCGTATGGAGCCAAATTATTTCATCCATCTGAGTTATCACGTATTATTTATTATCAGTAGATTTTGATAAGATATTTCATAATAATAATATTGAATTGATTAGAATAATTATTATAATTTTGGATTTTATAGAAACGCAATATTGTAGTTTTTAATTATGAATACTTTAATTAATACCAGTATATTTCTTGGGTTATTTTTTTAAATATTATGGCCAAAATCCTCAATATTGGGCTTACTGTTACAGGCAATATGCTGGATGTAATACCAACATGAATTTAGAAAGTTTACATAGAGTATTGAAAGAAAAGATTATTTGCAGATT
The DNA here is from genome assembly GCA_027580255.1 of Therioaphis trifolii. Taxonomy (NCBI): domain Eukaryota; kingdom Metazoa; phylum Arthropoda; class Insecta; order Hemiptera; family Aphididae; genus Therioaphis; species Therioaphis trifolii. Next base: position 77,703,642 of record CM050404.1, on the reverse strand, counting down.
GAAAGTTACAAGTGTCTACAACTGTTTGTGTTATTTGGAAAAATATTTAACCATGAAGGATAATGATATACAAAAAAAACAAATACGAACTAAACGTACAAATAAATTGAAAATTCTTCGAATAAACCATAAAAAAATCGAAATTGAACCAAAATGTTCTATTAAACCTCTCAGCTTCAATTCCTGGCATATAAATTTGGCTCCACACGCCACCGGAATTGAGGCATTAGTTGGCACGTTCTAAACACAGGAATGCACATTGTGCGCATGCGCGGGATTTTTATCATTATTTTGGGCTGTTATCAATATATCATATCAAATCGGATGCATATAATATTCCAGAAAAAAAACCGCCAGAATTTAAATTGACAGAGTGACGAGTGTTTAATTACAGAAAATAAAAATACAGAATTTAAAATTACCAGAATGTAAAAGTCCCAGAAAACATTGAAACATAAAATAAAATGAACAAAAATAAATGCTATAGAATCTAAAATGATAAGAATGTATATCAGTAGAACTTAAAAATCCAGCAAATAATATTACAGAAATTCCGCTGAGAGTATAATTCCAGAATGGAATATAATAGAACACAATTTTAAAGAACGGTATAATCCATAAAAATGTTTGCTCTTTGAGGCGTTGATTTTGATCCTCCAGTTTTGACACCAGTGTGAGAGGGTATTTAAGAGAATTTGCAGATTTGTAGTTATTACATTGATATTACGTGATTCCGTGAAGATGGCTGAATCATCAGCGAAGAGAGCAATATGCGTGTGCGTGGTGATTGAGGGATGTCGGAAACGTATAGGTTGAATAAAATAGTACCAAGTTTGGAACCAGCAGAGATAGACTTGAGGTTAGAGGCCTGAGGCACTGTCGTTAATTCTGACTGAGTACCTATTGTTTATTTGAGAGGAATGAACGAATTATATTAAAAAGATATGTTGGAGTATTTATGTTAAGTAATTCAAAAAGGAGGCCTTCATGCCACACTTTGTCAAACGTCTTTGAAATATCAATAAATATTGCGCCAGTGATGTCTTTACTGTTTTAATAACAAATTTTTAAATGTATAATACATATTACATTATCGAACATAATTGCATAATTTTTAAACAAATAATATTGTTATATTAATAAAACATATATAATTTAACAACGTACACAAATAATAAGAGCATAAATGCATATTCCTGAGGTTTTTAGGGCATATAAATTCGGGCCCTACGTTATAAGAATAAGTGTTGTTAAAATAGTCTGATTATTTATTAGTAAAATAGGACAATTAGTGTCGAGTAGTGTAACGTGCGATACTCGTTTCTGTAACGTAGATACACTTTTAAGTAAGGTTAAGGTAACTTCGTTATTTTTATCATTTTGTAAGTAACTAAGTAGAAGAACGTGTTACATTATACATTTAATTATATTTTTATTGTTTGTGTCTGTATGTAGGGTTACCATTAGCATGGGCGCCGACTATTAGGGTGCTGCGGTGCTCAAGCACCCCATGAATCATTCTATGGGGTGCACTGCACAGTGCACCCCGTGAAATAAAAAGATAGAGCAATACGTAATTTAATAAGTTTATAATTTTTTCATTGTATAATATTTATGACGACAATATATTTTGGATGTTTTGATAACTCGTTCCTAACATACGTATATGAAATGAAAATAATTGTATGTATTATAATTTATAACTAATATGTTTATATGTATTTAAAAGTTTTAATATATGAAGAAAAAGGTCGTATTAAATAAGGTAACAATTTATGTTGAAAAAAAATTATTATTTATTTAAATTGACATTTATTAATATCTAAGGATTTTAGGCACCCCGTAAAATTTGGGAAACCCGGCGCCCATGACCATTAGTGATTAGTACTCTTATGAGCTCTTAAAATTTTTATACTCTCACTTTATTTATATTGGCAAAAATGTACTCCTTTTTCTATTTCTATTTAATTCCGAAAATACCGAACTGCTACAAGTCGTAATAAACTAATCGATATGATATGATTATTGTATTAAAGACAAAAGTTTGCTATCAAAAATTCGAAGCAGTAATAAATATTAAATTCTTAAACATATATATTAATTAAATACCCATGTAATTAAAATTATAAATAAAAACTAATTTTGTACCAAATATATCATATATGATAACTTTATGTATTTCAGTGTTAAGTATTTCAAGCATAATTGAGTAAATAAAATGTCTTGTTAGTTAAATAAATTATAAGTATTTTTCGTAATTTATATCATATCACACCTATAGATTTAATAATCCAAAATTAAAGAGATCAAGAAGTTGTTACAAGGCAAGTCATCATTGTAAGAAATAAAATTTCAATATCCACTTTTTTTTCACTTAAAACCCGCTCAAAATAATAAGAACTATCAAAAAAAATTTATAATTTTTCACAACATTTAAATTTGAAAAACGGTATCTATGACGTCAATTATTGCTTACACAGTCTTAATGTTATGATTTTGGACATTCCAGAACATATTTTTACCATGAACTTTGATGTGTAATATGTGATGAAAATCATGACCGTTCAAAACCTATAATCAACCTCTTTAATATCCGCTGTACTAAAGTCAATTCCTGCTCGCTATAGAGGTTGTTCCGTTCACAAAAATTAACAACAAAAGTACCAAAACAATAAAATACAAATCAACATTTGAAACCAGATAGTCAATTGATTAAAAACAATCTAAATTCTGTTCAGGAGATTCATTCTGCCCCTTATTATATTCATTTGAAAAATCAGCCACATACTCATTTTACTCATAAGCTTGCGCTTTTTATCAAACTAATATTACTGTTTTTAATTGTTGGGAAAGCATCTCATACTAAACTCAAACGTAACAATATAACTAAACAACCTACATTTTTCATGAATAATTCCAAAATAATCATCAATCTCCTCATTAGGGTATCTACTTACAACATGAATACACTATTTTATACAAAATAAATTAAACATATCTATGATAAATTATATTCACATTAGGTATTTTACTTTAGAGTACAATTGATGCCAATCAACACTAAGGCAAACTTAAAAAAATTTCTATTCTAGAAAAAAAAAATGTACAGATACTCTATATAATTGAAACAATTCTCATTTTAGATATTTAAGTCTGATGGTTTTTTTTTGGAGGTGATTTTTATGCTATATAATAAAAAATATTTGGAAAGATCCAGAGTCAAGTCAGAAAGATAAAATGAGTCATCAAACCGCTTACAAAAATCACGATATTATTTTTCATCCTAGTCCAATATACTGGCTATACACAATAGCAGGTATATAATAATGGTAGACAGAATTAGATATTTTCATAATTCTGGGCTACTTTGCTTGGTCAATTCAAACATGTAATTAATTTATGAGGGGGGGGGTAGTAGAATATACGATAAGACTAATTTTTTATAACTTATTTGTGTAATTGTATACGCTAGTGCTTTTGTATATTTTTTTATTAAAAAATTGAAGAAATTGAAGTACCTACCTATTAATTTTATAAATTAAAATGTATAAATAAATTTGAATACTGAAAATTTCAATTATAGCTCCTTATTTAATGTATAAGTTCAATGTCACTACCAGGAAAATCAACATCATCAAAAGAAATGTAATACACCATAAAATATTTCCTAACTACACTGGAAAATTCCCTCAAATGATTTAAGCTATATTTAATACCTATAGAAAATAGGCTGTCTTGACTAACAGATTTATCTTTTTTTTTTTTTTAAGGCTTATTCTAGGCCATTTAGGCCCATTGTCGCTTCAACTATCTCCCTCCATGCTTCTCTTTGCTTTGCCAGTTCTTCTCCGTTCAGAACTCCCAACTTCCTGAGGTCTACCTTGACTCGGTCCTTCCATCGTTGCTTAAGGTACGGTGTCTCATGCGCGACCCGTTACATTTTTCGGTTGCTGATGACTGACTGGTGTCCAATGCGCGACCGATCATTGCTACTCGGTTTGAATCATTACGATCTTTATCATTTGGTTTTCGAATTTGTCACACCTACATAAGTAGAATTGTAGAAAAAAAACATTGGCAGTATTGAAAGCAAAATTAATACCAATATTTTTAAAAGACCCAAAAAACGTATATTTTAAAGGCAAAGCAGCAGGATTTAGTTGAAAATGAAATGGCTTTCCATTTTGATTCTTTGGTTATATTTTTATAACCCATGTGTGCACAACCATACAACTCTGGGTGTTTTCGCACGAATTCAATAAACATATCGTCTTCAATTGGTGTAAAAATGTACATTTTGTTTTCTATAAGAAAACAATTCTGGAGCGTTAATTCCAGATATTTTATTTTCTGTAATTTTACGTTCTATAATTTTATTTTCCGTTCCTTTATTTTTCTGTTCAATTCACTTTATGGATTTCTAACGTTTGTGTCGTTTATTTTCTGGAAAATTATGGGCGTCCATCAAATCACACACATAATATTACCACAGCTGGGCACAGAACAATATCATATTATTACATTATGAATCAAAGTATTTAAAATTGAAACATTTACACTTTTCTTGGTCTTCAAAAAGAAGTTTGTTCTACAATAGAAATATGAAAACAGAATGTTCAGTTTCGTCACAACTTAAAAAATAATTTTTTTTTGGAGTAGTAGTGTCGTTAGCGCATAGTATTAGGCATTATTATTATTATTATTATTTTATACTGTGTTATACTATGTTTAATACTGTATAAATTGTTAATCTTTAAATCTTATTAGAAGTATTTACTATTAAGATAGTGTTATTTAAGTAATATCATAGATAAGTTTCATGTTTATAGTTTCAAATATTTGTGAATTGTACCTAATGTTAATACTCAATAAGATATTTAATAAATCACCTTTTGTTAAGATATTGATAAAGATTAGTTTGTGATGTGTTTAAATTGGGTAAAATGTAAATATAAATAAACATTAAAAGCCAACTCAGCATATAGTTATTGCTGTTTGATAGATATAAAGTGTGATGTACTCTGTCTGAATTTTTTGGTTTTTGTGTATTTGCATTTAATTATATTAAAATAATTCTAAATGGAATTTAACTGTGATGTTTGTAATGGTCAATTTTCCACCAAATTCACACTAACAAGGCATTTAAAAAGTAAACAATGTTTTTAATGAAATAAAACAAAAATCGTCAAAATGTATTTCATGTCCAAATCTAGTATTTTCTAAAAAAGTTTTATTAATTAGTCATTTAAATGATCATCATGGAATGTGTATTGATAAAGAAACAATACATTTTTTAAATGTATCTGGTAAGTATAATGATTTATTTAGTAAAAACATTCTTTCAATAATTTTTAATAATATACATTTTAATAAAAACTAGAATTTAAAAGCTGGTTAAAAGAATATGAAGTAAACAATATATGTGAATATGTCCTTCAGACAGGGAGTGTTGAAGACCAAGAAAAGTGTAAATGTTTCAATTTTAAATACTTTGATTCATAATGTAATAATATGATATTGTTCTGTGGTGATATTATGTGTGTGATTTGATATGATATATTAGTCCGTGGTTTAGTTTAGACCATAGACTATAGAGTAATAATACTAGACGCTCCTGTTAGGTTGGTTTGTAAATAAGTATATTGTGATATGATATTTGATATTCTAAGACCGTGTTTGATATTAACAGAGAACAATTACTCTGTTCTGTGCGTAGACCTTATACCACAGATAATGTATAATGTTATAGATTATATATTATCTATGCCTTATATTAAGTCATAGATATACATATATTATAGATGCTCCCTGTGCTCAAGATCATTCATACTATAATACAGAAGATATTAAATCAATAAAAAGATTTACTAACATTAAACAAAAAGGTGGACTTAAATTAGCTTCTGACAGCGTATACAAAACTGTAAGATTAACTGAAACTTTGTTTAAATCATTAATTATTGAAAAAAAAAATCTATTTGCTGAAAACATGGACCAGAAAATAATGATTTATGTCCAAAATGAATTAGCAACATCTTCAACAATATTTAAAGAGTGTAATGATTGTTGGGATTCAACTGATTTATTTTCAAAACCACACAAAATAGATTTAATAAATCAAATAACCAGAGCATACCTCAAGATACGAATACATGCTTATAGTAAAATATTGACATCTTCTATTGCAAAATCAGTTAGTAAAAGACATAAACTCACAAAGACTATTTTATTTTATAATATGTAAAACTGATAACTATTTAGTATTTTTATATGTTTATATTGTATTTGTATATGTTTATATTGTATATTTGTATTAACAGAGAACAATTACTCTGTTCTGTGCGTAGACCTTATACCACAGATAATGTATAATGTTATAGATTATATATTATCTATACCTTATATTAAGTAGGTTTGTTCTTTGGTGATAGGTGTTATCAGAATACGCTCTTGTCCTTATGAGTATTGTCAATTGTTGAAATTGTTTATTATTACAGGGATTGGAATAAAAACATAAATAATTAATTACATTTTAAATAATAACCAAATTAAAAATAATGTATGGCTATTGACTAATAACATTTTGAAGAATTTTGTTTACAATTTTATTATTGATATTTATGACTATAATAGTGTTTTGGATCTAAAGTTCATTAAACATAAATTTGAAAATAGAACTTTTTTAAATGTTTAAAGTGTTATCATTAATTTATTTTTAACTTTTTTAACTTTTACTTCAGCATTAAATGTTTATTTATTATGTTTGATTAGTATAATTCTAATTAATGACTAGACATGAAAAAAACATTATTTTTGTAAATGAAAACATATTAGTCGATGAATTTTTATATTTTTGATTAAATGGAATGTATTTTAATTTGGTACATTTATTTGTATATTACAATGTTTTTGCAAATATTTTTAAATTTGATATGATATTTATATGAGATCATATTCTAGCTTATTATGAAAATTGTTGTAACATGGCTTCAGCAGATCCAATGGGTCTCAGTAAAACTTGGGAACTTTCACTGTATGAATTACACAGATTACCTCAAGAAGCTATTACAGATAACACTGAAATCGCTGTATCTCCCAGAAGCCTTCATAGTGAACTGATGTGTCCAATATGTTTGGATATGTTGAAAAAAACAATGACGACTAAAGAATGTCTCCATAGGTATTGAAGTAATATTGTAATAAAAGTAATATTGTTATAAAACATATTAATTGGTTTTATTTAGATTCTGTTCAGACTGTATTGTGACTGCTCTTCGTTCTGGTAACAAAGAATGCCCTACTTGTCGTAAAAAATTAGTATCAAAACGGTCTTTACGTCCTGATCCAAATTTTGATCTTCTGATATCAAAACTTTATCCCAGTCGAGACGAATATGAAGCACATCAAACTAGAGTTTTGGAAAAGTTAAACAAGAGCCATAGTCAAGCTAATTTGGTACAATCAATAAATGAAGGCATTAAGTTACAAACTCAAAGTCGTTTGCAACGAACTAAAAGAAATCAACAAGAAGAACTAAATGAAAGTAGTTCTTCTACTCCAAAACCATCCAATTCAACTACCTCAAATCAAGGTAGAGATAATGTGACAAGAACAATGGTTCAAACAAAGGTGGCAAAAAAAATGAAGTCTGTTATGATCTCAGAAAAAGAAAGACCAGCTGCAACTTTGGATTCCTCAGATATCACAGAATGTGATGGAACATCAAAAGGTGTAACAGTAGATGAAATAGAACTAGTATTTAAACCTCATCCTACTGAAATGGCTAGTGATAATCAGTTAATAAGAGTTTTAAAAGAAAACTCGGTGCGTTACATAAAAACAACAGCTAATGCTACTGGTAAACATTTTAAATTTATAACTGTGTAACTTGTAACAATAATTTTCATTAAAACGATTAACTATAATAAATCATAGACCATTGTTTATGAAAATTTGATATTGTATATATATTAATCATAAAGTATATTGATATTATATTTTTAAGGCTGTTTCATTCTACATAAACTAAACTGCCCAATTTTTTATTTGAATACAAAATAATATATAAAATATGCTTATTAAAAACTGGGTTAATTCAGTCAAACTAAAAAAATTCTTATATTCTTACATCTATGTATACATAAGAATACATACAGTAAATTTTTGTTATGTCGAATCTCAAGAGGAATAGGAAAAAGTTTGAGATATTGAATTCTTTGAGATGTCAAGTTTTATTAAAAACACTACTAAGTGTAATGGTAGTTTTAAGAGGAATTCAATGTTAAATAATGAAAAATAATATATATGATGAAAAAGTTTGAGATAGTGACGTTCGACATAATAAGAATGTACTGTATTAAGTTATTCATTTTGAACTGATCAGGAAAGAATTATTTAAATAGAAATAAACAGTTTACTACTTATTATTATTATTATTATTATTATTTTATTTAATTTTTTTTATATTAACAGTCAAGTTTTAAACAAATGACTGAAATAAAATAAAATAAATCCATTTATTATTAAATGTTAGATAAATTAAATTGTTAAATACACTGATAAAATTTTAAAAAGCCCCTATTTAAAAAAATATGGCATCCATAGTTGTAAATTATGTTTTTTTATAATTACATATCTTTGATAATTTCATGTTTACTTGGTATTTTTAGTATACTGAAACAATGTGTACATTTAGGTTCTATTTTGGGGGGATAGGATGATTGAATTAGGAATTAATTACATTAAGTATTTCTGTAATATTCATAGAATATTTTTCTAAAGGTATATATTTTAATATTATGTAAGTTATTATGTTTTAATTTTCTTTTTGTACAACTATATCCAAAAAACTATTATTTCAAATAAGGGGTTTTTTTTTTTTATTTAAACAATTTTCATTAATTTAATCAACATAGTATGTGAATAGAGACCTATCTAATTGGCTATGAGTATAAATTAAATAGTACTAAGTTAAAAACACATAATACTTATTATCTTTATGTTTACAGAATATAATTTTTTTTTTCAGTTGACCATTTAAGTAAATATTTAGCCATGCGGTTGACCTTAGATCTCGGTCCTGAGCTTCCTGAACGAGCTCTTAATTTTTTGATATATGTTGCACCTATGACCGAACAATTCATCCCCCTCAATGGAAATCAAACGCTTCGCAATGTACATGATAAGTTTTGGAAAGTCAACAAACCACTGGAAATGTTTTACTCTTTTACATAATTTTTTTTTTTTTTTTATATATGTTGTGATTAGTGAAAATTATAATCTTATCCTTATATAAACTATCATTTATTATATATATATATATATATATATGTACTTTTCTTTTTTTATGTATTTTCACATTTTTAACTTTATTATGTAGTCATTTGGCTAATTTAGATTATTCTTTAACATAAATAAATTACAGTTAAAACATTTTTTTTTTGTTCCATTTTATTTTAAAAATCTTATGTATTTATGTTCATATTTTTTTTATTTTATAGATATTTGATCTTTTTATCTCCCCCCTCAATAAAATACTAATAATTTATTTCAAGATATAAACCAGGTTGCTTTTTCTCAATTGTATTATGAACATACATCTTAAAATGTATGCATTCTTGTGTAAAAGTGTTTTCATCAATGTCTATTTCGTAAAATTGTTGGAGTCTTTTGGCCCCTCAAATAATATCATCATACTATATCAGTACTGGGTAATTGATTCTTTATCTATGTTAATCAAAAAATTGAATTTTTCATAAATTTATGTATATCCAGAATGTTTCATTTCTAGTTGCTGCCTGATTTTATCCAACACGGCAAAATAAATCATTTGCAATTTCTTTTTACCATCCAAAACTATTTCATTCGCTCTAGATTTACCTTGTTCTAGTCAAATACAAGTGGTCTCACACGATGACGTATTTGGTCCCTTTTGTATTCTTGTTTCGTTTTTTTTTGCTTCTTCTATGAACTATTGAAACATTTCATCTGTTCTAATTTCAATCACATAACCAATTAAAGATTTATACAGATCAACAACATCTTCTAAATTAGCTGACACTGATTGCAAAATTTTACTTGTTTTATCAAATCGCTCTAACAATGAAGTCCAAAATACGGCCATGAAGACAGATTCGAATTTACTTAAGTTGTTTTTCAAATAGTTAATAATTATTAAAATATTATAATAAAAGATAATATTTTTTTTATGAGTAGCAAATTCCTCGCCCCCAAAATTTTGCCGATTCACTTGCTTGTTCTGCTTGTAGGGAAACCTGACGCTGAGTTTACATTAATAATAGTATTAATTTAGTTTATTTAAATGTTGTTGAAAAATAAATGAAATGCTTATCATTATACTATTTCACAATACATCTCAAAAACTACTCAGCGAATTTCTGAAGCCAATAGGGTTATTTGGTATTCAGCTCCGGGGATCAACCAAGTTTTCAAACTTAAATTAATCCTAACATTCTAATCTAAATGCTTCTGCAAGTTACAAAAGCTTTTTTTTTTATGTCTCTAGTCAAACATCACAGTGAAAATGTTCGCCAAAATCTGTTCAAAACCTTCCACTCCACATTATCCAACTACTGAAATTCTCTAATTGTGTATCTGTTTTTTTCTTCGGGTGACATAAAATGATGATTGAAACAGTAATAGCAAAGTGTTTTTCTAAGACTAAAAGATAAACCACCACTTATGAAACTACCCATACAATTCCATTATACATTTATACTTTTTTCACGCAATACTGCTACTTCAATGCAGAATACTAAATAAATATATTATCTTTTAATGTCCCTTAAATTCCTCACTTATGCCTACTGTAAAAATAAATAATTTACAAACTACAATTTATATATATATATATATGTGTGAGTGTATATTTATGAAAATATATTTTTAAGTCCCTTTCAGAATCTTCAATGAATTTGTTCCCCGTGATCAGTTTGATTTCCCCCTAAACATTTGTTTCTTGTTAAGCATAACCAGTAGCGGCTTGAGTTTCTGAAACCCAAGGAGCAAGCTTCTTAAAACCACCCACCTACCAAATATATAAAGCTGTTGAACATTATTTTTTTAGGTTCTTCACAAGTACAAAACATAAATTTGGTACGCATATTTAAAAAAAAAAAAAAAAAGATGCCCATATTGCTTTATTATTACCTATTATACTTTATTCGTGTTCTTTACTTCGTTATTCGTTTGGTAATTAGAAGTAGGTTGTAGGTACCTACCTTCCTTTTTATAAATATTATAATATATGTTCACCTTTCTGCTGTAGATTAATTGTAATAGGTACAATGTATGAGTAACTGATCTTGGTAATCCTATAACAAGCCACCTCTGCATTCTGATGCATAACCTATCTGTTAAGACAGAATAAGTGAACTCCAAAATTTATTATGTCTACCATATATATTTGTTTGTAAAATGTTTGTATGAACTGTACAAAACAAAAATGCAGTTAAATGTTTTGTTTAAAACATACTATAAAAATTTGTGTAAATATTATGTATAAAAATAGAACATTGTTATGACTAATAAACAAATTCTTTTACATAAATCAAAATACCAAAAATGTTAAAATTACAACAATTTATTCAGAAAACTCAGAAACAATTATTTTAGTTATAATTATTAAATAACATCACTACCTAAGACTTTTCTACACTTGGCATTGTTAAAAATTATTGCTTCACGTGTTATTAATTTTAATGAATTTTTATTTTTTTTAAATTGAATTTTGTAGCTAAAAATACTTAACTTAGAACACTTGATTAGTTTTATATCTTCAATATTGCACAATAATTCTTCACGATTTCCCCAATAAGATATATACGACATACGACATTTTTTCTCATCTTTACTTATGTATACAAAAACAACAAGATTATTTGATACTAACCAAGAGGCAATGTGTAAACCAGTTGTTAAACCAATACCTAAAAATATTGAAGTCATTGGTTAACCTTAACAGGAAATTAATTCAATGTTTAACAGTACCAACTAATGATGCACAAATTACTTCTTCAAGAGTCAAAGATCCAAGTAAATTTAATCCAAAACATGAAGGAATTAAACAAAATATTGCTGCTGTTTGAATTTTTTTAAATCTGTTAAAACCGATGAAAAAACTCATATTTGATGTTCTGAAACAGTTGAAATTAAAAATAACTAACAAACAATTTAATTAAAAACTACAGTAATAAGATTTGTATAATAGATACCTATGATTCATACATAATAAAGGATTTACAATTGATAATCTTACTTATAAATAGGATTAAATTGATTATCTTCAACATCTTCATTAGTCACTTGATTCATTTTGGAATACATGTTACTACACGATTTAATAAGAAAACTTCTTTTCACATTATTGAATAAAATTGTATTAATATATTTTGGCAATAGCAACATTTTCTAATGACAATTACTTTTAACAACAATTTTAGTTCTTTGATATGATCTAAAAAAGTATATTAACGAATAAAAAATAAATAACAGTACTTGCCAGTACCTACCTTTAGGCTATAATACGTACATAAATTTAATTTTTTTTTTTTTTATTACACACAACTTTGACATAAAATGTTTTTGCTAATTAATTAATTACATCACATTTATTACTTTTAATGACTTAAAATTAATAACAATGATTGATTATAATGAAAATAATGACTTTATTTTAAAATTTTAATATATACCTACCTTAGAGATAAGTTTCAGTCTATAACGTACAACTGTTGTATATACTAGTCTTATTACTCTGAGATGTATATTATTTTATGTACCTATTCAATAATAATAGAAATTTACAATGTATATGTATATATTAAATGATATATTATTATAAATCCAAATAACAAAATACGGTTTATCACATAGTTATCAGTGACTAATGACTATTATTGAACACACGGTTAATAGATATCTATTAACCGTGTATTGAACCAGGGCCTCGGTCTTAGAAGATCTCTTGTTATAAGAGATCATATCACGAACTATAATACAGGACTGGAAACGGATACTATATCACCGGAACCAAAATGATTGATGAAAAATACACGTCGATTTATTGCGCCCTCTATCTTTCAAAATATTCAGTATAATAATACCATTGATTATAAATACTAGTATTCATAATCAATGATAATACTTATTGATAACTGATAATGATTAAATTATACTTACGTTAATTTTTTATAGTTTTGTAGATTATTTTCAAAAACACAATTTACCTAGAACAAGATTCCTGTAAATATTTTTTCTTTAAGTTCTATGTATATTGTGTACTAACATGAGCTACATCACTAGGTACAGAGTATGTTGTCAGTAAATCATCACTCTTAAAGTGTTCAGAGCAAACATATTTTAATGGTTTCATTTGACTATTGACCTTACTTACAGCTGTATACCAAGCTGACTTTAAAGTAACATCATTTGGAACTTTAAATAGTGTGGTCTTAGAATTTCTTTTTATGCTTGTACATCCAATTACTGAGCACAAACGCATTTTAAGTTATGGATTTATCACTACTATAAATACTATAAATGAACTGTTAATTCATCTATATTTTCAGAGAAATAAATAACCATCAAATCTTCAAATTTTATAAAACAATTAACAAAGCTTAAAATTTAAAAATTGTTTACTATATAAATATATTTATGAATAAACATAATATACAACTATTTATTAGTCATAATTAAAATTGATAGATGGCGCTCTTAAACTACACGTACGATTTACTGAACAATTTCGACCCGTCCCACTACCCTTTCCCTGTCATGCCGTTTCCAGTCCTGTATTATAGTTCGTGGATCATATCATTCATATCTCTCTGTGCCATGGGTGTTCATAGATAATATATATTATCTATGATAAAAACCCCATGTATCAAGAAAGAGTCCAGACATTTGTGACCCGTCCCGCTATACAGTATACACCCCTCATCATATCGATACCAGTCCATTAAAATCATAGTTCGTGTTCCATAGTCCATACCGATAAAAGAATAATACTGGTTACTAGTCAATATTCATTACTCACTAATCATTATTAAGGCAGAGGACTTGTAGCGTTTGCATATTTGTTTTGCACGGTTACAAAAATGGCAGAGGACGAAACAAATACGTTTCATGCTTTTAAAAAAGCTATTTTTTAATTTTTATTTTGCATATAAATGCATATTTTGAGCAATTTTTGTTTTCAGGGCATATTTTACATTTTTACACGCAATTTAATACTTTTTGAGACACATTTAAACTTAATTCAATTTTTTTCACATCAACGTTTTTATTTCATACAATACAGTCAAAATGTTTGGATAAAAATATTTTTACTTTTAATTTTTGTTCCAACGTCGTACACCATACTACATCAGCACCACAGTGAACTGTATACCTACATCGTTACATCGTTAACATGGATATTTTTGATTAGTGCTAGAAGAAGAATTATAAAATTAACAAAAAGTCAATCATTAGAAATAAAAGTTACGACTTGATTAGGAAAATTAAGAGAAATGTGTATTTTATTTATTTGGCGGGGGCACAAAATATATTTGAATTAAGTAATCGTTTTAACTTATTGTAAAGCCTATTTATTTTACAAATACTTTTAAATTAAATAACAAAAAAAATTTTAGGTGCATATTTTAAGTGCATATTATAGGGGTTTTAAGTGCATACCTACGTGCTTGCATAATTAGTGATTTTTTAAAGCTACAAGTCATCTGCCCTACCCATTATTAACATCAATGTATTGTTATATTGTTTGCTATGTGTTTCTAAAAATTACAAATTAAAGTATGCCATCCAAATCTAGAACCAATGAACTTTTAAGTTTGGCTCAAAAATATAATACATTAACTCCCAAAAAACTTAACATTGATAGTTATAAATAAAGAATCTACAATTATTTATGAGAATATTGAAGATGAAAATTTAGGTGAAGACATTGAAAACAACAATTTAGAAAATACTTCTTTAAACACTACAAGCCCTAGTGTCTCAGAGAGAAAATCTTTATTAATCACCTTTCTAGATTCATTGGCTAATGGAAAGTCATTATTGCACAGCAAGCTCATCTAAGCTTTATTTAGAACCAGTTTGGAACACTAAAAGAGCCCTTTACAATTTTTACTGTCATGGTTTTTGTCAGAATCATAATACTACTCCAATGAGTAGTACAATAATTGATTTGGCCTTAGAGGAAAAAACATATCATTATCAGACCCAAAAAAGATGCGTGCGACACATGCACAGCATTTGAAACTGGGAACTTATCCACTGAAGAAAAACAATTACATGATAAAATGAAAATTGAGGCTAGGTGTGAAAAAGATACCGACAAGAAGTCGATACATAGTCTATACAATGGACCTGCAATCCGTATTACTATACCTAAAGTCAAATGTATCTTCTCAATACTACAAAACCAAACCAATAGGTAGTTCATAATTTTACTGTTTATGATCTCAAAATAAAATTGGAATAATGCTTTTTATGGAACTAAACTGAGGGTGGTTTAACTGCTAATGAATTCAGTTCAATAATTATATACTTTCTACAGATATTTGTAATAAATATGGCCAAAGAAAAAGAAGTTAGTATCATTTTATACAGTGATGGATATACTTACCAGAATAGGAATTCAACATTATCAAATGCTTTACTTAATTCATCATTAATAACAGGTGTTACAAAAGTATCTTTTGAGAGGACATACCCAAATGGAGGTAGAATCTATTTTTTTATATGCATTCTACGATAGAAAGAAAAATAATGTACCAGCAAACTATGTTATAATTTGTAAAAATACATGTTTTTAGAATCCATACTATGTTGAATATTTTAATTTTGTGTTTTTTAAATCTTTTTCTAACATATCGTTTTGTAAATCAATACGACATGGTAATAAAAAAGGAGATCCAGTTGTTACAGCTATAAAATCCCTAATGTATGAACCCAACAAAACTATTTATTATAAGCTAAGATTTACAGAAAATTGGTCTGATCTTTAATTACCAAGAGGAAGCTGTAAACAAAATGCTGTCAATTTTGATACTTAACCTCCCTTATATGAGGGCTGTCCAGAAACAGACGTTTTGAAATAAAAAATAAACAATGTGATAGGGACAAACTTTATTATATACATTTTAAATATAATCTCTTTGACTATTTTTCCACATAGTCGCTATTCAAATTAAGACATTTTATCATACCGTGGCACAAGCTTTTCTATACCCTCCCTGCAGAAATCCGCCGCCTGCGATTTCAACCACTGGTTAACACCGGCTTGCAGTTCAGCAGTTTTCCGACCAAAATTTCACGAATTAAACTCCGTGAAATTTGGGGAAAATGTTCAGAAAGTTCCGTAATCGAGAAAACGACGATTTTCACGAATTTTGTCACTGATTCTCGCCACCAGTTTGTCAGTCACAAGACTAGGCCTACCACTGCGGTCCTCATCGTGAACTTTGGTTCGGCCATTTTTAAAACCAATGCACCATTGCCTCACTCGGCTTTCACTCATTATTCTTTAGCCATACACATCACAAATCTGGCGATAAATTTCGATTGGTTTGTGATTTTTGGCCAACAAAAATCTTATCACAGATCGCAATTCACAATCGGCGGGATTTTCAATTGCCGAGCTCATTTTAACACCCCACAGCAGACAAAATACGAGAGACACGATGCACAGTGCACACTCTACCACAGCTGGATGCCAGGATGCGTAATGCGTATTGAGTTTGAGACTTTGAGTGTAGCCGTGTAGGAACAATCTGTCGCCAAGATTGCGGTGTTAACCCCGCCCACTGCTGCGCTACGCCCAAACGTCTGCTACATTCTGGATAGCCCTCGTACAAAGATTAAAAATTCAAAAACGAAAAATTTGAACATCTACAACAACTTAAATTGTCATTGGAAAAAATTTTCACTTGTTTTATGAAAATGTTCCCAAAGAGTAAAATTATTTTAGTATAAGATGCATTTCACTACTATTGTAAAATATGATGTGTGAACAAGTGATGGTATGTTTTGTTAGATAGTATTTTTAACTACATTTTGTTACTCATTTGTTTTTAATATTTTGACTGTGTTTTTCAAATGTGATTACCTACAAAGGCTGATGGTATATTTTGTTTAGTATTATTCTTTAACTATACTTCGTTAATCTTTTATTTTAATATTCTTAAACTACATTTGTTACTCTTTTACTGTAATATTAAAATTGTGTTTTTCAAATTATTATTAGATACAAAGGCTGATGGTATATTATTTAAAATATTCTTCAACTCCATTTTGTTAAATCTATTGTTTTAATATTAACCTATTTATAGAGTCAATACTATTTCTAATAATTTATTTTTTGAATGTGATGACCTATCAAGACTGAAGGTTTGTTTTATTTTATATTTTTCAACTACATTTATATACATTTAGTTAATCCTGTTTTAATATTTACCTATTAATAATAATTTATTTTTAAAATGTGATTACCTATCAAGACTGAAGGATTGTTTTTTTTTCTTTTTAATACATTTATATATTTTTTATTACTATTTTGATTTTGATTTAATATAAAAATAAAAAAGCACAATTTAAAAGACCGCAGAATCAGGTATGATTTTCTTTACATTTTATGAGTTTGTTATCTCAATATTGTGATAAAAAATGTTTATTACTTTAATATAAAATACATGATAATTTAACCCAACTTGTTTACATAAATTCATAATAATAATTGATATTATTATGTACCTTTCATGACATCCTCTCCATAATTAATTAGTAAAGTATGTTATGAATAATGATCATAATAAGTTAAGTACCTATAATCTTCAAATAGTTGGTATCATCCTTAAAATTTTATAGGTTTATTAATGATAGATTATGGTTTTTAATAATTATTATAATTTATAATTGAATAATTTATTGTTTTCAAATATAATTTCAAAGTTGAAATATAGCAAAAAGAAAAATAACCTGACTCCAAAAAACTGTGGTTTTTCATAAGAAATTGTCCTAACTCCTTTTTTAAGTGTCCTATTTGAGTTATACATTTAAATTGTTAAAAAAAAATATTGACAATACTATAAATAATGCACACACACACATATATTAGGTTTTCATTGGTTTTTAAATTAATGAAACGTTTTTTGTTTCTCCTGAAAAGTTGTCATTTTGGAGTTAGGATAATTGCGACTTAGGCCGACGATATTACACAGTAATTTAAGTTGTAACTAGTGAATTAAACTAATTCAAGTTGCAGATAAAGTTACTGATATAGACAGCTAAATAATGTATACATAAATGTGTAATTAAATATAATATAATAATATAAATAGAATTTATTTAATATTTTATAATGTTCAAACATAATTGTAATTTAATATTTTTTTTTTATATGTAAGAAATAAATAAAATGTATTTAAAAGTTTTATATTTATATAAACAGTAATTATATTAACAGTAATTAACATTGTATGCAGACACTAGAAAAAAGTAATGCTTAAAGGAGTAAATAAAGAAAAATTGCTATTAGGATATCAAAAGTACCTAAAGGGGAGGAAGAGATCTACTAGTATATTATAGATTAAAAAGAAAAAAAACATTTGTGATAACAAATAAGAATACAAGTATTGAAAAAAATATTTTTAATTTGACCAATTAGGTTTTCTTTTTTCAACAAATGATTGTAATCCTTCTTTACAATCATCAAGTTTTAAATTTTCAAGCATTATTTTTTCTCCATTTCTGTAAATAAATTTGTCAACACAATTACACATCTTTAATTATTTTAGAAACATTATAATTTAAATAAATAATAAATTGAAAATATAACTACTTGTAAGCAGATCTCAAAGTATCATCCATTTGTTTATAAAAAAATTGCTTCCCTAAAGAAATTACATCACGGCTTTTTTTACCTATTAATATTGTCAATTTGGTGATTTCATCATCTAAAAATAATATCAATTAATATATATCTTCATGATACTATATTTTAATTATTTTAATTTACACCTACCTAGTACTTCTGGTTGAACAACCTTACTCACAAGACCAGCTCTAAGAGCTTCTTCGGCATTAATAGGTGTTCCAGTAAATAACATATAGGATGCAGTTTTTGTTGACACTACTCTACTCAAAGGAATTCCAGGAGTAGAACAAAATAAACCAAGATTTACACTAAAAGTAAAATACTTAAAATCATGATTTTTGTATTTATAGTATAATTTTTTTAACTGAAGTAGATATAATTGACTATTTTACACACCCAGGAGTTGAAAAAATACTACGGTTTGTACAGATTGCCATATCAGAAGCAGCTACCAATTGACAACCAGATGCTGCAGCTACACCATCAACACAAGCAATAATAGGTATAGGACAATCTATCATTGTGTACATAAGTTTTGTTGCCAATGAAAATATTTCTTTTTGGTTTTCGGGAACTATCTATAAATCAAAATTATTCAGAAGAATAAAATTCAAACATTAGTTTCAGATGTTGGTAATAATAAATTAAAAATTTGTATTTTAGTGTTAAGATTAAAATTTAATTTTTAACTAGATTGATAAATCACATGATTACTTACAAGCTCATTAAGATTATGTCCTGCAGAAAAAACAGGTCCATTTCCACATAAAACAATGCTTTTTAAAGATAAGTCATCCCCCGCAATTTTTATTTCTTCAATTAATTTTTGAAGTAAAGCAATAGACAAAGTATTTCTATAATAATATAATAAAATATTTTATATTTGTAAATCATAATCAAAAGTTAATTATTCAAAATTAATCAATAACTTTTCAGAATGTTTATGGGCAAAAGGTCTGAATGAGAGTACCTACGACTATTCAGTTAACAAGTACTCACTGCAACAAAATATAAATGAAACTAGAGAAAATTAATTTAGAAGAAATAATAATGCTTAAATATTTGAATTAAACACATAAAATAAATTTTTAAATAATAGTAGGTTAATAAGATATACTTATATTGGGGAAGTAATACCACCTTATTTCCCGGCCTTTCCTCATTTCAAAAACAAAAATATAAAAAAGGATACTCTTATATTAAAGATTATTGATTTAAAATAATTATAAATTCATTATAATTGTTGGGTTGTTTTTGGAACTTGGTTGTATAAGAAATGAAAGGAGCATGATAATGTGTGAGATTTACTTGGATGTACAATGGTATCATTTTCAGAAAAAAATATCTTAAGAAGAAAAAACATAATTGATTTATGAGTTAACAAATAATTTTACTTACTATAAACACATTTTCACGAGAAAATAATAATTCACTAATTGGAAAATATATGGATACTTTACATCATTTTTAAATCATACATGTTTTCACATGTTCTTATAATAATAAATTAATACTTACCTAGTTTTAGGATCTGATAGAGTTATTCGATATGAATTAATGATCTTGATAGAAGTAATTAAACTCTTACAGGCTGTTGAAGACATATGTCTATATGATTGCCATACAACTGTTTTCAACATTTTTATTTTTTGTTTATTGAAGTATACAATTCTTAAATTTTATAGTAATGCTGGAAAAATGCATTACTTTTATTAATATTTCATACTACTTTATAAAAACTTTAAAAGATTTATTATAAAATGTACTTTCATAAAACGATAAAAACTTAAATTAGTTTAGTGTGGTAATTATTATATATATATATATATATATATTACTGACAGTATGTGCAATTCAGTCATTGCATATAATGTTTAGGTATTTTATAAAATACTAAAATTACCAGGCGAATTATATAATACACATAATCCTTAGTTGTTATATATAATTCCTTATTAAAGTTAGGTAGTAATAAAATGTTATAATATATTAATATTATTGAATTAGAGTTATTGGATTAGAGAATCCAAGCACAAAAATTAAATCAAACACCTAACAAAAATGCTTTTAACTTACGAAAAAATGAAACAAAAAATTTAGAAATTCAGGCTGATAAAATGAAAAAACTGTCAGACAAAAAACTTCCTCCAGTTGAGATTGGTTCAACAGTTCAGATTCCAGTATCGGATGTCGACAAAGACCGTTTAGATGCTCACAATATACTAACAGTCGTAACTGAGATACATATTAAAAATATTTTATACTAGTTTTTTTTCTTTTTTTTCTAATTGTGTATTTTTTAAAAGATTACAGATGATTGTTTCTATTGACTAGGTACCAAGAATGGTACTTGTCTTAGTTTAAGACAAGTATAATATGCTAGGTCACAGTTCACCAGAGCATATTTTAAGGAATTTTCAGAGGGCGGTTAGTTAATTCATCTACAGTTATACCTGTTGTGAAATTTAAGAATTACATGTACGCAGAGCACATTTTAAGGAATTTTCAGAGGGTGGCATTTCAATAATATGTACTAACAGAGGAGGGCACATAATAGGGAAATCTACTCTTTTGTATCAATGCGTTATTTTTAGGTTTATTTACTGAACTCTACTGAGACATGATTCAGCATTGCCGATTTTTCAATAATGATACCTTAATAAAGTAAAAAGAACAATATATATATACAAGTATATACACCTATTTGTATATGAACTTAAAACAGTTTTTTTTTACCACCAATAGCACTTGTTGACAATTACAACTGGAAACTACACAACTACAAAGAAAAAATTATTTCAATAATCTTAGTATTATTGATTTCATTCGATTAACACTGAAATTTCTCGTTATGAGAATGTGTCAGTGAAAGGCACGATCACCCAACACTCGGTAGCATTTAATTATCACTGGGACACACACTAGTGCTACGTACTTGTATTGTAAAATATGCACTGCAGTTCACTGTTTGTCAAAAAAAAACTATTACATTTAGATGAGGTACCTGCAGCTGAAGAGATTATATTGCGATCTGTTGCTAGTAAACAATCAACAGGCAATGGGCAGGGGTTTACAAAATGTACATGTAAAACAAGATGCCATATAATATGCCCCAATATATCATAATTTAAAATTGTATAATGTTAATATAGTATACTATTATAAAATTAATCACAAGTCACAACTATTTTAATACTTTGCCTAAATAGGTTTAGGTGCTCTATAAAATGTCTAGGAAATATATATATATATATATATTTTTTAAATAATTTGCCTAAAATCAACTGGTGTTTTATATAATACCTAGGCAATATATGTAATGAGTAATGACTGTATTACACATATTGCCGGTAACATAATATATATAGTTGATATAATTATTAAAAAATATAAAAAACTTGAATAGTTAAATATAAAACAAACAAAAATAGGTAACTATTTAATATAATCCTAAATTTTAAATAATTGTATACTAGAATATTTTGAAAGAGCACAAATTAATAATTTAGAACAATATGCTTAAATAATTTACTCCAAAAGAAATTAAGGTATTTTTTAAGCTTTGTAAATTAAATGTTAAATATATTATAAAAATCACAGTATACAATAAAAATGTGTCTCAAAAATGGCAAAGCCTATTCACATTATTACCATATTTTTAAGATAAATCATATGCTTCGGTAGCGCAATCTCTGACTGAGAATTAGTCATTAGCATAAACACCCAAAAATTCTGGAGTCCCCTTAAATATTCTCAACTAAATTTTTCTATGCACTCTATTCTCCTATATCATATTTCATGTTAGTAAAAAAAGTATATCAGCTGTGATATTCATCATGCAAACAAAATATCAATTTATAAAATACTACTTATTTAGGATATATTAAATATTTCTTTGGATAACCTAATAGTAGAAATGATAGTGTCAAAAAACTGAATCATTAATAAATCAATTAATGATGAATATACTACAGACAACTTAAAAATTATTCAAATTTGTAAAAATTTATTTTAATGGCGTAGAACGAACTTTACCTATTTCATCTTATACTTACAAGTTTTACTCTCTATGTGAAGAATCAAAACTTGGTTTAAGATCAATATACTACTAAATATATTTCATTAAATATTTTGTAGATTGAAAAATAGGTATTTCTAAAAATATTAATCAAAACGACATAATAAAACAATTTGCTAATAAAGACAAAAACATCATTGATTATAAACAAATTGTATATATAATCAATTATATTAATACACTTCATGATGTTCAGATGTATTAAATAATATGAAACATTTTTTAAAATATTTTCAAAATGACTATTTTTTTTTTTTTTTTTTTGTTCATAAACTGATTACAGTAAGGATCCAGTAAGGAATTTATTTTTATCAAAACATGGTCAATTATATTTTCAAGCTATGGCGGAAGAATTAAATCATAAGAACACAATAAGTTATTTTTTTTTCTAATAAGTACATACTATAGTATAGGGCACTTAATATATTTGTCTATAGCAAACCAAAAGGTAAAAATTCAAATGTATGTATTATCAATATTATATCATATTCTGTTAATATCCATTATAATCTATAATCTAATTAACACGACCGCAATACTTTAAAATATAAGAGAATATGACTATAGGTATTTGAGGAAATGGGCATAGTATTTTGTTTAACATTACTTTAAATTTACTTACCCATTTCAAATCTTTTTATCTTCAAAAAAATTAAACTTGCTTGTTTCAAATTAGCTGCTTGGAAAATGTTGATACTTTTAAAATTTTAAATTTAATAACTTTAAAATATGAGTATTCAACTAATATCTAATAAGAACTCAGCAATGGATATACAAAAGCTGGATAATCCTTGAATATTTTCTATTAACTATTAAATAATAAAACAATTTGCATTTTGATAATAAAAATGACCTTATCTTACAATAGTTATAATAATAATTTGTAATTAATATGTAAGTACATGTGATCTAAATTCTAAAGATTGTAATATTACGTTTGAAGTGCTGCACAAATATATAGAATAAGTAACAATAATACATAAACATATATAATAAGTATTTTAATCTATATATCTGTTAAGTGCTGATAGTAATATTAATTATAAAATACAGGTATAATACAACCACCATGGAATTAGGTAACACTTCCTCTAAAGTCTATAACCACTGCAATTTTAGATTTTAATATATGACTACGATATGTACCTATATTGTATTCTTTATTGATAAACCAAATTTATTTGCGGTTTCTTAAAAGGCAGATATAATTTTCTATTGTAGTTAGTTCTCTAAAAAATATATCATAATTATTTAATTATCGTGGGAATAAAATATAATTGATTCATTATTATACTACTAATTAGTCAATGGTAAAAATTGGTAATGTCTTAATCTGATTATTTATCATTAGTGATGGGATAAAATAACAGTAACAGTGATTTAGGTCCGGGCCACACGTCACACGATGCGTTTTTGCCTTTTGGCGCATGCGGCGAGATGCGTTATCACCGCATGCGTTGGGTTTATTTCACAGTGTAATAATTTACTTAAACGCTTATAAAAAAAAGTCTGTCACGATTTTTGAAATTTTTTTAGAATCCTTAGAGAAGTATACGAGCAAAGCAATATAAGTTTCATATGTTTTATATTTATAAAAGTATTTGACAAATATTTAAATTTTTATTAGGAATAAACTTTTAAAGAACAAGGTATTTTCAAAGTTCTATTTTTAACCCAAAAATAGTCAAATTGTTTTGAAACTGTTTCGAAGCATCTAGTGCCATGTTAATAACATAATATGGTGAAAATTTCAAGTTTATAGCAACACTACTTTAGGAGAAATGACGAAATTACTAGTCGATTTAATTAAACTGCCGTTTACGGCGAATTTCGCCGTTTTTGCTCCATTTAATGCTATTTTCCGTTCGTCTGGAAAAAACAATTGAGATGAGAGCTTAATAAACCCTCAATGTAGGTACCATCTACATCAAATTTTCGATCCGAGGAGTGGCAAGATGAAAAAAAATAAACAGCATTGTAAAATCATATTAAGATCCTTCGCTTCACTCAGAATCTAATATATTATACACTACACGTTATAGCAGGCAGCTCTTAATGTCCAAATTTCCTATATTCATTTCATAAACAACAGAGTACCTACTTTTTTATAAGAAGATGATGAAAATGAAATGCATTTATAAATAAATTAAAATAGGACGAACAAAACGAAATTTTAACTCCGGGCGAGCTCCAACCGCAACATGCCCGACACTGAGATCTGAAGCGAGTGTCCGCCGTAGTGCCGTCTGCCGTCTGGATACTGGATAGTGGATACTGGATTGTATAGTCGGAACGCGTTCGGCAATATACGCCGCACAAATATAATCATCTCTATTCTATGAGTATAATGCAGTCGGGCTCGGGACGTTATATTTTGCCCCCACTCCTCGTACACATTCCACAATATCCTGTCGCGTTTATTTCTTTTCTTGTATGTGCGCTCGGAGACAGAGACCACACACGTGGTCTTTCCTCGCACCGCCCTTCCTCCTCCTTACCCGTACCACTGCCATAGCCCGCCATTATATTATTACTATTATGCACATCACATCAACATTATGTATTTGTATATATGTGTGTTTATATGATTGTATATATATTTAATATTTCTAATACACGTTACATATCGTCGGGGAGCCGGCCGGCCGGATGAGAGTCTCTGTCTCCTCTTCATACAGATGTTTTTTTCTCAGGTCCGACTAAATCTGACGCACTATGATAGAATTTAAATTATATCTACCGTTTTCCGATCCGTGACTCGCCGGCCTAAAGCAATTGTTTGTTTTCAATTACATTTTCTCCACAATGTAGCGCTTGCAATTAAAAACACGATTTGTCCAGTCGATCACTATTGCAAACAGATCTCATAAAATTCATATACACACTATATACACTTGCTTCTGCTATATGTACAATTAAGATTTTAGATATTAATTATAAGGAAATTAAACACGATGCAGATTAACACAGTAAGTATTTATTACTACCATGTTATCCATTCAGTTAAATCTCAAGTGTCAAAATTAATTTTTAGGCGATACTGAAATATCAACTAATCACCTTTCAATTAGTGTTAATTTTTCCATCACGAGTGTCGGGCTTATTGAAATCTAAGAAATTACAGTACTGTGAAAGGCCAAACTCTCGATGTGTGGATATGAACCAATCAACATGCCTGGGTGTAAAATTGCCGTATACATCAACTTCCACTGATCTTGTTATGGATGTAGATACTCCAGAAGAAGCTCAAGTTTGTTAAAATTTTTATGCCTTATTGACATCATAATTCCATTGCTAAAATATAACTATTATTATTTATAGGATAGGTTGCTCTATTGGCAAGGACTCAAAAATGTTCCAAAATGTTGGGCTGCTATTCAACCACTTCTTTGTGCATTATATATGCCTAACTGTGAAAATAACAGCTTGCATTTACCTTCTCAGGTAATTCACAGTTTGTGTGAATGAATGACTTATCATCTAATTGTTTGGAAATGAAAAATACTTTAAATGATTACTGTGTTAATTTTTAGAAGTTTGGGTCTTTTAATATTTACCAACTTTTTTACATAAAATGAGCATAAAAATATTGATCTGCTGTTTAACTAGATAGGTACTGAATACTAAACAGTTTCAGTTTTATCATTATTCTCAATTTTATTGCACAGTGCACTATCTTTGTTTAATTTTTGATCCCTTTGTAATTTGAACTTCAAATATAATAATTAACATTTAGCCAAGCATATTATATTATTTTATATTATTATTCCTTCAATTTAATGAATATAATAAAATAAATATTAAATAAAATTCAATTTTTTAAATATACATTTAACATAATACGATTTTTTAAGTATTTTATTACTACTAAATTAAAACTACTAAAAAATTAAATCAATTGTTATAATAATGTGTTGGTATTTTTTTATTGTTTACTAAGTGGGTTAAACTAGTGATTTTTTTTTTAAACCAGTTAAGTGAAATTCCTTTTGACCTAATTTACATTGAATGAATTTAAAAAAACATATGATAATAAATATTAAAATACTAAAAATATATTTATTGAATTAAGTAACTAAAAAATATTATGTATTCGTACACTGGATGTATTTCAAGCTAATCTTTTAATTTTAACAATTCACAAGTTGAGAATTTAAAATAAATAAATTTATAAATAAATAAATTTTAAAACAAACTTTTCACTTTTCTTAGATCTTCATGTTTGTATAAATTTTAGTTGTCTTAAACATCAATCTTTACTTACTATTACCAAATTGTAACTCAGGAAAAAATATTTTTATGGTACTTTATTATTTGACCAATAGCTAAAGAAATATGAGCATTTAAAATTTAGAGAATTATGAAGTAGTGGTAGTACATTTTTGCATGGTTTTTCTTACCATTGCTTAAAGTTTTAACTTAAAATGTATTTCAATCTTTAAAACTGTTGCCCGAAAAAGAAAAAAAATTAAATGTTAAAATGTTCATATATATATTTATATATATATATATATATATATATATATATATATATATATATATATATATAAATATTTATATATATATATATATATATATTAGTAATTAATTTTACAAACTTAATTAATTAATAATGTTTGATTTAGGAAATGTGTAGACTTATTGAAAATCATTGTCAAATTCTTAAAGTTGAAAATTCTTGGCCATCGGAGTTTAATTGTGACAATGAGACTCTCTATCCTTTAAAAATATGCAAGGTAAACCAATTTTTTATTTTATCATTAATAATGTTAACAGTATTAAATAAGGAATAATATTATATGTAAACCTATATTATCTACTTGATCAATGTCTATGTTTTATCTGTATTGTATAGTTGATATTTATGGAAATGGATGTCCAGTTTTCTAACTTTGTCCCCATTACAAAATGAGCAATTATGTCACTTACCAATGCTTAATAGTTTTTTGTTATAATTTGGTTTATAGTTTTTCCCATGTGCCTTTTTATTGAAAATGTATCAATTTCATGAAAATATGGATAAAATAATTTATCTTTCTTATGAACCTGATGATTGTTTTGAAAAGTGGTTTAAGTTTTTAAATTGGACATTTATATATACATAGATGTATATATTTAGTAACAATTTAACATTTTAAAACATTATTTAATGAATACTATACATACATATATATATATATATATATATATATATATATATATATATATATATATATATATATATATATATATATATTAGATATTTATAAACCGTTTATATTTACACCTTAAGTATTTCAGGTTTTCTTTTTTTTACTAACATTATGGAGATATATGCTTATAAATATCTCTACATAAATTCTACCATGTTTCTAGGAAACTTCAATAAGTTCTTTGTTGGCTACTGTATTTTGCTGTGCTTAATATGCAAAATTCAACAAAATGTATATCTCAAACTTATCTTTCTAATATTTAAACTTTACAATCATTCTTAAAATATTAATTTTTATAAGAAATTTTATATACTTAATTATAAAAGTATTTTTTTATAAGTATAATGTTTAAGTTATACTGTTTTTGTGTTGAAGTGTGTGATAATTATTGAAAAAAAAATATATTCATAATAAATGATTATTTTTCAGAATGATTTACGTGAATTAAAATTCAATTCAACTGCTGGACGTTGTGAATATCCTCTTGTACAAACCTACAGACCTGAAAATTACCATTATCCAAATTTTGAAGGCTGTGATCTTCAATGCTATGATCCTTTATTTTCCCTGGATGAACATAGGAAAATACACAATCTTATTGCATGGACTGCAACAATAGCAGGACTTTGCAATATATTTGCTGTGGTTAGTTAATAGCTATAAAATATTTCAATAAATTATAAAAAAACGTCACATGTTATTTAAATTAATTTTCAGCTTACATTTATGATTGAATGGCAATCTTTAAATCGATATCCTAATATTGTAATACTTTATATAAATGTATGTTTTTTATTCATTTGTTTTGGATGGTTGTCACAATTTTGGTCTGGCGCTAGAGACGATATTGTTTGTAGAAAAAATGGAGCCAGAAAAACTTCAGAACCTAGGTTTGTTTTAAAAAAATTCATTTATATTTTATTTTATTTGTTTCACAATTAAATAATGTATTAATATGTTTTTTTAGTGATGAAGATCTTTCATGTGTGATAAACTTTGTTTTCTCATACTATTTTTTAATTGCTGCATTTATTTGGTTTGTAATATTCACATATTCTCTCCATACAACATTTCAATCATTTGGTAAAATTTAAAATTTATGATTTTTAGTTAATGTGTTTGTTCATTATTAAATTATTTCATTTTTATTTAAGGAAAAATCCATGAAAAAATTGATAAAAAGGGTGGCTATTTTCATTTATTAGCATGGTCTATCCCATTAGTATTTTGTGTTGTTGTGATGGTGCTTGGAGAAATTGATGGAGATAGTGTAACTGGTACATGTTTTGTTGGCATCAATAATAAAATATATAAGATTATATTTGTACTTCTACCAGTTTTAATATCGGTTATGATTGGACTATTTTATTTGGTGCGAGTATTATTTGGACTAATGGCGTTAAAGAAAGAAAATACACAAGTTATTTCTAAACAAGCCAAGTCTAAAATTCATTCAGCTGCTATAAAAGTCGTTATATTCATGGTTTTGATTATTGTGTTTGTTTCATCAATGTTTATGTGTTATATACACGAATACATTAATGATCATTTGTGGAAAGATAGTCTAAGAAAATATATTGTGTTAGTATTTTTTGTTTATTAATAATTATCTAATGTATAATTGTCCTATACATTATTGATGATTAAATTAAAAAATATAATTAATAACAAAAATTATGTAATTTTTTAAGTTGTAAACTTGGCATTACACCAGATGCAGACATAGGGAGCTGCCGTATTGAGTTAAAACCAAGTGTGTCTAAAAAACAACTTTATATTTTAGTACTATTTGGAAATGGAATTTTAATGTCATTTTGGGCCTGGACAAATCAAATAGGCAATGCGTGGTGTGAATGTTTAATTCGTTGGTGTGTATATAATATAGTGTAACTGATTATCAAATTTATATGTTTTATTTTTAGGTTAAAAAAATGGAGAGGTCATGAACAAAAAAATCAAGACTCTACTAAGTATAATAAACATAAGCTAATTGCCAGTGCTTTTGCAAAAAGACACCAACTAAATAGTAATGAATTTACTGTTACATTTTCAAAAGAAGATCCATTTGGTAAATTGTTCATAAATGGCTTAAAAAATTCTAATTTAACTTAATACATATATATATATATATATATATATATATATATATATATATATATATATATATATATATATATATATATATATATATATATATTATAATTTTTTTTTATTCAGTAAAAATAACTACCCAGTATTTATAGAGGAAAAACAAACAATGGTTATTTTAAAATCATATTTAGTTTTTAATTGATGTAAAAAATTGTGTATAACTTACACCAGTAATACTTTACTTACTTTACTGAACTAATCAGTAATCATAATATGCTCTCCTTCCATAATATGCTAATCATAAAATAAATTGTCATTGAGACTAAAATCAAAACTTTAATTTCATGGTCAAAATATTCAATTTACAAAAATTGTAATTTAGTATCCAACAAATAGTACGGTTTTCACTCTTAGATTTAAGATTGATAGGCAACAGAAATCCAAACACTTAAAAAGTACGATCAAAACAAAAATGATAAAGAAATAATACTAATGTATTGTAAAATGACTAAAATATCCAAAGAAAATAAACAGTAAAAAATAACTGATATTTTTTTTATTTGGTACATACAATAAACTTGTTATGTATATTTTGCTAAAATATAAGTTTATACACTTAAAAAAAATAAGTTTTTCACAATTCTCGTATCTAATAGATAAAAACATGGTCATATAATAAGTCATGAAAAATTTAATTAACAAAAATTGAAGTGATACATGCAAAATTATCTATACTTTTTAATTCATACAAAATCCACTTTTATACTGTTTCAAATGTTGCTTAAGAAGTATGTTTTTAATTTTAAGCTACATTATTGATTTCAATATCAATTATTATTGATTAAAAAAAAGTATTTTTATGGCGTGAATGTTACAATAATTATTTTTAATTTCATACTTTAATGAACTAAACTGTCATTTTTTTGACCAAATATTGAACCAAATAGCATAGCTGTTAGTTTATAAACATTTTTAAGTTTAAACGAGAAGAGTAATTGACAACAAAATGTTATGAAATACTAAATTGAATTTTTTCAGTTGAATATTTTTATTGACCATGAAGTTTTTTCCAGAAAATTATCTAAATTACATACAATATATATTTAATTTGTACACTATGAATAATTTTGATTTTTTTTCATTTATGAATCAAATGAACTCAAAATAAATAATATTTTGATTCATGAAGTATTTTAAATGATTATAAAATAAACTTTCAGATATATTGTTAGAAATTGCAAGTTTAATTTATACAAAATGTGTGAGTATTTTAATATAATATTGTGAAAATAAACAGTAAAGAAGATTAAAATTAATTTTAAATAATATTAAATAAGTTTAAATAGTTAACAACTTTTATACAACTATTTATGAAGGTAAATATTATGAATGTAATTCTGCAATGTTTTTGCAATCATCTCTTTATTTGATTAAATTCTTTAATTAGTTTTATTAACTTGCAAACACTTATATAATATTATACATAATTAGTGATTTTGATGATACTTAGTTTTTTTAATTATTTAGGTTTGGTATTTGGATTAAATAGTAACTTAACTGATAATATAAGTTCTACTTGGGCAGCTGCATTACCTAAATTTATTCGTAGACGTGGAGCTTTAACTGGTGAAGAACAGCTATCAATTTCATCTTCATACATGCATTCAGATTCTGAAATTAGTTATAGTATGTGTCAAGTTTCAGTAGAATCGCGTAGTCATTCATTGGATTCTACTATATCAGTAAAAGCATTTGAAATGACTCGTAAAGTACGACGATTTTCTAAACATGTTAAAAAAAAACATAAAAGAAGTAATAAATTAGTGTATAAACTTCCTTCGTCTCAAAAAGGAAGTTTTACTTCACAAGATTTAAATCGACAAGTAAGATAAAAATATTATTGATTTTAGTTCAAAATTGTTGAATCTTTAAATTTATTCATATTTTCAGTTAACAATAACATTTCCCGAAAATCAAAATGTGCTATCAATGCCTGATATAGGGTCACAAACTACACCTATACCTAATTTAGAAAGGAGAGCTGCATCAGCCGGTATTGATGAAAGCCTTAAAGAACAAATGAAATCATTGAAAAACTTTTCAATATCATCCTTAAATTTAATTAATAGCAAAATGTTTAAGATGAGTCTTAAAGGTTTAAGTGGTAGTGAACAATCTGAACTATTTATGATGGAGGATATCACAAAGTTTGACTATAAAGGCATGTATAAATCTGTTGCTATCGTGGACTCTGACATAGACACCGATGAAGATGAATCTAATAAATCTGATACAAATTAGAAATAGGATTATTGTTTTCTTACCAATATGAAGAGTTTTGAAGATTCCTAAAATGACTGTTTTATATCTTTAAATGATAATATGATTAATAATACAAATCTGGTACTCGTCTAATATGCTACCTACCACTATTTCGTTGGTGTAGTATGCTACCTACCAAAAAACAACAATATTAATAAAAATGTATTACTAAATAATTTATTGATTTACCGTTGTCAAGTACTTTATAATATTTCAATACGTCATTATATATTATATACTATTTTTACATCATTCCAGAAAACTTCTAATAAATTGTGTTGGGTATTAATGGACCGCCACCATTTTTCTATTAATTGTCAGTCTAACAAATCTGTTGCTCCTCGGGTTTTAATTCCGTATTTAGTTTTGACATGTCTCCATATACACTCAATCGTTTGTGTTTTTGGCGCCTGTTGTAGGGTCAACAAAAAACTCGGAATGATTGACGGTTTCGTGATGATAACCTATATCTTTTAAGGTACTATATGCTCGCCATTGATCTGAATAAATGATTGATCCTAGTTCTATTTAATTTTGTATTATTGTTAATAAAGTTGCCTTATCTTTTTTTTCACTTTAAAAAATCTTGATTTAATAGAATAGGACACTTACGCGAACACAACACAGACAATATAGACTAAAATAATATATCTAACAGTAAGTTATCATGGGTCTTGGTGGATCAGATATCATAATGGCTATTAAGATAAAATTTTGTACAACTGCTATAATATGTTATTTATCTTAGTGACTCAAATGTACTTTCCTGTAATAAAATAAAATAAAATAAAAATAACTATGGTAGGTAGCATACTACACGCATACAGTTTTTTGGTTGATACCATTTTATGGTAGGTAGCATATTTTGACGAGTACCAAAAATCTAATAATTATTTTTTATGATATAATTGGGTTAAAATGTCAAAACAATTTTTGTTTCAAAAAAGGTATAGGCACTAATTTAATTTGAAGAAATTGAGTGTATCTACAAACTTTTGTAATTTGTATTCTTAAGTTGATAATATAAATGTATTTAAAGATCTAAATTGAACAATAAGTAACTACTTTTAAATGTATTTAATAACAATATTGTAGTAATTTTCTTTTTAAAATATACTTTTTTGTTTAATTTTGTATAAAAAATACAAACTAAATAAATATCCTAATTTTGTTGCAAATAAATTTAATTTTAACTCGTTATATATTGTTGGTAACATTTTAAAGAACGACTTATAAGGATAAGACAAAGAATTCTTTGTAACCATACTAGACAAACATGATGTTAGATGAATCATAACATTAACAAACTAAATATTAATAGGAACTTATCTTCTGTTGATTCAACATCAAGTAATACTTTCACGTTCTTATAAATTATAGTTTATGGAGTATATTATAAGGTATCATCGTATTTTCTCACTAATTTCTAAGTATGTAGTTAAAAAAATCAGCTCAACATGTTATAATTTAGTTCCATTTTTTAAACATTACTCCAGAAATAGAAACTAAATTAAATCATTGACAAACATAATTAAAAATCTCGATTACTGCCTCTTATTGTGTACAAATTACAGAAATCTTTGTAATACTGTTTAAAAAACAAATAATTAGCTTGGCCCTGAAGAATTAATTTTCTTAATAATATTTATAATTTATATCTCTGAACATATATACCCAATCTATATAGAAAAATAATTTAAATGCTCAAAAAGAGAGAATTTGATTTTCACACGTGTGTAACTAGACAAATCTTATGAAGTATTTTTCGTAATTTATATCATATCACACCTATAGATTTAATAATCCAAAATTAAAGAGATCAAGAAGTTGTTACAAGGCAAGTCATCATTGTAAGAAATAAACTATCAAAAAAAATTTATAATTTTTCACAACATTTAAATTTGAAAAACGGTATCTATGACGTCAATTATTGCTTACACAGTCTTAATGTTATGATTTTGGACATTCCAGAACATATTTTTACCATGAACTTTGATGTGTAATATGTGATGAAAATCATGACCGTTCAAAACCTATAATCAACCTCTTTAATATCCGCTGTACTAAAGTCAATTCCTGCTCGCTATAGAGGTTGTTCCGTTCACAAAAATTAACAACAAAAGTACCAAAACAATAAAATACAAATCAACATTTGAAACCAGATAGTCAATTGATTAAAAACAATCTAAATTCTGTTCAGGAGATTCATTCTGCCCCTTATTATATTCATATGAAAAATCAGCCACATACTCATTTTACTCATAAGCTTGCGCTTTTTATCAAACTAATATTACTGTTTTTAATTGTTGGGAAAGCATCTCATACTAAACTCAAACGTAACAATATAACTAAACAACCTACATTTTTCATGAATAATTCCAAAATAATCATCAATCTCCTCATTAGGGTATCTACTTACAACATGAATACACTATTTTATACTAAATAAATTAAACATATCTATGATAAATTATATTCACATTAGGTATTTTACTTTAGAGTACAATTGATGCCAATCAACACTAAGGCAAACTTAAAAAAATTTCTATTCTAGAAAAAAAAAATATACAGATACTCTATATAATTGAAACAATTCTCATTTTAGATATTTAAGTCTGATGGTTTTTTTTTTGGAGGTGATTTTTATGCTATATAATAAAAAATATTTGGAAAGATCCAGAGTCAAGTCAGAAAGATAAAATGAGTCATCAAACCGCTTACAAAAATCACGATATTATTTTTCATCCTAGTCCAATATACTGGCTATACACAATAGCAGGTATATAATAATGGTAGACAGAATTAGATATTTTCATAATACTGGGCTACTTTGCTTGGTCAATTCAAACATGTAATTAATTTATGAGGGGGGAGGGGGGGGTAGTAGAATATACGATAATACTAATTTTTTATAACTTATTTGTGTAATTGTATACGCTAGTGCTTTTGTATATTTTTTTATTAAAAAATTGAAGAAATTGAAGTACCTACCTATTAATTTTATAAATTAAAATGTATAAATAAATTTGAATACTGAAAATTTCAATTATAGCTCCTTATTTAATGTATAAGTTCAATGTCACTACCAGGAAAATCAACATCATCAAAAGAAATGTAATACACCATAAAATATTTCCTAACTACACTGGAAAATTCCCTCAAATGATTTAAGCTATATTTAATACCTATAGAAAATAGGCTGTCTTGACTAACAGATTTATCTTTTTTTTTTTTTTAAGGCTTATTCTAGGCCATTTAGGCCCATTGTCGCTTCAACTATCTCCCTCCATGCTTCTCTTTGCTTTGCCAGTTCTTCTCCGTTCAGAACTCCCAACTTCCTGAGGTCTACCTTGACTCGGTCCTTCCATCGTTGCTTAAGGTACGGTGTCTAATGCGCGACCCGTCGCCGCGACCAGTTACATTTTTCGGTTGCTGATGACTGACTGGTGTCCAATGCGCGACCGATCATTGCTACTCGGTTTGAATCATTACGATCTTAATCATTTGGTTTTCGAATTTGTCACACCTACATAAGTAGAATTGTAGAAAAAAAACATTGGCAGTATTGAAAGCAAAATTAATACCAATATTTTTAAAAGACCCAAAAAACGTATATTTTAAAGGCAAAGCAGCAGGATTTAGTTGAAAATGAAATGGCTTTCCATTTTGATTCTTTGGTTATATTTTTATAACCCATGTGTGCACAACCATACAACTCTGGGTGTTTTCGCACGAATTTAATAAACATATCGTCTTCAATTGGCGTAAAAGCTATTGCTGACATATGGAAACGTCGTCGCGACCGGTCGCGCTACACTGCTCTGGTCGCAGTATAGTCGCGGGTCTCGACGACAAATTATCTGTCGCGCGTTGCAGTCACGAATATAGGACACCAGTCAATAGGAAACGCAAATAAAGGGTAGGGTGCGACCGGTCGCGCATTAGACACCGTACCTTTAGGCCTTCCTCTCGAACGACTTTTGTTCGGTTTCCATTTTGAGATGATCAATATAAGTTGGTCGTCTGCTCGGTTGCTTAATTATCTTGCTTAATTTTGTTTAAAAATGTTTAAAATATACAAATATACTAATTATGTTAGATCTCATTATAATATTTAGTTTGTCTAAGTCTGACTTAGACCAATATTGAATTAATGAGTAATGACAACGAATTTCAACATAATTTCAGTTTGATAATGATATGATAATAATAATAATAATAATAATAATAAATATAGTGATAGTATGATAAAACGCGCGCATTTTAAACGGGCCAATGAGAGCGGCGTATTAAAGTCCGGCGCTGGGGCTATAGAGGGTTTGGTAATACGCCGTCCGGCCCATCTTAATCTCTGGCTCTTGATTGTGGCAGCTATATTGGGTTCATTAAATAGATTATTCAGTTTTTTGTTTGATCTTATTTCTTAGTCCCCTTCATCGTTTCTCTTTGATCTAAATATTCTTCGCAGGATTTTCCTTTTGAAAATCATTAACTTGTTTTTGTCAAATTTGGTAGACGCCCATGCTCCACAGGCATACAGTACAATTTGGTCTAATGAGTAATAAATAATTATATAATCTTATTTTTGTTCTTGATAATTTTTTAGATTTAAATAATTTAACTAATGAATAATAGCATTTGTTGCCAGCTGTAATTCTTCTGTGAATTTCTTCGTGGCTATCTGCCTGCGAGTTTATATTTACTCCTAGGTACTTAAAGTTCCGAACTCTTTCAAATTACATGTCTTTTACTACTAAGGCATTTTGTGGATGTTCTCTGCTACTCTCCTAGATACAATCATGAATTTGGTTTCACTTTCATTAATAATGATTTCAATCTTTCCCCCTTCCTCATTGAAAATTTCGGTTGTTCTCTTGAGACTATCCTCTGTTTCTACTATTACAACTATGTCATCTGCGTATGCGGCTAGTGCTACCTGTTTTCCTTGTTTGTTCTATATTCAAACATTGTGGCTCGCTTTTCAGTATTCCTCTAACTACCGATTCCAACGCAATGTTAAATAAGACCGGAAATAGAGCATCACCCTGTTTTACCCCTGTATTCACTGTAAACTCCTCTGATATCAATGAGTTGAACTTAACTTTGCACCTTAAGTTTAGCTCATGCTTTCACCATCTTAATGAGTTTAGCTGGTACCTATTCCTAGTTGGATCATTACATTCCATAGCGACTTCTTACTATCGAGTCGTAGGCTTGTTTAAAGTCTACAAATAGCAGGTACACATCTTTATCAAATTCATGCCTCTTTCGTTATTTGTTTGATAACATGTATTTGGTCAGTGGTGGATTTTCCAGCTTTAGAACCTGCTTGGTATTATCTTACTATCTCTTTAGCATACAGTTTTAGTCTATTTAGGCTATTAGTTTTAAAGGGCCCCTAATGATACAAAAAGATAGTAAAAATTAAGATTGAGTCTATTTTATCAAAAAATAAAGGCTATCAAGCAGTTTTCAAAATATCAGGTATATTAAATGGAAAAAAAGAAGACACATATGGTTTACCTGAAGATTTGAATTTAAATAATCAAACATATTTTAAAAACTGTCCAATAACATCAGTTGACGTAGAACGCTCGTTCTCTATGTACAAAAATGTACTCACTTTCAATCGACGTTCATTCAAATTCGAAAATATCAAAAAATCTTTAATTATTCAATACAATTTTCCGGGTAAAATAACATAAAATAATTAGTAAAAATAGTAAGTAAAGGAAAATTTATTTTATTTTACAGAGCCAATAAAAGAAAACCTTGAAGAAAACTAATGACCACTTTTAATAGTATAAATACAATTTTTTATAAAAGAATAATTCATTTTCACACATTTTTATTGTATATTTAAAATAAAAAAATATTTGCATATTTGAGTGCATTATAACATTTTTTTGCACATTTTTGTACATTTTTGATGATAATCTAATGCATTTTTGCATGCATATTTTCATAGTTTTCCATGCAATAAGTTCCGAGCCCTAGTTATCACTAATTAATTTTACACAAGATTTAATTTTCTATTTGCTAATGCAAACTTTTGCAATATAATTTCCCCATTTATTTTGTTGGTAAGATCTCTCTTAATGCTAAGAGTAGATAGCTTTGTAAATCTTTCTTGGCCCATACTGGTGCGCAATCAGTTTTTCAATCTACGCATAGCTGAGAAGGAGTGTTCGCACGTTGAAGAGGACATTGGAATTATCATTCCCGCATGAACTAGTTTATAGACATTTGTAAGCGAACATTTAATGCATTGGTTTTTCAGGTCTTCAAATACAAAGTTGGCTTGTTGACTACTCTTTAGGACTAGCATTTCTGCTGATAAGCTTACTGTTGATATTTTCAAAATATCCTAATAAGTATATCAAACATTGAACAGATTAATACAATAATATTTCAAAAGATATGGTTATGTAATAACTATTTTAAATAGTACACCTTAATACCTTATAAGCGTTTATAAAACAAAAACTATTATATTCATGAACTATTCGTGAACTCTGTATTGGAAAAAAAAATCCAATCCAATAAACCACAATAAAATACAAATGATTGATGAAATACAGAAATAAATTTTACAGGAAACTGGGGGTGCTAATTTAAAACCAGGGGGTGCTAAGCACCCCCTAGAACCCCCCTATGTGCGCCTATGCCTATATGTGAATATAATATAGCTGGTGTAATTAATGGTTATGAGCTAACTTATACGAAAACTGAAACTAAATAAATACGTTATTCATTGTAAAACTGATAATACATTCCTCGTTTAGAGTTATTTATTTTCAGATTTAGGCCTCGGTCACACGACCGTTGAAAGAATGGACGTCGTAACGGACGTCACTACCCCAGTCACACGAACGTAGAATAGAACGTCAGTCGTTGATTTTGCATCTTACATCACGTCATAACGTCCGTCGTAGCATGTATCGGACGTCGTCGACGTCGACCGGACGGTAAATCCGACGGACGTCAAGTACCTATGTGACCGTCGTTGCAGAGCAGTATTCCATAATTCAACAAAAGACGTTATGACGTCCGTCGTAGGTAGCGTCCGTTCTTTCAACGCTCGTGTGACCGAGGCCTTAGGTGCCAGCATTGATATTCAGTAATATTCTATAATCAATGGTGCCAGGCAGACAAATGTATGTAAGATAATGCCAAGTTTTTATTTAAATATATATGCTGCAAACAATGATGAAATTAAAAGTGTGCAAACATTAAAAATTTGGAAATAAGCTTTTTTCTTTCTTGTCATGATGTGTTAAATATTGAACATTACATAAAATAAACATTTTAATTAGGTAAGTACCTATATAAATTGGTAAATACTACTCTTTTATTTTTAGATACCAAATGAAACAATGAATGCATTAGTAGAACGATCATTCTCCTTATAAAAATATTAAAACATTTTTTACGGAGTAAATCACAAAAGAACGGCTGAGTGATTTGTTGATTATTTCCCTTGAAAATAGGCAGGCACAGAAATTAGATTTGGAAGAAGTCATTGACGAGTTCGTTCAAATGAAGGCTTGAAAAGTTAATTTTAAATTATTTATTAAACATATAAAAAGGTCATTGTAAATTATTAGGAAGTGAAAAAATAAATACATTAAATAATTTTTTTGTTGATATAAACTTTTATAACTATTACCTAACTAATATTTTTATTATAATTTATATTAAAGGTAGCCTCGGTCTTTTATAGAGCCACCAAGTTTCATGCTACGCCACTGGATAGCCGATAGTCCAATAATTTTTCATACACATTTTAAAGTTGAGCATTTATAGGTACAAAAATAGTTCCGTAAAAATTATACAACCATTTACGCTTATAAAAAAATTCCTGAGTCACGATTTTTGAACTTTTTCAGTATATTTATTTAAGTGTGTGAGTATGATTATAATAAACATTGGAAATTTTATTTAAATATTAAAAATTTTATGAGAGATAAACTTCAAAAAAACAAGGTATTTTAAGTTCTATTTTTAGTCTAAAAGTTATCAAGTTGTTTGGAACTTATTTTAAGTATGTCGCTATATGCATTTGATATATGATGCAAATTTCAAATTTCTAGCAATTAACTTTCCGATTTATGATTTAGTGAAAGTGTCGTTTACGTTAAATTCGAGGTTAAATTTTACTGTTGATAGGAGAGAACTCTCAAAGTAAAGTACCATAATATTTATTTTATTAAATTTGTGCAATATTTTTAATTATATAATACAAATTAAATAATTGAAAAGCAATTATAGATATAACCTAAAACATAAAATCAGGTTCAAACTGTTCAAAGGTAGGTAGTGGTTCTCTACGGAAGCAGTATCGTTCCAAGGGACATTTTTTGTTTCCTCACTAGAAGGCGGTAGGTTTTGGAGAGGTGTTGAAATTTTGAAAAATGTTAATGTCAGGAAAAAAAATGAAAATTCGAAATATTTTTATGAAACTAGGGGTAAATGGCATTACCTTGATAATATACTTTAATTATGAAGTATTTGAATTTTTTAATTATAGGTTATCGACCTATACTACCTACTTATTGAAAATCGGATTCATATTTGGTGATCTTGGCAGTTTTTACAAGATGATGTCAACTTGATATTTAAAAAATGATATTGATTTACTCTTAAAAAACTTATCAAGGTACTTAAACCTTTTATATACTTAAATAAACAAAAACTGATAAATCATAATATTTTTATTAAGTTTAACTAACGGGCTGATATATGTGAGTACCTACTTCAGTAAAAGGTAAATATATTAGTTTGTGATTTAACATTTGAATTTTCTATTAAATTTCGACCTTTTAATATAGATAAGAACTTTAACATAATGTGACCTTTGCTTTTAATAAGAAGGTGATATTTATCGTTATAGATGATTGGCAATTGCTAGAATGATATATCACATAGATGATTCAACTAAAATACTGATTCTTAACTCTCTTTTACACTGCATTTTTTGTATTTTTCCAATCATAAATTTAACTAACAAAATCAATTCGACAATAGGAACTTAAATTGATCGTGAAGGTATGTTTTGAATAATACATTTTTAGTTTAAGTGAATAAACAGTATTTTATCATAAATGGATTGCAAATATTGTTTATGCACTTCACAGTTAGGTATTTTTACTAAATTATTAATAGTTAATAGTTAATAGCAGGCAGCAACTAAAAATTCTAAACATCTAAACATTTGAACCATAGACCTTATACTTAGTATAAGGTCTATGATTTGAAGTTTGAACACTGAACAGTGAACAGGCTTCTATGTTTCGAAAATTAAAATATTGGAGATTGATATCATTGATAATCTAAGGCCATAGTTGATAAAGAAATGAACTAACAGTGATATCATTCTTTGTTCATACCTTGAGTCTTTTCTCTTCTAATCTACCATTATTTTAGTTTTTACTCAATGGTTTTTACAATTGTTTGATAGTTATTATCTACAACTGCGACTTATTCAGATTAAATCAAAAATCATATCGTATCATTCAAAATTTATGTATTTTGACGTTTTTGTTATAATCATAAGTTTCAATGTAGATTTGAAGATAGTAAAATTGATCAAACGTGTTACTATTTAGTATTTACTGAACGATTTTGGTGAGTCTCATCCTCGCACATTAGTAAAGTAGACAGATATTGTAAAATATTCACCCTTTGTGTGATCATATAATTAATATTATGTTATGTAATAGCCTAATACCATTCCTACTATAATGGTGAAACCATATTAACTCAATAAATAAAAGAAAATAATTAATTCATGTTTTTACAAATATTATTTTAGTGCTCAAGTTATTTAAGTAATGGCGTTAGATTTAAATCAGATACCAGTCTTGCCGGCCAAGACTGTCTTTGTTGCACACTTTATATTAATTACCTGGTAAGTGGATTATTATTAAGTATGTTTCTTTTCTTTACATTTATATTTCTGATTTTACAGGGGTGTTCAAGGAAGTTGGAGTCCAGATTCGTATCTGTTTTATAATATTATGTTTTTGGCATGTCTATTGTGGGCAATGCATCAAACAGAAAATGAAAAACCAGCACAATTAGTATGTACCTATTTGTTTCAATTTTTAAGTAATACTATACAATTGCATATAATTTTGACTTAAATCATTGTCTTAAGTTTTTTTATAAGTTTGTGTATCAGAAAAATAATTTATTGTTACTTCATATTCACAGCTTAGTTAATATAGTATGGCTGTATTTGAATATTAATTGATAATTATTTTTTGCATTTCTTATTTAGATTTTCCCTCTATCTCAAATTTATACATCTGTTTTCTGTATCATGTGTGCTAATTTTATACTTAAAAATGTTTTATGAATTTCTTATTTTATGATTAAATGGATAGTAATTTCAATGTTATTTAACTTGAACAGACATTTTTACTATTTTAAATTAAAAGAATTTTATTTTATCCTTTTAAATTTACTTATTCATTAAAAAAAAAAAAAACTGAACATACTTTGCTCCTTAGGTATTTACCTTAGATATTCATTACTCCCTGAGCAAGATATTGAAGATGGCTATATTGAATTTTACAGAAATGATAAATTATTTCTTTAGTTTAAAGATTCTGAGCAAAGTTTTAGTGTATAATATAAACCGTTCATATATTTAACCGTTTTAGTCTAATAATTGTTAATAGGTTTTTTTTTTTTATCAAAACTGTTAATTTTATTTTTTTTTTAACTTAAAGATTAAATACATGTTGTTTTATTTGTATCTAAAGGTTCATAATGATTGGATGGTCCAATCATTTTTAGACACATTTAAATTTAAAATTTGATGTAAAAGCATTAAAATCCATAAAAATTGTATAATTTTTTGTAACGCTTATAAAATAAATCTTAGGTGAAGATTATTGAGATTACTTCAGTATTGATAATTAAGTTTATGAGTAAGGTCATAATGTATTTTCAAAATTTTTTTTATCAAATTATAAAAATGCTATTAGAAAATAAACTATTATAATTATTTTATTATGTTTGTTATTATTCAACCCTGTGTAGGAATTTGATTATGTTATATATTTTATGTCCATGCTTTTAAAATAAATTATGAAGTAAGATGTAAATATTGATAAAAATGTTTTGCTGATAAAATACTTTATACACAAAAGATTCACTTTCATAATGGTTTTTTTAATGGATTACCTCTCACCAATTTATTTTCAAACAAGCTAAGCCAGCATTCAAAGTTTAATTAAAAGAAATAAAATACATGTGTATACGTTTCAGGCAAATAATTATATTGCAAGTATCATGGCATTTAAAATGTTGAACATAAAAACATTTCAAATAATATTTTTAAGTATATTTATTCAATATAATAAGTCATTTATTCATATTCTAATAATTTTTATTTGAGCAAAATTTTTATGAATATAGAAATATGGATTTTTCTTTTCAATCATACTGAAAGCTTAATAGTTTATATTTTTAAATTTATTTTTTCTACTAATTTTCTATAACTTGTGTTTATATTTTCAGGCCATTTCTGTAAACCTTGCTGCAGTATGTTTAGACATAGTTACAATTTATTGTTTTTTCCCCAATATATTTCGTAAGTAAATATATCTAATATTAAATTAATTGACCAAATTAGAATTTTGGGGCCAATGTTGACTTTTTTTGGTTATAAATAGGTTTTTCAGATGCATTCAGTGTTCTCTGTGTCATGGGAAATTTGATATTACGTTTTGTAACTCTGTCAATTCTAAGCCGAATGTGTATAGATAGCAGTAATGGAGTTTCCGATGGCATACCGTCTCCCTTACAAAATTACATAAGTTAGTAATGTATACTTTTGAAGTTAGATTTAAGTTATTAAAAAGTAAATAAATCTTTTAAAGGTAGAGGAATTTCAAATCCACAAGCATATGAAGACATTGAACAACCTCCACAACAGTCAGGAGGCAATGCTGCTCCTTTTTTTACACCATACCGTTAAAGATTATAATTATTAAATATACCGTAACTCATTTTACAACTGATATTACGGCATAAAGTCTCATTATTGTGTCAT
Source organism: Therioaphis trifolii (assembly GCA_027580255.1). Classification (NCBI taxonomy): domain Eukaryota; kingdom Metazoa; phylum Arthropoda; class Insecta; order Hemiptera; family Aphididae; genus Therioaphis; species Therioaphis trifolii. Next base: position 77,658,994 of record CM050404.1, on the reverse strand, counting down.
AACTGAATATTTTGTTTTAAATCAATTATTATTATATAATAAAATATATTAAATTGTATTTATTGTAATTTATTAATATAAATATAAATTCAAAATATTTTATCATATGGAAATGTATATTTTAAGTATAAAAATAAAAAATATTATATTTATTGTATGTTTGATATTGTATTCAAATAATTTAATTTAACAAATTTATAGCACATTGTGCAATTGTCACTTAGGTCTATAAAATAAAACATTTGATTTTGTACTGGATATTTTTAGGAGAGCCTGAAAATGAATATTAAAAAAAAAACCTTATGTTGAACTCTTATTCACTTCATGATGCATTATTATAAGTTTGATAGCAATGATACATTTGTTATGTCAAAAAAAAAAAAAAAAAAAAACAAATTGTTCTTTATTTCAGCATTTATTATTGTAGAAATTTATAAGTAACAATTAAAGATAAATCTATTAATATTTATAAAAATATGTAAATTGGTACAAAATATAAATACTAAATAGGTGTATTAAGTTTACAATGACAAACTGCAAAATTTTGAGGATATATACTTATTATTATACTAGCATATTTCCTTCAAATGCATAAATATTCAATTATTCTGATAGGAGTTCAGAATATTTACTTTCAAAAATTATAAACATGCTTGCCAACCATGAAATATCAGAGATAAATTTTTTGGATCTCTAGCTTCTTGTATTAACCTATTGCATTGTCCATTAATACTGGCTGCTGCAGATCCAGCTTCCTCCATACCACATAATTTAAGGCGAACTTTATTGAGAGACCTTTCAGCTAATTTATTTAGCTCAATGGCTAACACAAACAATTTAAAACAACCAATCATATCAAACTTAATTACTTTTTATAATTTAATAAATAACTTACAACTATTTTTATCAGAATTTTCAAATGATGTCTGATTTTGAAGTTGAGCTGCTTTTTTATCTGTTAATGTCCATTCATAACGTGGGTCATGTAATAAGACTTCAATAACGGTGACAATTACATCTTGATTTTGGCGTAAAACAGACATTGTCTTTTCACAACATCTATATAATTAGTGTATTAAAAATATCAAAAAAAGTCTTTCCGTCAGTCAAAAATTCTACAGTTAAAATATTATAACTAAAATATCCAATTCCAAAAAATTCAATTTAGTACCTTGTGTAATTTATAATTTTAAGATTAAAGGTAAAAAAATGTAATACTAATACAGTTTGAAGAAAAATAGTTATAAAATCTAATAAAATTTTAAATATTGATGGACAAGAAAAATTATTTTAACACTACTATATAAAATCATTTTCTTAGTCAAATTTTGAAAACGATGATGTAAAAATATTGAAAAGAATAGTAGTTTTTTTTTAATTATTAGAATTTAATGTTTATTTAATCAGAGTATAGTAAAGAACACATGTGAAAGAGTACTAAGTGGGATTAATGGTATTAGATTATTCAGTTTGTATAGTGTTATATATGAATTCAAATTATACTTTCGAAAAGTTCCTTCTATTCCACAAATACCCATACCATCTACAATATCTCTGGTCAGTCTAAATGGAACTGTTTCTGGTGTACTCAATAACATTCCTTGTTCAAATGCAACACCTTAATTACAAAAATAATATGAAATTTTTTAAGTATTTCAAAAAATAAAATTTGAAATTTTTAAACACTTTCTACTTGAAAAATAATATCAACAACTATGCATTACCGAAATCAATGTGTATAAGTTCAGCAGTATTATTATCAATCAATATATTTTGAACATGACGGTCTCCAAGACCTAATATATATCCAACCATAGAATTAGTAGCAACACTAGGAAAAAATAAAAATGATTTATTAGGTAAGCAAAATGCAGGTGTTTTTTACTACCTATGGATATAAGCTTGTCTTCTTTCAAACCAAATTGAAGGTGATAGGAATTTTTCAAGAAAATAATACCTAAATACTGGTTTTAATTTTTTACATACATCCATATATATTTTTAGTCTTTTAAATTGGCTATCTCCATTATCTTTAGATGACTGAAACAAAAATTTTAGTTTAAACACAACATAAATATTAGAAAATCACAAACCAAAGATAAAATACCAAGAGAGAATGAATATTGATTTGACTTGTTAGTTGTTAATAAACATTAATAATAATGTAAAATTTTTTTTCATACAAAAGTACTTTTTTCAAGGTTCTATAGAACCATGATTTTATATAATGATAAAATAAACAATTTATGAATAGAAATATCAAACATATTTGAATATTTTGTATTGTTTATTTTAAATAAACTGATTGACATAATTTATTTAACCCTTTGAGTCCGGCTATGGGAAAAAATGAAAAAAGTAAAATTTTTTTTTGACAGAATTTGTTATTGTGGTCCAATTAAGGTCTCCGATTTTTTTCAAAATTTTTTTTTTGACCCTCCCCCCTCTATTTTGACCGGGACTCTGATGTCCCGCCAGGTCAGAACATATCAATAAATAAAGGCATTTATTTTCTATTACCGATTCAATTGTCCGGGACTCAAACGTCCCGCTAGTACTGAAAGGGTTAAAATAAAATAGAATTATACATACTCAAGACATATGTAAATAAAATATGTTCAAAACCAAAAATGAAAATTTATATATTAAAATGTGTCCATATCTGATAATAATCAATAAAAGTCAATTTCAATCAAAGCAAAAATATGTTTTAAACATTTTGCAAGTACATATATATATATATATATATATATATATATATATATATATATATATATATACATATATATATATATATATATATATATATTGTAGTTAACAATACATTATTGATAAAATAGTATCATAATATATACTATTATATTGGTAATAAATTTAATGTTTATGTCAATATATCAGGGTAAATATTTTCTTCTGTATTATTACATGATTAATAGGTATTAATATATATATATATATATATTGTAGTTAACAATACATTATTGATAAAATAGTATCATAATATATACTATTATATTGGTAATAAATTTAATGTTTATGTCAATATATCAGGGTAAATATTTTCTTCTGTATTATTACATGATTAATAGGTACACACTTTAATAATGTTTCTAGCTTCAATCGGCAACAAGTCATCTGGTCTATACTTATGATGTGCACCTTCTTTTTTATCCAAACTCTTTCCAACTAAGTAATCCCCTAACGACATAGTATTAACACACCATTCAGCAATTCCACTGTGTTGAGAAAAAGGGATCACCTGAACAATGTGAAAAAAAAAAGAATATTAGAGAAACCTTGGTCACAAAATTGTATTAATATTTATGATTTATTACATTAACATTAAAGCTATTATACATAAATAATTTCAATTTGATTTAAAAAAAAAATTATTTCAGAAAATCCAATGGTTTATACAAAAATAATAATAACTTTATAAATAGTTATTAATTTCTTTAATAATAATCACATTTTTAAAATTATATTTTTTTTGTTGAAAATTTAGATATTTAAGTATTTATTAAGGGACCAATAGTTTAAGAGAAAGTATTTAAAATTAAGTGCAGAGTATGTGGCAGTACATTTTTGTAATATACAAAATTAAATACATTGAAGATCAGGTAAGATAATGGAAAATTGAATAATAAAAAAAAGAATAATAATAATGTTGATGGAAGTTTGTCCTTTGATTCTCTAACAAGATGATGATGTTACGTGTAGAGAACTTTTAAATCATTTTATAAAAATGATCGCTAAAAATTAGTAAGATAAAACTATTTAGATAAAACAGAATAAAAATACCAAGGTCTGTATTTCAAATATATTGAATATCAAAGATTAAAATTGATAATAAATGTTTGGATTCAAAATGTTTCAAACACAATTAGTTAAAAGTGTATGTTTTATTAAAACAATGAATATACATTATAAAACTAATATAAAATTTATAGGATTGCCCCAAAATTTAAAAAAATTCATAAAATACAAAAATAAATGCCAGAAATATTTTTTTTCAAATATTTTCATAATTTTTAATTACAATTCTTTAAGATGTTATCTTTACTTTTACTCAGAATATCATTAGAATTATTACAGTAAAATATATGCAAATGCTTACAAGTCAGGGCACTTATAAGGCAATAATAATAATAACATGAAAAATCATTTAAGATAAGGTGGATATTCTACACAATATGTCTCTATACACTTTTTTATAGATGACTGCAATTTGGCTTTACCCAGAAAAATAAAGATTTAAAAGAGAAAAGAAAGACATATATTCTGCCACTTTAACTACTAATTATCCATGTTGAAAAAAAAATCAATTCATCAGAGTCTTAAATGTAAGAAGTAATAATGGATTATACTTTATATGTTCTTATTGTCAATTTTCTCTTGGATGTCAATTTATGTGATTGCAATAATCTATTCATTAAAACAAATACTTGTTGCATTACTGCATCTTGGCGCATGTCTTCATTACCCTAAAATGAGGTAAAATTCAGTAGTCATTGAAGTGATAAGTGTATGCATTTACTTTTCAAATAGTCTTAGGTTATCAATTATTCCTTGAAAATATATAACTCTACCTTTAATAAAAGTGATCTTATTAAACCATCAGAACAAAAACAATCAATTTTTTTAGGCTGATGTAATCCACCAGCATTTAAAAATGAATTTTCAAATTTATTAATACCTAAAAATATAAAACAAAAAATGTAATACAGTTATAACAAATGTGTTTTAGTAGATCATCACTCATAATAGAGGAGTAATAAGAATATTTAAGTTAATAGTAATGTTTGATAAGGTGTTATATTTGTGGGGAATTAATCTAATGTATATATATATATATATTCAATCATATTTGAATTATTATGTTGATTTCATAAAAGTAAGTAATATAAATGTTTAATATTATTTTAATCAATAGGTACACGTACGTGTTTAATTTTCATGAGTTAATCAATATTATTTTCATTATATAAATTATTGCGACCCTTAGTTCGTCGTACGACATCGGTCAGGCAAAAATAAAATTTTAATTATTCATTAAACTTTTCTAAAAGAAAAACGGTAATAGGGATAATAAAGCCACTCTAGTAACACTTGTGTTTTTCTTATATATTTAATTACCCAGTGGCGCAACCAAGGGGGTGTTATAACCCCCCCACAAAAAAAAATGTTTTTGGTAGTTTCAAGTAGCCTTGTTAATATTAGTTTAAGTATTTGCAATAAGTGCACCTTTGAGCAAATTTCTGCAAACTGAAAACTTAGATTTAGAATCTGCTTTACAATTCGCTGATACAACTCATCTGCTATAAAACAAATCCATAAAAATTATAATGCTGAGTTTAATGATATATTTAAAAATGTTGAGGATATCTGTTCCAGTTATAGTATAGCTGTAAGTTTTCCAAGAACAACAAGTCGTCAACAAAATTGAAATAATGTTACAACAATTAGTTCAGAAGAATATTATAGAATTTCAACGTTTATCCCATTTCTCGAAAATTTTATTGAACAACAAGATGAATGATTTTTTTAACATGGGGCCAAATTAAAAAGTTTAGCTGTTTATTACCAAAACCTGAAAAGCAAATATCTGAAGAAACTTTTGGGGATTTTAAAGTTATGTTCAATTTTTATACTGACATATTAAATGACAGCAATAATTTGATAACAAGGTTAGAAGTATGCTATGGAGAACTAAAATTATGGTACAACAGCAGTGCATTCAAATCATCAAAAACAACAATAACAGAATTATTTTTTCTTTGTAATCCTGATTTTTTCCCTATAATCTCAAAGTTGTTGAAAATACTCATTACAATACCAGTCACAACAGTTACTGGAGAGAGAGGTCTTTTTCCACTTTGCGCCAACTTGTACCTACGAAATACTACTAGGCAAGTGAGACTAAATGGTTTGGCAATGCTTAATTATTCACCGAGATATTAATTTATCCAGTGATTATAATTGATGAAATGGCAAAAACTTCAAAAAGAAAACTCAATATTAATTTTTAAGTTGTTCTGTTTGTTGTTTTATAATTAGAGGTCTGACATTTATTATTTTATCAGTTATAATAATTTTAAATAATATCTATTAATTTTTGAAGAATAAAGTTTAAATTTCTCAAACATCCTTCACGGAATTCAATCTTAGATTGGTGTCAGAATTTCAAAATACTGGTTCCTACAAGATGGTGTTACCAGCCATATAGCGCATATTTTAATGATCGTTCTTAGAAGAATGTTTCCGAATTGTGTGATTTCCCGCATTTTGGTGATATTGCCTGACCACCACATTCTCCTGATTTGACGCCACCTTATTTCTTTTTTGGGGGTTATTTGATATCTTAAGTATTCACCAATAAGCCACATACACTATTAAGAGTTAAAAGAAAACATTAGACGGGAAATTACTGCCATCGATATTCATATGCTATAGAGAGTTATGGAAAACATGAAAAAAAAGGATAAAGCCGACTGTATACAAAATGAAGGCAGCCACTTAAGTAATGTAATTTTTAAAAGTTAGGATTTTTGTTAATAATAATTAAATATAATCGTTATGTTGGATAAAATACAATATGCTTCATTACTTTGTTTTTAATACTTGATTTATAAACTACAATTAAAATTTGTCAGAACCCACTGCCCCACCCTGTATATATATATATATATATATATATATATTTAGTATAGTAAAAGACGTATAGTAGTAGTAAATACAGGATGTTTATGCATTTAAACTTACTATAATACGTATACATTAATTATTCATTAACAATTACCAAATATGCACGTCTGATTTATGACCTATAAAATTGCTGTATGAAATTTTAGGACAAAGTTAACTGCCCAAAAAGTGTCACCATAGTAGAAGAAAAAAATGAAAAAAAAATACATCATTATAAAATTAATAGATTATTCTCTTTATTCAGAATATAAAATTCTTAATAGATGAAATAAGTTTTCTAGATTCAGCTAGTTTTAAATACAAATTACATAAAATATGAAATATTTTTACATTATTAAATATTATATTATTTATTTTATAAATAAAATGATGCGCATAGTTAAATTTTAAGTTAGTAAAAATGTCAAATGAAACACCATATGGGACAAAATTGTTTATCTAATATGTAATGAAACATAAAAAAAAAAGGTACTTACAAATAATATTTGGATATTGGCCTTGTTTATTTAGTGGTAGTGTTACCATAGGATACATATAGTAGTTGGACATTTGTAACTTCATTAAAGGTTGAGTGTTGGATATTTTCGCACCTATAAACATTTGAAATAAAGTTTTGAGTTAATCACTAGATTGAAACATATTATTCAAAATAAAATTATTATTTACGTTGGCCTGATGAACATGAAAATTTTTCATAAGCTAAATGTATAAATGCTTCATATAATTGTTCAGTATTTATCACAATAGAGCTGATTTTTGATTTTCTTTTCCAATTTTTCATCAATTGTTTTGCAGCTAAAGTTCTTGCCTACAAAATGAAGAAAACAACAAAAAACTAGTAATTAAATGACGTTTTAATTGACATATAATTATTGGACATAGATTACCTCTTCTTTATTATTTATAGATTGTTTACATTGAATAAATATTTGGTCTATGTTTGAATTTGCAACAGCATAGACAATAGGAATTGTATGATATGGATGTTCCATTGCACAACGATCTACAACACATAATATTCATCGTAATATTTCAAATTTAAGTAAAATTAAATAAATTCAATACTTATAAGGTTTTCCAAAGATTTATTAAAGGTGTTTTCGTGAGATAAATTTAAATGAGCAACCAGCTGAGGAAGTACTGTAATAAATTTATAAGATGGAGTTTTCTCAAATTGCTGATCTACAATACCATTAATTTCATCATTATCTTTATTTTCTAACCATAAAGATACAATTCTATATATAGGAAGATCACTTTCATCTTCCAATCCCATTAATTGCAAATAATTTCTAAATTTGTACAAAATTAAAAAAAATCTTTTAGATAACCTCTATGTGAATCTATTATAAAAATCAACAGCTTTCAACATGTATTTTGCAAAATCATATGGCTCCACAAAATATTTTACTAATTTAAATCTATTGTTCAATACTGATTGAACTATAAAATGCAGTGGTTTAAGTGTTGTGTATGTGTGGGGGAAGGAGACTATAATATATATATATATATATATATATATATATATATATATATATATATAATAAAATAAAACTTATTTAAACTCTTTTTTTAGTTTTTTTTCATGATTTTTGGGAGATGATTTACATATAATTGATACTATTTATAAAGACTGAATACTTTTTTTCATATTAAATATAGCTATATTACATTATGTATATCTAAGTATTAGTCTAAATGTTAGTTAAAATTAATTAACTGTTGTCCCAATAATTTGAAAAAAATTAATTAAAGAAAGATAAAAGCAATATTCAGTTACAAATTGTGGTTTGCAATATCTGTATCAGAAAAAAACCATTAGAGGACAATATCGGGGTGGGCAAAAGTCACGCAACCGATTTGTAAAAAACGACGCAAAATATAAAAGGTTGTACAATTTGTTTATAGTGTAAATTTGTAATTTATATAACCCCAAAACAAATAGAAAAAGCTTAATTTATAGTATATTCTTATAATTTATGTTCAATATGACCACTGTCTTCATCAATACACGCTAAACGACGCTTTCGGACTGTTTGGCAGATGCATTCTAGAAGAGCTTTGTCGTTACTGATAATGTCGAGTTCTTCCGTAACGACAGCTTTTAACATTACGATGAAACGCGGCCGACAGGCGAATACCCTGTCCTTCAGTATGCACCACATAGAAAAATCACAGGGCGTAAGGTCCGGTTGTTTTATAGTCAGCGTCATACCGGTGATATGCGGATATAAGAAAAATGCGTTTTTCGAGCAAATATTTCAAACATAAATCCATTGCTCATGCTCATAATTGCGTACTGATTATGTATCATACTAGTGTACTACAGAACATGACGTGGGACGTTTTCCTAATGTTGTTGACTTCCAATTACCTGCTTATCGCATGTCTATTTTTGAGACACGCTGTGTCATAGCGATAAAGGTAGTACAATCAACTTTCGAGATAGAGTTGCGTGACTATTGCCCACCCCTGTACCTATGTATTATATGTACTTACGAATTTGTAAAGACTGATTCTACAATTTTTATTTTAGAGTGGTGCTTAAGAATTTAAAAAAATTCATATAACAATTTATCTGTTGAAAAGGTTCAATGCTTTTGATTAAAACTTTTTTTAAATAATTTTAGTTCTCTATGTTTCAGAAAATTTCATTTTATCTACATTATTTATCAGATAAACAATATCTGTTTCAATTTATTTTAAACTGATATTAATCTCAAAGGTTGGGAGTAGCATCACACTAATAAGAGTAGCTACATTACATAGAAATAAATTACAGTAATTGAAATGCACTACTAATTGATTATGTAGCATTGCAACATAATTTGTCACTTGATTAAATGAAAAAAGTACAAATTAAATGCAAAAATAATCTTTTTAAAGTCAAATGAATTAAAAATGAAGTTTTTTTTTTTTTAATGACATAAAATATAACTGAGTGTAAAACTATATTACGGATCAATTCTTTATAACACAGCCAAAAACATATTAATAAAATATATAGACGCAAACCACAATACAGGGATGCAAATAGCTATAGGTGCCTTCAAAAGCAGCCCAATCAAAAGTATTTACAATATAGCAGGAGAACCAATGCCAGACTTAAAAAGAACAGAGTTAACACTCGTATACGTGGCAAGACTAACCAGAATAACAAATAACCCAGCATCAACAAACAGCATAACTATAGAATTACAAAAAAATTTAAACTATTCCAAGATACAACAAATAATAAAAAAAATAAAAAATGATCAGTCCCCCATGGACACGCATATATAGATTAAATACCGAATTGAACTCATTACACAAGGAAAACACACCTCCACTCATATACAAAAACCTACTTAGAATTACTCTTGAAAATCTAAACAAATTTCAAGAACTATATACCGATACCTCCAAAAGTGACGATGTGGAGTAGGAATAGCCTTAATAAAAAACAATTTACAGACATTGTTCAAACTACTATCAACATGTTCTATATATAAAGCCGAAGCAGTTGCTATACTAATAGCCATAAAATACATAAACAAAAAGGTAAACCAAAAATATATCATACTAAGTGATTCATTAAGCTCCCTCATTAGTGTAAAAAACAAATCCTAGTGATATAGCAATTCAAATTCAAAACAGACTAGAAGAAGCAAAAGAAAAAAATAACGATATAATCATAATTTGGGTACCTGGACACATAGGAATAATCGGTAATGAAAGGACAGATAAACAAGCCAAACTAGCCATAAACTCACCGGATTCACAATATATCAACATCTCATCACTCACAGATATAAGAAAACAGATAAAACAAGACACCACTCTAACTTGGCAAAACAAATGGATCACTCAAACCAACAAATTAAATGAAGTCAAACTAATGGCCGAAAGATGTAAAAGAAATCCAAATATTAGCACTACGAACAAAAAATAACTAAATCAGGCCAGAATTGGCCAAACAAGACTTACCAATGGACACCTAATGAAAAAAGGTGACCCACCAATATGCCAATCATGTGACTCCACAATCACAATTAAACACATCTTTGAAGAATGTAGAATATACAAAAAACAAAGAGAGGAACTCAATATAAGCCGCCACCAAATTGGAACAAGTCTAGGTCCAAATCCAGAAAACGAAATGAACACCATAGAATTTTTTAAAACAATTAAAACACTAAATCTAATATAGCCAACTTAAGTAATGTACAAAACTATCTTAAGTACCAAATTTAAGAATATTGTTAATTTTTTTCATGTATAATTTCATCTATTTACTGTTCCTTTTTTTAAATTTTCTTTTTAATGTATTTTTTTTTAAAAATGTAAATTGTAAATAATGTAATGCTAATGACTACAGCAGTTGAAGCAGAAATTAAATAGATTTCAAAATAAATAAATAAATAAATAAATAACTGAGTGTTAAAGTATTATTTAAAAATATATGAAAATAAAAAAAATAATACGTTATGATAAAATAACATGTTATACTTTAACTAGTGTTGTAATTAGTGTGATACATTTAAAAAAGAAACAAAACTATCAAGCTACTTTTAATTTATAAGTAGTCATACAGTTAAAATACAACAAAACTGAGTAACATACCAACTTCTGATTTCATTCCTTATATTTACTAGTTATTGTTATGGCATATGAAACATGCAAATAATGTTAATAGATTTTTTTAGGTTTGTTTGAAAAATTGAAAATTGTAATCGTTTTTGTAAATTCATAATTTTTTTATGTTTAAAATATTGATTTAAAATAATTAACAAAATTTTGAAATACAAATGTATACTTAATAATCATGATTAAAGTAAAATGGGCTTACATTACTCAATAATACTTACTGAAGAGCAGTTTTCAAGTATGTAAGTTTTTCAACATTTAAGTTATTTATATCACTTTCATCAATATTACTTTGATTCATCAAGTAAAAACCAGCTTTAAAATCAGCACTGTTATTAGTTGATTTCCCTAAATCCATCAAAGCTTTTCCTTTTTTTTTATCACTATTTACTTCGTGTATACGTTTTTGTAGGTTTTCTGTTTTGATATATTTAGATATTTGTTGATATAATATATCCGTGAATTTTGACAAATGTTTATGAGCATCTACCAAAACTTTACTACATATCAATCCAAATTCTTCTTTGTCAGATGACTTCAATCGTAAAATTTGAATAGACTAGGCAAAAATAAAACATAATATTTTTTATATGAATAATTTTTAAATTAAAATGGTACACGATTGTAGCTTAAGATACTATATTTTATTTAATGTGAATAACCATTCAAAGGTGACGTTTTTTCACTGGCAAAGTGGATAGTATTTGATTCACTCTATTAATTAATTTTAATTAAATTAAAGTTTGGCAAGCATGGTTGAAATTAAACTATAATAGGTATGTAAGAATATTATATTTTTTATGTCTATCATTTTATAATACATATAATGAAACCATAAGTGAAATCCATTTAGAATATTTATCAAATTTATCATGTTACAAGTCTCCCAAAACACAATCTCTCCAACTCAGTTAACCAATTTTTTCTCCACCCTGAACAACAACCTCATAATATTTGGTGATATCAATCCAAGCACATATAGTAGGGCTGTCGCACTTCCGACCTTAAATGTAATTATCTTTTTCAATCACTATATACAACCAATTCTACAATCATAAAATCTCTTAACTACATACATTGACCAACCTCTCACTGTAAAATGCCAGATGTCCTGGATATTTTAGTCTCTAGGAGTCCTAAAAATCTCCAAACCCTGATACTTAATCTTATTGACCCTTATTCATACGACTCTCCAGTCAAGATTGCTTTGTCTTCCTCCAGTTAAACTCAATACCTTAGCTTTTTCTCAATTTTTAACTGACTATGATATATTAAGTAAAATTTTATCAGAAAAAACTTGCTAAAACCCCCCACAAATATCGGATTATGCAGAAACCTACTCATATCCAATATTCAAACCTCATTATGGGACTTAGCTAAAGCTATATATTCACTGAAAAAGCCTAGCCCCGCATTTCTCCAAGTATATTTAAATTCTTATTTCACAAAAACGACAAGCTCGTTCAGTATGGCAAAAAACCAGACACCCTATTGACAAATCCTTCAGTAACTCACTTACCCAAAAACTGGAGCGTCTACAAGCTTACATCTGAAGCACAAACCATATTTCTTCTCTTATAGACAATAATGGCTCTTTATGGAGAACCATTAGGAAATTTTTTCACATCCACAAATAGTACCTTACGCAACACTGATGGCAGCTGGGCATTATCTGAACAAACTCAAGCAGACGTATTTGCTAACCATGATGCTAACCACTTATCTAACACTTTCTAACCACGTCATAATATTATTTCTACAATACAAGCAAAATCAAAGAAGTTGAAAACTATCTCAACTCTCTCCTTCCAATGTATCCTCTCCCTCGAGTTTTTCACCCAAGTGAAGTAGAATTTAACTTTAAAAAAAAACTCATCAGAAAAAATCTTCCGACTTCAATCTAATCACAATGAAAATTACCTAACCTACCCAGATAAACAAAAATTTTCCAAACCTAAATCTATAATACTATGTTTTATCATACTATCTTATATTATAGAAATACTCTATTATAATATTTAAACTAAAACCTCAAAAAAAACCTGACTGCCCCTCCTCATACAGGCCTATAAGTCTTTTTCCAACTCTCTCTAAACTATTCAAGAAACTCCTTCTCAAACGTATACTGGCTACCATATGCATAAATCATACCAATAGTTTAGGACACCAAAAATTTCCTGATTCTCAATTTGTCTATCGCAACAGTCATTCAACGATCTTACAGATTCACACTGTTTGGTTGACAAAATGTTATTTGCCCTGGATAAAAAAACTTTGCTACACTGGTGCATTCTTCGATGTCTTGTAAGTTTTTGACATATTTAGGCATTCAGGTCTGTTGTAAAATTTCAATTTTTTCTTCTAGCCATGATTCTTTAATTCATAAATCCTATCTCGAAGATCATTTCTTCTCTGTATGTGTACTGTGTAGACACCTCTTTTTCTCTTCCAACAGAAATACCTTAAGGCACAGTAATTACTTCCTTACTCTTCAATATTTTTATCTCAGATGAGCTGATTTCGAACTACATGCTAGTTGGCGACTTTGATGATGACAAATCTACGAGTATATTGACAAGGAGCCGATATCCTGATCTAGTCTCTGAATTATTATCTAATACTATCTTTGGAAACCCAAATAAAAAACTAAAAAGGCAGTGGTGTCAGGATCTACTAACCTAACTAGTTAATTGTGATTATGTCATAGTAACTCCCTTGGGAGGCCTCTACAACTGTCTTATCTGTCATATATTTGTTTTATCTAATCTATCAATTGTTATTACTGTTCTATATTTTGTAACATATAGAATAAATAACTAATAAAAAAAAAACAAAAATATAGTTAGTTGTTAATTGATATAGGATTTTGATGACTTTTACATTTATTTTCTATAAGTGCTATATAATGTTATAAAATCAAGATACACATAATTTGTTTTATTATATAATAAATTTAGAATATAGTATTTTTTTAAATAGTATTTTTCATGTTAAATACATTTTTTAATTTTTTAAGTTTAACAAATATAACATTAATTTTATTCATTTAAGCTAACTTTTATTTTATTTTTAACTATCATTATTATTTTTGTACCATTTGAAAAGACTTAAAAAAAGACTTGTATAAAAAAGTTAGAGGCTTCTGAAACCCTGTTATCAGAATCTAATAAAATAAACTGAAATTTAACTGTGCCTTATTTTTAATAGCTAATACAATCTGATAAACAATAGTCAATGAATAACCTAATTAATATTTTGATGAAACATAATGGTCAAATGATAAAGCTTTGAATAAATTAAATAACTATTATAAATATGTGTTCTTTACTTTTTGAAAATATTTTTTTATTATGTCACTTGCAGATTCTGATCTTGTTTCTTCCATCCAAGAGCCATAAAGCTGCAATGCTAATGATTGTAGAAACGAATATTCATAAAAGTTATTATCTAGTTCTTCAACGACAAATTTTAATAAGATTCTGAAAAAAATAAGTATTTAGAAAGGTTGAAAATATAAAATTCATTTTATATTACTTTGCCATATGACTATCATTTCTTTGCCATAAAAGTCTAGCTTCTTCTACCTTTGCCCATAAAATAGTATGTTTTTCATATTTCTTTACAGAAACAACAGTTGCTAAATTTCGTCCTGCTTCTTGTAACCAGTCATTTTTTTGGGCAATTTCTGCGATATTTATTCTTAGAATACCTGACCTATTATCTCCATAAAAATCTAGTAACTTAGAACGTTGATATAGTATTTTATTAATATTAGTAAAATCACTTGTTTTTAATGATTTTGGATTTAACCAATTTTCAAATAATATATTTTTATCTGGTATAGAGATAAAATCCTCTAGATCCTAAGTTAAAGAAACATAGTGTTATTAGTTCACAAATAATTTGATTGAAATGTATTGAGTATAATTACTTCAATTATTTTGAGTTTAGCTAACGGAGTATAAATATTCGCTGTTGATTCTAAACTGATGCAGGAAAGAGATCTAATGACTTCTAATCTAGCTTCATTTATCATGAAAATCGCACTATCTAGATTTTTTTTATGTACATATCGTAAAGCATGATAATGCAATGCTTCAAAAGATTTGTTTCCGGTATCTGGCAAATCCCATTTATCTAATTGCCAATAATAATCATATTTTATACTGTCATTATTGAACGACATAATGTGAGCTACATTTTGCAACCCAGCATTAGAAAATGCTTCTAGATAATCTAAAAAAAAAAAAATGTCAGTTATATAATGGTGGTAGAAATTTATTCTTGGTTATTTTGCTCAGTATGGTATGTGTGATATTTACAATCGTGTTCTCTGGTACATTAAAGTGTTGAATAATATAGTTCAAAATTTGAAAAAAAAAACTAATAAATCATGGTTTTTGAAAAATGATTCTTAATGGAGCCCAATGAATAATTTATAGCTTGTAGGTTAGAGAACGGGAAATTCTAAAATACGTGATTGATGAAATTTCCAAGTTTAAAGCAATATTGTCTTGAAATAGAAATGTGCCTAGATACGTTTATACATCAAAAGTATAATGTTAAGATAAAATTATTCACAAAACTCTTATAGATAGGTAAGTTTAGTCAAATTTAATTTTTTAAGCAGCATATAATTGTGTACAAAGTAGGCATTTCATGCTCTAAGTTAATCAACTCACTTATATTGTATCTAATTTTTTTATGATGTACTACTATGGCGTCACTGATAATACACGTTTACAATAAAATATGTATCCCCATTTTCTGTGTTCCATAAAATATAGTGGAGTTCACATTCATACAAATTTAGATTGATGACAATTTTATACAAAAGAATCACTTAAACTCCATTTAGAAACTATTGGACAAGGGGTCACAGATATTATTTTATATTAAATGTGACTTTTAATTGAATACCTCATTATTGAAAACATTATATAATTCATAATTATTTTTTAACATTTTTATAAAAAATAAATAATGTTGGAACAATTTATTTGTTATTTTTTTGTATTAAATATTTATTTTTTAATGTGTATGTGAATAAGTAAAATGAAGCAAATGAAGACAATGAGAGAGAGAGAGCGAGAGCGAGAGAGAGAGAGAGAGAGAGAGAGAGAGAGAGAGAGAGAGAGAGAGAGAGAGAGAGAGAGAGAGAGAGAGCGAGAGCGAGAGAGAGAGAGAGAGAGAGAGAGAGAGAGAGAGAGAGAGAGAGAGAGAGTTCCTTTTTAATTTCTATTGTGAATTGCTTGAAATAATATAGGTATGTAAATATGATACTAATAGGTTTGGGTGAAGTAACCCTAGCAGTTCAAACTGGCCTCAAGAATAATATTGATAATATTACAATACAATTTCCTTAAAAGTAATATAGTAATAGACATTACAAAAATCAAATTACTAATTTAAAAAGTAACAAAACTGAACACTTATTAGTTATTACTCATAAATTAATGTAATTAAATCACTAATTTTGTTACAGTAGCAAGTAGTTTATGGTACATTTCTTCCGAGTCATAAACTTTACACAACAAATTTTACAGTTTTACCTTTGGTAATAACATTAGTAGTTTGCTGTAGATCACAGTTTTCCATAACACGGTCCCATTTTCTAAGTAATTGATAATATTGTGTTCGAGAAGAAAGAGTTAGTAGGTAACTTGAACCACAACCTTCAATCGCGTCAGAATCTCCAATACTTTTATAAGACTATATTTTAAAAGTAAATGTATTTCATTAATCAAACTATTTTAAAGTTTTAAGTATTAACATTAAAAATAAACATATTTAAAATATAATGATTAAGTAACATTTACAAACATAACAATAATATAACATAACATATAAAAATTGAGCCTATGGATATTTTTTCATATGATTTCTGAAAACCCACATTTGTTCTATGCTATTAATAGTTTATAATTATAACTAAAACGTCACATTTAAATAAAAATTATTTTAACAAACTTCATTAAGAATTGATTGCAGTAAAAGGCCATCCTGAGGTAATATTTCTGTAATTATATCTACAGGATTGAATGCCATTGACCAATGTTCTTTTTCAATTTTCCTAAATGTGAATCAAAATGATTACATTATTGAACGATAAATTTAATTTTATCAACTATTTATTATGTTAATACAATAATAAATAGTGTATTATTAAATAATAAAATAAAACCAATAACTTACCTAAATTCCATTTCACACCAAAGCTCCAAATAAAGTATAGAAGTGAAATGCGCACAGCAAAATTGAGCTGCTTGGGATACATATAAGTAATTTATATCCAAAAGATTTCTGAAAACATGCATTTATAAGTTATTTAATACTATGCATATATTTTAGATACCACACAATTTTTAAGTACAAAAGAAGCAAAATTATAAAAAAAATTACAACATAACAATTACTGTAAAGGGTTTTTTTGTTGCAGCCTGGCGAAATTAATGACATTTAAAAGACATTGTATAGCTGATTTATTACTATATATGTTATTTTCATCGGGATCAATAACTGTAAACAAAAGTGAACAATGGTATTAACAGGATATATTTAAAATATATTTGAACATTGTTTTAAGAAAAATTAAGTTAATTGTTTTACATTTTAAGATAAAAATCTTAAAAATTTCTTGCTTCTTTGAAAAAATGAATGTATTTATAATTTATAATAAGTAAATAATTATTAAATTAATAATAAATATTATTAAGTTAGACTTATATTTAATGATACAATCAGGGCAATGGTGTATTTTAAATTTTTTTCTGGAGGGGGAGGGTACAAAATATACTTTTTATATTCTGGGTGACCCTCTTCACCATTATCGCTGAATTACAAATTATAACATAATAAAATATAAATACATAATAATATAGGTAGTAAATGAATATTCTCTTCTTTATTCTTACGAAATAAGTTATTTATGACTTCTAAATGCAATTTTATAATGTATTTTGTATTTGAGTCTGGAATCTTGTGAATATAATTATTACATTATAATTAATATCTTTCCCCCCTGCCATAAACACGCCACTGAATCAGGGTATATCTATTGGAGGACGGGGATATGGATTCTTTTGTCAGTTTTATTATTACAATTGAATTATACTATTATTCCATGCAATAATCCGGAACTTATATTTTATTTTCATAACACTTCTCATATAACTATTGTAAATAAGAAAACTAATGTATTAAGTTCTAATAAACAGATGATATTTTATTTTTATTCAATAAATAAAAATAAAATTAATAATTTTTTAGAAACCAGTCTCATTCATCAAAGGATAAATGCATTTATTTGTGTTAAACACAATAATGGACATATATTTTTTATTAAAGTTTTATAAATGAAACATAAGTTTTGCTGTAAAAAAAGCATTATGTGAATCTCCTTTAACCTGACTTTTTTGTTCATACAGCGATTTCATGTTAATCCTTGGTAACGCGCGTAGTATCTGACAAGTAGGGAACGGATTTATATGTGAATACATATTTTTATTAAAACAAGATATTTAAGATTCGATAAGAAATGTTCATTGATGATTCAATGATTTAAATCATTACTATAAAAATGATGCTAGTTTTATTTTACATATTTTTACATATTTGGAAAATAAGTACATATTTTAGTAATTTTTGATTTTTTCATCGATTTTCGACGACCAAACATTATTTTATTGATCATGAGTTTACTCTGGCTAAGTGGAATAAAACACGAACATGTACTTTTGTTCGTTATTGATGCAGTTCTTTATATGGTAAAGGCAGGGAAAGCATTTAATATTTTTCATTCAATCGTGTAACAGAGACAATCAGTGCAGAATACCCTATCATCGATTCACTCATAGCTTATGTAAAAAACAATTTTTTGAAACCCCCTAGTCGTACCACAATTTTTAAAGATTTATACCCTGATCTTTCTCTACCACCCGAGCCTATAGTTACTTGGTAAAGCACATGGTTGGTAGCTGCTCAGTATTATTTTGAACACTTTTCGAAAATACAAGAAATTATTTCAAAATTAGATCAAGAAATTTCTATCGCTATTGGAAAAGCTCAAATATTAAGCAAAATGAAACATTGAAAAATAATTCAATTTTCATCTCAGTGAATTTTAGTTTTATTGCACATACAATTACAAAACTAGAAACAAAAAATATGTCCTTAAATGATAGCATGCAAATTGTTAAATCAGCGGTTGAAAAATTTAAACTCGTAAGCGGACCAATAGGAGATGTTTTAAAAAATAAAATTTATGCTGTTACAAAAAGAAATCCGGGCTTTATTGATTTTAAAACAATCAATGACATAATGAGTGGCAGACACCCTTCGAAAAATTTGGAATTATCGCCTTTTAATATTATGCGTTTCAAATATTCTCCAATTACATCGGTTGATGTGGAACGATCATTTACCTGTTTTAAAAAGATTTTGAGACCTAATAGGCGACATTTAACATTCGATAATTTAAAAGAAATTGCAATAATTCAATGCAACAAATCATTTTGATAATTTAATAATTATAATTGTATTTTTTTTTTAATTAAATTTTTTCTCACATATTTGTATGTTTTAGCACATATTTTATAAATTATACTTCCATATATATGTACATATTTCTGTATTTTTATAACATATAAATCCGTTCCCTACTGACAAGTATGTTGCACGCGTGGGGTAAAAAATTACCCCCAAAAAAAAAAAAAAAAAATGTTATTTTCTTTTAACTATTTGAAAAAACTATGTGTAAATCTTCAATTACTTTGTAATATGACAATATTAATTTATTTTTTTATTCATACACCTTAAAACTTGATTATAATGCTTACAATTATAAATTATATCAGGATTTCATTCATAAATTGATTATTATCAAATAATATTCTTAAACAAAAAGAAAAAATACAATGCATTAGTGTTTCAGAACGAACAGTTCTTTACTTTAATGCATACTTTTTTATAATAATGAAAATGAAAATTACTTTCAAAAATTATTTAAATAAAAAATAATAATTATTCTGAATTACATCACAAACTGCACGAGTTTTTGTAATAATTTATAGCAAAATTAAATTATAATAATTACTGATTAGTGAAAATTAAAATAATATACAAAACTGTATCAAAGCATAAATGAAACACATTATAATATATTATATAACAAATTTTATAATGTTTTAAGATAAATCAAATGATCACGGAAAATTATTTTGGCACAGTTAGTATATATATATATATATATAGTAAATATGTCACTTGTATCCAAAACAAGAGTTAACATATGTATAAGAAATAAAATATATACACGAGATTGAATTTTAAATGATTTAAAATAGATTAAAGCATTGAGTTTTCTGTAATTTTATAATGAAAATTGTAAAATTAAATAATTAAATACATTTATGTCAAAATATGTATTTTAAATTTAACATTTAAGTTACCTAGATCAATACCTACAGGTAACACAGTTTGAAAGAAGTATATTACACATTACCTGATAGAATATTTGTGTTCATCTTCTCAACATTTTTACCAGTTTTAAATTCATAATGTTTGAAAAAAAAACAATTTAAATGTTTACATAGAATACTTCTTGTCGATGGTTTATTTACAATGAGAAAATAAATTAAATGAGGTAAAATATTTTCACAAAACACAGACTGAAAAATGTTTTGTTAGATTAACTCAGGAGACAAATAATATTTTAATAGGTATAATTTTTAGCATTTTACCTTATTTTCTGCAATAGATAACAAACTACCACAAAAGCCTTGAAGTGTTTTTAATAATTGTTTTGTGATTTTAGTAATCCAATCATCATAAGTAATTGAATATTCTGTTGGACACCACATTTCATTCACATCAATCAATAAATTAAATTGCTCAATGTGAAATGACATCTCAACATCTTCTTCTATTTGTGATGATTTAAATGGATACAAAACACTTTTGCCTAACTCATCTAAATGTATGGTTAAATATGTACAATGTTTAGTTACAAAAATATTATAATTTTAGTGAGGGTTATGTTACCATATAACAACTGTCCTTTGTGAGTTGCTATGATTTTGAACAAGGATATATTACTTGCTTCTATAACCGTAATATTATCATCACTTAAGAAGTCTAAAAGCATTAGTACAAGATGTTTTATGAAAGAATATTCTGGTGTTTCATTTGAATCTAATTTTAATGTTTCAGGTTCTGGTTGCAATAAGAGTGTTGTTAAATCAGCTGGACCTAATATACCCAAACAACTGGCAGCTAGAATCTGAATCTAAAATATAATTTAATAAATATTAGATAAATGTAATCCTGAACACTTAACTTGTAGATTTCGAATAAGATTAATGGTCTATTCTATAAACTAATGGTTTTACAAAATTTAATAACGAAGAATGTTTTATGCAGAATAAATATGTTTTAGTTGGAAAATAATCAGATTGAATTTCCAAATATAAATCTGTTAGAAAATACTAATAAAAATACTATACCTACATATTTATTGAAAACGGTAAAGAACGTAGTTATTTGATTAAATATAATATGTTACAAATTAAAGATATTAGAACAAAATTAAGGGTAATCTGAGTAGCCGTTATTTAACAATTATTATTCTGCTGTTATAAACTTTATATGCTTGTATCTCATTATTAACATTATTAAAAGAGTAACACAATTAAAAACAAAATTTCCAAAAAAAATTCTTGTCTTTCATAATATTATATTATAATAAAAAAATTCTTATTTGAGAAAATTAAAAAATTTATTAAAAATCACATACCTAAATAAAAAGAAAAAATATCTATTTCAATTAGTGTTATTGTACATACAACATATTCAAACTAATACATTATACAGAGTTAAATTGTATACATTAATATTCAATATGATAAATTAGAATTCGTGGAACTTAAAATTGGTTACTTTGTTTTTAAAATGTCATGTAATGTAATAATAAATATCTGGTAAATATTTAAAATGATTTTGTGAAAAACAGGTATGTTTACTACTAATAACTCGTGTATGGTTTATTTTTTCATTTGAGACAGTTTTTTCCATGCTTGGGAAAATTACTTTGAAATTGTAAAAATGACTTTTTTAAAGTAGATACCAACTAAATACAATATTGTATCATTAAAAACATCACACAACAATTTTACACTTTTATTTCAACTCTAAAACATAGGTACATACAGGATTATATAGAGACTTCCAGAATGGCTAACCATAGAGCTTAGTTCTCTCCTTAATATTGTTTAATGTAGAAAAAATTAAGAACAATAGTTGGGGTATATATGTGTTATATATTAAATGATGTAGGATTGATGGTACAAGCAGACATCAAAAGAACTAAAAAAAAATTAAAATTACAAGAATGATTTGGATGAAGTATACATTGTAAATAAATAAAAGACTATTTAACGTTTATAGTAAATTATTTATTAACAAAAATGGAAAATGAGATGTTCTCTACGTCGGCGTCGGGAACTAACTAGCTGTGTGTACTGCGCAGTGTTGCCCACAGCAACCGTATAATGAAAATGATAACATACATAATATAATAACATATAATGATTAATATTGATAACATAGTAATTTTTAAATTAGAACCTTACAACATATACTTCAAAATATAGTATTTCAAACTTAACCTAACAGTTTATAGAGTTTATCTGGTAATAAGTACCCTATAAACGTAAATAAAAGTATCTAGCCATTTAACTGGTATTAAAATAATAGATAGCCCTTAGAAAATATTAAATAACAAAAATTAAAAATTTACTGAATAATATCTAAACCAAACTATCAAAAACAAACGGGAGGTATAATGTCTGTGTGTATTATATACATCCATTATTTCAGTTATAAAATACAAAATAATCACCAAGTTAAATTGCTAAAAACAATATCCCACATTCAGTAGTGTACTTCAGCAATATACTATCTATGAAGACTTACTAACAAAGCCTCTGTGGTATTTAAGTTAAAATGTGAGACATTCACTAATCTCCCTAAAACTCAACTAGCCCTTAACATAAAAAATTCTGAGGAACACTATCTTTATAAGAACATATACTGGCCCTTTTGAAAAAAATTGATGGACATTAATACTTAAAATGATTCCTAAAGACTATTAATCAATACAAAGATTATGTAAGTCATCTCAGACGTTGCAAAACTAACTATTTCTCTATACTATGACAATAATAACTTCATTAAATTAAAAAAAGAATACTAGATCACTTTTTCATAGATGGCCATAAAAAAATTAACACTCATATGAAGCAAGGTTTCACGTCTCCTTTCTATACACATATTTCTCTGTAAGACCTAAAATAATAAACTTAAATCACCTGCTTACATAGATAATTCATTATATTGAACAATACACAAAAGTTCATCATATGAAACCATAATAAATTTTCCTTGATCACTTCGTACATACTTAAAACTTCAAATCAACTTAATGGTGAATAACCATAAAAAATTGCCCCATCTAACTCATGGATATTCAATAGGAGATGTGAGCATAATTTGCCCCAAATGTGAAGAGATTATATTATATATTATGTTTGAATACAGGGTCCACCAAGAAGTGAGAATCAAATATATCTTTCTCAATTCTAACAAAGTGACTAGGGTCTAGACTTCAATCTACCAAAAACTTAATTGACTTTTTCAAATATACATAAATATACAAATCAATTTAAAAAAGCTGGTAAGTGAGATGATGGTGGTACAAGTTCGTCCTTCGTGCCTTCGGTCCTCAGACAAGATATTGGTGATGAATGTATTAAGTTTTAAAGAAATGATGACTCATTTCTTTAGTATAAAACGATTCTGAGCAAAGCTTCAGTGTAATATAATATATTATTATTTAAATACTGTTTACGTATTTTACGGTTATTTGAATAATTTTTGGTGAGTTATAATAATTTATTAAAGTGTGTATAAAAAAAAATCCTGACTCGCGATTTTCGAATTTTTGTTAGGATAATTAGGTAGGTATATGAATAAGGTCATATTACATAAAAACTTTCAAACAATTTGGTAAATTAAAAGTTCTATGTTTAAGTCAAAAGTGCTGTAATTGTTCTGAAAATGTTGTCCAATATAAAAAAGTATGTATTTGATATTGGATACATTTTTCAAGTTTCTATCTTCAATACTTTTCGATTTATGACTAAATACCTAAAATCTGAACAGTGAAAATCACGTTTACGGCGGATTTTTACCGATTTTACCGTTTTTCGATCGTTATTCTTGATTACTGGAAAAACTATGGAGATTTTGGAAAAATGACCTCTCTAAAGTACCATCTCAGTTCAATTTCGAATCTAAAAAGTTGCTGGACGAAACTTTTGGACAAGGATTTCTATACGAAAAAGTGTTTACAGAAAAAAAAAAAATAAACATCATTGTAAAACCATAAGATCCTTCACTTCACTCAGAATCTAAAATAATAATAATAATAATAATAATAATAATAATAATAATAATAATAATAATAATTACTACACTTTACAGGGGTATACCCTTCTCTTAACTATTCATATATGACAGTTAATAAAATTTGTTATAACTCATAATACATATCCATCAAAGTGACAAATATTTTTAACAAATAATTTAGTAACCTTTAAAAAAAAAGGTAGGTGAATTAATTGTGTGAACTACATACTTCAATATCAACACTTTTTGTAAGCCGAATAAGTGTGCTAACAAAACGATGCAAAATACTTTTTACACAATCTTCTGAAAATCCCCGTATTAATAAAAGTTCTTCATACATATTTTGAAGCTGCTTTTCATTTTCTTTTAACTAAATACACATACATATACACATATTAATATTTAAACGTACAATAAAAATGAATGTTATAGCTTTAAATGACTTAATTAAATTATTGTAATATACCTTTAGCTTTAAATGTTGTAAACTATGTGCTATATCAGCACTTTCATTTTGTTGAGATAGAAACACTGTTATTTCCTTGTGTAATGTACTTACACTTTGAACATTAATTTCTTCATCAGTACTTTTATCATTCATTTTTTTGAGCATATTAAATAAATTCAATAACTTTTTATTGATTGAGGGGTGATTTTTTGCCAAATTTTGCAATGATAATGTTATGAGGGGTTGAATTTCATTGATATTTAATGTTACAAAATGTTGTGCATTTACAAACAACCACTCTAAGTATTCTAAAGCATAATGATGAGCTTCAAAATTCTTTTGTTTAATTAAAGATATGATTGATCGTATAGATTGGTGAACAAGAAAGTAAGTAAATTCATCTAAATGATTATACTTTGACAGTTGTTCAATGAGGACTGTCATAAAAAATGTATATTGAAAAAGTGATTGATACCTATTTATTTAATAATAAAATAAGCAAATTAATCATTAAATTGACGAATTTATAAGAAAAATTAATAATGATAATATATACCTTAATTCTGAAGTTGATTTTTTGAAAATGTTTACATATAAAATGTGAATAATCAATTGTGTACAACTTGGTTCCTTTGAAGACATTATTGTTAAAAGTGGATATTTACTTTTTGCAAATGTTTCCTATTGTTTGTATGCAATTAAATTAAATTAGAAATAAAATATATAAATAAAAGGTACATAATTACAGATTTTTTTTTACTTGAAAAATATTGATGATGTTTAAAAATTGATCTTTGTTAATTTGTATTGGAATAATAGGCTGTTCGATTTTACTTTCAATCACCATTTGAATACATTTTAGTAATATATGAGTGTACTGAGATTTAATCAAATCATTAAAATGTTGTTGTCCTAATGTGCTTTCAATGAAACTTTTAATTTCATCATGATCAAGAAAATGTATATTTCCAATCTTAATGGCAAATAAATATGAGATTATTACAGTAAAGTTCTCCTGTGAATATTATAAATATGTTAATTGAAAACGCATAAAATTATTATTTTAGGGGATAAATAATTAAATTTGATAAGTTTGTATCAAATACATTATTGTTTTATATTTTGCAAAATCGTAAATTTGTAATTCATTAAGATATATTTACTTAATTTTAATATTTAAAGATAGAGATGATAAAATTGATATGGCGTCTAAAAATTAAAAATATTATACAAACAGTATTGGTACAATATACGTATATTATGACATGGTAAAAGGGATTCTTTTTTCAAAACATATTACAATAAATATGTCTTGAATCATGGGGTTAAGATAAATATGAGATCAAAATAAATCTAAATAAATTATTTAATTTATATAAACTGGTTTCTATACATAATATTAATTATATCAAGCAATATTGATATGTTAGTTGTCCCAATTTTATTTTTTATGAGCAATAATTTAGACAAATTTTTGGTAAATCTCAGGAAAAAAATATTTTGTACAAATTAAAAATTATACCTCAAATTCAAATTAAAACATAATTTATTAAATTAGCTACTTTAATTGTTTTACATAGCTGTAAAAATATAAACTGAGAGAATATAATATCAAAATGTTAAATACATACTTCCATTACTTCACGTAAAACATCAGTGGAATTTGATAATTCTACATCTTTTTTAATAACTAAAATGGGGATTATTTCATATGAATATTTTTTTAAAAACTGTGTTATTGTCTTACAGGAAAACAATTGAATTGGAAACTCCTAAATAAATTAACAAGTTTAATGTATGTCCATTAAAGTAATTTTAAAATTGTGTAAGTACCTTAAAAGTTGAATATCTAGAATACCAGTTCCATAGTAAAAAATTTAAATAATCTTCCAATAATGTTATAAAAGATTTTATTTTTAGCTCAATGGCTACACCTTCCAACAAATTTATCACCAAATCTAAATAAAATAATATTTAATACACATACAAAATTTAATTATAAAATTAAATACTCACTTATGTTAATTTTTTTATCATTTACAGCCTGAAGAACTTCTAATAAACATTTTGGTCGATACTTAACACTTGATATTATTAAAGACTGCATGCATAGTAAATAAGTAGCAATTCTATTGGTGTACTCATCATCGCGTTCTTCTTCACTTACATCAGACTAAAATTATTTTACAATTGATTATTGAGTATTTTATAAAAATATTGTCAATATCAAAAACAGTAACTCACATATACTATAAACGCTTCTTTAATATTATGTAAAGTTATATCTAGCATGTTACTATAACTTATAATGTATGAATCCGGATTACTTTCATAAGCACCACAAATAATCTTTATATATTTAATGACATTAATTCTTACCTAACATTATACAAATAAATTAAAAAGATAAGACAAAGTAAATAGTAATAATGTTAAAAATAAATTTACTTAGAATAATTTAATATACTTAGAATTATTTAATTAAAAACTATTTAATTTATATTAAATATAAAATAAATATAGTTTATCTAAAGTAAAGTTTTGTTTGTATTCAGGGGCGTCCTAGACTGGGGCGAGCGGGGCCAACGCCTCGGACTTTTCATTTGGGCTCCACACCCACGTACTAGATAAATTATAAATGTTTTATTTATATACTAAGATTTTTTTAAACTGAAAGTTCAGGGGTATAAGCTGTGTGGGTAAATATATTTATGGGTATATGCATTAATAATACATGCATATTAATCTCAGATTTTTTTAAACTTAATTACCTAAAACCTATATAGTTATTAATTATATATTTACTTCAAACTTTCTTTCAAAATTGTATCATACATAATTGACGTAAATAGTGTACAATGTGTATGTACTCTATTGGATCGGAAAAATAGTGAATTGTGTGTGTAGTCAAACTGTACATACTTAATACAATTCGCTCATCCGGAAGAAAAACAACACAAGTCAAAAATGATCAATTTTGGGTTTTTTATAGATAATAATAAAATAAGGTGTATATTTGAACGTGAAAAAACGACACTTCGGTAGTTCAAAAATTAACCAGAAAACTTTTAAACATATTTTCTGAAACGTACATTTATTAATCCAATTGTTAAAACTAGAGAGATCTTAAGTTTGAAGTTTAAGCCATTCTCTTCTATTATGAACAATTTATCTCTTGGTATGTGAAAATATAATTTTTTTTTTTTGCGGTGTATTCCTTTTTCAATGTTTTATATTTTGATTTAATACAATGTGATGATGATTTTTAAATTGAAATGTATCTTTAATAAATACTAGGAATGTATGTTACAGATTCATTTTATTAGTAATTTTTATATTTATTTATTTATTTATTTATACATTAACTAGATAATATATATGCATTTATTTTTAATACAATAAATGTATATTAATCGGGTATATATAAATACTGACCTGCATAAACGGACTATTGAGGTAGTATAGTATATTTTCTGGACTCATAGGTTTTACTACATTAGTATTAATATTCCAAGAAGAACCAAAACAACCACCATCTATCTAAGTATTTAGTACATAAATCATTAAAATGATTTAAAAATCAAGTTTAAATATGACATAATACTTACAGATGCAAAGTGACCAAGTAAGTCAATAAATGCACAAATTGTTGTTGGACCACATTTTTTACTATTTGGTATTTTTTGTAATGACCAAATGATCATAAGTAAATTACTAGTACAAATAGTATTCAAATTATTTTTAGTAACAATACAAATTGAATCTAAAATCATCAAATTATTTTTATATTATGTTCTAAAGTGTCAACACAAAAATACTCAAAAATTTTACCACACAAAAGATCTATAATTTCAATTAAACCTTTTTCATGAAAACACCAATTTTTGGCTAGTTGTTTAATGAACTTAATTGTCTGAATTATTATCTCAATGGGAATTTCATCTATACTCAAAACCATTTTGAGAAAATTTGTAAGCTGAAAAAATTAACTAATTAAGTTTAGAAATTCTGATTTAAAATATAACAGATCATTTTAGATTTTGAATAGTTTTAACAGTATATAATATTAAGTGATGAAATCATTAAAACTCATAATTTTACGGAATTTTTATTTAACATGACAATGAATATAAAATGATAATCTAGATGACTAATGGTCTAATAAACTAAGCAAAAATATTAATTAAATATAATTTATTAAATAAAATATTATTTGATGTGAAAGTATTACAATTCTATTCCATTTAAGAAAATATTATGTACATACTATGTAAGCGAGTGTCATGTTTTCATGTAACTATTTATTTTATATTTATTTAAAAAAAGACTTGAGATAGATCATAGTCAAAATTAAAAATGGGAAATTTAAATTATACTTATACAAAAATGGTGCAATTGTGTAAAAGTGTTAAATCTAAATTACATAAAAACTATTTTAAATAATAATAAAATTTCAATAATATAACAATTAAGAGGTACTTGAGCATATTATTTTTTATTGCAATAATACATATTTTTTTTAGATCTAAATAGTTTAAATTAAATTATGCATATTAACTGCTATTACCTATTTCACATAAAAACCAGCTTTTTTATCTGAATATATTTATTGAATGATATTTCAATAAATTATTCAACCTTGAGACATGTAATTTTTTCTCCCAAGAAGCAATGTAATACCAAATGAATAGAACAATTTGTATTTTTTAAGATTTTGGTTAAATATAGAGTGTGCAATACCAAATAAAACGAGAGTACCAATTAAATTTAAAGAAATATATAAAGAATAAACAATGGATTTTTATATTATGTTATTTAGAGTTCTGTTATTTTATTCTTTTAATCAATTAATATTATTCAGTTAATTATTGCTATTCTACTTTTTTAACAAAATATTTTTTATCATATATAACATATGATGTAAGTTGATACATTCATTTTTCTGTAAGTGCAATGAAAATTATTTAATATTCTATATTTTTAAATTAGCATACTTTGAAGAAGGCATAGGGTTGACTTATAGAATCTTCAATATTTTTCAAATCTTCAACAATGAGTTTTAATTGTGCTATTTGACCTGTAAAAATATATAAATATTTGATTAACAACTATTTAAATCTAAGTTCTTGTAGTTATTACAACTTTTTTAGTAAATTAAAATAATTGTACAGGTATGCAAATCTAATTGATTAAAACTATTAGCAACTGCATGGTTAAAGCAAGAAATGTCTGTATTTAGAAGTACAAACAGTTTGTTTTTGATAAATGCAATGGCAAAGTGTTATATTTAAATGTGATTTTTAACTTTTCCAATTTAAATTAGGGTAAACACTGTTTTATTGTCTCTTGTGATGCTTTGCCACTGTATACATGATGAAAAGTTTAAAATACCATTATTTTATATTCTGAGTAAGGCAAACCACAGTTAGAAACCACTTTGTTTAAAAGTTATGTTCGGCAAACTATAGATCACAAATTACCTTAAGAAAGTATTTTGAAAAATCCTATTGCAAAATATCCCCAAGTATAAAGAATAACTACCAAAAAGTTAAGTAAAAACAGGAAAATATGTTGTAAACAAGATTAATGGTTTTTTAGTTAATGAGTCATAACTCCAAAAATATTGTTGCTAGATATTTAACATTTTCACCAATTATCAATAATACTCTTATATAGTCTTGAAAATAAAAAAAAAATAAATATATATATATATACTTCACACAATCGGATATTCTTTGCTATACAGATAAGATAATGGTGATTGATGTATTGAATCCTAAAGAAACGATAGATAATTACTTTGCTACAAAAATTCTGAGCGAAATATCAGTATAAAAAAATACTGTTGTATATTTTATAATTTTTAGTCTAATTGTTGATATGTTTTTTTTTTATCAAACCTGTTCATATTATTCATGTTTGACAAAAGAAGATTTACTTTTACCAAAAGTTTCAAAACATGTCGTCCAATCTGTATATAAAAGTTCATAATGATTGGATGGTCTAATCATTTTTTATAGTCAAATATTAATAACTAAAAAAAATCAGTTAATTTTGTAAAAATCATGAGATAGTAATAAACGAATATAAAGTTATAATAAGTTTCAAAACATGTCGTCCAATCTGTATATAAAAGTTCATAATGATTGGATGGTCTAATCATTTTTTATAGTCAAATATTAATAACTAAAAAAAATCAGTTAATTTTGTAAAAATCATGAGATAGTAATAAACTCTTATCAACCCCTTGATAGCTCTCTTTACACAAGTAATATCTTCCTTACTCGAAAATAAAAAATGACTAATTCACATACTTGCTCCCCTAAGCATAACATAACCTTAAACAAATGGTCTATTTTGAAACAATAAATAACACCTTCAATAATTTCATTACTGTATATGAGGAGACTTCACATTTCATTATAGGAGAAGCACCAATCTTAGGGATGTCGAGTGAACAACTCATGTGGTAATCTCTAGAACAATTTTACTAATGCAACAAATTACAAAATCCTCTCTCCTCCCAGACCAACATATTGGCCAACTTCTCAATTTAAAAAACCAGATATTCTGGATATTTTTGTTTCAAAAATTCCTAGCAACTTATATTATCTTACTAACAATATTTTAGACCTCAATTCTGATCACTCTTTGGTTCTTCTAAATATATCCGGCTCTCCACTTTTAACCACCCATTCGCCTAAACTATTTTCTGCTTCAACTAATCGAGTCTTGTTTCACAACATCAACAAATAAACTTAACAGTTTGACTAAAAAGCAATTCTGATATTGATGAAGCAGTTAACAATCTTACCAAAATAATTCACTCAGCAGCAGTTGCTTCATCAACTACAACAAATAAATCCACTCAAAACCACTCCTGCTCCCAGTCTCTTCCAACCCAAATCCGTTCTCTCATAGTCAAAAAACGCAGGGCTCGATCACAGTATCAATACACACGCTTATCATCCCATAAATCATTATACAATAAGTTAGCTAATTCTTTAAAAAAGACCCTGGCCAAACTAAAATCAAATGAACAAGAACAAGAATTATCAAAAATTTTCACAACCGATGGAAGTCTTTGGAAGGAAACAAAAAAAATTACTCCAATACAAAAATCCCTCCCTACCTCTTAAAAAAAGGGATAACACGCTTGCTATCTCAGATTCTGATAAAGCGAAATTATTTCACAAACATTTTTCAAATATCTTCCAGCTACACATTGACATAATAGACCTCCAATACAGCAACCGAGTTAATAAATGTCTAAACACTCATATTCCAGAAAGCCAACTAGAAAAATTTGTCGCCCCAAACGAGGTATAATTCGCAATCTCAAAATACTCAAATAAAAAATCACCTGGATACGACGTAATAACAGGAGGAGTTGCTAGATGTTTTCAAAAAAAGCCATAGTTTTCTTACTTAGGTACATAATAAATTCAATCATAAGACTTTTCTACTTTCCAATATTATGGAAATTTTCCCACATTATTATGTTCACTAAACCCGGTAAAGCACCTGATGACCCTGCCTCTTTTAAACCGATTATTAGTCTCTTGCCCTTTTTCTCAAAAATCTGCGAAAAACGTATCCTTAAACGCTTGTCCTCATACATCATCCTCAATAATATTCTCCCTCGATCTCAATTTGGTTTTCGATGTAAGCATAACACAATTTACCAAGTTCATAGAGTCGTAGATGCCATCTCCACCTCTCTAGAAAAGAAACAATATTATACTTGTGCTTTTCTTGACATCTCCCAAGCATTTGACAGGGTTTGGCATCAGGGTTTGTTATTTAAACTCCGCAAATGCCTTCCGTAAGCACTTTTTTTACTAAAAAATCGTATCTGGATAGTCGTCATTTTCAAATTCGTTTCGGCTCAGCTTTCTCAAATATCTCAACAATAAACGCATGCGTACCACAGGGTGGAATATTATCCCCTATTTTATTTAATATTTTCGTCTCTGATCAACCCATGCTCCCTGATACTCTGGTAGCAGATTATGCTGATGACAAAGCTATTATGTCTATGCATGAAAATCCTGTCATAGCATCAATTACACTCCAACTCCATCTGAACTTAATGGCAGACTGGTACAAAAAATGGAGGGTCAAAATCAACAGCACAAAATCTGTCCACATTACCTTCACTCTAAAACATGGACTCTGTCCTAACGTTTTCATAAATAATACTCCAATCCCTCATCTGACATGGTAAAATATTTAGGTCTTCATCTTGACAAGCTCTCAACATGGAATACTCATTTAAAAACAAAAAGACTCCAATTAAACTCACGTTCCCACATACTCAAATCACTCTATTCTAACAAATGCACAATTTTAAAAACAAAAATAATTATTCAATATAATAAATAATAATTCAACTTTGGGGAGCAGCAAAAAAATCTAATACCAACAAAATTCAAACTTTCCAAAATATTTCACTCCTCAAAATAACAAATGCCCCTTATTTTGTTTCAAATTTTATACTTCATAACGACTTTAATATAAAAACAATTATCGAAGAAGCCAAAATATTCTATAATAGGTTTCACCACAAACTTTTGAATCACTACAATCCACTCATAAAAAGTCTCTCCATCCCAACTATTCCTGGTAATCCCCGACGCAGGCTGAAAAAATCATGGTGTCACGACCTTCTTCAAAAACATAACGATGATGAGCCCAACTTAGGAATTTTGGGGCCCGGGTCAAATTTTCTAATGGGGCCCCAAAATTAATTATTATCTAAATTTTAAATTATCTACTTAAATTATGAATGTAGTCTTTATGTTATATAGATTTGTTATATCTTATATTCAATTTATTTTATAAGATTATAAATCAATTATACCATAATAAGGCTATAAGTAATTATTTAATGACAATTAATATAAATAAAACGATGAAATTAAAAATATAAATATAAATAAAGAAGTGTTGGTACAGTTTTTAATTCAAACAAATGTTTACTGATATACATCATTTACTACATTGTCTACAAAGTCAAAGTGGCAATGCATTTTTCAAAATAGTCAATGTAAATAATAAAAAAATAAAAAATAATAATAATTAAAGAAATAATTTGTTAAATAATTTAAGACAACGGTTTTTTTCTAGATTTTAGTTCACTAAATTTTTGAATTAGGACCTATGTTAAGATAAATTGTAATCAAATGATATAAAGTGCTTTTGACCAACTTTATCTTAAAACTTAATAGCTTATTTTATCGATTAGAGAATAATCATAAATTTGGAAATTCCATTACGATACGTGACTTACAAAACTACGTAACCAGTAATATCATACAATTATTTCAAGATGCCACTTTAATAATTAAATATCAACAGGGGCCCGGGGCCCCAAATAATATCGGGGCCCGGGGCTGCAGCCCCCCTATCCCCCCCTAAGTTGGGCTCTGTGTATATCAACAACAGCTAAAGTTTCATTAATGGGTGGTTTCTTTAATCACGTTTCTCATCTGTTTATTTATTTATTGCTCGCATATGCTTATTGTGCTAAATTGTACAGATTGCATATTACTTAATAGAATTGAAAAAAAATAAAAAATAATAATAAGACTAAAAACAATGATATATATATATGTTAACAGTATTTATTTTATTGCACTGGAACTTTGCTCAGAATTTTGTTATAAAAGTAATTATTTATCTCTTCTTTAAAATGATACATGCCTATCACCAATATCTTCTCCAAGACCTGAAGGGAAGTCAACAAACTTCTTCTGGCACTATTTTACTGGCTTTTTAAAGTGACGATTCTTCTTTATTTTAATTGTATAACGATTGTGTATTTCTATTTTACTCTACACATCTTCCTACTCGATACTATTTTTTCATATACTTCTCATGTCCTTAAATATCTTTCAATAACCTCCAGCCACTTTTTTTTTCGTTAACTACATTTTCGGCTTTACTCTTCACTAAACTTTCTAATATTTTTGACAATCTCATTTCATCTTCATATTACCTAAATCGACCTCACTTATTTTTTCTTTTAAACCTACTACTCCTAAACTAGCATTATGTATTTATTTTGAATCCTATCACTTGGTAACAACATACATCCATATCAATATTTTAAATTATGATACTTATATTTTC
Source organism: Therioaphis trifolii (assembly GCA_027580255.1). Taxonomy (NCBI): domain Eukaryota; kingdom Metazoa; phylum Arthropoda; class Insecta; order Hemiptera; family Aphididae; genus Therioaphis; species Therioaphis trifolii. The sequence continues at coordinate 77,623,617 of CM050404.1, read as the reverse complement.
ATTTCATCTCTTTTATCTAATGCCCACTATTCAGACCCCATATCATCAGTAGTCTCTAGAGTTGGAACTATCTGAATACTCGGATATGTTTAAATCCGGATAAAAATCAGTTCAAATATCCGTAATCCGATTATATATTCGGGTATTCGTATACTATTCGGATATATTTGAATAATCGTACTATTCGGATATTATACTATTCGGATACATTCGGATAATCGTACTATTGTGATATTGTACGATATTTGTAATAACAACAATATTACCAAAAAATCATGGTATGTTATAACAAAATAAATATTATATAATTAGGAGAAAACGTAAGACATTAAACAGATTTTATCTAAATAATTAATAACAAAAATAATAGGTACACAACTACAGTAGTACAATGAAAAATACGTATTTTTTCTTTTATCGAATTAAATTTGTCTTCATATAAGTTTTGGATACGGTTTTTAATATTTTTTCTTGATGGTATAATATATTGTGGTTCAATTACGTCTACAAATTATTTAAGTAGGTAGTAAAATTAAAAATGTTATTTAATAACTGTAATGTAAAAGGTAATCAGTCAAAAAGTCCGGGAATATATTTTATAATCCTGACAAAAAGTCCGACAATTTTTTATTATCACGCTGTATATAAGTAGTATATATACACATTGTACTTGAAATGAAACTAGATACAATTTTATTATTCTTACCATAATATTAATACACATTATTTTTATAGATTATTTAAGTTAACACCGTTATATAGTCCAGTGAAAATACTTAACCTATGGAGAACTTTTTACCAAATTTACAATTTTTAGTTTTGAATACTTAACATTTTATGAATTTTTGGTTTTTGAGTAACAGCTAAATAAATAGATCTAAAAATAATCGATTTGGCCAAAAACTGGTTTTGCATGAAAATCACAGTTTTTTCCTCATTTTTTTTGTTTTTGTTTTTCCCCCCGAATTTGAAAACTTTTGGGAATTTTCACTTTTCATCTCTCTAAAGTACCTCCGATATCCGTTTTGCTACCGAGAACCACCCCTGAAGTTCAAAATTGAATCATTATTCCAACAATTTATGGTGTACACAGACACACATCATAGTAAAATCAATACATTCCAAATTCTACGGATATTCGAATACAACGGATATTCGCATATCCGAATACTATGGATATTCGTATATCCGAATATTACGGATAATCGTGAATATTTGGATTTTGTAATTTTAACTATCCGGATATCATAATCCGGTTAACCGAATATTTAAAAAATCCGAATTTAAGTCCCACCACAAGTAGTCTCATAATAATTTTACACATTTGTTTTTTATTTTTAATGACATCTTTTTATCACTCATCACTTAAATTAGTTCTCTTGACTTTATCCAGTCATGTCTAACTCTACTATCTAAATCTTCAGCAATTCATTAATTATTTTGACTTTAAAAATTTGATACATTAATTAATTAGTATTAATTATTAAGCGTCCAAGACTACCAAGCTTTTTTTTAACCTTAATTCTAAATTGGAACTATACAAATTTGCATAATTTTTTTAAATATCTTTCTTTGCTGTTAAGGATTTTTTTCGTACTCTAGTAATTTACCAAAATCACATTTGTAGCAAACATAAATTGAGGCACACTTTTTTTTCATAATTTATTTATTATAAACAAAAACAAATATGTGTTCAACTTTTTGGAATTACGAATGTATAATTAAAACGAGTTTCAATATTCTGAGGGTTGAAAAATACTTTCAGATCAATTTTATTTCCAGAATAATTCAGATAATAATATGAGGAGGGTTCACTTTAACCCCTATATATGTGTATAATTTATGTAGATGATACACTTACTTTTAAACATACAATTATTTAATAATGCTTTAGTTGCTTCGATACTTAATTTTTCTTCTTTTGTGAGGTTATCATAATTTAAAATTTGATGCATATAATTTGTAGCTAAACATAAAATAAACATACTTTTGTAGAGCATAATGTCATTGGAAATGTATACTTGTTGTTGCAAGAATAAATAAGACATAATACAAAATAAAAACAGTTAAAGTTAAAACGAAATATACACATATATATTTACCATTTGATTTACTTAATATATAGAGTTCTTTACAAATAACTTTATTGCCTTCATGGCCTAATACTTTTTTTACTATGTTATCATTCACAAATAGTAAATTTTTAAAAAATAATGAGCAAACATTAATAAATTCTCCATTATTTAGTTGATTTACATCTTGAACAAGTTCTGAAACTATTATTTTCACTTTCTCCATGTATTGATATTTATACGATCTATGAACACAAATATGATCGTATGAAGTCATAAATACTTTTAATTTTAGATTGTATAAATCATAGAATACATTATATTATATTATATAATTATAATGTAATTCATAAGTAAAATATTTAATAAATCATGAAAATATTGATGAATTAACAATACATATACACATAATTACCTAAAATTATGACTTTCACTGTTGATTTGAAGAAACTGACTTTCAAGGATACAAAGAAAATTGATCATAGAAAAAAAAAATTGCAGATTGATAATATTTGGTTTTTCTTTAATTGCCATAGTTTTGGTAACAAAATGTATTAATCTTTCAAAAATACAATCATCAAATGTCTGTCTTACACCTGTGAAAAAGTAAATATAAATATTATGTTTAAAAAAAAAAATACAATACACACACCAACCCCAGAGAACATAAGGGACTTCGAGAACAAAAGAAGAGAAGTAAATACTCTGATAAGAAAAGAAAAGAGAATTGCAGAAAAAGAACGATTAGAAGACATCGAAAACCTTAAACACAACCCCAGAGAATTCTTCAAACGTTGTAAAACATTTAAAAATGGATTTGTACCTGCTATATGGATGATAGAAGATAATAATGGTACTCTCATTACAAAACCGGAAAACATTGCCGAGGAATTTAGACTGTACTTTGAAAAAATCCTTAACAGAGACTCAACAACAAGAGTAGGTGAACAAGACGACACCATATATTACACAGCGGAACCAGAAGTACCAAATCCGAGTTTAGAAGAGGTACAGTATGCAATCCAAACTCTAAAAAATAATAAGTCTCCAGGAGATGATAAAATTACTGCTGAATTACTGAAGTTAGGAGGATAAAACCTAACAGAAAACTTACATAACCTAATTCAACAGATATGGACAAAGGAAAAGATACCAAAAGAATGGAATGAATCATTGATATGTCCAATTTTCAAAAAAGGTAGCCGAAATAAAGTCGAAAATTATAGAGGCATAACACTGTTGAATTCTGGATATAAGATACTATCATTAATTATACTTAAAAGATTGCAAATATACACAGATGAGATAGTGGGTAACTACCAAAGTGGATTCAGGAAAAATAAATCAACTACTGATCACATATTTGTCATAAGACAAATTATGGAGAAAAGCTTTTTATAGACTATAAACAATCCTATGATAGCATAGATAGAGAAAGACTATGGAAAATCCTTAAAAACTTTGGTTTACCAACTAAATTAATCAACATGATAAAACTATGTAACACAAACACCAGCAACCGAGTCAAGGTAAACAACGAGATATCGTCTTCGTTTTCAATAAATAATGGATTAAAACAAGGGGATGCGATGTCACCAGTTCTCTTCAATATGGCATTGGAAAGTGTAATAAGAAAGATACCACGAACTGAGACATTAAACCTTGACGAAGGAAATATCCTACTAGCATATGCAGACGATATAGTGGTTATTGGGAATTCGAAAGAGAGTATTCAGAGTATTGTTGAAGAACTGATGAAGATAGGAAAATATATTGGCTTAACAATCAACAGTGGAAAAACTAAATACATGATGGTAAAACGAGGAGGGGGTGATCACAATAACCTCCAAGTGGGAAATAACATCTTCGAACAAGTACAAGAGTTTAAGTACCTGGGGTCTACTCTAAATAACCAAAACAACATGCATGGAGAGATAAATATCAGATTGGACGCTGCTAACCGATGCCTTTATGCACTAAGAACCCTCTTTAAATCTAAACTCCTGTCAAGAAAAACAAAAGAACATCTATACATAAGTTACATTCGCCCTGTATTGACATATGCATGTGCCACATGGGCAACGACAAAAGGCGATGATGAAAAACTACGTCTATTTGAGAGAAAAATCCTTAGAAAAATGTACGGACCCGTATTCAACAATGCGGAACAGAAATGGGAAATAAGAACCAACACCCAACTATACCAGCTTTACAAAAGAGAAGATGTGGTCCAATTTACCAGAGGGACAAGGATAGAATGGGCAGGTCATGTGTGGCGAGCCGATGGAAGTGTACTGAAAGGAGCATTGACTTATATGATAAGAGGCAAGAGGCCAAGGGGAAGACCACGGAAAAGATGGAAGGACAGCGTCATGGAATTATTAGAAGAAATTGGAGGGGAATGGGAACAAGCATACAATAGAGAGCGATTAGTTTTGGCGGCCAAGAGTCTAAATGGCTCGTAAAAAGCCTAAAAAAAAAAAAAAAAAGTTTTTGGAAAACACTAATAGTGTATTCTGAGTGAAGCGTAGGATCTTATGGTTTTGCAATGATGTTTATTTTTTTTTATATGGATACACTTTTTGCTCAACTTAACTTTGTCCAAAAGTTTCATCCAACTACCCTGTAGATCGTAAATTCGATGTAGATGGTATTTTGAGTGTTTTTTAAGCTCTAATCTCAATAGTTTTTCCAGACAAGCAGAAAAACAGCCTAAAATGGACCAACAAAAACAAAATTCGCCACAAATGACACTTTCTTTAAATCGACTTTAGTAATTTTGTCATTACTCCAAAAATAATGTTGCTAAAAACTTTAAATTTTCATTATATACTATTGACGTATGACTATATGCTTTAAAATGTTTTTAAAAAAAGTTGCAAGTTTTGGGCTAAAAAATACCTTGTTTTTTAAATGTTTATCCCTAGGTAATAAATTTTCTTTAATATTTGACGAAAACTTTTGAAAATTTAATATGACTACTCATACACTTCTCTAACGATACTGAGAAAATTTGTGACAACAGATTTTTTTTATAAGCATTTAAGTAAATTATGATTATACAATTTGTATGTAACTGTTTTTATGTCAATCTTCAATTTTAAATATTTATTTTAAAGAAATTGTTCCATCCATATGGTATATTTTAATTCTGAAGTTTTGCTCAGAATCATTTAACTAAAGACCTATCATTTATTTAAAATTCAATTCACCTATCTCCATTAACTCTTAAAGTGGATTTATAGAACCTCAAATTTGCATTCCTTATGACTTAACTCGTCAATATAGTCTTTATAAAAAAGGGTTTTGAATTTGAGTTGTATTTTTGATTTAAGAAATGAATTAAGTAAATGAAAAAAATAAGTTATTGATTAGAATTTGAAACTATTCACTGTGACTTAAAGAGAAGTTGACTTAGACAAACTTACTAAATAGATTAAAATTGATTCTTTAACTCATGAATATACTTCATTTAGAAGTTATTTTTATACATTTTTAAAACAAACTATAGACACCAAAAACATTCATTCAGTTACCAATATTGAAGTAAATATTTAATTCAATTATTTAACATTTATTTAGAAGTCCAAATTAAACATCTAATGTGTCACTAATTATTTATTAGTTAATCACAAAATGACATTTAATAAAATTATAGCTATTCTAATAATTAAAATAAAAAGTGATTGATGAATGCAGTCTATCTTAAACTAATGGTTTATTAAGGAATAATTTTAGCATGATCATTTTTTTTTTTTTTTTTTAATAGTGAGATTGAACAAAGTATTTTTTCAATATAAATCACTCCAAAGTCAATCATTAGAATAAACATCGATGAGATTTTAATTAATAAAATATATTAAACTCAAGAAGAACTAAAATTTAATTTACAAGATAGAAATCGTTGAGTGTGCTGCATCATTTACTCCCCGAACAAGATAAAGAGGATAGTTGTTTTGAATTTTAAAGAAATAATAGATAATTTCTTTCGTTAAACCATTCTTAGCAAAGCTTCAGTAAAAAAATACATATCATTTATACATTTTACCATTTTTAGTTTATCGATTGGTAGGCTTATTTTTATCAAAATTATTTAGTTTTCTTTAGACAAGGAGACATTGTTTTTCACCAAAAGACTAAAAACATGATGTTCTATCTGTATCTTAGTTTCATTACAATTGGATGGACCAATTTTTTTTAATCAATATTTAAATTGGAAAGTTAATGTAAAAATAGTATAATCCGAAAAAATTGTATAATAATTTAGTAATTGAACTTTTATAAAAAAGAATCCTGAGACACAATTTTTGACATTTTTACAGTATTCTTAGTTTAGTGTGAAAATATGATCATCTTAAATTTTCAGAGCTTTTTGGCGAATATTAAAAATGTTATTAGAGATAAACTTTGAAAATACCTAATTTTTCAAAGTTCTATTTTTAGCCCATAATTAGTATTTTTTTTTTTAACATTTTGTAATGTATGTGGTAATATGTCATTAATATATGATGAAAATTTTTAATTTGCGGCAATATGAATTAAGAAGTTTTGAATAAATAACTGAAATTGATTTGGTGAAAGTGTTGTTAACAACAAATTTTACCATTTTTACAGTTTTTCTGAATAGATATTCAAGCAGTAATTTCAACTTGACATGTAAGTTTAAAAATAAAAACACAATCTAGAATATAGATATTAATGAATGAATCATCTTTTGAGAAGAGAAAAAAATTGCCAAACTTAGATTTCAAAATTTTATGATACACAAATTATTCATTTGCATAAAAATAATTATTTTCAATAAAATTCTGAGTAAAACAGATGTCAGAAAATGAAAAACTAAAGATTTTTTTACTTTTTTCATAGGTTTTAGTAAAGTATACAAAAATACATTTTCAGTTTTTTAAAATATTAAAATTTTCAAAAAGTGATATACGCCCAATATCACATAAATTTAATAAATAGTTAAAAATTAGTCAAACTTTTTTGAAAATATTTAGGTCTAAAAATAATGTGTTTGATATTTAGTAACATTTTAAAATTTTCCATACAACACAGGTGACTGAAAAATATACAATAGCTAAATATAATTCATATTTTATAATTAAAAAATATTTAACAGATTAATTGATCAATATCAAGGAAATTAGAAACCATAAATTGTGATGATGATGGATAAAAAGACTGAGACAGCATACAAATAAAGTTTTTACACTACAGAATTTTTGATTTATCTATACTCGGATGCGTTCAAAATCCCAATAATCCAAAATAAAAAATTGATATGAGACATTAATGAAAATAATATTATTTAACACTTAAAATATAATATATATTATAATCTGACAGTTATTCAAAAATATGTATTTCTATACTGTAAAATTAAAAATTATTTTTTATTATTTTTATCTAATATTCAATGTAGATGATTCAATTCATTCTAGAAAATTTTGGAGCATCAATTCTCATATTACTAAAAATAATAATAAGTACAACAATTGGTATTATTCGTTATTCTATGTATACAAAGTGTCATAGTACAAAATTGGTTCAAAATACCAAATATGAAATTTCACAAATGTCTTTTGTGAAAAATTTAGATACAATTTGACATGGCCAACTTAGAAATATTTAACATTTTGGGATTATGCACAGGTTACTATGACTGTGAGGTCTTAAAAAAAATCTTAATTTTTTACCGAAATCATTCAAATGACATTACATATTTGTTCAAAAAATGTTGATTTCAATTTTTTTGCACTACAACACATGACAAGTAAATAGACAGATACAATATTACAACCAATAATATAGTATACTATGGTTATTAAAATACACATAAATTAATACACATAAAGTGTTTTAAATTTTGTTGATTCTTTGAATCATTTTGAATTTTGATATCGATCATGTCCGGCCCCAGAATATAAATATAACACGACCTTCTAAGGTTTCAGTCAGTTTAAATTTAAGAAACCCGCATAACCTACTTGGCCTAAATATATGACGTATACTCAATTTTTTAATATTTGTTGCTTTAGGTGCCTTTTATATTTAAATAGTAGAGTTTAATAGAATAATTCTTAATTAAAAATTTTAGAAAAAATTATATTTTATCAATATTATTAGCATAATACTTAACTAATATTTTTCCCTTATCTTATAAACAAACAAACATTAAATGACAACATAAATTAAAGTAAATTTTACTTTTTTTTTCAGTAGACTTCATAAATTTTAACTGTACTATAGGAATATCTTGAAGTGATAAATAAAAATAAATATCTGTGAAATCATTAGAACTCGTATTTGTCGAATTATTCAAGTTGTTAAATGATTTGTTGATGCTAGGTTTTGTTAATATTAAGCCAACTACTTCTGATAAAAGATAGGGGTTAACTTTTGAGAATGACCCAACTATCAAACAATCATCAAGCATTTTTATTGGTAACAACCAGTCCAGTAATAAAATCATATTCTGTAAAAAAGAATAAATAAATATAAATACATATATTTTCACATACAAAATTAAAAATATTTTAGCTATAATATTATAATACTTACTGTGTTATTAAAAGAAGTATCACAAAATCCCCTTGTCTTAAATAAAACAATTAATGTTTTCAAACTATAGTCGTCAATGTTTACTATTTTATTAAAATATGGTCTTAATATGTCACAATACATATCAACATGCCAATTTTTTAATAAAATTAATGTCTGTAAAAGATTATGTGACACATCTGTATTCTCATTTGACATTATGGTTCTAAAATAACAACATGGTAAGTATATTGTGTTTTGGTACTTCCTAAGTAATACTTACTTTAATATAAATGTCCAAATTGTCTTAAAAAAGGATGCAACTTGATTAAATTTAACCGTTAAAAATGTATTTGTACTTTCAGATTTCATTAAAACATCGCAACAGCTAATTAAAAATAAAAATATTTAATTCAAAAAAATAATTTGAAATAAATATTATTAATATTTTTGAACTCACATAATTAAGTATCTTGTTGAATCAGCATCATTATAAGAGTTAAAGCATTTAGCTAGACATTTCAATAAATCAATATAATCACTTTCACAAAGTAATATTGAACGATTTTCTAATATTTTTGTTAATATACTAAGTCTAGAAATGATTAGATATTATATATAAAATTAAAAAACTATCTAAATGATATGTTCATAGATACTAAAAATGTTGTATTTAAATTATATGATTCAACATACCTACTATTTTAAATGTTCAATAAATTATTTCTCAATTAATTAAATTATTCAAAATAATATTCTATTATAAATTATTTAGGATATAAATTTAGAAATAGAAAATCTAGAGTAAAGTTAACAGTCACGGAAATGAATAACACATAATATTCTGGAAGTTTATAAGCTCCATAAATTTCATAATAAATGCTCGCATAAAAATATAATATAATCAAGAATACCAAGAATACTGATTGAGGACTTCAAATTCAACAAATTTTTAATATAGCACAGGTTTATTTTCTATCCATATTAAATAAAATAAAACAGTAAAATTTCATTACTTTGTATTTTGTAATTAATTACAATACAAGAATCCTTGATATCACAATAAAAATAACTTTCAATTATACTCCTATATTATTAATATAAAAACAACTGTAAAATATGCATAAACTATCAAGTATTGGTTATATTATGCTAAATCAGATGGATCTAATTATATCCGAAAGAAAATATACCTAATAAGTAATAATCATTAGAACTAAATTGGATGAATTATTTTTGTAGCAATACTTTTTAAGAATATTTTGAACTCATAGTCATAGAAAGAAAACAATTGCTTTGTTCAATACTAACTCATAATATATAATAAAATAATAGTGATCAAATGAATATTTTCATTTTATTTTAACTAATTTATAATAGAATATAATACATAGATATAAGCACAATTAGGATTTTATTTTTGTGGGGGTCTAAACAAATAAATGACTCTCACTTTGTGTCTATTACATTTAGGAAAGGGGGGTTAGTCCCCTATTTGGGTGGCTGAACTTCTCATAAATGTGCTTATGTATATAGATCTAAATATTTAATATAAGTGGATATGTTACCTTGTACAAACTTTAGAAGTTTCTAAATCGGTAAGATTACCAATAAAAGATAGTATATTAAAATCATATTTTTTTCGTTTTGAATTGGGACCATCATTTAAAGGTAAATTCAAGGCAATACGTTTATCATAATATACCTATACAGGAAATATTAAATTAAATATATCTTTCAAATATATTATTTAAAAAAGAAAATAATTTACCAGATTGAAAATGGTAACAGCCAATTCAGAAATGTAATTTGAAAAATTTGGATTGGAATTATTTTTTCCTTGTTGTATTTCATGACAAACAAATTTATATATCTGATGTAATTGAGCAATCCACATATTTTCATTGAAAAAATATGATACTTTATGATTTAAACCAATAGATTTTGGATGATGAATTTTTATGAAGAAATTTAACAATTTATAAAATATCTCTTGAACCTAAACATTTTAGTAATAAACAAATTGAATGGCAATTTAATTTTAGAACAAACCTTTTTTAGTCTATCATTTTCATAAAAATTAATTAAATGAGTGCAATTCTCTTCAATAAACTGGCAAAGTGTTTTTCGGCATTCTACTCCAATCTAAATTAATTAAAAAATTATTCCAAAGATAGTTAAATTGTGTGTGTGTGTGTGTGTGTGTTTACGAATATTTATTTATTTATTTATAATATTTAACGGACAAAGTCCTTGAACAATGGTTAGATTACAGCTAAAGAGATTACAATTAAAGATAAGTGTGTACAGAATACAATAATATTGAGAAATACAAAATTAATTACGATACAAGATCCAGTGTATGGAAATTTAGCAGCGTTTCGAGATCCAAAACACTGGATCTCACAACGTTTTCACTAAATATCGATAGAAAGGTGCATTAAAACTTATTTTTGGACAAAATTGGATGGACCTAAAAATTAAAAATTAAGCGTGTGTTTTAGTTCAAGAGTATGCGTCCTAGGCCACGCCACGAGCGCATCTGTGTTACTATTATATGTGTTCAGAAAATTGTTGAGCGCCCTTTCCGAGACCCAGAGCAAGGCAACGTCGCACATCAGTGGAGTGTGTATACTTTTTTCATTTAACAGATCTTATTAAATCTAGTTACAATCATAATGAAATAATTTAAAACCATATATTACTATATTTAAGTAATTAATTTGAAAGAGTTGAAAACCCATAAAAACGGTAGCATTTCCTGACTTTTGTACTTAAGCAAGTTAAATTTTTTTCAGCAATACTTAATAAAGGACTGACAAAGTTTTGAAGGGTAAAGATTTTTTATGTACGTAGGTTTAAATTAATATGTATTTTAATCTGATGTTTACTTACTTGACTTTCAATAATATAAAAATTGTTAAATGGAAATGCTATATCGTTGAAAGATCCGAAAAATATGTGACAAAATAAAACCTTAGATATTGATTGTTAAGATTGACATACGTTATGGGATCCAAGTATAAAGTGTATGTGTGTAAATTGTAGAAACCTAACGTTAAGATATCCGACATTTTTTCTATGGTTATCATCTACCTATGTTATTTTATTTCAAAATTAAAAACAGTCATGTTCAATTTTCTTTTTACAAAAAGTACATTTAAAACTAATTATGAATTATTATTTTGTTTAATTTCAATTAATTATACTTAAAAATCATAACTCATACAGAGTTTTCTTTTTGCTAAAAATGTATTAATAATTTTTATTAATACAAAAACAACAAGATATGATATAGGTATACAAAGAAATATGCTTATTTTACTTTTATTTTATTTTAAGCATTTTATACCATTTATAGTTATAAACTTATAGTAGATATTTGAGTAGACAATTCATAATAATTTGGTAAAGATATAAATTATTTCTTACAAAATAATTAATTAATAGAGAAGGTCTAATTATCACATGTTAGTATATATTTAATAATTTTTACTTGTGTGAAGTATCAAATATTTATGCTACACATTAATCAAGTACAGTTCAATTTTGCAACATCCATGGATCTCATAATACCTTATTTTATGTAACTGAAACACTATATGGATCTCCTAAGTTAATGACAATGAAAAAAACCACACTAATTGTCCTCACAACATTATAAACGTAAAATCCTACACACTGGATCTCGTAAAGATGGATTGAGAGTTTTAAAAAAAATTGAGTGTTCTTATATTTAAAATTGTACTACAGGTTTAAATTTGTATTTTTAGGTTTTCCCAACCACTCAAATTTCTTTAATAGGAATAATTAAGGTGTGTGTGTGTGTGTGTGTGTGTGTGTGTGTGTGTGTGTGTGTGTGTGTGTGTGTGTGTGTGTGTGTGTGTGTGTGTGTGTGTTCGTGTGTGTAACTTAATTATTTACATGAATATAATATACAATAATACAATGAACATATTTACACAATTTATATATTTTTAATCCAGATAAACAAAATTAATTTCATAACTATGAGCAGTTTTCAGCCATTTTTTTTTTTTTTATTAAGCACGGTAAATTATGATAAAATATTGTGTGCCTTTTCCCTTAATTGAAATAATTGATTAGTTGAGTAACTGTAAATAAAAATATGTCAACAATATTTTTTGTAGGAATTTATAATTTTAAACCAGACTACTTCCAATAGAAATTCAAAACTTAGAATAAGCTATATTCAGCAAATATATTTTCAATTTTAAATAATTTGTTCATCATATAATCAAAATATAATACAATCTTAAATAGACTATACAAATAGATTTATATAGAAATTATGTAATCATGCAATACAAAGTATAAATTAGCCAAAGAAATTAAAATATTTTTACATGCATTATAATAATTTAATATATATTTGTATTCCAAAAATATTACAAAGAATAATATCAAAGGCTATATTGATAACAGTAATGATTGTGAGCGCTCATTTCACCACTCTACTACATAAAACTTAAAAAATCACTAACATGAAAAAATGTCTCCATACAAATATGGCTTTATTAGAATTTTAAACTGTACATTTATGTACAAAATTTAAGTTTATGAATAAAATAAGAGTTAAAAATTGATAAACCATATTTAAAGTCTACACTTGGAATACAAAATTAAATGAATACAATCCTTATAAATGTTGCAATGTACAACAAATAGAAAACCCGAAAAACCATGTAGATATGAACTACAATTAGAGTGAAAAACAGATTAATTAAATTAAATTCAAAATTAAATCATATAATTTCAAATATGTAGAATATTAAAAAAAATTAAATAAAAAACTTACTGCTTCACATACACCCAGCACAAGTATGATCAAATCTTCTCTAAAAGAATAGTCGTTGTTAATTTTTAGAGTATCCAATATTGCTTGTTTCATATATGAAAATATTCTGTAAAAAAATACATACTAATGTATACTTATCTTTTTTTTTTTTTTTTTTTATCGAAATCAGCTATTATGCAGATTCACGTATTAATTATACGAATAACAAACATTTTTTTAATCTATTGAATTTTTAATGAATGAGAGCAATTAAGAATTATCAAAAATATAGAATTTGATAGTTTTTACACTTTTTAATAGATAGCTAAGCGATTCAAAAAGTAATTGAAAACACATAATGCGTTGGAATGTTTTATTTCTTTTCATAATATTACACAATAAGAAGCTTCAGGTCAATATCTTGAGCATGCAATTATAAAAAGTATTATATACAATTTCAAATTTTCAACGAAAAGTGTATTCTATAATACTTATTGGATTGCATTGCATTACCTAACTATCTATTAAAATGTATAAAAACCTGGCAAATTTGTGTATTTTTGAAAATTATTAATTGTTGTCATTTATTCAAAATTCAACCAATTTCAATTTTTTTTTTTTTTTTTTTTTAAATTATTAATAACTTATTTATAATAAGTAACTGAACAAAAAAACTATTTTTGATTAAAAAAAAAGCTTTTATTATTTTGTTAGTTCTTTTAGAACACAGAAAAAAAGAGGAAGATTTACACACTATTCTATAATTAATGATTTTAAGTATGCATTACATTAAATAAACTGCATTACAATAACTACATTATATTTTGAATTAAGCTACTGACTTCTCAATGAATTAACATAGTATACATAATATCAGTACCCTATTTAAAAATTTAAGTTCATAAAAACATTAACTAAACTACAGAGGTAAGAAGTTACTATAATTATGTATTTTACTACAATTATATGAATAATAGAAATAATATCTAATACACAACTTAATATTTTACATGATACAAATTGTACAATTGATTTTCTTTATAAGTAATTTGTTTAGTTGACTAGATGAGTACAAATATTGTATCTATCAATTTATCTGAGCCAATCAAAATATCATTTTCAATATTCATAAATCATAAGGTTTAACAAATTAAAATTTTCTAGGTGTATAGTAGACTGAAGTTAAATTTTTAATATATTCAGTTTTGAAAATTTTCTTTCACAAGTAGTCAGATTATAGTATAGTCTGATAATAGCAACATAAATGTATATTATGTGAATAAATTGTAAAATAAATTAGATTGGTACAAAAACTCTAAAAAAAAATAATAAATATACAGTAAATGCATTAATTTATTCAATATTTTATAAATCTTGGGAATGGGGAGTTATACGACACTAACGCGGTCAATGTTACTGACCGCATTTATTGGCTAGTGGACCGCCATGTATATGCTAATAAGCAAATATTATAATTTTACTATCAATATGGTGAATAATAATGTACTATGCGGTCTACATCTAATTATTTAGACCGCATACTCAACTAGAAATATGCTGGTAGTATAAATATAACAGAAGCACCCTATTTATAAACAATCAAACTTTTTGAAAATAAAAATGATGTTTTAAATATTTACTTTTTTTTAATAACTAAAGTTATGTCAGAATGAGTACCACCTTTGATTACAATATGCTTCATAATTTTAACTGAAATATGCTTCATATTTGCAAAACCAGCATTATATAATTTACAGGCTAGATAAAATAAATCTAAAAAATAAAAATAAATATCAATTAAGTAAAAATAATAACAACATTATTTTAGTAATATAGCATATTCAGGGGACGGAGTGGCCGAGTGGAACAAGGCGTCACTGCTGACGCACACTGTCACCTGTTCAAATCTCGGTCACGGGCGGCTCTCTCTCTCTCTCTCTCTCTGGGCAGGCGACTGTCTAAAGAGAGCGGCCGCCATCTCCCCTGTGCAGAAGGCAACGGGAAACCACTGCACAATAAAACCCTTTCTTCCCAAGTAATAACTTCCTTAGAGAAGAATGGTTGCAGCGACAAGGCAAAGCCTTTAGATAAAAAAAAAATAATAGTATATTTACCACTCCAATGTCCACTTAACAAATGCCAATAATAACTCTTTGATAAAATGTTTTGTTCCAATATTTTATAATATAATTCTCCCACAAATAATTCATAAGTATTATTGCGAGAAACATCAAGAATACACTTTAACAAATCATTGACAGGTAAATATGGTTGCTCTGAAATTTATAAAATATGAGTATACTAGTCACCTTAATTCTTAAATTATGAAATTTATGCTTTATTTTTTAATTAAATGTCTAAAACATATAAAATATTGTATTGAGATAACGTATTATTACAATTTTTCGTATTAGAAAGCTAACATTTAAAATCCGAAAATTCAACAAGAATAAACAATTAGGTATACACTTTAATTTATAATCTAAATTAGATTTAAATTCTAGAAAGCATCAGGTTAATAATTTTTCTTGATTTTGAAAAAAAAAATGATAAAAATGTTAAAAGAACAAAAATATTTTTGGATTATTTAGGTTAGATTAAAATTAATTGTAGACAAAAGGGATGAGTAATGGATTGCTTTTAAGATTTTGTAATACATGAAAAGGAAATTTCAAAAATCAATAAGTTGAAAAAAATGATTTTCAATATGTTTTTATAATTACTGATATTATTGATTTAAAACTCATATTACGTAATAATAAAAAAATATTTAATAATTAGTTTAACATTTGTAACCTATGAGTCATAATTTTTAATTAAAAGATCATTTTGATTTCCAAAGAAAATGTATTCACTAATATTTAACAATGTATTGTACTTATAAATTTGTGTATACTTCAAATATCAAAAACGACAATTGAGAAAACATAAAAGGACAATAATATTAACAACAATAATACCAACAACCAACAAACATTCAATTATGTAAAAAAACACATTTTTTCACAAAAAACATCTTGAATCTTGAAATATATGTAACAGGAATTTAAAAAATTGAACATACGAAAAATAAACTGGAAATTTCATGGAATGACTAACAGGGGTGAATTTAGGTATGTGGGGGACCCTGAATAAAATACATATGGGGGCTCCTAATGCGTAAACAACAAATATTTTTTCTCATTAATTAAAAGAAATTCACTATTATGCTTAATAGTAATACTAATTAATTATCAATTAATAATATATCATAATTGTTAAAACTATTCGATCAAATAAAATCATAAATTTGTTTTATAAAAATAAAAATCGCTTAAGCTGGGTAAGCTATAGGTGACTGAGTATTAAATAAAAGACGATGATGTTAAGTAATTTAATTACTTGGGACTTTTCATTAGGTAAAAAAACAATGTCACTTTACAATATTTTTTTTTTTTTAACATTTGTTGTTAAATAGCCAAACATAAATAATGATCAGTAATAGATATCAAACTGATAGACTGTATTTTCAATTTCGTGATGTTACCAATAATATTTATCACCAAATTACTTTAATAGTAATGGCAATGAATTATCATTGACTGTCATATAAACTACGACTTTCAAGAGTTAGATTCCAGATTTACAAGTGTATACTTAGAAATACATTTACTAAAATTATTATTATTATTATTATTTTTTTTTTTTAAGGCCTTTAAGACTATCTTGCCATATTATAAATCCTCTTCCATTCTTCCGTATTCTTCGCTGTCTTCTATGAATCTATGTCTCCATAATTTTCTCTTCTGGTTCTGGTATTTATGAAATCTTTTCTGATTCCATCCTCTCACATAGCCTTGGCCTACCCAGTAACCTAATAATATTATTACATAACTACAAAATTGTGAGAGCCCTAGGCTACAGCCCACACAGTCTTGTCCTTAATCTGATGGATTCCTAATGTAGGCAAACAATGAAACAATAATCACATATGACCAGGGTATTGTATACAATAACCAAATCTAGTAGGCAATATAACTAATGCAGTTAGGTATAATTCGAGTTATATTTAACGACAACTATAAACTAAATAAACATATGACTATATAAATGCATATAGTGTATTAATATATAATTTTAAAAAAGAATGTTTTTATAATTTTTTATTATTTAATGGAACATGGATTACTGCCATAATATTTTGTAGCTCCAAGTCAACTACCAGCTTTTCAGTTGCATATTACTTTATATCTTATAGTTATTTTTATTTTAATAAACACAAAATATTATTGCATGAGTTCACATAGCTCGCAATAAATAAATCATAACACGTCTAAACATTCTATTAAAATGATAAAACATTTAAACATTTATTAAAACTGATCAGAAATTAGGTGCATTTTATAATTCTACATAATGAAAGCCGAAAGGCATGTAGAAATTGGGTACCCAAATATAGCATTGCACGTAAATGTTACATATAATTGATGTCTATTCAATGTTAAAGCTGAGGGTTAAACATTTAACTTGAAATAAATTATATGAAAATTGAATAACATGTTATAGAATTTAATTATTCATTTTACTTCAATCAAAATCAGGGGTTAAAAATTAATATAATATATTAATTTTTATTAATATTATTAATATTTATATATTATATATTCTTCTCCATTATTAAACTTAATTTTAAATAAAAACTAGAATAAAATACTAAATTGTCATTATTTATTTAATTGTTTACTATATCTAAACAGTGTAATATGAAATAAAGGAATAATCGTTTATTTAAAACATTCTTAAATATATTGAATATTTATCTTCTATATGTATAAAAGGGAAAGTTGATTGACGCATCTATTAACGCACAGCTCAAACCAATGGACGATAGCTGATAGAAAATTGGCGAATGTCGAATACCGGAATACAGCTCATTTGAAACCACAGAATATATCAATTACATTTCTGTGGGCTGTGCTTTACATAGAGCACGAGCTATGATTATAATGGACTGGTATCGGAGCATTTATCAACGGAACCGAAATTACTAGACCACTATGGATTTTTCGGAAAACAGTGCCATCTATTATTAAATTTTAATTTTAATTAAAAATTTTATAAATAAAAAAATAGTTAATTAAATTAACAAATTAATATCAACAATAAATCAAAATGCATAATACAAAATAATAACAACATCGTAATATTTTAATTTGATAAAGAATTCAGGTACAAACAAGCTTTGAACAAGCTTCTGGTATATCCAAGATAAACCTGGAAAAAAATGAATTAGGCCTCTTTCACACGAAGCGTCACCAGAAAAGTATCGCCACTTTTCATGCTTCCAGAAGCGCTCCCAGATGTTTTTATCACGTCATAATCATAAATTAAAATTAAAATTCAGTACAATATCAAAATTATTCTATAACGATTTGAGGAAGTATGAAGGTAAATGTTTTAATTATTTAAGAATGTCAATTAAGTCTTTTGATGAATTATTGGAACTTCTGCAGCAATAACGAAATTCTCTGAGTCAAAATTGCTATCCATGCAAAAATATTGACAATGTCGAAAACAACGTGCAGACGTATCAGTGGCAGTTGATCGAGTGAATAGATTATAGAATACGCGTTTTTACATCAAAACAATAAACATGTAACTGGTGGCGCGACTATTCTGGCCGCGCGTTTAGCATATCTGGTCGCATGAACTGCATGAACTGATAAGAGTGTCGCGGCCAAAATTGTGGCGCCACTAAATGTGAAAACCTTAATTTAATTATTAATAACTTGTGGTGGTGCTGCCATGGTGGCTTCGTGTGAAAGAGGCCTTAGGTATTAAATTATTTTTAATTTTGCTGTATTATAGACTGACCCATTACTGCTGTTTTGCAAACATCAAAAATACAATTCTTGGTAAATTTTGAGAGCATAAAAACCCCATATACAAATCAAGAAAGAGTCCAGACATTTGTGACCCGTGCCGTCCCGCTCACACCCCATAACACACCTCATAACAATTATCGATACCAGTCTATTTTAATTTATAATCATAGTTCGAGTACGTGACATAGAGTCAATACTATATGTATATTTAATCAATGCTAGTACTGCTAGTAGTATCTATAAACCTTGACATAGAGTAATGGGGCTTTATGTTCTCAAGCGCTATCTAGTTTTTGTGCACGATATAAAAGATTGTGTTTTCTTTATTATTTATGTGGATATGTAACAAAAAATTTCACCAAGAATTTTACTTGTGATGTTTGCAAAACAGCAGTAATGGGTCAGCCTATAATACAGAAAAATTAAAAATTAAAAATAATTTAAAACCTAATTCATTTTTTTTCCAGGTATAACATCTTACTTGGATAAACCAGAAGCTTGTTCAAAGCTTGTTTGTACCTAAAATCATTATCAAATTAAAATATTACCACAGATTATATGAAACCAAACCTTGTCCATATCTAATCTGTGATATTACGATGTTGTTATTATTTTGTATTATGCATTGTTAATCATTAAAATTTAATAGATGGCATTGTATTCCGAAAACTCCCCAGTGGCCCAGTGGTCTAGTCATTTCGGTTCCATTGATAAATGCTCCGATACCACGATTATAAAGAAGTTCTTTATAATCGTGTCTGATACCAGTCCATTATAATCCACAGATATATACTAATAGTATTATAGTATATATCTGTGTTATAATCATAATAGTTAATTATAAATAAGTCAATTACAATTTATAATAGTTCGTGGGTGCTATATCACAAATTATCAACATTTATAAAATAACCTCAAAAATGAAAGAAAATACCAATATGCATTAGATAATAAATATATATATTATCTTTGAAGATTGATATGCTAAAGTGATAAAAATTTTCGAATTAGTTCAATTTGACAATAATATTTAAATTATATTCTTACTATAACTATTAATTATTAAGTTACATTTATATTTTAAATTTATAAATATTTTAACTAAAATTAAAAATGAAGAATATTCGCAATGTAATATTGAAAGTATTTTACAATCGAATGTATTCTACAAAGCAAGTAAAATGGGACATCATGGCTGGTATATGTCTACAAAGAAAACCAGTGATTACAAAATCATTAACTGACTTGGAGGTAAAATATCAAAATATTTTGCAAGAAATTGAATTTGAAAAAAGTTTAAAATCAGATCATGAACTTAGACATGATAAAGATGTAAAGAGAATGGAAAAATTAAAAAAGGGCACACTAATTGATTTTGACAATACAGATCAAGCATCCAATCAAACTGCACAAGATTATTTGGATAAGAACAAAGAAGAACTTTCCAATTTCATATTGTCTAGCCGCTTAACTACAGCAGATGAAAAAAATGACAAAAAATCAATAAATAGAAAACTAGAAGAAAATTTGGTTTTACTAATAAAACAAAAATTAGGGCATGAAGATTTATGGATCTTACCTCAAGGTCTATGGGTCGATGGAGAAACATTAAGAGAAACTGCAGAAAGAATATTGTTAGAATCATGTGGTAATGGTTTAAAAGTCAGATTTTACGGCAATGTTCCTTGTGGTTTTTATAAGTATAAATACCCAAAAGAAAAGCGAGTAAAATCTGGTATAGAAGGTACAAAAGTATTTTTTTTCAAAGCAGCTCTTTTAAGCGGTAATATTGAAAAAAAATGTGACTGGGCAGATTATGAATGGGCCACAGTTCAAGAACTTAATAATAAACTCATTCTACCATACTCAAAAAGTGTCAAATTATTTTTGTCAAATTATACTTAAAACTTAGAATAATCAGTAAAACATTCATTATATTATATGTATACCTCTGTTAGCTTTATTGATAATATTTTTCAATAAAATAGAAGAGTTTTCCATGTTTGATTGTTTGTAATTAGTACCCAATTTTAATCTTTTTATATCTTCTTTTTCAACATCCTAGTAAAATAAAGTCTTATTAGTAGTGATTATATATACTTAGTATAAGTAGTTGAAATAATAGTTTTTAATGGTAATTGAACACATTATACTAACAAGAATTAAACTTCGGTGGTAACAATTCAGAAGACATTTCCATGTTACGTGATACCTATCATCATCATTTTGAGGTTGTTGTAATTGTTGACGACTGTTATAATTCAATAATTCAATAACTTCATCATTTTCTAGTAGTTCTTGAATTTTTTGTCTTTTCAACTACATGAATATAAAATAAAAATATTTCATAGTTAAAAGTTAAGTTGGTAATTTAAATATTTAAAAATTAAAGTATTGATAAAACTATAACCAGATATGTTTTATAGAATAACAAAGTTAAACTCAGTGAAACATTCAATTTTTTTTCATTCAATACTTAAAAAAATGTTCTGTAGTTATTGTAAAAACCTCGGTAAAAACTAAAGAGCTTTAAAATAGAACTTTCTGATAAAACATTACTAATATAATATGAAAATAATCTATTAGTTGAAGTATAATGTAAAATTTGGAAAGACAAATTAAAGCAATGTTCTAACTTCAAAAATCAAAATATCTTACATAGGTACTAAAATTAAGCAAGAATATTCCAATAAAACTACTCAGAAAATAAAATTGAAACACTGAAAAATTGATAATTTATTTTCATATATTAGATTATAAACTAAATTTAAACCTTAAAAATTCATTTAAAATACTTTAAATTATAATTAAAATTTTTAAAATTCACTTATATATTGAGTATAAATATTTTAAAAGCCAACAATTTAAGCATTTAAGTTAACTACTTAATTTAAGATTCTAAATGAAACAGATAATGTATCAATTTAGTGACGATTTTTTTAAAACTGTTACCATGATTTCAAATAGTAGACTTAGCCTGAAAAAATGTAAAGCCCTTCGTGGATTTAAATATCTTGCCTTGTATACTTAAAATAGGTCATTTTTTCACAACTATCAGTAATTTTACTAATATATAGGAAAGTCTACTGAAAAATAAATGAGTGTAGTAAATGAGATTTTCGTATTATCAATTTTAGTTAACCATAACTCTTAGAGCAATACTGCAAGAAACTTTTACCAAAGACTCACAATATTCATAATAAGACTTAAACATAAAAAAAAATTAAACGACTTTTGAGATAAATAAAATAAAAAATAAAAAATATCTTGTTTTTAAAATATAACTTTTAATTATAAATATTATAGTCTGGGAATTTCAATACTATCCTACATTCCTACCCATGTATTATTGTCATATATTTGAAAAAGGGTCAAAATGTATGTATTATGACTTTATTTATAATTTTGATAAATTGGAATTTTATGGAAAAAAAAGTATTTTCATGTACTATGATGAATTTTTCAGTTGAAAGTGAATGCTAGTTCAAAACAAAATAAAAGCAAATTAATACATAGTATTAAACAAAAATTCAAAATTCTTCAACCTACCACTTTTTGATCTCTTCACAACATTTTGACAATTTCCAAAATATTATAAATGACATATGCTATCAAACGTGACTCGTCTTTATGAATGTAATTATTGCTAACATATAATGGATCATGGCTTAAATTAATTACCATTAGATCCACAATATCGAGAAAAGAATAAAATAACATAGGAGCTAGTCATCTATTAAAAGATTTCTTAAAATCTCCTTTGATAAATGAATTTGAAAATTCTAAACTAATCGAGTTCAACATTGTAAAACATGGACATTATGAAAAATACAAAAACAAAACTTAAGAAATTTTAAACAAATTTACCAGTTAAACAGTAAAAGAAAGAAAACAAAATTATAAAATAAAAAACATTTAACATTAGTTTAGTTTTAAAAATGACCGATCTTGAAAACAAAACATCTATTTAACAAATTTTTTTTTTTAGTTTCTAGTTAAGTTGCATATTATGTTAGCCATTAGATAATACGATAATTAGCTTTAAAACAAAATACAAAAATATTTAAGCTTTAAAGATAGATACATTCAAATATATATATAAGCTGTTTGGATTTGAATAAAAAAAAATTAAACAGTTCATTATGAAAAAATTGCCAACAATATACTATTTTTTTTTTTAATTTTTCACACCACATATGTAGGTAAAGCCCTTAAAAGACAATAACAAATATAATATGGCCCTAGCTTGAATAGTTAGATTCCTGATTTAAATTATATTGACTAATTATTTCAAATGAGAAATACCAACAGTTAATATTTTATGTATTAAGTATGGTCAAATTACACAACCAAATATAGTTAATAGTATTATTCTATGTGATATATACATAAGGCAAATAATAATGAACCATGACGATTAAAATATGAACATTTAAGTGTGATTACCATTCTAACACTTTCATTACATACAACACAAATAAGACGTAAATCTATGAAAATTACCTTTCGTTCTGTGATTTTATGGGAATCCAAACTTTGCAAACAATCACTCAAATCTTTTTCTAAATTTCGATATTTATTAATATCCATAATGAGTAGAATATCTTTTATATTATTTTAAAGCATAATTCGGGGTACAAATTTTCGAAATTTAAGTTTTGTAATGTATGAGTAATTTGTATGTCAAATATCAATATTTAAAAAAACGGTAAGGGAAAATAATAATAATAAATAATCAAAATATTGATATGAGCTAAGCCATATCCATAAATATAAAAAAATAGTTATTATATAAAATTAGTTATTATATAAAATAGTTATATGGCCATTGGCCATATCAAATATAATTTTAGCGGTTAAAAATTGATCTATGAAATAAAAAAAAAACAGTGTATGGCACCACACAAAGCACGGTTATAGATAAAATGGTTGCGTGACGATCGTTGTTAACGCGGCACCCAAAGTTCTTATCAATTAAGACAAAAACCGGCTTACTGCAAGCGCTCCTAGTGGATGATAATATTACTAAAATATAAATAAATTAAATTAAAAATTAAAATAGCCAATAGTATAGACCTATTATCGCCACAGATATAGATAATATATATATTATCTATATCTGTGTGGCCACCCCTCGGGTAGCACGTCGTATTTCAAGTTGGCATATGGTTATTATGGTTAATACCTGAATTAAAAAAGAACCATATCAATTTTGATAACAATATCTTTTGATAAAAATTCTAAGTTTTAAATTACTTCATATACACAATATTTAATTACTTCATATAACAAATAATGATTAAAATTAAATTAGTTTTATATGAGTCGTTAGTTTCAATTACTTCGGTCAAATTCGAATTTATGATATTCGTGCATAATTAAGTAGTAACTACTACAGGATAGTGATAAGTAAGCAATACAAATCCTTAAAACTACCATGGAGCAAGTATTATATTATTATCATAATGGTTGCAGGTTATATTCCATCTAATCTATGGTTATATTTGAGCCATCCTAACTTAAGAATCTAGAATCCTTACAAAATTTAAATCAATCATTTTTTAGTGAAAGATTGAAACATTTTTATTAAATGATTGTTAATTGATGACATAATCGTTTTAATAAATAGAAATATAAACCAAAGATAAATATTTATATTTATATATCATTAATTTGAATTGAAAGAAGTATTGAACATGGAGTCAAATGAACGTAATTATGACAATTTATTAATAAGATTACTAATTAAATCATATTATGTTATTTTATTTCCGTTTTACATTAATAAACAAATTATAGGTGAAAAGATTACTGAACGTATTGACGAAAATGGAGCAAAATTTATTGAATATGAAGAAAATCCTGTTGATGTTGATGAAGATGCTGAAGTAATTACCTACTTAAATTTATGTTAAATTGATACTAATAATAAATTATTTTTATTTTATATTATGTACAATTTAGTAATGGATTACTATCTTTTTCTTTTAAATTATCTCTACGAGTATTAGAATTAAACAAAAAAAGAATTTATGATGTATATTTATAGTTCATGTTTGTTTTGTATTTAACAGGTATTTTATATTTTTAAGTTTTGTCAGTATTCATTTTGATTTATACCTGTAATTTTATTAATAATAGTTTTCTTATATAATGTGAAGAAGTAAACTTCAAGAATTTCAGAACAGTTTGACCTAGTTGCTTTCTTAACCTTTTTTCCACTCTAAATATTTCATAAATCTAGAAACATAACTTATAATATTAAAATATTTTTTTTATAGAATGTGATATTTGGTGGTTGATATCAGTTTTATTAGAAATCTAAGGTTTTTTAATTAGAGCTACCAAATTTTTTCATGACATTAACTGCCTCGGAGTTTTTTTCTGCGTCTTAGTGTGGCCCATATTTGAATATGGTTCAATAATATGGAACCCTGTTATGATTTAGCTTAAAGAAAAATTAAAAAAGAGCATAGGGAATCTGTAAGATTTAAAGGTTACAAAAAAAGATTTTACTAATACCCTTGATAACCATTTAATTAAGTTCCTTCAATATATTTTAAAGCTTGACTCTCTTTCAACCGGTCATCAGATATATCTATTTGTTTAAATTAGTCAATGGATATATCTTGTCCTCCTATTCTTGACCGCATTTCTTTCCACAAAGTTTGATTGACTTGATTGAGTCCTATCACTAGGAAATCTATAGAATTTAGATCTATTCTCTAGTTATCTATCAGAATTAAGACAACACTTTTCAAATCTGTAGTATATTTGTATGTTAGATTATCTTTTGTCCATTAAGTTAAAATCCATCCTGTATTTTAAATTCTATTATTTAGCTAATTAGCTTACCTGTAATATGTTATTTATTAAACTGAATAACAAACTTTACCTAACCTAACCTACAAGGTGTAAACTTAACAATTAACAGACAAAATCTTTTTTTTAAGCAGCAAAAGAATTTGAAATTAAGTATTAGTAGTAAAATAAATTTAATATTGAATGTTGACGCAATTCGTTCCCAAAATTTATTTGAACCATGAACTGTTTTTGACTTGGAATAATTATTTTAAATTAATTTGTTAAATACACAGAAGACACATTTTAATGAACAAAAACATAATTTCATATAATTCTTCAAATCAATTAAATTTTTTTAAATTCTGGAAAATAAATTGTTTTTCAGTTTCCAAGAGTTTTATCTGTATTTATAAATTGAAGTATAATTACATCTATCTCTCTTTTATAAGTACTTATAATTAACTACAACTAGCATTTATTTTTTGCATTAATCATAAATAATGTTTTCTCTAGGAGTTAGACTTAAATCATCAACGATTGGATAAAATTGAAAACTTTGAACGAATGCATAATCTTCGTTCTTTATGTCTTCGCTGGAATCGTATAAAGAAAATCGAAAACCTTGAAATCCTGGTTAATCTGAATGAACTTGATCTGTACGATAACCAAATAACCAAGATTGAAAATCTCTCCTGTCTTGTAAATTTAAGGTAAAATTATTAATACATGTATTTTGTTAACTTATTGAATGTTAATCATTTTTAATGATTTTAGAGAGCTGGATTTGTCTAATAACCGCATAAAAGAAATTGAAGGTCTTGACGAATTAATTAATTTGGAAAAATTGTATTTGTCCAGCAATCGAATAAACAAGATATCAAATCTTAATCATTTGTCCAAACTAAAATTATTGGAATTGGGTGATAATAAAATAAAAGTAACTTTTATTTTAAATAATGTAGATCATATTAAATTTAATTAAAGTAATGATTTGTCAAAATTGTATTAAACTTTATGTATTGATATTAAACAGTAACATTCTGTTTTCTTTACAAAATAAATATGTTCTTTTTGTAATAATCATGAATAATATTTACTTCATTTTATCTTTGATATACATTTATTCTATCATTTCGTATTTTTGAAACAACTGTGAACATGTAAAATGTTTTGTTTTCAAAAAAAAAAAAAAATAATAATAAAAATTATTCACATTGATTTAATTTAATTATTTTAATCCAATTTAGTTTTGTTTCATTATTTTACTATTTGTTTTAATTACAGACTATAGAACACATTGAGCAACTTATTAACCTTACAGAATTGTATTTGGGTAAAAACAAAATAGAAAAAATTCAAAAATTGGAAACTTTGAAAAACTTGAAAATACTAAGCTTACAAAATAATAATTTAACAGAGATAGAAAATCTCAATAAGTTGACCGATCTTAATGAATTGTATCTTTCTGAAAATGGAATAACAGAAATTAAAAATCTAGATGCCAATATTAATCTTGGTACTCTTGATTTGTCTATGAACAAAATTGCTAAAATTGAAAATGTTGTTCAATTACAAAATTTAAAAGAATTATGGGTAAAACTTAGATTTGTTTCAAATTTTACAATTTTTTAAAATTATTTATACATATTTTATAATTTTTGTTTTGTTTAGATCAACGATAATCAAGTAAATGATTGGAATAATGTTGGCGTTTTAGAGCAAATGATAAAATTAGAGACTATTTATCTGGAACACAATCCAATAAGCAAAGATAGTGCTTATAGAAGAAAAATTAAATTGATGATGCCTTGGATTATGCAAATCGATGCTACATTAGCTAGATAAATTATTTACATCAACTCAAAACCTATTTTAATTAAGGAAATCAAATATTATATTATGTAAATCATATTATTTAATTTTTTTTTTATGTTAATTCATTTTTATTAAGTATTATAAACAAATTTGTAAATTAAAAGATTAAAAATGTAGTTGTTTTTAATAATAAATCAATCATTCAATTTAAGTTTAACTACACAATTTTCGTCAATTGGATCAATAATTTGGCCTAGTTGGGTAGTAACAGGTGGAGCAGTAAGTTTATGAAAAACTGTCTCTGGAACCCATGTTCGCCCAACGGGTATTTTAATTGTTTCTTCATATTCTTCCACATCTTTAAATGGATATGGCAATTCAGATACCTAAAATCATCAGATAAAATATTTCGATTAAACTAATAGTATACATTATGCATCAATCTGATACTTTGTTACTTGTTTGTTTTCATATTTTTCCTTTAATCAGATTTTCATAATTAAAATTTAAATAACATATTCATTAAAAATCTTACTAAATGTGATTTAATAGCATTATCTGCATTTTCATGAATAATAACTTTTTCGCGGTTAAAATCTTTACGGGGCGGCTTAGCTGGTGTTCTGAAGATACCCATGTTAGTTCTTTTCTTAAATAATCGTTTTTTGATGTTAGGACCAGCCCAACTCCCCCAACCAGGAAGAACTGTTTCTATTTTTGGTTTGGAATGTTCTTCTAACTTTTTCTTTTCTTCCCTATATATTCAAAGTTCAATCAATATTTATATCTAATAATAATTAAAAAGAAATATGTATTAATACTTGAATTCATTGATGATATCATCATCAGCAAATGCTTCAGCAATCAGTTTATCTTGTTCATTTTCTTCTTTATCATCCAAACAATCTTCTACCTGCGCCATTTCTTCAGTTTCTAAACTAGTTTGAGCTACTTGCACAAATGCTGTGGGGTCTATATTTTGTGTTTTTTTTGTGGATTTATTTTCAATTTTGATACTTAATCTATGGTTATTTTCAATATCACTAAAATTATTTTCATTTAATGTTTTATTTTCTTGTAAAGGTTCATTAAATTCAGCTTTTAAGCGTTTATTATTCATTTTTAAGTAATCGCTATTCACTTCTTGACATTTACGTTTGTTTAAGTCTGTTTCGTGTGATTTTACATCTTTTACATTATTAAGATTCACTAATTTTTTATTAATTTTACTTTTTAGTTCAGTTTCAACAGTTTTAAATGCATTTTCAACATCTTTGTGTACCTTTTTTTTGGAATTGATGCAATTAACATCTGATGATACAAACCAAGTTCCAGCAGTTGTTTGAATTATTTCATCATAAATATTTTTATTGTTCTGCGGTGTGGTTGAGTCTCTTTTATTATTTTTATTGTTTTCAATAATTTTTGAATTGGTCTTAGATTTAAGAGTATCATTTAAAAAATGAACGTTTTTCTTTGGCGGATTTACAATTTTAAGAATTTCAACGTCACTCTCTTCATCACTAAGAACAGAAAGTTCTTGAATTGTTACATTTTTAATTTTATTATTTTTTCCAACAACTTTTCCAGTTGGTTTTATTATTTCATTCATTTCCTGATTTTCAATAATATTTTTAACTAATTCTGTTGGTTGACTATCTTCATTATTAGATTTGCTATTGTCACCAGTATCATTTTTGTCGGTTAAATTACTATTATGTTGAACAAAATTTTTATAACTATCCATAAAATCTGTGAACTCCTTTCTTTCAGCTAACCAAGGATTATCAGGATCAATCATTTGTTCAGGTACTTCAATTTGATCCTCATCTGAATCTTCTGAATTATCTGTTTCATTTAATGTTAGTCCTACTTTTTGGGTCAATTCTTTACTTTTTCTCAACTGTTCCGCCAAAGCAATTCGACTCTAAAAAATTTAATTGAACATTAAATTTTTGTTAAACGTGTTTATATTTTCTATTACTATAAGTGCTAATGGAATATGCAACTATAGATTCAGTAATAGATTATGGATTTGGTGATACAAATATGATTAGTGAAAAATGGGTTTAAAATTTATTTTTCATTTAGAAGATTTTTCTGGCTAAATATTTCTTTAATTTAAGAAATGTTATTTTTTACGTTATATCAAGTCAGCCATTTCATTAGTCAGCTTTTAAGTTAAACCATTGCTAGTAGAATTATATTCTATTCTATTTTATAGTCAATGGTTTAACTAATCAAATTAAAATAATACTTGTTTAATATATATTATATAGTAAAATCAAATGAAGATTTATTAAAACAATTTTTTTTTTTTTTGTAAGTACCTTAAAGATACAATTACTGTAAATGGGTATTAAATATATCCTGATAACTTAAATACCTAACATTAAGTACGAAAAACAACGTATTAAACCAAGAGAAAGTACAAGTAAACTTGTGTTATAAGAGATACTTCAAGCATTTCAAATACAATTTTAATACTTCAAGAAATATATATTAAGTTACAGATTTAAACCAGAACCAAAACGGTTAAACTTAAAAGAAAGAAATTGAGTTCTACTGTGGTTAAGATATTAACAGAAAAATATAAGATGTCAATCATTAATTTAAAACTAAGTTTTAGTTAAATAATTACAATTAACTAACACAAAATTGAAAATAATGTATAGCAGTCAAATAATTTAACTTAATATTGAAAATTGGTTCAATATAAAATTAGATAATAACTAAAATATTTAAATGTTGGTCATAGAGTACATTACGCTGAAATATACATAATACACAACACTTGTTTAATATGAGTTCTTTTCATTCATATGGGTTCATTGAAGTTCAAGATATCTAATCTATACTAATATTATAAAGAGGAAAGATTTGATTGTTTGTATTGAATAGGCTCTGAAACTGCTGAACCAATTTAAATGAAATTTGGTACTTAGATAGTTAAGACACTGAGAAAGAACATAGGCTACTTTTTAATACTAAAGAAAGGACGATAAAGGGTTGAAATAGGGGATGGTATATATTATAACACTGTACCCGCACGGCGTTGCCCTCAATGTTGGTGTCGGCGGTGATATGGAAGGGGAAGTTTGGGCGGCCAGATATGGGCCGCTGCCGTACCACGAAATATTATATAATCAAACGCTAAAATGTGCACTGACACAAATTTTACTAATGTGATTCTCTCCATCGTCTTGTCTGTGTATTCTTATGTGGGAATACGCAAACAAACAAATTAATAGAAATATTCCCGAAGACTGGAAGACTGCGGTAATTTGCCCAATATATAAAAAGGGAGATACTCAGGATTGTAACAACTATAGAGGTATCTCCTTATTGAATGTGACATATAAAATATTATCTAATTGTATCTTATGAGGAATAAAAGGAAGGACAGAAGAAATAATTGGAAATTATCAAGGTTAGTTATATACAGTAGAATCTCGGTAATCCGGCTATTCGATAATCCGATACGTCCAGTAATCCGGCTGTATTAACCTATATGTACCAACAAAAATTAATAACTTTTTAAAACCTGTCCAGCCAAAATATTAACTGACACAGAATATTGTATGTATGTATTATGTATTTAAATTTGTATTATATTTATTTATATTTTTTAAAACCTTTCCCACGTTTTATATGTTTTAATAAAATACAATAAGACTATTCATTTTTTAATTAGAGTAAAAATGTAAAATTCAACAAGTAAAAATGCGTTTTTTTTTAACTTCCCACTAATCCGGCGTTATCGTTAATCCGGCAGTAGCGTGATCTGATATGTGTCGGATTACCGAGATTCTACTGTATTTAAGTCAAAAGTGCTATAATTGTTCTGAAAATGTTGTCCAATATAAAAAAGTATGTATTTGATATTGGATAAAATTTTCAAGTTTCTAGCTTCAATACTTTTCGATTTATGACTAAATACCTAAAATCTGAACAGTGAAAATCTCGTTTACGGCAGATTTTTATCGATTTTACCGTTTTTACTCAGTTTTTCAATCGCTATTCTTGATTACTGGAAAAACTATGGAGATTTTGGAAAAATGACCTCTCTAAAGCACCATCTCAGTTCAATTTCGAATCTAAAAAGTTGTTGGACAAAACTTTTGGACAAGGATTTCTATACGAAAAAGTGTTTACAGAAAAAAAAAAAAAAAAAAAATAAACATCATTGTAAAACCATAAGATCCTTCGCTTCAGTCAGAATCTAAAATGGAGGAACGGGTGTGAGATGGAATGGTCTTGAAAGGCCTTTAACTAAGAAAAAAAATATATATGCATAACCTTTCAATACATTATTATATCAAATCACCTTCAAACTAAAAACTGTACAAGTATATACTTACATCTTTATCATATTTGGCTCGAATAACATGATTCCGAGCCCATTGCCCAGTAGATTTGTGTCTTAAGCTAGCACGTTCCTCAGCTCTCGTCTTTTCAATTGTATTTAATTTTTCTAATGCAGCTACTGGATCTGTATCTTGTAATTTTTCAAATTCTTTGATCTGTTCCTTAGTTTTTTCTTTTCTTAACAACCTATGATATTTTTTACTCTTAATTTTATTTTGTCTATGCGCTTTAGCATGCCTATAAGATTCTTGAGCACGGAATTTGGCCATTGTTTTACGTTTTTCTAATAATTCTTTTAATGTTAGAGGATACTTTTCTTTTTCTTTTTCCATCCATGATGTTTTCTAAAAATAAAATAAAAATTACTAATAGATATGAAAATGGTGTAAAAATAGTTACCAAATCTTTTTGCTTTTGTTGAACAATGTCGCTGGTTTGTAATAAATCAGAAATTTTTTTTTGTAATTCCGTAGAGTGAGAAAAACCCTTGGTAAAATCAACCATACGGTTGTCAAATATTTCAACTTCATTGCTTCTTAAAGGAAATCTTAATTTATCAGCAGACTTATTTTTTTCAATTACAGCAGACCATCTACTTATGTGTTTCTTAAAATTATCATAAGCAACTGCTCTTTTGATCTAAAATAAAAATAAGTAGAAAAACTTTTAATTTGCATTTAAAATTAATTATAAAACCCAGGAAAAACTAAGGGATTTGTAATTTATTTTTAATTAAGAAAAATCAAAAATTATTTGTAAATTTTAAATATTTTTACAACCTCTAAGGAGTGATTATAGGGGTTAGCTATTGAAAATAAAATGGGAACTTCTGATTTTCTTGAAAAGATATAAAATATTTTTCAATTAAATGTCAATGGTTTAAAAACATTAAATAATAAAAACAACACTATGAGTGCAATCGTAAGTTTTAGAAATTGCATTAAGACTACAGGGCCATTTTTTAGATTTTCCGAAATGAAATCACTATCATATTTTTCTCTATTTTTAACAAGTAAATAAGTAAATATACACAGTGCGTCCCATACGTTTTGAGACTAAAGTTACTGATGTTACAAAAAAAATGAAAAAATTATTTTAAGTATTTTTTTATACAAAATAGTCACCATTACATTCTATACACCTTCTTACATAATCGCCCAATTTTTCCATGGCCCGTGAAAAGTCAGCTTTAGGAATGTTCTTGAAAATCTTTGTGTATAATTCCTTGGGAATCAAAAAAAAACTATCAACATGGTCTTGATTTTGGATTTTTGAAACTGAATTTTTTTGGTCGCGCCTAATTTTTCCCAACCCACTGTGCACTTTGCTGTTAGGTTTCCGGGTTATAGGCAAAACACCACCTCTCGTCACCTGTGATAATATTTTTAAAAAAATTTGGATAGTTGGTGACTATTTGGAGCAAATCTTTCACGTGAGAAACATGTCTCTGTCGTTGTTCCGTGGTTAGCGCATTGAAAATATAACCGCGAACACAAACATACATTCACGACAGATACGATTATACTGCCAGAAATCATCCTATACACATGGACCTTTGTATGAATGATCAAGAGTGTTACCATAATCACTTCCCAGAATTTCATAATTATCTAGATACTAGAATTGATTTTAGAATGGTTTTTTCAAAACTTATGGGATGCACTGTGGATAAATAACTTAACAAATTGTAGTAATTGTAAATTTACAATCACTAAATAAATTATTTTTTCATTAGAAAATTTACAAATAATTATAAAATAAAAAAAGGATTAAGTTATACGGAAATCAATAATTTATTTTTTTTATTTTTTTATTTTTACAAGAAATTTACAATCTGTTCTTAATTAGAACAATAAGCAAATGTGCATAGGGTATTTGCATACAAATTTTTTTGAGGGAAGAAACCACCAGAAAGTATTTACTAACCAAATTTAAAATAGATCGCGTAAAACACACATTGGTGTTCACCATTCATTGGTTAGTGGTTACTAACTAGTAAGTATTTTATAATTAAATAATTACTTTTTCTGCATAAACTTTATCCAATGGTTTCTGTAATAGTTTTTTAGTCGATTTAGCTACTTGAACTTTTTGTCTAATATGAGGAGCTTTTTTTTTTAAAGCATTTGTTAAATCATTGATATTTGTAGTTTGTTGCCCACTTGACAAATTAAATTCAGAAACTTGTAAACTAGGTTCATTGCGGGTTGAAGGCTGTATTCTAAAATTAAATTCAATGTGAGACACTTTTGTATTTTAAATATAAGTTATAAATTAAAAGTTTAAAAATTATAGTTTATATACTTTCGTTTAGTTTTGGACGTAATTGTTTCCAACAGTTGTTTATGTTTTTCGTGAGAAACATCCAAGTCTTCATCAATGAATGCATCTTCATTTTTTGTTAGAGCACTAACCATTATGAAATACAACGTTTATAATAACGACTTATATTGTTATAAAAATGAACTGTATTAAAGTAAATTTTTAGGTATTTAACACGATTATACAGATTTATAAGCCGGATTCCAATAGCCAGAACTCAGAAGACTCAGTAGTCACTAGTCAGTACTCAGTAGTCAGTACTCAGCAGTCACATGTGACGATTGTGTGTTATCTATTCTCTATCAGCATTATTCGATAAAAGAAATAGGTACTTGATAACTTTTTTAAATTTTTGGTGTTTTAACTTTTGAATTTAATTTATAGATCATTAAAAATCTGAAATTAATTTTAACTATAAAACAAGCATAACATATGTTTCAATATAACTTGATTTATTGTTATTTATACAGAATACATTTAATTTGAAAACTACATAATATATTAATGTGCAAGAATCTTCTAAGTCGTGGTTTAATCCATGAACTATGAAGATAAGTGAATCGTGCTTATAACCATGTACCAACTTTGTCCAACCATAAAACAACATTGAAATTTGTTGTATACTTAAAAATATTGTAGGTTAGTTTCTGTATTACTTTGATTTGTGAATTTGTGATAAATGACAATGCAAAAAAGTAAACAAAATTAATGTAAGTTAGTGCTTAGTAGTGTTGGTATTGTAAAAAAAATAGTTAATATAGAAAATTGATGATTTTCTTGATTTGTAATTTTGATTATTTTAAAGTAATTTTTGTACCAACTTTTAATTTTTCTGTAGCTGTTTAATTTGATTCAATTAAGTAAGTGCCATTTATTATTTCAACCTTTTGTAGTTATTTGATTTGTCTATTTTATTTTCAATATTTCTGTAGAAAATTAGTAACTAAAATATTGAAACGTACTCGGTAGGTATATCTTTTTATTTTAATTTTAACTAGAGTTTTTAAGTGTTCTTCAGTTCTTTTATAATCATAACATTGGTAATTATCTCTAATAATTTATAGATTTTGATTGTAATATAATAAGTAATAATGAAAATTATGCAATAACCTTACGCAATTTTTTTGTTTTTATGAAACAACAATTTTTATTTAAATTGTTTTTCAGTTCTACTAAATATGACACATTTAAAACTAACATTCGTCATGAATACATACCTACAGCAGGAATATAGTTGTGCTGAAATAGACACTCTATAATATGTGTATATGATAAATTGATATTTATTAAAATGTTAGTCTTCATGATTATTACAACAGAATGATAAGTAGGTATTTAAGTTTAAAACAAAATACATTTTTCCAACGTTTAATATAGATACTGAAATAAGTTCACATACTTTTACTGTTAAACATCGCCTTTTTTTCTTAAAGAAAATTGTTTATATTTATGATCAACTTCATAACTCATATTTTGATTGATTTGGTATTTCTTTGAGTACCTTTAAATATATGTATTGTAATTAGATACTGAATACTTATCAATTTAGAGTATTCATTGTTTTTTAAAATAATTAAGTATATTTAAATTGATGTTAATCTAAACATTTTAGGTGCCTAATCTATACATCACTTAGTAAAATATATAATATGTCATTTATCGTAATTTATATTTAATAACAGATTGTAATTCAAATATCTCATACCAGTCATGGAATTATATAAACAAGGGGCAGAATCAAAAATATACTCTGCAATATATTCAGATCACAAAGCTATTGTTAAAGAACGATTTCCTAGACAGTATAGACATGAGTTGTTAGATCAGTCTATTCGAAAAGAACGTATTAAAGCTGAAGCTAAAGCTATTTTAAAATGTAAAGAAGGTGGTATTGCCACTCCTGTTATATATTCTTTGGATCTGCATGACTGCAAAATAATCATGGAAAATATAAAGGGGCAAACAGTCAATGACTTCTTGACTAATATGAAAAATGAAAAACTAGATGATGATCCAAAGTTAACAGAATTATTAACGAACATTGGAGTTATTGTAGGAAAAATGCATTCTCTTGGAGTATTTCATGGTGATTTAACGACTTCTAATATCTTAAAAAAAGAAGATGATACTTTGGTATTAATTGATTTTGGTCTTAGCCATTTCAATCCAAGTATCGAAGACAAGGCTGTGGATTTATATGTATTGGAAAGAGCATTTGTCAGTACACATTCATATTATTCTCATCTGTTTGCTACAATTTTAGATGGTTATAAAAATGCTTATAAGTCTAATGTTCAAACTGTTCTTGGACAATTTCAAAGTGTTCGTGCTCGAGGTCGTAAACGATTAATGATTGGATAGTTAATTAGTTTTTTTGTATATTTATTTATTATAATTTAATACATTATAGTATAACTTATACATTGAAAATAAAAACTGTTTTTGTATATTCACAATGTTGTTACTTTTTTGACTTTCAAAATACCTAACTAGTTTTTTTATGTATACAGTATAAATCATAATTAATTGAAGTTATTCTTTACTATTTATTTAAATATAGTCCAACTGTTTAAACTGGATCAGTTAGTATTTTTTTTTATGTAACTTTTAATTTTATAAAGTGGTAAAAAAATTTGATGATCAAATTCATAAATCATATAAAATAATTGTTTGAAGTATTATATTTTTATGGTTAAACTTTGAAATTTTTCAAACTTTATTGAAGTTTTTATTTAAAAATCTAATATTTTATTGTCAGAAATATTGTTCTTAGCAAATTATTTGCCAACTGTTCAAAATTACCTACCTATCCAAAACTTAACACAGTAACTATCATATTTATTAAAATTGACTTTAATATCTTTATTGGTATTATAAAATCATTCTATTTTCTGTAGATTCAAATGATTAAATAATGATTTACCAACATTTAACCGCACAAGTTAATCATAGAAAACCAGCTTACTAATGTTTAATAAATTGGCTCTCCTATAAAATGTTCTAAATAGTAGTTACTGTGTTCTAGCTTTAGACAGCTAAAGTTTTGTTGGTTAAACATTTGTATTACATTTTAATTATAAAAAATTTAGCTTATTTTATAAATTGTTGAAATATCTCATAATTTCCTTTGAAAAGTCTGTTATTTATTTCTATCCACTTATATATTATTCATATTTTTTGCAGATTCAATATGGATGTTGCTGAAGGTGTCACACCAGCGTATTTAAAATTGGCTCAGATCAAATTTTGCCTAACTCTCCCTCAGTACAAAGATGATCCAGATCTTATTTCATCTTTATTAGCAGGCATAGTCTGTAACAATATGGCTCCCTATTACCAAGAAGTATGCACCGATTTGTCATGGGAATATGATCAAACCCTTTATGATAATATGGCTGCTAATAATGCTAAACGTATGGCAGAACTCGAACAAGAAAAAAATCCTACCATGGTTGACGATGATGACCCAGTATCTGGAATATGGCAAGCTAAGTTGCAATATTTATGTTCCATTGGCGATCGTAATGGAGCTACTAAATTGGCAGAATCTAAATTGGAAGAAAAAAATGTTCCTAAGTCTCAGCAAATTGATACTGTGTTTGCTCTTTTCAGAATAGCTTATTTTCATGGATGTGACATACCAGCCATGAAAAAAGCAATTGACAAAGCAACAGAGTTGATTGAAGGAGGATCTGGTGGAGATTGGAGTGCCAGGAATAAATTAAAAGCTTATGATGGCATTTGGAGTTTAGCGATAAGAGATTTCAACAGAGCTGCTAAACTGTTTGTGGATGTTGTGCCCACATTTGAATCATATGAGCTTGCAGATTTTAGCACTATTATTAAATACACAGTGTACTCATCAATGATTGCCTTCCCTAGATATGAACTGAAGAAAACACTTATGCATCATGGTGTCATGGCTCAAGCATTAAATTCAGATTCTAAAGAACTTAAAGACTATTTTGTATCATTATATGAAGGCCAATACTCCAAATTTCTGGTTTATTTGGCACGTATTGAAAAAAATATGAAACAAGACCCTTTGTTACATCCACACTACAAGTATTATGTCCAAGAGATGAGACTATTAGCATACAAACAAATATTACAAGCGTATCGATCATTAAGCTTAGATTACATGGCTGAATCATTTGGTGTAACCAAAGAGTTTGTTGAAAAAGAAGTTGCTAGATTTGCAGCTGCCGGACGTTTAACCTGCAAAATTGATCATGTTGCTGGAGCTGTAGTGACTAGTAGTACATCCAAATGCAGTTTACAATTAGGAGCACCTGAATCTAGATTGGAACGTGGTATATTGTATCAGACAACTGTGAAAAAAGGAGATATATTGTTAAACAGGTTAAAAAAGTTAGCCCGAGTTATGGATTTTTAAGAATAGAATATTGTGAATTTTTTTTTCAAGAATTTTCTTTAAACTAATTTAGAATTGATGTAAATTAATTTATGAATTACAACGATTGTACTTTAACATAAATCCGGAAATATAAATATATTACATTCTTCAAAATTATATATTGAATGATCTAGTTCTTATTGTAAGTTAATTAATTTTTAAATACTTTCATCACTATGCGAGTTTGATTTGCGTTGTTACCTAAGTCTTTAATATGATTTCTTAGAATAATTAATTAAACATCTAAAGATAAACAATTGTTTGAAAACTACCAACTTAAAATATTTTTAAGTTAATCCTGTATCTGAATTTATGTAGAAATATGTTATTTAATGAATTTTAATTGGTTTTCATTTAATATAATTCAGCGCCAAGTCCAAGAATGAAATTTGTAATTATTACATTTAAGTTAGTACTATATTCTCATAATAGTGATATTCCCTAATATATAAAATTTTCAATTTCATAGTAAATTAAGTTTTATTAATTTTTATTTATTTAATTAATTGATCAATTCAACATTAAAGTTAAATCTTTTAAAAATTTAATGAAAGTTAAACATGTTTTTTATTACATTATTTTAGATTCTTAATGAAGCGAAAAATCTTTTGGCTTTACAATGATATTTATTTTATTTTTTCTGGAGACATTTTCTGGTAGTAAACTTAGTTTAAAAATTAAACCCAGTTACTATACAGTGACATAAATACATAATTAATAAATTTAATGAATTCCTATTAGCCTTCCTTTCAGCCCCCAATTTCAAGAAGATTTAGACTGTTGGAGTTCTTCATGTTGAAAGTAAAGTTGAAAAAACTAAAATTAATCACAGAAATTATTATTGAAGAAATTTACCAGATTATCTAACTATGCTGTAAGGTTGGTTAAAAGACCAGGAATTAGATATTGATTTATATTTAACTAAATCGAAGAAAACTGTGAAATCGGTTGTGCGTGAATGAAAATTCAGCTGAAAAATGTTATTTTATTAGTCGTTTTTATATTATTCATAGTTGATTTTTTATTTGAACTTAATGACGTATATTTTAAATTATAAACAATTATTAAGAAACTTAAGTTGTCTTCTATTATTTATAATACATTCCACAGTTATAACTATGACTGGGATTTTGGTGCACTTTGTTTTTTGTCTAATGCTTGCAGTATTATGCTCGTAAAGTCAAAAATGTATTTTATTTACTGTTGAATGTAAATAAAAACATTTCTTTAATAATTTTTGAATTTAAAGTCATTTTCTTTATTTTTTTTAGGGCATTTTTAGTGCATTTTTCAGTTTTTGATCCTAAGTTCAAAAGTTAAAATTTGACAGGTGTGATATTTATACAAGTATATACCTAACAAACTATTTTAAGGAAACTCAAATTTTATATCTGACAAAAGCTATTACCATAGATATTATTAGTAATATCAAAACCTAAATTGTTTTTCCTGATTAAAAGAAGTCCAGAGAACAAGTTGGAGATGTTCTGCAATTCTACTAATCATTTTTTTTAATCACTTTTTTCAATTTATTTAATTTAATCAAATTCAATTCACAACTTATTTCAAAATTATTAAAATATAAACAATTTTAGTACATTTTTTCAGAGCATCATTTTGAATTTTAAGGGCATAGAAATTTTTCTTTAAGGCATTTTTAGGAGTTTTATAGAGCATTACATTCCCAGGTCCTAACCCTAGTAATAACTAATAAAAAAATACTCACTATATTTAGTAGGAACATAGATAATTGTTGATAGTTGAAATTGAAACTTATTCGCTTAGTGCACCAGGAGATTGGAAATTATGGAAAAAAATACTGTGAAAATCTTAGATCTAATATAAACATTAAATTAGTGTGACAAAAAAAGTATTTTTTGAACAATACATTGATGAAAGTTTTAAGAATGTTTCCTATGAATACCTTATTATATAATCAAAGATTGTTTTCGATTTTAAATTGCTTAAAAACGTCTCTAAGGATCACATTATCATAAAAATCTGGTAAAAAGTTGAGATTTAATCGATTTTAGTTTGATTATAATTCAAATAGTAATAGCACTAGAAACTAGAAACTTTTAAAATTATATAAAAACATACATTATTTTTTTTCTAATACAACACAAATAAAACTTTATAAATATAAAACTAGAACATTATTTTTATTTAAAAACATTTTTTTCTCGCTTTTAAGGATGCAAAGTTTTTGATTCTTTGACCAAAGTCAAGTGACTGGAGACAATAATTCAATACTTCAGTCTCATATTTTGTCTCTGTTAATATTTGTTTCTTCATTTCTCTATTAATAGAATTTTTTTATCTATTCGAATTAACCAGTTTGTTACTGCAGCACTTCTCTGTTCAATACTATTTTCATGATGGGATATTTTTTCAAATTTTTCCAATTATCAAAACTATTACTTACAAAATATGGGCTATCAGAATAACTAGTAAATAGTTTGCACATAGAACAATATACTGTTCCTTGATTTGGCGAATACTTAAGCCATTTTCGATCACATACTTGACAATTAGATAGTTTTCTTTCAAACATCGCGATCGTTAAATGTCTCTTATGATCTAAACATAATGCATAAAACATACATAAAAATAATAATACAAAAGTTCTTTATCAAAATCATAATTTCGTTTTTAAACTGAATTAAAATGATAAAATATGTAATAATTTGTTTAATTAATGAACCAAAATTATACCATTTACGAGAAATTTGTGTTAAAATGTCTGCAGAAGTTATGTAAATTACTAGTACTGTGTACTGATGACTGTACCTACCCTTAATTTTTAAGAAAAAATAATACAAAATCACATATCAATTCGTAAAACTCTAAGTAGACTGTTGAAAAATACGATAAATTCAAATGTTTTAAACCGAAACTTTAAGTAATTCTCAATTAGTCAATTTTGAAGTTAGAGCAAGACTTTAAAGGACAAAGTTGCTTAAAAATATTTACATAATTCAAATTTGAACTAAAAAATGGGAGGTGCAATTAAAAAAAAATGTTTTGTAGCGTATACGCAGAATTATAAAAAAAAAAAATTATGATTTAGGTACCAAAAATAAATGTAATTTTATGTCCTTTATACATTAAAAAAAACCGAATTGAATACAAGGTTATGCGTTCGAAATATTTCGTGTTACCTTTATCGTTGAACACACTGTATTATAGTCTTCTGCTGTCTGAGACAGCTCAAGCGAATAACATTAATTATAAATTTTCATAGTAAAATAACAAAATTTATTCATAGAATAAAATAACTTTTTCTATTCTATAATATATAAATTTTTTAAAGTTATTTTACGAATTAAGTGGAATACAAGACTACATTTTTTTTATGTGGGCCCCAAATTCTCGTGGGCCCGGTGGCCACGGCCCCCCTTAATCTGGGCCTGCAAATATATTTTCAGCATTCAGTACATTTTCAAAGTTTCTTGACTCTTTTTTTTCAATACTACTGTCAAATCAACAATTTACCTACTGGGCTAATAGTAGGTACATACATATCTTTGGTTTGTAAATATTTAGATAAGGATGTTGTATGACTAAATATTTTTATATATTCGTATATTTCGTTTTATTAATAAATACATAGAAACTATAATAGACGATAATTATCGTATATCGGATATCGCGTATCTCATATATCGTATCGCTCTGGTGTGCGTCCCGCCTAACAGAGCCGTTAAAATTGTTTCACATTTGACTAATTATTTCAGAAGTGCCACTGCTGTAGATCTACTATCTAGTGTCACCATTAACGAAATCTTTGCGATAAATCGGCCAAGACATTTAATAAGTTCAAACTTCAAACTACGAGTTATCAAATTCCGTGTCACCGCAAATTATTTGTGACGTTACAGTGCGACATTCCTTATTTAATATTTATATTTTAAGAATAGATACCTAACAGGCGTATTAAATTAAAAACAAAAATCTAAGTTGCCTTATTGAACCAAAATATCAGCGGCCCACCGGTAGCCTAGTCCAACTCTGGTCAGAACCGCTCCTTGGATCCGAATGAATAAGATTGAATTATTTTTTAGCCGACGATATCGGTACCTCCGCGTGGTACGAGCTGGAAATAGGCTTGATAGAATCTGCTCTTGACTTCCTTTAAAATTGACAAGGAATATTTCGAGCATTGACCGCAGTCAGAGTTCCGGTGAAACTAACTCTGGCTTTTATTTATGGTCGTCGAAAGATTACGAACTATAGCGGTGAAGTTGACCGTCTGTCGTTTCGGATTAATGGTTCGGGATTTTCTGTTGCAGGCGGTCGCGAATCGATACATTTAATGACTGGTACTCCGGGTCATCTAGAAACCCCATCGATATGATTTACAAGTTCGTATATCGGAGTGGCTTGTAAATCCGGTTGGTGGCGTTTAACATCCACCTTCGGACGGGAGCCACCTCGACTAAGTTAATTGTAGGCGAACCCAAACCGATACCACGCGTTCTGGGTCCTCACCTAACGCAAGGTGATCAAAATACGATCGAGTTGTGTTGTGACGTGTTTTTGGTATTTATTACGCCCAGCGAGTTTTATTTTAATAATAACAATAATTTATTTAAGAGTTTAAAATGGTATGCATAACATAAATATTTTGATGGTAAACTTCATCGTCTATCGACTATCACTAATGGTATTTTGCTAATAAAATTTATTTACACTTTATGAAATATCGATAATGTTTTTTTAATGTATACCTATGTATATTGTATATAATTGAACTGATGTTTACGTTAAGAGATTAATTATTTTTAATCTACGAAATTTTTTTAAATATGAATATGTGATATGTACCTATATTTATGTGTATATATTATAAAAGAATAAGTTGACTGATCTGAGGGATTAAAAATGGGAAACGTCATGAAAAAAAAATAACTTCAAATTTAAAAAATTTTAAAACGATTCTATTAATCTTATTCATCTATACTTATTAGGTAATTCTTTTTACAAAATATCGTGTAATTTAAATGTACTAAATTTTGAATCGCTATTGATTAAATCTTACTTGGTTTGTAATTTTGTATATTTAAACAAAAAAAGTATTTTCTAAATATTGATTATTATGAAAATAAATTAGTTTCAATGTTTATTAGTAGCCAGTAGGTATATTGTCAGGTTGATAAGTAAATTAATTTTATCTGTATTTAATTCAGTTAATAAAATATACTCTACTATCATAGGGCAAAATATTGATTCGTTTTTTGAATGCAAGAACATATTATGGATGGGTAATGTTTGTACTAATTATTTGCAGTTTTTTTAATAAAATCAAAAACAAAATAATTGATTATTATTATGTAATAACAATTAATTATATAATCATAATAAATAAATAATAATACAACTAACATTGCATAATAATTGTATTTCAACACAGTTATATAATTATTATATTTATGTTTATGTATAGTATGTATATTATGTATGCCTACATATTTCATAATCATAATAATGTTATTACAAAGCTTAGTAACAATAACAACTACTGGTGTAAAAAGCTTAAAAACTACGAAAAAAAAATTATATTTATAATAAACATATAACGAAAGATCTACATTATTTTATAAACCATATTTATAAATATTTAAAAATATCCATGTATAAATCTTTGTGTATTTATATGTATGTATAATTTTGCACTTAATTAGTGCTTAGCCACTGAGCGTTGTCGTTTAAAAAGCTTCTACGTATAAAGTGTTCTAGAGTAGGTTGATCAAATTAATCAAGCAAAAACTGTATTTCAGTCTCTTGAATAA
The DNA here is from genome assembly GCA_027580255.1 of Therioaphis trifolii. Lineage (NCBI taxonomy): Eukaryota > Metazoa > Arthropoda > Insecta > Hemiptera > Aphididae > Therioaphis > Therioaphis trifolii. Next base: position 77,578,822 of record CM050404.1, on the reverse strand, counting down.
AATGTTCCCACTTTTTTATTTTATCTCAACGAAATCATATTATGTAAAAAAATGTGAAAAAGATGACTCACTCACCCGTGGCTAAAATAAATATTCGAATAATTTAAATGCGTTTCACATAAACAAATGTCATCAACAATTGAAAAAATTAATAAATACTTTGGCATGAAATGAGGTGAAATCACAATCATTTTATAAAAAAAAAAAAAAATAATAATAAAATAATGATTTTACGGTTTTGCTATAATAATAACCGTTGATAAAATATGTTTCAATCGCCATTCTGATTTCAATATCTCAGTAAAAAAAAAAAAAAATAAATAAATAAATATTGTAAAAACAAACGAAAATTTTCTTTTTGGCCCTCGCTTATATTGTCATCGTAGGAACGCGTTCCATAAAGTAAGAAACAATCAAGAGCCATTTTTTACGTGTTATTTTTAATACTGATATGTGGGCGGAATCCAGGGGCAAGATATATTATAACATATATATATATATATATATATATATATTTATATGGATATTTGGCTCTTTTGGGTGACTAGAGGAACTAACACAATTCATGCAAGATTAATGTATTACACATAGATAGAAGTAATAGTAGAAGTTAATGACTAGATTTTTGTTTGTATATATATATATATATATATATATATATATTTGTGTGTGTGTGTGTGTGTGTGTGTATTTATATATTTATATATATTTATTTATTTATATATTTATTCAAACAGCGTATTTATATGTAGATCAATTTAGCCAATCGTTAATGCGCGGGTGGGTCATTCGTTTAGTCTTTATTTGGGAGACGGTAGATTTTCATTTACGGATATAGATAGTCGCCGAATGTTTGGTCTGTCGTAGTCTTCCATACTCATACCACGAGACAAACTGCGCCTAGGACGCTCACCATCTGACGAACTTCCTGAAAAAGTGCGCTGTCTTTCGATACCTGGCAATGTGACAGAAGTAAGCAGACCTTGTCCTTTGCAGAACAACAGAATACTTTGTGCCATTTTCGCCGGCTAAGAACAAAATAAAAATAATGATAATGATATTAAATGTATTAATGGTTAGTTGTAGGCGTGTAAAAATAAAATATCTAGTTAGGCCTGTAACAAATAAGGCTCTTAGATTGAATCAAGTCCATTCTAAATCGTTTCCAGAAACATAAACGTGTTTTTATTTTTTTATTATATTATTATTTCGAAAAAATTTAACAAATGGAATTTTGTATTTATCCCATTAAAATTGTTAAACTATATCATTATATGAAGTTAGGTATAAAGATAATATTGAAAATTATTGAATAAAAAAAATATTAATTTAATAATTTATTAAATCACCATAAATGAATTAAAACAACGTGTTCAAATAAAACAAATATTAAGGCATTTAATTTAAACTATATTATATTTTTTTTCATAGTATGTATGACGTATGTATTCTATAAAAAAAATAGGAGCTTATGAGTAAAGAGATCAGAAAATGTGTTTTAAAGAGCTTCTAAATAGCTTTCAGTCAACTTCAGATTATTCTGCTCAACCCGAGAGCACTACTCTATTAATATGATCATCCATCTTTAATATTTAGTAAATTATTTTATGTTATCAATAATGAACTGCATTTTAAAGTAAATGTAAAGCTCAAAATATTGAGTTTCCCAGCACAAAATGGTAAATATGTAGTTCAAATTTCTACAATGTATTGTAAAAAACACAGTTTATGTTGAAATTATTTGATAAAATGATATGATAAGTTTTACTTAAAAACAATTTTTAGCTCTTTAATTATTTTTAGAGTATTTATGAATGATACATGATAAAAAAAAACTGATTACTCAACCTATTATATAAGTGCTTAAAAGATCGTATTTATTTATATTATACTTAATGTATATTTTAAATCAATAATTAAGTACCATTTATGCAGTAGTATTTCAAAGAGAATATAGGAAGCAAAGCTCCCATCAAGTCTGTGTGTTCCAAATAATAAGTGAGTAGTACGACAATTTTGTTACTTTAGGTCTCGAGTAAACCTGCATTTTCGATTTTAATTAATTTATAGTGATGGAACATATTGTAGTCAAACTTTCTATTAAATGTTCATTATTTTATACATTATTTAGAATTTATTCTTATAGAATTTAAAACAGTAAATAAAAAGAGTCATCTCACCGCTTCTGCTAAAACATCTCCAGCTCTTTCAATCTTTAATAAAGTAGCCTTGTGTTTGTTTAAGTCACGGTGTAATTTCTCGACAACATTTGCGTAGGAACCCAATACGCCTGTTACCAATAATATGTCTTGTTTGTAATCTTTAAGCATCAGATCCTTTCGGCTATATTTTAAAGAAAAAGAAAATCAAATTTTATTGAATTAGTATAATATATGTATAACTATTGCATAAAATGCAATAAAATTGCAATAAAATTATACGTACTTAAGAAATGCGTTTACGTATTGTTTGAGATTTTTAGAATTTATAGTGCCTTGAAGACGTTTTACAAACTCATTAATGACCAGCTCTTTGTCCGGGTTTGTCTCGTTCATAAGTTGCTATAATCCAAGTGAACACAATAAAAAGCATCTGACACAAATTTTAAAGATTTTCAACTTACATGTCCGAATTTGTGGAAAACCAAATAGTCCATTGCTGATTGACTCACAGTTGATTTCCCTTTCCAGTTCACGAACTAAAATAAATAATATCATACACAAATTACATTTTCAACCCATTAAAAAGTTGGTATTTTATACTTAAGGTTGGTTAGTATTTAAGACACAATGATACATGTATCAAATATGCCAATTATAAATTGTAAATTTGATCTTATATTAAGGCCATGTTTTACCTCTAAAAATGATAAAAATAGCATATTTCGATTATTTGATGTATCATGTATATTATGTATTCATGTATCTATTTTTTCATAATGATGTAAAATGAAATAGAAATGCATATAATGTAGCATTAAAACACATTTATTGTTAAACAATAAAATTACAAAACGAATAGGTTCTTGTGTAATAAAAATATTTTTTCATGTAAAATTATGTTAGCAAATGGTATTTATATAAAAATTTATTTTTTTTTTTAAACATTTCGAATAATTGTTGTGTGATAATATGAAAAAAAAATTGTAAATATTATTATAAACATGTGAAACACTTTTTTTTTAATTTTTTTAATTTAATTATATTTCTCATGTTTCTTTATATTTTTTTGATACATATTATATATATTATATTCAGGGATGTAGTCGTAAAATAATAAGAGTGTGTACTTAAAACCGTTGGTACTATGTCCAGAGCCCTCACATGGGGGCCGATATATATGGCTGTTGGACCTGGATTACAGGGCCCCTGGGCCCGTTGAAATTAATTTGTAATTTTTGAAATTTCATTAGGAATACCATTGATTATAAATACTAATATTTATTATCAATGGGAATACGTATTTTATGTTAAATAAAATAATAAAAAAAAATGTATGAATCATAAATTATGATGTGTATACGAGTGTATATATTTATATTTAGTCATTTTGATATCTAATCATTGATTATCTAGAAATTATCGAGTTTGGGTTTTTCTTATCGCTTGTAATGGGCTGTAACGATTTTTGATAAGAATGATTAGATTTTTATACCTCGCGTCCTATGCTAGATTTAAGATGTGCACACACTGCAGCGGTAGCGGTGGTGGTGGCAGTGGCGACAGCGGTAGCGGTTTAATTGAACACAATAATATTATTATATATTACAATATTATTACATTATTATTACAATCATATTATGACGTGATGTTATGGAGTCCACACACTGGAGCGGTAAAACGTCCACGGTAAACTATCGTCTTGCGGTTTTTATGAAAACCGCTGCATGCCTGATTTTTACCGCCACCGCCAGCGGTATATAAATTATATAAACTCTATTTTAATAATAATAAAATAATAGATATCTATTTATTTTAACATGTTAATAATACTTACTTCAAAAATCAAAATTTATATTATTTCATAATAAATATTATATTATATATTTTACAAGTGTAAATAAATGTAGCAAAAATAAGAGAAGGGTGCCTTCAATCTACATTCTACATAGTAACCTATTTTACCTATTTTATTATTTCAAAATTATATTTATATAAATTATAAAATATGCATAACATAATGTACATAATATTATAAACGAATGTATAATAATTAAAAATCATAGAGTGTACACAAACTTAGGTACCAACTTATTTGTGTGTATACCTAATGTACATTATTATGTAAATTGTATATTTATAAATGAAATATAACAAAAACTATTAAGATATTTTGTCATGGATTTATTGACAATGACACTTGTAGGAACGCCCGTGTGTTAATAAAAAATATATAGTATACAAATACAGTAGACGCCGCTTATAAGACTCACGGATATAAGGTTCAGTCGCTTATTAGACTCAAAATCGTCTGTAACGGTCCGTACGTATCCAAACACATTAAAAAAAAAAGTAGGTTATAAGACTCAACACTTCGGTTATAAGACTCAAATTTTGTAAAATAAATAGTAGAAAATAAACTTTTTTGGTTATAATTTAGAAATAAATTAATATTGAAAAATTAATCGCAGCGATTATCGTTATTATAGTGTACTGATTATCCGGCGGCTGCACAGTTATCGTAATTACGGGTACATAAATACACATACGTACACGTGCACGTAGTTTTTTTATCGGGATTATTAAATATATTCAATAATAATTAATTAAGAAATGCACTCAATCATAAAGTATGTAATATGTAATATGTAATATGTGTTAATGTATTAAAATCAAAGCAAAATATGTAGTAAAATAAAATGTATAAATACGTAATTAATTTTTTTTTCCCACTTCACCTATAAGATTCATTCGGTTATAAGACTCACTTTGTGCTGGTCCCAAAGTGAGTCTTAGAAGCGGCGTCTACTGTATATGATATAGATTATGTATATTAGTATTATTTAAATTACATAACAACATAAAATACTCATATAGTATCTATATACACAATACACCTAAATATTCATATTATACACCTATTATATTATTAAAATAATGTATGATATATACATATTAAATAAAAATAATATAATATAGTAAATAAATACATAGTAAACTGAGGACCGTGTCAAGTAATTCAGCGCTCCAGGACAAAATTTCTTTTGACAGGTAGCATATTAAGTGCAAATAAAGGCACCCGGGTTACTTTTCCTAAACTAAGGCACCCGGGGGCTATTGCACCTTTGCCTCCCCCTTTAACACGGCCCTGTAAACTGCAGCGCGCCGCCACCGCCACCGCCATCGCTACCGCTGCAGTGTGTGCACACCTTCATGCAAATACATCGCGTTTTATACACCGAAATCCGAATCGTCGAATCCGTTAATTTCAATTATTGCGTTTTTTCTTATTTTATAATAATAACAATGTTATAACCATGGATAAGCATAAATCAGGTGCTTTGAAACGCAAAGAAAAATTAGAAAAAGATATTAAAGAAGCAAAGGGTCTTCTTTCAATTACACAGTTTTTTAAATCAACTTCGGAGACTAACGTCGTGCTTGTTAATAACGATTCGTTTGTGCCAGATAAAGACTATGCGGAACATTTTCGACACGGATGAAACTAATATTGCTTCCACTAGTAATACTAATTCTAATTTACGTGAATGTGAACCAAAAACATATAACAAAAACACAAATCAGATTTATCTGAAAATATATGTCATGAAATAATACATTTGAAAACTATATATTCTTCAACATTCAATAAAGCATTGTAATGCCACCACTCGAACTATTTTTTTTTTTAATGAGATTGTAACATTAAATTATAATATAAACACTCTAACTATGAAATTGCATTTACGCGAAAAATCTGCAAACAATTTTAGTAAACGTGTGCATTAGTCTCCGAATATCTTATACTATTCCAGTTACAGTAGCAGGAGCAGAAAGGTCTTTTAGTAAGTTTGGAAATTCACTGTAGACGTGGCAAAGATCAACGACGAGTCAAGAACGATAAAACTCACTTGCCCTTTTAGCAATGGAAAATGCGTTGGCATCAACAATCAATTTCAATGATGTCATAACTGAGTTCACTGAGCTCAAAGCCCGTAAAATAAAATTTTAACTTAAAAAATATATATAAAATATATATTTAAAATACTTGTTTTTTTCTTTTTTCATTTAAATAATTTTGTAAAAAAAAAGGCATTATTATCAAAATGTTTATAAATCTTGATTTTTAATAATGTTTATTTCTATATAGACTATTTTTATTGAACAAAATAAAAATTAGAAACTTTTAATAAATAATAAATGGACTGTATATTTTTTTTATATTTGTGAGTGTCGCACCAATTGGCTGGTCCGACGACAACTAACTAATCAGTGAGAACATATTACGGCACAAGCATACAATGATAATTTTACAGATAACGATTTTATATAACATTACAGCGATATTATATATAAGTATGTATTGCGGTGTTCACGCCGTAACAAATAATTTAATTTAAATTAATTAATCTAAGTTGTATAATTTGAAGTTTTGTAAAGGGCCTGGACAAAAATTTAGTTCAAGGGCCCAGAATTCGATGTGGGGCCCCTGCCTATGTCAAATATGTGGTGGCTTATGCGGGGGCGGCTTTGTCATTATCTTTCCTCTTTCAATTACATAAATTTAAAAATATACTACTTTTCCCTATGGAATATTCGCTCCTCGGACGAGTTAATGGGGGAGAGAGTATTTAATTTAAAAGAAATGATAGATCATTTCTTTAAATAAACGATTCTGAGCAAAGCTTCAGAATTAAAATATACCGTTTAGATGGAACAATTTCTTTAAATAAATATTCAAAGTTGGAAATTGACGTAAAAACAGTTTTTTTAAGTAAAAATCGTAAAACAATTTTTAAACGCTTATAGAAAAAAATCCTCTGTCGTGTTTTTTAAATTTTTTAGTATCTTTAGTGGAATGTATGAGCAAGGTTATTTTAAATTTCCAGAAGTTTTGTCAAATATTAAAAATATATAATTGTATGCTGGACCGAGTTGAAACTTTCGGACAGATTTAAGGTAAGCAAAAAGTGTCTCCATAAAAAAAAAAAAATAATAAAAAACATCATTGTAAAACCATAAGAACTTCGGCTTCACTCAGAATCTAAAACAAGTGGCACAGGATTATCTAAAAATAAACTTATCGAATTAAAAGAAGTCGTAGCCATAGTCACTCATAGCACGATACAAAACGATAGATTGAATATTATTATTAATAGTTTTAATAGTTTTGGTTTTCGCATTTAAATTCTTTGTAATTTGTACTACTTTGTCTCTTGCACTTTAACAGAAATCATAGCTATAAAATAAAATACAATTTAATCTCTCGCATATATACTTATTTTTCTTCGTAAATTGTGTAATTGGTATTGAATAATTTTTGTGAAATGGGTACACGCCCGCTCATCAATACATATTTGCGTGCTCAAGATTTTGTTTTTTTAGTGTACTCACTTTTTATAATTTGGAAAGTCGGTATAAGTCACATACTCGCGCACATCCTCCACTACATCCCTGCTTATATATTTCTAATTTTAAATGTGTTATAAATATTTTATACCTACAAATAGTCAAAATAAATGCATCGTATACTTTTTTTGAACATAATTGCCTGTATTTTATCCAACTATGCTTAAAATGCTTACTTACTTTAGACTTAAAATTTTCTTTCACTGATGTTGCTGATCCAGTACAGTTAATGAGTATCAGTCCCAAGACGCGAGAGGGATGTGCCAAACCAAACCTAGCTACAACATTAGCACCGGCTCCTTCTCCTAATCCAATAACATAGCGTACGTGTAAAGTATCCAAAACAGCCACTAAATCTTCACCAAGCACTTGTAATGATGGGAACTGAAAACTAAATTTAACAAATTAAAAAAAATAGCTAAAATATAAACAAATGATAATAATACTTACGAGTCCGGTAAAGTATCCGCATTATCTTCGTGTCCAGGGACGTCGATATGAATAAATATTGACCGGTCTTTAATTTCACTCATACATGGTTGATTGACGAAGTTTTCAAAAGATATATCTAGTATATAGTTAAAATTAGAAACTATATTAATTTTTTATACTCTAAAAATAACTTTCATTACAAATAACCTATTTTTATATACACATTATTTTAATTTCAATTAGTAATATTTAAAAGTGAAATTTATGAACAATTACTATATTTTTAAAAAAAATTTAAAATTAACTATAATATAATTGAACGTACAAATTTATAATTAAAAAAAAAAGCTAATAAATAAAAATATTTAACTAAAAATCAGTGGAGTAAAAATGGATTAAAATAACTTACGGTTGCATCCTAAGTCATGAACAGTGAGAAATATGGCCCTCTTATCCTGTTGAGTAAGATCTCCCTGTAGAAATAGAAATAATTTAAATTGAACTATTTATTCGAAAAAATACGATTTTAGCAATATTGTATACATATTATAACATTAACTGTTCTATTTGAGTACCTACCTAAAATGATTAATGTTTAAACATTAAAAAAAATTATATAGATACATTTGCTAAATTATTTAATTACAACTTTTTTTTATTACAAACGAAGATTATAATTTTTAATTATTAATTAATTATTGATGTAGATAAACAATAAATTAATATTTAATATTGATGAAATATTTTAGGTGTGAACAAATAAGGTAATTACAAGTTCAAATGATGTGTTCAAATGCTTATAATGTAAACCAAGTTGCATATTCTATTAGTTGTTTATCATATAGATTTTAATATTTTTTAACTTTATTTTAAGATTCATCGATATAAAAAGTGTATTCAATTTTTCATTTGGTGTATATTTTAATACAGTCAACTTGAGGTTATCGTTAAATTTAACGTGACTGTAAGTCATATATCTTAGTATAGAGTAGATTTTGAAAGATTTTTTTACAACTTCAATTTAATTTCAAAAACATACTAAGCTTTGTTCTTTTCTCAATTAACAATAATAAATTTAAAAAAAAATCGTGAACTGGGTATTATTTTAAATGCATGTATAATTAATAATCATATAAAGTATAAACTATTAATCATTAATTTAAAAATATAGCAGAAGTTCTTAATTAAATTAAATATTGATTTTTTTTCAATCCTAGTTAAATCACAAAATTTTAATTCAGATGCTGAATACATAGACAAAAATATTTGATTAAAACTAATAGAATTTTATTACAATATTATTAAACGAAAAATAAAATCATATCTGATAGAAAATGATATCAATATTCACAATTATTACCGTTTGTTTTATAGAAAAATAAGCGAGCACTAATATTTTTGCCAGATAATCCATTGGCAACTGGAATTATGTGAGATAGGTATCCAGTAAAAAAAAACTGGTAAGTGAGATGATGGTGGTACAAGTTCGTCCTTCGTCCCTTCGGTCCTCGGACAAGATATTGGTGATGAATGTATTAAGTTTTAAAGAAATGATGACTCATTTCTTTAGTATAAAACGATTCTGAGCAAAGCTTCAGTGTAATATAAAATGTTATTATTTAAATACTGTTTACGTATTTTACGGTTATTTGTATAATTTTTGGTGAGTTATAATAATTTATTAAAGTGTGTATAAAAAAAAATCCTGACTAACGATTTTTGAAATTTTGTTAGGATAATTAGGTAGGTATATGAGTAAGGTCATATTAAATTTTCAGAACTTTTTGTCCAATATTTAAAATTATATTACATAAAAACTTTCAAACAATTTGGTAAATTAAAAGTTCTATATTTAAGTCAAAAGTGCTATAAGTGTTCTGAAAATGTTGTCCAATATAAAAAAGTATGTATTTGATATTGGATAAAATTTTCAAGTTTCTAGCTTCAATACTTTTCGATTTATGACTAAATACCTAAAATCTGAACAGTGAAAATCTCGTTTACGGCGGATTTTTACCGTTTTTTACTCAGTTGTTCGATCGTTATTCTTGATTACTGGAAAAACTATGGAGATTTTGGAAAAATGACCTCTCTAAAGTACCATCTCAGTTTAATTTCGAATCTCAAAAGTAGCTGGATGAAACTTTTGGACAAGGATTTCTATACGAAAAAGGGTTTACAGAAAAAAAAAAAAAAAAAAAAAAAATAAACATCATTGTAAAACCATAAGATCCTTCGCTTCACTCAGAATCTAAAATAAAATGTAAAAGTTTTAAATAGTAGTCGTGTTAAACTTTCAATCTTTTTAAAAAATGGTCAACTTTTATTATTAATTGTAGAAATTAAACAAAAAAAGTTTTTTAAATCGTTTTCAATGACATTTTCTTTTCTGAAATTTTTCATAAGATATGTACATAATATCCCCGCAAAGACTATCTTTAAATCGAAATCGCGTGACTAAAATGGCAGATAAGTGGGTTATCGTAAAACATTTTTTTGTGTTTGTCGACTCTTTAACATGCTATGAAAAATGTAAACATAAGTAAAATTAATATTCATAAATGATAAATATTTTTTCTGTCTTGTTATTAGACAGTATCATACGCAAAAAAAAACAATTTATGAATTTACTAACAGTTATTACAAGTCGAGTTGTTTGATTACACATTTGAAATATTACAAGAACGTCAAGAAATGTAAATAATATATCTCCATTTATAAATAAAAAAAAAAAGCTGGTAAGTGAGATGATGGTGGTACAAGTTCGTCCTTCGTCCCTTCGGTCCTCGGACAAGATACCGGTGATGAATGTATTAAGTTTTAAAGAAATGATGACTCATTTCTTTAGTATAAAACGATTCTGAGCAAAGCTTCAGTGTAATATAATATATTATTATTTAAATACTGTTTACGTATTTTACGGTTATTTGTATAATTTTTGGTGAGTTTTTTTGTAATTAAACCCTCATAAAATATTCAATTAGATATAACTCATTTAAACTTCAATTGTTATAACAATTATAACTCATTAGAAATAAACTTAAAAGAAATCAGACAACATGGTAAAAAATCGTATAATAATTTATTAAAGTGTGTATAAAAAAAAATCCTGAGTCACGATTTTTGAATTTTTGTTAGGATAATTAGGTAGGTATATGAGTAAGGTCATATTAAATTTTCAGAACTTTTTGTCAAATATTTAAAATTATATTACATAAAAACTTTCAAACAATTTGATAAATTAAAAGTTCTATATTTAAGTCAAAAGTGCTATAATTGTTCTGACAATATTGTCCAATATAAAAAATTGTGTATTTGATATTGGACAAAATTTTCAAGTTTCTATCTTCAATACTTTTCGATTTATGACTAAATACCTAAAATCTGAACAGTGAAAATCTTGTTTACGGCGAATTTTTACCGATTTTACCGTTTTTACTCAGTTTTTCTATCGTTATTCTTGATTACTGGAAAAACTATGGAGATTTTGGAAAAATGACCTCTTTAAAGTACCATCTCAGTTCAATTTCAAATCTAAAAAGTTGCTGGACGAAACTTTTGGACAAGGATTTCTATACGAAAAAGTGTTTACAGAAAAAAATAAATAAATAAAAAAAATAAAAAAAATAAATAAATAAAAATAAAAAAAAGTGAGATCATGGTGGTACAAGTTCGTCCTTCGTCCCTTTGGTCCTCGGACTAGATATTGGTGATGAATGTATTAAGTTTTAAAGAAATGATGACTCATTTCTTTAGTATAAAACGATTCTGAGCAAAGCTTCAGTGTTATATAATATATTATTATTTAAATACTGTTTACGTATTTTACGGTTATTTGTATAATTTTTGGTGAGTTATAATAATTTATTAAAGTGTGTATAAAAAAAAATCCTGACTAACGATAAATGATTAAGGTCATATTAAATTTTCAGAACTTTTTGTCAAATATTTAAAATTATATTACATAAAAACTTTCAAACAATTTGGTAAATTAAAAGTTCTATATTTAAGTCAAAAGTGCTATAATTGTTCTGAAAATGTTGTCCAATATAAAAAATTATGTACTTGATATCGGATAAAATTTTCAAGTTTCTAGCTTAAATACTTTTTGATTTATGACTAAATACCTAAAATCTGAACAGTGAAAATCTCGTTTACGGCGGATTTTTACCGTTTTTTACTCAGTTGTTCGATCGTTATTCTTGATTACTGGAAAAACTATGGAGATTTTGGAAAAATGACCTCTTTAAAGTACCATCTCAGTTTAATTTCGAATCTCAAAAGTAGCTGGATGAAACTTTTGGACAAGGATTTCTATACGAAAATGTGTTTACAGAAAAAAAAAAATAAAAAAAAAAATAAAAAAAAAAAAAATAATAATCATCATTGTAAAACCATAAGATCCTTCGCTTCACTCAGATTCTAAAAAAATCCATTAGTTTAATCAACAATTTGTCTAGTATTATGTGATCTCTTTTTTTTATTGAATAAAAATATAATTATACTTGAAATAATTACCTGAACGTGAACGTAGACATTGCCACTTCTCTCTGTCTTGACGAGGAATTTCTGAAAAAGTTTTAGATAATTTTATCAGTAAAATATTTGTTATTTAATATCTATAATTATCATACCAACATTAAAATTGTGTAGTAACATCCAATTTTAGTAAACTTTAAAGAGTTTATATAATTTAGAATAAATAATATTATTATTAGGTTTTTATATTGAAAGCCAAGAATAAATATGTCCCACTTTGTATTGAAATACCTATTTGTATTGTAAATTGTAATATAGTGAAAAATTATTAAGAAATTCAACAATTCAATCAGAAAATGAATGAAAAAAATTTTATATTAGGTATCGTATTAACTCATGAAATGATTAGCTGTTTTCGGTGTATTTTTACAAGTTGATCAGTGGGTGTGAAGCCAGGTTTTATTTTTGAATGATATTTAAATCGTAAATTTTGTTAAAAATTGTGAAGGTTTGTTCACCATAGTTATTATAAAATGTTATTAATAAGACTGATTGTTATATAAAATGCACAAAACAAATAAATACTTTAATAATAAAAATAAATTAAAATTTAGAGCAATTATTTTAAATGTTTTAAGATGTTACATTTTGTATACAACTCAACATTGAGTCATTAAGTAAAAAGGTCATATTTACTGAACTTTTAATGTAATAACAATAAAAAAAAAAAGCTGGCAAGTGAGATGATGGTGGTACAAGTTCGTCCTTCGTCCCTTCGGTCCTCGGACAAGATATTGGTGATGAATGTATTAAGTTTTAAGTATAAAACGATTCTGAGCAAAGCTTCAGTGTAATATAATATATTATTATTTAAATACTGTTTACGTATTTTACGGTTATTTGTATAATTTTTGGTGAGTTATTTTTTTTTTTTTTTTTTTTTTTTTTTTTAAGAGGTTTTAACATTAAATTAAAATACCTCAACAGTTATGTATAAACATCTGAGAGAAAAAAAAATAACAAATATAAGATGGTAAAGCTCACACTCTTAGATTCGGAGACCTGATTGCAGAACAAATTTTAGTATATGTATGATTATATTAGCATTTACTGTTGAAAGCGCATCAATGACAGAAAAATTTATACCAGAGGTAGAAAAGAGAGTCTTAAAGTTGGTGAGTTATAATAATTTATTAAAGTATGTATAAAAAAAACCCTGACTAACGATTTTTGAACTTTTGTTAGGATAATTAGGTAGGTATATGAGTAAGGTCATATTAAATTATCAGAAATTTTTGTCAAATATTTAAAACTATATTACATAAAAACTTTCAAACAATTTGGTAAATTACAAGTTCTATATTTAAGTCAAAAGTGCTATAATTGTTCTGAAAATTTTGTCCAATATAAAAAAGTATGTATTTGATATTGGATAAAATTTTCAAGTTTCTAGCTTCAATACTTTTCGATTTATGACTAAACACCTAAAATCTGAACAGTGAAAATCTCGTTTACGGCGGATTTTTACCGATGCTACCGTTTTTACTCAGTTTTTCGATCGTTATTCTTGATTACTGGAAAAACTATGGAGATTTTGGAAAAATGACCTCTCTAAAGTACCACCTCAGTTAAATTTAAAATCTAAAAAGTTGCTGGACGAAACTTTTGGACAAGGATTTCTATACGAAAAAGGGTTTACAGAAAAAAAAAATAAAAAAAAAATAAAAATAAAAAAAAAATAAATTATAAACATCATTGTAAAACCATAATCCTTCACTTTACTCAGAATCTAAAAAAACATATTGTTCATTAATAAAAAATAAACTATATAAATAAACTTATGATCACTCATAGAGAAGTTTGTATAAAAATTTCAGATCATATAACCAAAACTTACTAATTTAATGTGATAAAAATAACAAAGAGACGAAATTCTCGGACCAAATCCTGATCAAAATACGAAAATTATAACCTTCCTAAAACTAACAAACCTTATAGATAAAATATAATTGTAACTGTAACTGTCAAGATAATGCAACATAATGTAGACTTCACAAAAAAAAAAACTGTGATTAGTATTTAAGAGCTTAACTTGGCATTTGCTGCCGAGTTATAAATAAAGATCACTTAAAAAAAAAAAAAAAAAAAAAAAATAAAAATAAAAATAAAGCAGTTTACGTAAAAAGAGTTATTAGAGCCGTATTTTCAAACTGAAACGTGTATAAAAAGATTTTATTGAGCTTATCATTATGAAATTTAAACCTCAGAAATAAATATCTATGGCGAATCTTTTGAAACAAAAAAGTTTAACCGGATCAACAATTCCGAATTTTATAATGTTTTTTATTGAAAAATATCGCTAATTTACGTATAATTAATGATTTTTGTCAAATTCGAAATTTAAACACATACAAAATAAAATCTAAACAATAACTTTTGAAACTTTTTCAGTACTATAAGTTAAGCTTATAAATTATATTATTAAATTTCTTGTTTTCACACCAAATATTTGAAATGATATAAAATAACTTCCAAAAATCGAGGTACTTCTAATAATTTAAAAGTTCTTAATTTAAGCCAAAAATGATGAAATGTTTTTAAAATGTTTTTTTCATGTCTGTATCAGGGTCATGTTGATATTAGGTGAAAATGTCAAGTGTATAGCATCATTATATTTAGATTTATGACTTAATATAAAAAATGGATATTCATAAAAATCTCGTATACATCAAATTTTACTGGTTTGACTCAATTTTTAAGTAGTTTTTCCATACACTTGAAACAACTATCGAGAATAGAGAAAAATAACTTCTATAAATTACTTAAGTTATTTTAACTAGATACAATTTCTAGTTCTGTTCTGGATGAAAATTTCGAAGAACTATTTCTTCCAAAAAAGTGATAATTACATAAATAGAAAAAATACATAATTGTTAAACCAATAGATTCTTTGTTTCACTCAAATTAAAAAAAAAATTAAATGTCACTTCACAATAAATAAATGTAGAAACGATTTAATATCATTTATCTTACGTTCATGTGTTTTCAATTCGTAGTTAGAATACTAATTCTAAAATCAAACTTGAAATCATATTATTACAGTAAAAAGGAAATTTTTCCTACAGATATCTAAAACGCCAACAAAAGCTCTCAAATAAATCTCAAAGAAAAGTATCCGTGCGGAATAGAAAATTAGCGGACATAGCAGGTAAAAGGTAGATGGAAATATCAAAACAATAATACCTCCTGGCCAAAACCAAAACTGGCCAACTTGAAGGACACCGAATAGATTGTGTGTAGGAGCAGGTACAGTGAAAAAATAGTTACTTAGGATTTTCTCTAAAGCTTTTCTTTAGAATTTGACGAATCGACTGTTTTTAGACCATATAAATATTTCTAATGTTTTTAAAAAGGATTGGTCAATCTAATCTGTAAGAAACGTGGGAAATAATGGAAAAATATGTTTTGAATATTTTAGTACAAGAAAATTTCTACCGGATTAAGAATTCAAAATTTTATAAAGTTTTAATTTAAAAAAAAAAAAAAAAAAAAAAAAAAAAAAAACACCAATAATTTTATTAAACACTGTAAACTATATATTATGTTACAGTATATATTACACTAAAGCTTTGTTCAAAATTGTTTTTTTTAAATTATCCTTTATTTGAAATTTAATACACCCACCACGATTATCTTGTTCGAGGATCATGGGATTGTAAGATAAACTTCTCACAAACATTATTTTATTCGAAGACCAAAAGGAAAAAGAACGATCTTCCATCACTATTCTAAAGTGTTTCTACACACTAGTTTTTTCATTATTAATCATAAGTACATATTTGCTATTTTATTAATATAAATTTTATTTTTTTTGTTTTTTATAATCGCATATTATAATTTTAAATATGGCAAAACTGACAATTCTTATGAAAAATTATAACGAATTTGATTAAACTATTTTATGTGACATTGCTAAACATTAATTCATTATATCAATCATTTATAATCGGGTTTTAATTTTTTTTAATAAATGTTTCGACAAAACTGTTTTCTTATGACACAATTTAGATAATCTGTTTTTTGTTTTTACCACCAAAAATGCATAATAATTAATGAAAATCGGTTGAATCTATTTTTAATGATAAGCGTCAAAGCTGTCTTAATTAAGCAAAATCATCTATAAATTGTAGTCCAATTTGTAAAATAATTCTGTTAAACATTTGAAATTTTCACCAATTGCTAAAAACTATTTATAATATTATCTACTGACCTCTGCATATAGTAGTAGTTTTTTGAGTAACATGATTTATAATTATTATCAAATTTAAACTAGTATTATTCAATTTAAACTATATTATTGTGAGTTTGGAGATTCAGTTAAAGAATTGATCGACTTACTAAGACAATCTACATCTTCCACCAATATTGAGTCCAAAAGATATAATTACGAAAACTTTGATCACCATTAATTTACCAGCTTTTTTTAGGTTTTATATTAAAAAATTAAATAATTGTGAAATTATATGCAAACAGCATATTTTTTTAAAAATCACATATAATATATTACAATATTATGATAAATACTAAGTGTGAATCACTAGAACTTAAAGATTTAGTTTTTGAAATTACTTTGAATTCAAAATCCTCAAATGTAAATTGGTGAATATTACTGGCTTCCTATAATTTTTGTAGAAATCATAAAAAAATAACAAAAATTGGTAGTTATTAAATTTCAATAATATGTACCGATATATTTAGTTATTGTTAATATTTTTAGTGAAAAATTTGGATGAAATTTCTGATTTTCAAAAATCGACGTATATTTTCTAGAATTTTTCTAATTGAAAAATGATTACAAGTTAAATTAAAATCTAAGTACATCAACATTAGGAAATGGCTACACATTTTCTATTTTTTTCGGTAGGTTAGAATTTTATGTGTGAAAGTACAGTCAAATAACTTAAATCTCTTTTATTTAAAATGAGTTTCGTATATTTTATTAAATGTTTAATGTGTTCATAAGTTACGTTTAGAAAACTATTATGGAAATCAAAATTTATATCCTTTAAGTGCACTCTGGATTAAATTTTTGTAGTAATTAGAATTTTAAATGATGAATTTTTTTTATGGAGTATGTAACCATTTGAATGAAAAAAACCAGTAAAACGATGGTTTATAGTATCTTCATAACATATTTTCATAAACTTCTCCTACATAAATGTAAATAGTAATTTTAAAGTATCATGATCAGTAGACTTCTTCAGATTTATAACGTACGATGATGAAGTGTAAGTGTACGTGAATTTTGAATTGTATACACTCATGCCCCTATATTGCCTATTAAGTGCGCCGTGTATAATAGGCTTGCAATATCGAAGAATCTCATTAAAATTTTAAAAACGTTAATTATAATAATATACGAAATAACAATAATATTATACTATACACCCTATCATGCGTATGTGATAAAGATAAAAAAATGGCATTTATTTGAAAGAAACGACTTTGAAATATTTTATAGTAATAATTTTAGTTTTACTCTATATTATACATTATTTTAGTAGTATTATTATGTGTAACATCTGGAATATGATACATATTTATTAATAAATAGTAAGATGAACACAGACACACACACATTATATATATATATATATATATATATATATATATATATATATATATATATATATATATATATATAAACGCGTTTCCCGCCATCACATTCTTCTGGACAAATAATCAATACCCCGAATGTGCGCCTTAGCAATAACGACCCCCGGGGACCACCCGCCCAAACGCCACCTCTTCCCTTTAGAAACGCCTACATTACTCACCAATCCCTTTCACTTGCTATACTAAGTAACATCATTCATTGACACGTTCTGTTACTTCATTATTATTATTAATTTTTATCATTATTATTACTATTTGACGGTATTGTGAAAAGGTCACTCGAATCACGAATAATTTATAGTGGTCGTCG
This sequence comes from Therioaphis trifolii, assembly GCA_027580255.1. NCBI lineage: Eukaryota > Metazoa > Arthropoda > Insecta > Hemiptera > Aphididae > Therioaphis > Therioaphis trifolii. The sequence goes on along the minus strand of CM050404.1, from coordinate 77,560,357 downwards.
ATTATAATATTCTCGTCTGTGACCCATTGTCAATTCAAGTGACATTTCGAGATGATAATTTCCTGCCCACCACCTGCTCATAAAGTACCTTGGAAGGAAAAAATATTTCATCGACTCTAATTTTCCTGATGATCACATGCACAATGGATATCGAAATGTTTTCATTACTCTAAACACTTTAGCATAGAATCACAGATACTCCTAGATAGACGAACAGGCCTTAAGGTACGGATCGTTGTGCGAAGGGGTGGAAGTTATATGTCCAGATGCTATCTACATGCAATAATCAATATATTGAACGCCTCTTACGTTGTATAATTACACTATTTATAATAATCGTAATAGGTTTCTCTTACTTGCGAGTCGCTCATGTTAAGTCGACGTTAGTTTTGCGCGTACGATTGCCCAGTCGGTAAAAATCCGTGTTTACGTATTTTACGTAAACTGTGCCCACGGCGAAATGGCTTGACACGATTGTTGTGTTTTCAGTTGGAATTTTTCTTTTTTACGGTGACGAAACAACGATGTTTGTAATAGCGACGGCAGACGTTAGGATGACTGGTGCGTTAATGTGTTAATGCTGAAGGGGTGGTAGTGTACGTGAACACGGACGGATATACTACTATACAAACGTGGCGGGCAGTGTTACCAACGCACGCACGCGTGCTTCACCCCCTTATAACAGCGCACATAGTATACGAGGTGTTCAGGTACAAGCGTACGATCCCGCGTACCAGTCTCTCACGGTATTTAACTAACGCAAAACATTCCTATAACAGTATATTTACAAATTGTTTATACATATTATTATACATGTGTATACAGATAGACGTGGCTCAATGGTGTTTAAACAAAACGTAAATATGCAATATGCATTATATTATAATACGCACATCTTTTCTCCGAATACCCCCCCCCCCCACACACACACAGATAATATGTTTTATATACATATGAGTGTGTGTATGTATGAGAAGATTTTTCAATCACGGTTTATAGTCTATACTTAGTTATATAAATATAAATTCAGTGAGTTAATTTATACACTTCACGTTATAAAACGTGATGTGTGTGCGATTGAAAATTTTCAATTTTTAAGCATTCGTACAAAGAATAAAAATATGAAACATTGTCTGGAGTTATTGATACTCTACGCATAAGTTCCAAATCTAATGGTCTTTAAAATATCATAATATAGCTATGGTCCTGGTCCCATAGTTGTAATACTAATGATAACAGTGATTCAATACCAAGTGTAGAATTCATAAATGGCTACAGGTTGTAAATAATGGGAAGAAAATAAAACTAAATTTATTATATACGTAACCTATTAGTGTATAAACTATAAAGAAGGTATTATTCAGCACTGGGTGCTGAAATTCCCATGATAATAAGTTTACAATTTCTGTTTCCTTGGAGACATTTGGCCAATATTAAGCATGTTGATTTGTCAATCAAATACGCTGGTACATATTTATAACCAAGGATTATATTAGTTTCTATAGTAAATTTACATTTTCGTGCTAATGTCCAAAGAAATATATTTTATTCTTTATAAACTTTAAGTTGTTATTTTTAGTGTACGTACTTTCATTTAATTTTAATTTTATTCTGCTTATGACTTTTACAAATACATACTAGTATTTTGGTGTGTGAATTGATTATTATTTGTACATTGTATTTAATAAATACTATGCAATATTGTATAGTTCCATATACTATAAAGACGATGTTAGGAAATCAGGGTGAATTGCTGTTTCTCTTTTATGATAGTTTCAATATCATCTTCTACGTTGAAAATAATATTGGCTTATGATATTATAAATTAACAATAATTTTAAAGAAATATTCGTACAGTTAATTTTACACAATTCTGGTAAATAAATGAAGGAATAATTTTTTTATTATATTATTTATAACTAACTGTAGTAATTTATATTATATTAATACTTCTTGACATTTTTCGAGAATTTACATAAATACGTTGATGAGTCAATGTGTGAAAAAGATTAGTATACACTCTAGACACTTCAAATCATGGCACTTGAAATTGTATGGAATTAATGGACTGGGATACATTAAAGGATTTGAAGTGGAGGGGTGGAGCTTAAACAATAAATTACTCTTATTAAACTTTAATCAAAAGATTTTTAACAGTAAATAATGGCACTAAATTTATCATATTCTATTAATTGACTTCAAGTGTTCACTATACAAATCTATACATACGAAAATGTTGTATAGCTGAAAATTTAATAGGTCATGAAATTATTTGTAAATGAGTCTATTACTTAGTTATTTCAGTAGATCACTCGATAAACTTTCATTCACATAGTTAAATTTTTTAGTTGCACTAAATAGATTTTAACTAAAATTAACTAGTAAACATAACTTTTAATATTTAATACTTGTAAATAAATTAAATGATATAACGTTGAATTCATTTCAATAGTTTCATCAAATCAAGTAAGCAAGTGAATTCTTCTTACAAATTTCTGGAGAAAAAATAAATAATACAAATAAATCGAAGAAATAAAGCAATAAAATACAAGACTTTTTATTTTCAATTGATAAAATACGATTACATAAATAAACATATTTTGTAAAAATCAAAGAATATAAGTAATAATACGTATTATGAAAAATGTAAATTTGTCTAAATAAGTAATAAATGTAAGTACTAATTCACCGCATATTGGAGTGGCAAATACATTTAGTGAGGATATTTGGAAAATGTCTGAAAATTTAAAATACATTTGAAATGTATTTGTTGTGTAACCTTAAAAAAATGATTGTGAACCTGCGAAGATTCTTAAGCAGATTTCTCAAGCTTATCAAATAAAAAAAAAAAAAAAAAATGATGAAAATAATTCAAATTAGGTTTATACTTATATTTTTCATGAAATATCAAGCTAAATAATGAATTAAAATGTCAAGTATCAAAGATTTATTTATTAATAAAACACATTTATTAATAAAAATATGTTTAAAAATCCATAAGATAGCGATTATAGTTATTTCTCCATCTCTTTGTCCTCGAACAAGATGATGATGAATGAATAACAGTACCCAAATTCTTATCGAAATAAGTACAACAGTATGGAACGCAGGTGTTTCCCAAGAGAATGCTGTATCTTTTCTTTTATACAATGTTTTCACCTCTGATATTCTATTTTCACCCTTGACCTTACTAACTACATTTGCTGATGACACAGCGATCTTGAGAATTAAACAAAGATGTCCAAGCTATGAATTCTCTTCAGCCCCACCTCAATAAAATAAACCATTAGGTAAATAAACAGAACTTTAAATAAATGTGAATGAAACGTTCCAGGTAAATTTCACTTTAAGTAAAAAAAATTTCCTTCAACGAAAAATGAATAAACTTATCCCAGTACAGGTTACAACCAAATATTTAGGTATCGCACTAGATAATCGTCTCACGTGATCTCATAATACCATATATAAACGTCAACTTGCAAATATAAATACAATGTATATAATATAAATCAGGGCTTGAAACCACTCCTGATAATATTGGTTGGACCCGGAAAATTTTTCGGAACCGGTTACCGGTTTTCGGGGTTTTTAGAATTAGTAGTATCGATTCCAGGTTACCAAAATAACTTCTATAGATTGGGTTACCGGTTATCTGTTTGGAAGCGGTTTTAAATAATCAAAATTACCGGTTACCACTCTGAAACCGGTTTTTCATTTTTTATTATTCAAATTTACTATAGGATCAGTATTATCAGTTATTAATTTATTATTATGGATTATAGTTATATATTCAATAGTATATTTTGGTATGGATTAGTTGATGGGGGAATAAGCATGCTAATAGGAAATTAGTAAATTACCCAGTTTAGTGCGTTATTATTACGAAGTAAGAAACTAAAAATAAATATCAAAACAGTCAATGATTGTAAGTTATAACATTCATATATAGTTGGTACTTGGTAGTATATTGTACATGAGTTATAAATGTATAATATTACATTACATGTATCAGCCTGCATTCTTTGATGATTCTACCAGCTGTTTCAGTCTAGAACAATCATCGGTATAATGAAAATCTACCCGTATTGTTTATGCGCCGATAAAATTCCGCGTTAGAACACGCAATGGTTATTTTTGTTTTGGTGTTTTTTCATTTTTATATTTACTTCATGTTCTAAAATAATTTTATAATTATTTTCTACTTTTAGAATAAAATAAAAATAAATTTTTTGACGGTAATCTTAATTGGTTAATGGTTTGAGATTAACGGTTTTGATTAATTAAGCGGTTCTAAAAATTAACGGTTAACGTTATAAATTTCCCACTTCAACAAATTACATGATTACCGGTAATTGATTACCACTTCTCAAATTTGAAACACGAGAACCTGGAAGAGGATACCAGTCCAAAAATAGTCGTGGTAACCGGTTACCGGGAAAAATCGGTTACCGGTTTCAAGCACTGATATAAATATAATGTACTATACCTCTTAAAAGAAATACAAAAATCTAAAATAAGCCTAAAAAAAAAAACTCTTAAACAAAATCCATTATTCATTCTGTTTATTCATATGGCATCCAAATCTGGGGCTTGAGACAAAACGGTAATTATTACACCCATCCGAGTTTTCCAATTAGCTCACGACTAATAAAAAAATGTCTCATGCTGCATTAGAAATGACTTTCTCCATAAGAATTTACTTCCCACAATCATCGATCTTGCTAAAATTTACCACAAAATTTTCCATGTGAAATTACAATTAAGCCCAAATTTCCTAAATATATATATATATATATATATATGATTTATGACTAATCATACTATTCATGTTTAAAATTATTCAATTCTACATTTCAATCATTAATTATTGAACATTATTAACTCTTGAACGTCATGGTTTGTAATTTTTAAAACAGTTATATTGAAAAACTATATTTTAAAGAATATGTATTTCAAGCCTCAATTTTAAGACTCAAATGTTTTATTTACGAATATACTCGTAACTGAATAGCTATATTGGCACCTTACCATGACCCAAGTTAAAAATATTGTTTATAATGTCTTATTTATAGGTTACAATAAAAACAAAAATCCATTTATTTTTCACATTAAAAATGTTAATTTCTAAGAATTATTATATTGAACCTGGATATTTCATAAATGGTATAATTTGGTAGCCTGACGCTGTTTCTTTACTTAATCTAAGAAATATTTATTTTCCGATCTCTAAGTTGTGCTAAGCAGCTTTATAATGCTTTATAATACCTTAAATGTATTACTCCTTTTTATAATTAGAACGGACATTTATTTTAATTTAATAAAATTATAAATCAGCTACTGATGAACCAACAACTTAAAGAGATAACCAATCGTCAAAATATATCACAACCACTTATTAATGTTGACGATATCTACTTGGGTTTGTTGATAATTAGCAAGGCAATTAGACATCCTCCCATGTATATTAAACACACCCACCACACTCATGACGTGTATATAACATTTTAACCTGTATAAATTAAATTGCAAACAATTAATAATTATTATTAACGTTAGTTTCTTGTATTTTATCCTTCACAAGTTAATGTATAGGGTTTTCCAATGTAATTCATTTTCATAGTAATGATATCACCACTTACATGGATATTGATAATTGATTGGTCATTTATTGAAAATTAGTGTTTCAAATAATTTCTAATAAGATGCGTTAAACAACACAAATAACGATGAATGATGCTATTTGACTTGTTCGAATCGTTCGCCATACAATAAAACTTCAATGTTTTCGAACATCACTGAATAGTCAGTTACCTCTTAATAAAGATAATTAAAAAACGTTTTATCGAGCAATGCATATTGTTGTATACGTCTGAAATGTACGCTCAGTCGCTTTTACTCGACGTCTATGCAACGAACACACATTGTATGGTGGACAGGGGAGGGTCATGAAAAATTGTATGGTCACGTTCGTTATTAGGACACGTATGAGGAGACGGTGCGCCATTGACGTACGAGGGCCACCGATGATTGAAAATGTGTCCGACGCAGGTGTGGAGGTGTCGAGACGTGCCGCAAACATGGGCGCACGCGAGCGAGCGTGCGTGGGACATAATAATATGATACGATACGTGTGTGATTATAATTTGTTTGTTTATGACACGCGTGCGCGAGCATTGTAAACAACGGCCAGGACGTATTGTTTGTCTGCACGGGTTGAGTGAGCGGGCGAGTTTTTAGTAACAATCGTGCGGCACAACGACCCGTGTCCCGGGTATTACGGATTTACAGAACAATAATAATAATAATAATAATAATAATAATAAACAACATTATACCGGGTGAAACTTTGGCGGCGGGCACACCGTGGCGCGGCAGGCAAGACGGCCTACGTGACGACGAACACGTTGTCGCTGCGCGCACGGTACGCCGTCACGCGGTATGTGTTGTGTTGTATACTTTATAGTTTATACCACTGCGCTGTATATATAGCAAGCGCATCCACGAAACACATGCTTCATACACACACACACACACACACACACACACACACACACACACACACACACACACACACAAACACACACAAATACACACTCACGAGCACGCACGCACGCACGTACATATTTATACAGAGTCGGTTAAAATACCGATTGGCGTGTGTATAATATTAACTTGGGACCATGACGACGACGGCAGCACGTGCGCCATCGAAACGGCAAGTATCAGCACGTGCGCTAGCCGCCGTTATGTTACGGTCGGCAACACTGAATCGGCGGCGACGGCGTTGCAAAAAGCCCGGGGGTCGACGCGCTCGCCGCAGACAACAACAACAAACGCCGAGTGTCGGCGCGCGGCCGTTGCCGTTGACCTAAATACTTCGTCGACAACGACGACGGAGCCCCTCACGCGGTATTTACTGACGACGCGTTATTATTATTGCCTCCGGCCTCGACGCGCCCCCACTCACCCCGCCACGTGCGCCCTCGTCCGCTGGCGGACGGTCCGTGGGCCGCCACCGCCCCGCGACCTATTTTTACGCGGCGTGACGTAGGAGAACGAGAGTTTTTCTTTGTTTTCGCATTTTTCGAGAGGTGCGTGGACGTGCGCACGCGTATGCCCGCACGAACGGCAGTGACAACCAAAACAAATATTACGGAATAGATGAAATCTGTTACGTTCGTTTACGGACGGTTTTCAACAGGCGATCGCCGCCGTTTCGTATACTTCACCGCACGGCAATACGGCACACACGCACACACGCAACATACACACACACACACACGCACATACACACACACACACACACACGCACATACACACACACACGCACACACACATACACACACTCACATATGCGCGCACAGCACGTGACGAAACGCGGACGTGCGTGTGCGGCTTCCGTGTGTGCACGACGTACCGCCTTTGAAGGAGACGTAAACAAAGGAAATCGCCCCGTTCAATCGTTAAAATTCCCGCGGGACCGAATCGCGATGGCGAGGCGGTATGATGATCTTCTGCTCTATTTTTCCGTCCATTTTCTCCCCCGCTTTTTCCAATGGTTATCGTTTATTTTCCACCGGTCTGTCCATTGTCCGCCAACGCGTAACGCGCTCAGGAACGATTTTGTAGATAGTATGACATGGACACATGCCTTTTAAATGGATGTCAGCAACCAGCGATTCTGGTCGGTGTTGACTGCGAGACAACTTAGATGTAAACAATTTCTTTTTTTATCATTGCAAAACGACTGTGTCGTCGAGCGGGCAAATATATTTCACTACGCATACCGTACAGAAATATTCACTAATGACGTGTTCATGACGCACACAATCGATTATTAAACCGACAGTCATTCTCGCCAGTAGGAGCCGTCGTGACGGCGAGATACTTTTCTACGACATCGATTAAATCAATAAATATTGTGATAAAACGGATGGTTGTCCGGTTGTGTACGATAATGTATTATGTATTTTACGAATCGTTTTGCATGGATAAAAATGTCCAGGCAACCCCCGCTTCCCCTGGAAAAAGTTAATAAATGCAATAAAATAGTTTGTTTTAAAATTAATCCTTTGAAAATAATTTGCTAGGTATTTAAATTATTGCTTTCAACCACTGCGTACTAATACATTTAACTATTTCACTCGTGTCTCGTACCATAATGTCGGCATGTGTTTATTGTTTAACTTTACTTTATTTTTTTGAATTAATTATAATCACAATACGAATCCAGCCATCAAATTGTGTTCCTGTAAGTATGAAGAATTTATTCCAAACCTTTGTAAAAATAAATTCTAGGATCGCCTATGCTGTGTTGTGTATATTATATCCTATAGTTAATTCTCTCTGTTCGATCGTTGCCGGCCGCCGAGTTATCGCACGATACGTCTACAACTGCACTATCGTCTGTCAGATGAATTGTTACACGGTGAAAATGTAGGACGAAATTCTCCCGACCGAAATCCCTCCAATTTATTTTTCTTTGACAATATTACCCTGTATAATAAAAATGTAGGACGAAATATTTTCTTTGGCAAACTTATGTGGTTTTATTGCTTTATCTTTTTAGAATATTATTACATGTAAATGATTCTATTAGCATTCATACAAATATAAACAAAAATAAACGTATATGCAATGAATATATGTGTATATAACAAAAAAAAAATTGTAATTTATGGCTTGACAGCAAACGGATTTTGTACTAATCTGGATATCTGACATGAAAAATATAAATCTTCAACTGTTAAATTAGTCAAAACACGTTTTTTTTTGTAATATCCTGGCTATTGTAGGCGTATGGGTCATTTGAATAATATGATGATTTAGTGTGTTATTAGTTGGACATAACCACGTTGGTGTTAACACTGTTAACTATTTAACCACTAAAATATAATTATAACAATACTCTATAGATTCAATAGTATAGTATTTCATATATTGCAAAATAATTGTTTAGTAATAAATGTATTTGAAAATTTCCGGAGAGACTTTACCCTTCATTTTGAATATATGAAGTGATTTTGGTCGAGGGTAATTAGTCCGTTAACCTGCAGCGCATACACATCGCGGTACTTTACGAGGGCATGTACAGTTGCCCCCAAAAGTACCTTTTTTTATACCAATTCCCCCCAAACTACCTAGAGGAAAATGTACCAGTTGCCCTCAACAAAATGTACCAGTTGCCCCCAACTGAATATACCAGTTACCCTCACATGTTAATATATACACGATTGCAATACATAGCCTGTAAAATAGGGGAGGTAAATATACAAATAATATGGATAAAATGAAAATTGTATTAACAATAATCGCCTACTACTAGATGCAAAGCCAGGATTTTACAAAAACGCGTAAATTTAGACGCGTCTAAGTGGATAGCCGATTTATAACGATATTAACGACAGTCGCCAATTATATTACGCTTTATCAGAATACACTAGTTATTATCATTTATCAAACTTATCTTTATTAGTAGTTTTATTTTTGTTGTATTATATTATACGATGTATACCTACGTCTTTGATAGGTACATTTTAGTAGACGAAAAGCACTGACGTTGTTACCACGATGCAAAATATTACGCGAGTGTATAGTGAAAAGGGCAATGTTTTGTTAGTGTTAAATAATTATACTTTTTATAAAGATCGAATTACACAAGCGGGTGTGAAATGGCGATGCACATTAAAGTCTTGTACGTCAAAGCTGTTTGTGAGTGAAAATGAAACTGTGCTTTTAAAATCGGTTATCGAATACAAACATTCGCCGCGTAAAAATTTAACAAAAGTAACCATTTATAATAATTTAAAACGGAAAGCTATGGATGATATTTCTAAACGCCCATTAAAATTAATACGTGAAGAAGTTCAATCAAATGTCGTGGATATAACATCAAACGATGTAAACTCCATTCGCAGAAGCATTTATCGTGCGAGAAGAAAAACACTTCCACCACTACCAAAATCTATTTCTGAAGTTCATTCAGCATTAACACTATTACAAATTACAATTAAATACTTACAAAGGTGAGAATTTTCTATTATATAACAACGAGACGGAAAATATTGTATGCTTTACGACAGAATCAAATTTAAAATTTTTATGTTCCCGAGACAAAATTTTTGTAGACGGAACATTTGAATACTGTGCGAAATTTTTTTTACAACTTTTTACAATACACTGTGTCAAAAATGGACATTATATTCCATTAGTGTTCTCATTACTGCCTAACAAATCATCGAAGACGTACGAATTATTATTTAATATGTTAAAAAAAAAATGCTCTAGCTTTGAACTTGAATTCAATCCGTCAATTATTATATCTGACTTCGAACAAAGTATCCATGTAGCTTCCAAAGTGGTTTGGCCATTAATTACAGTCGTGGGGTGCAGATTTCATCTAACTCAGTCATGGTGGAAACGCATACAACAATTAGGATTAAAGCCGGATTATATAGATCCAAATTCACAAATTGGAAAATGGCTTCACTTAATTTTCGGTCTCTCATTACTACCCTCTAGTGAAGTAGGCGATTGTTTTGTTGAAGATCTGATGTCAATTAAGCCTTTATCAGAAAAATTAATTGAATTTTCTGACTACTTAGTTGACACATATATTTCCTCAAGTTCGACTTTTCCACCTTCACCGTGGGCTATGAATTCAATTGATTCAGAAAGGACTACAAATGCATGTGAATCATTTCATTCGTCATTTTCGAAGAACTTTAGTAGTGCACATCCAAATATTTTTATTTTTGTAAATGTTCTAAAAGAAGTACAAACAAATACATACATTGCTATAAGCAGTATAAACGAAATTAAAAATATAACTAATCGCACATATTTAAACAAAAAAGCCAGAATAGAAGATTTTATAAATAAATATAAAAACAAGAATATTAGTAGACTAGATTTTGTAAAATCTGTTAGTAATTATTATAACAAAACATAATACATAATTATTATATCTAATTTTTTTTTTTTGACAAATTATGCCACATAATTATATTATTATTATTTTATTAACTTTTTCATATTATTTTGTCATTATAATTATAATTATCATTATAACTATATTATTTATTATGATTTTTTTATTTATGCTATTTTACATTATTTTTATAAATAATAAAATAATAAAATAAAATAATAATAATAAAATTTATTTATTATTTGTATATTTACCTCCCCTATTTTACAGGCTATGTATTGTAATCGTGTATATATTAACATGTGAGGGCAACTGGTACATTTTGTTGGGGGCAACTGGTATATTTTAAAAATCCGGATAACAGCCGTGGGGGCAAATGGTCAACACCCCTTTACGACGAATATTTCTTTACAGTTAACATACGCAACGAATAAAAAAAAGCTGGTAAATGAGATGATGGTGGTACAAGTTCGTCCTTCGTCCCTTCGGTCCTCGGACAAGATATCGGTGAAGAATGTATTAAGTTTTAAAGAAATGATGACTCATTTCTTTAGTATAAAACGATTCTGAGCAAAGCTTCAGTGTAATATAATATATTATTATTTAAATACTGTTTACGTATTTTACGGTTATTTGTATAATTTTTGGTTAATTTTTTTTGTAATTAAACCCTCATAAAATATTCAATTAGATATAACTCATTTAAACTTCAATTGTTATAACAATTATAACTCATTAGAAATAAACTTAAAAGAAATCAAACAATATCGTAAAAAATCGTATAATAATTTATTAAAGTGTGTATAAAAAAAAATTCTGGGTCACAATTTTTGAATTTTTATTAGGATAATTTGGTAGGTATATGATTAAGGTCATATTAAATTTTCAGAACTTTTTGTCAAATATTTAAAATTATATTACATAAAAACTTTCAAACAATTTGATGAATTAAAAGTTCTATATTTAAGTCAAAAGTGCTATAATTGTTCTGAAAATGTTGTCCAATATGAAAAAGTATGTATTTGATATTGGATAAAATTTTCAAGTTTCTATCTTCAATACTTTTCGATTTATGACTAAATACCTAAAATCTGAACAGTGAAAATCTCGTTTACGGCGGATTTTTACCGTTTTTTACTCAGTTGTTCGATCGTTATTCTTGATTACTGGAAAAACTATGGAGATTTTGGAAAAATGACCTCTCTAAAGTACCATCTCAGTTCAATTTCGAATCTCAAAAGTAGCTGGACGAAACTTTTGGACAAGGATTTCTATACGAAAAAGTGTTTACAGAAATAAAATAAAATATAAACATCATTGTAAAACCATAAGATCCTTCGCTTCACTCAGAATCTAAAAACCATGGAAATTATTTTATTGTCTTGAAATAAAATATGAACTGTATAAAATTCGTTTCTTCATACCGTAGGCAATTCTACTTGAAAATTTTTTAAATTAATAATAATACCTCTGTTAAGGTTACTAAAACATTTCCCCTCCCAATCCGTAACTAGTTCTACTCCAAAAGCAAAATGAAATATGAATTTTTGTTTCTTTGGATAAATATATAAAATACGTTATGGCAAGAATCACAGACAGAGATATTCAATACGGATTTCAAACGAGGAGTACGTTATGCCGTGACCCACATAATATTATATCGAATATATGAGCTCTATAACAAATAACAATCCAAAGAGTATATTAATAGTCACGTTTTTGACAACCAGAAACCCAATTTTCAAACTTTGTGCTGTGTTCGATAACACTTTTGTCGTCATAAAAACATATTTTGACACTTCCAAAGTAACGATAACATCGAGGTACGTTATGCCGTGAAAAAATCTTGTACAGAGTAAATATGATGTATTAAAATAAAATGAAAACATACAATGAAAACCTATTAATTTATATTTGTACACATGAAGAAAATAAATCAATATCTCTCATACTTCAATTGTTTAAAACTGTATGTACATAAGTCTTTCAATGTAAATATAAGTCAAACATTTTACGTCATAAATGACCATCTTTATAATTATAAACAGTACAGAAATGTTGATGTCAGAGCCATAAATATTAAGACACTGACAAAGAAGGATAAATTTGAAGTTTTAAAAATCATCGGTTAACTAAGGACATTTTGTAATAAAAATTGTGTATAAATCACTATTAGTTAAATATACGTAGTATGTTAGTTATATAGATAATAATCTTCTTTTTCTTCGTGATTTAAAATCATTTATGTTTTGGATAAAATATGTATTAATCAATTTTTAGCAAAGTAAAAATAACATTTTAGGGAAGGGGTCATCGTTTTTTAAAAGTTTTTATCTAATAAAATATTTAATTATTGATATTAAAACGTGAACATTTGATAAAATCTTACTTATTATATTTGACTAACTATATTAAAATTATCTCAAAAATCATTAGTCCGGATTTATTTTTATAACCGTTTAGTTAGAACTTTGGTCTAATCGTTTTTTCATCAGTTGTTCCCATTAAGTATGTATGAAAGATAACTGGTCCATCCAATCATTATGAAATTAGAGGAATCGATGAAAAACAAATTTTTAATCTTTTGATAGCAAAAATGTTAAGAATTAAAAATTTTAAAAGGTTATAAAAAAAACCTACCTACAATTAAAATGTAAACGGTAAAAGATAAAAACGATATAAACATCTGAAACTTCACTCAGAGTTGTAGTTCTTAAAAAATTGCTTTATTGGTTCTTTAAAATTCTATGCACCCATATCACCATTTTCTTGTACAGAATCCCAGGATAAAAGCGAAAATGAGCAATATTTCTTCAACCATTACTTTACAGTTTTTTCTTTTAACTATATCTAATTCGTAGAAAATAAGGATAACATATAATTTACTCTTTGCGATATTCAGCGATTCGTTCTTTTTCTTTTTATAATACTCTGTTTAAATATTCAATGTAATTGTGGGTGTGAAAATGTTTGAAATTTTTATTTAATTTAAGAATTATAATGTGTATTTATAAAAGCAATGTCGATGTCCTTAATAAAATAAGTATTCGACTTATAAATACCCAGTCATGAGTTTGGTCAAATATTGCTTTGTAATTTTAAAGTTCGAATCACTTTTGACATGATTTATCCTTCTAGGTGTGTCATTTCGTTGTATTGCAAATATTCCATTTGTATAATGTCATTGACATAGTGGTTTGAAAAATTTTAAATGATCATAAAAATAAGCTTTTATACACGGGTACGCAGAAAAGTTAACCCTCAAAGTACCATTTACATCCAACTTTCTATCTATAGAGTTTATAGATGAAACTTTTCAACTAAGCTTACTGTTCCAATAAGGATACCCAGAAAAAACAAATTCACATTATTACTAAACCAATACCTATATTGTTCACTTCATTTAAATCAAAAAATTTTCAAGTTTTCAATAATCATATGAGGTTTAAGTACTAGAAATCTCCAAAAATTATCCTATTTTTCGTGTTCTTAATATTATTTCATAGGATCTAATGAGTATTTGAATGCATTGCGATTTAGCCTTGTATTTTACAAAAATTTGAATTTTTTCATGAATGATTTCGAAATATTCTTTTTTATTATATTATAAAAAAAAAAAGAAAGAAATTCATAATTTTGTATTTCAAAGAGTGTTTAAGTTGTATATAAATTATGTTGATTACACCATATCTATTTATCTTTTCCTGATCACCATTAATGACATCGCCAAAGAAATAAGACACCCCTGTATCCCTATGCTATATGCAGACGACTTCGCCATTCTCTGCCGCAACACCAAATCTGAAACTATTCAATAATTATAACAAAACTCATCGAATAAGCTATTATCCTGGTCAAAATTATCCGGCTTCCGTTTCTCTTCCACCAAAACCAACCTCTTAGTCTTCAATAAAAAGAAGAAAATCCATAAAATTTCCATCAACATTGGAGATACTATCCAAGATCAACCTCAGGTCAAAGTACTCGGTATAATTTTCGATTCAAAATTTTCATGGACTTCCCACATTCTAAACTTTAAAAATTCTACCACCCTCAGAACCAACATTATCAAAAACTAGCACACACCTCATGGGGTGCACGATCTAGCGTTCTTTTAAAAATACATAAAGCAATCATTCTTTCCAAACTTGATTACGGTGCAACATTATTCTCAACAGCAAAACTATCCCAGCTAAAAATTTTGAATCCTATTCATAATACAGGAATTTGACTCTCCATCGGTACCTTCCGCTCCAGTCCAAGCCAAAGTATTCTAACAATTGCGGGCATACCCTCTCTAGCAGCATGACGAGACGAACAAACATCAAAATTAACAGCCAGAATGTGAAGACTTTCTCAAAACATTACCCGCCACCCCAAACATATATTGAGTAATAAATATACAAAATATGGACTTCCATACATAATACCCTCTGAAACCCCATTATGTCCTCGTGGGCTTTTCACAATTAACATCAACCTCGATCTACATACACTCACCAAGGAATACATACTTCCGAATACCTTCAATAATCTATTTAGGGAAACAATTTCCCTCTCACAAAATCACATACACATATACACCGACGCATCCATATCTGAAAGCTATGTTGGGATGGCCATCATTCACGAAGAAAACACATTTCAATGGAAACTTTCGGATAAATGTTCAATTTACACAGCTGAAGCTCTAGCCATCCTAAAAGCCATCGAATACATCGCCACATACCTCAACCATAACCTTTTCACGATACATAGCGATTCGCTATCTTCCCTTACCAGTCTTCAAAATCTTCACAATCCTACAGATATAGCCAGGAAAATTCAGAACGCCCACTACAAAGCAAAACTAGATGGTAAAAATATCAATATCACATACTCATGGGTCCCCGGCCAATGTAATATAGAAGGTAATGAACGCGCTGATAAGGCCGCAAAACAAGGACATTCTTCCAACAACGCTCTTTATTATTATCTTCCCCCCTTTATTCCTGCAGTGATATAAAAAAGATAATCGAAACAGATACAATTCACCAGTGGGAGATGGAATGGAACAAAATGAACACCAAACTCGACGAAATCAAAAGAACTACTTCTCCGTAGACATTACCCACCGACACTACAAGAAAATACGAATCCGCCATAAACCGTTTAAGAATTGGACACACACGCCTCACTCACTTGTATTTAATGATAAAAGATAAACTCCCTATATGCACACAATGTGGAAAACCTCTCACAGTCAAACATATTCTCACCGAATGTAGAACATATACAAAGGAGAAAAGTAAACTTCAAGTATCCGATCACCTCGCAGAAATATTAGGCCCTGATCCAGCGAATATCGTTAAACTCATCCATTTTTTCTCGGAAACACACCTCATCAACCAAATATAACACCCAAATTTATTTTATATGACTTACAATATCTAAATGTTCTCATTTAATTTATAAACTCCAAATTTTAATGTAAATGTTCTTCTTTTCTTTTGTTTTCCTTCTTTTTTTTTTTTTTAACTTTATACAATGTCATAATCTATAAGTGTTAATACAAAATTATGTATATATTGTTACGTCCGATGGTCACAGCAGCCGCGGATAGTTATTCATAAAAAAAAAAAAATAAATACAAATTATGTTAAATGATGTAGATGTAAATTGTATTTATGTTATAAGAACTACAATATTTTTATCTTGTCGGATATTATATTAAAATTTATTTTGTTCTAGTGTTATATTGTATATTATATTTTATTTTATTATTTAATAGTAAAATACTATTGTGTATAATTGAATATCAATATTGTCAAATGAAAATAACTGTCAATTGACAAATACAAGAACTACTTTAACTAAAGAATACCTAGGTTCACACGCATTGTGGCCATTTCATAAAATATCACCACATTCACCTTAATTCTACACACAAGTTTCTTCTTTAACGCCGTTACTGTCAAACTAAATATTTTTTTAGATTATGTGTGAATCGTAGGATCTATTGATTTTCCTATGATGTTCATTTTTTCCTAGAGACAGTTTTTGGGGCTCGAAGAGCTTTACAAATAGGTACTAAACTAATTACTCACCACAAAAAAATAATTCAAATAATATAAATTGCACCTCTCAATCAATTTAATATGAAGAAACTGATAAACAATTAATATTAAAATATTACTAACACATTTTAATTATATTATATAAATACGTTAGAGAAATCATTTAAAGTTGTTCTAAACCCACAAAAAATGGTCAGAAGTATTATATTTTACCTTTCAATATCCACTAACCATACTTTCAAACAGAGGTTTGATGATATCCTTGTTCTACCAAAATGGCATATCTTTGTGTAACCTTAGATCTTTAGCATTCGAAGTTAACATTGAGTTCTTATATTTTTACAAAATTCTAACGAGGAAATCACAGATTAAAACTTTTCAATACTTTATCAAATTGTAAAACTTCTCTTGATCAGAAATGTTCATTATTGTTGAAAAAACAAATTCTTCGTCCACGCATATTTTGGAGGTCTAAGCTCTTCGAATTCCCTCCCCGGATGTCACCTATAAATAGCGCCCTTTATGCAAAAAGTGCATAATATATTATTGATGTTTAGTTCAGTTAGGTCAGCAGAAATTTAACAAGAAAAAAAAATAAGTAAAATTACTATGTTTACTCAATTTCCAATCAGTTATCAGAGAATAATGTTGTTAGGTACATTTATTTAATTTTTACTGCGATTTAAATATTAAAGATGCTTTAGAAAGATTTGTATAGAAGAATAAAGAATTGTGTAATTTAATATTTAAAGAAATAAAACCAATACATCAAAGAATGACTTAAGCACATTAAAAATTAAATTGCTCATTTTTATTTCATTAAAAGTAATGCGTTGATTTTATTTTGTTTTTATGTTTACTAAAAATAAATTGAATGCACTTTTCGTTTTATAATTATAAAATTATTTTGAAGTAATATCAGGTTTTCTTGATTTTGCAAGTTTATTGTTCTTAAGCGTTTAAATACACTTTATTTATAACTACTTTATCTTTTAAATAAATAAATTAGAAAAAATGTTTTTCAATCTTCAACTAAAAAAATATCTTTATGATTACTAACTATAAATCAAATAGGATTATTGGACGTGTTGGACTATGGAACGTTTAAATTATAGCTATTCTATTATTATACTAGCCTCTTTCATGATAGCAATTTAAAGATTTTTAAAATATCTAAAGAACACATAGTTTTAAATTTCTATTAGTTAAACAAATTTAAAATTCAAAGAAAACATAAATTTCATTGTAAAAATAAATATGTGTATTTTTTGATGTAGAAGTAAATCTGAAGTGCAAATAAGTAATTTAAAATAGTTCGAATTACTTGATAATATATAGTGGATAATACATTATCAGCACACAAAATAATAATACATAACTACATTATCGTTCAAGATTATATCAATGCATTGATATGAAATTTTAACTAGTTTCAATTGTATTATCGAAATATTAATTAGAAATTTCCTCAGAATAGATAGTTTTAATGATTTTATTTTCTTTTCGTAAAATGTATTTAATAGGTGCGAATTAATTTACAAAGTTTTTATTGAAGTTTTAAATTTTAATCCTAAAATAATTATAGTTACCCACTGTAAAATATTTTAAATTCATACCAACTTATATTTTTATTTGTGTTTTGTGGCATCTATAAACTGAAAATTAATGAATAAATAAATTATCAATATTATAAATTAATAAATATTATCAATTTTATTTTTATAAAATTATCTTTTTAATAAAAAGCTGTGACATATTCATTTTTTCATCTACTAAATGTTTTATTATTATTATTATTATTATTATTATTATTATTAATGTTATATTATTATTACAATCAACATTTATCTTTGAAGACAAAGTATTATTACCTACTTTGGAAAATATTGTCCACATCAATAAATTTAAAAAATATTTCGCGTATAATTATACCCATATTAATACCTACTTTTATAAGTTTTTTAGAAACGTGATTTGATACAATAACCATGTGTATTCAAGTACCTATCATTATGCTTGCACTCATCAATGCCTACATATCATCTTACTTTTTTGTTGTACACTGACAACTACAAGATGCATTTGAAAATATCGTGTAAACATTATATACATGGTATTTACACAGAATATATTCATTGTTATTATAAAAATATTTTCAGAATAAAAAAATGAATTCTTTTGAATATACAAGAATATATGTAAACAGTACGTAGGTATGGATAAATAGGTAAATACAGCTGTGATACTCTAACTCATACATATGAAACATAAACAAGAACATACGTATACCTAACTGATAATAAGAATAATTCTGATATTATTATTATTTTTTTTTTTTTTTAATGTGAACTTCATGAAATAATCGTTAATTTTTTAATAATTTATTATTAAAATATATAATTGAAAAAATTTATTTAATAAATTATATTTTTAAGTTTTTGAAGTACATGTTTTGATTTTTTTCATCTATTGTATAATTCATATTTTATAACTATCCTAACTACGTTTTGTTTAAAAACTTTCTGTAATAAAAAAATAATTTACAACAATAATTTTATGAAAAATATTTTTGTAATAATCAATATAATTTCAAAGCACTTCAACATTATATACTATTTTTGTATTAAGACATAGATATATTTTCTCTATTCCTTTAAAAAACTTGGCAATTGTAATTTTTTTTTTATGTATTGAAGAACACAACTATTTCAAAAAAAAGTGAATGAAATCAACATTGTTAAATCAGTAGTTTTTCCAATTCAATCAGAATCTTGAATTATGTTTATTCAGCTAAAACTTCTCGTTTCCGATATTTTTTTTACTGTTATTATTTTTAATCTGTGCTGTAAACAATTAAGTATGAAACAGAATTTATGCTTAATGTTGAAACCTTGTAGCTACAAAGTTGTTTTAAATAATAAAGTATTATAAGTGAGTGGAATTTGAATGAATGTGGACGAATGTACTTTTGATAAAGTCGTTATTTATTGTGTTGTGTTCTCGATAAAATAAAATGAAACAAATCCAAAAATCTCTAAAATGTCAATAAAATATTCAGATTTATTTTAATTGAGTTTTCACATTATTTCTTATGCTATTTAAAACTGACATTGCTTGTACTCTTAATAAAAATCATCACTTATTCATAATTATTATTTCAATCGAATAAAAATATAAAAACTATTAATTTATTATTTAATTATACACCTCAGTACGTATAATACTAGATAATATCTACAAACTTCTACCACCACTATCTTATCAGTTTTATATTTAATTATATCCCTACCCTCATAAACAATAAAGGATACCGTTGTGTATTTATAATGCATAAAATAATTTTAAAATTGGAAATGAAATAATTATATGGAAAAAGCACCTAAAAATGTCGCAAATTCGGGATTTTCAAATAATTTTGAATCATCAAAACAAATATTTAATATTTGATGACTAAAGAACTTTTTAATTATAATCATAGTCTACTATTTTCCATGTTATTTAAAGGACCATAGGTACGTGTTTCTACAGTATCAAAGTATACAGTGGAATTATACACTTTATAGTACACATGACTATGATTATTTGAGTGTATAGGTATTATTAAATCCTAGTTATAAAAAATGATATACTTTTTCAATTTAATACCGTTTAAAATATATTTAGGTACGTAAGATGTGACTTTTATTTTTGGCCCGAAAAATGTTTAAGTTATTATTATAGAATATAAATACTATGCTCTCTATAAGTAAAATCTATTAAGAATCAAGTATACTAGGTGACATGATAAAAATATGGTTTATTTTTAAATACGCACTCAATAATATTTTCATGTTTTTAACTTGATTTAAATTTTTTATTTGATGCAAGTCATA
This sequence comes from Therioaphis trifolii, assembly GCA_027580255.1. Classification (NCBI taxonomy): domain Eukaryota; kingdom Metazoa; phylum Arthropoda; class Insecta; order Hemiptera; family Aphididae; genus Therioaphis; species Therioaphis trifolii. Next base: position 77,539,499 of record CM050404.1, on the reverse strand, counting down.
GCTTATGTAAGACAATTTTTAAAAAATGTGTTTATTACTTAAGCAGTTTGTTATCATTTAATGTAGATTTCAAGAAATTATATCCTACTTTCAAAATTTAAAATATATTCGAGATTATTAGTCACTTTTTAAATTGACTTTAATATGTATTGAATTTATAAGAAGTGTATGTCATATAATCACATGTAGTGATTTCATAAGAAAATATTTACTACATATAAAATTTAATATTTGTTTAGTAACCAAATTTTATAAGATACATATATATATATATATATATATATATATATATATATATATATATATATATATATATATAGTAATTATATTATAATAATTAAAAATGAAATTCACAAAGGTAAGATATTTAAACTCTCGTGGTTTTCTCAAAAACATAGTATGATAATTTATGATGAACAATTTATAAGAGTGGGACAGAATCAATGAAAAATCTAGCTATGGTGTAAAAAAGTATAAAGAAAAAAAATAATTTGCTTTAAAGTTAATTTAAATTTAATTAAGTAAATACCTAATGTATCTATACAACTATTAAAATTAAGCTTTGGCTTCGAATGTTTTACCCTTTCTATGTTATTTTAATAATTTGAAAAATTTAATTGGAGCTATAATTAATAGTTAAATATTACTTCACTAATTTACCATGCATCATTTTGACATTAAGTATAATTTTACCATGTTCAATATATTGCAATATGTGTTTTAATACTTTATTGAATTGATAAAAATACAATTTTTATTTATTTCCTCTAATGATTATTAATTTTAATTAGAGAAATTAAAAAGTTTCGACTTGTTTCGAGTAGTTTATTAATAATGATTAACTGACTTGGCAGTTGTATGAAAATAAGGACATAATATTCAACGTTGACTGATTTTCCAAAAATAAGCAAATAGTTATAATAGAGTTTTACATTTAAACCTTTTGTTGTTTGCTTTTAAAGCTGTTGATTAATAATTAATTTGAAAATGGTGTCCGAAAGGCTTTTTTACATCTAATTAATCATACTTTTTTTTAAAATTAGCTTCTCTATTAGACAACATAGCAGAATTACTGATATTTGAGACGAACGAATGGATATACATTTAGTTTTTGTTCTGCATAAAAATTGAATTGTAAATAATTATTTTATCAATGACTAAACGTCTATGGAATTTAAATTTTTGATAAACTGGTAAATTTTTATTCTATGTAAATCTGATCGAAGTATCTAACTGAAATCCCTAATTTTTTTTTTTTTTATCGACACTATAACCGTGATTTATAATAGGGATAAGACAATGTCCGTGCGTACTCATAAAAACACCAGGGAAGTTACTGTTTTGAAGTTCTACGCGAATGAGGTATTTTAACTAGAGAAAGAAATATTTAGGAATATACATTGTATTATCATTGCTGATTATTTTTTATTAAATTTCGGATAGAAAAAAGAAGAATTTCGTAAGTAGAAACGGATAACACATTTTATATGCGAAATAATTGATTTCACTATTCTAGTCCGATAATATTATTCCTTGAATATATCAATAGAAGTTAATTTCAAATTCTAGCATGACATTTTCGAACAGAACCAGGTATGTTAGCACTGGAATAACTCTAGTATTGGAGTTGAAATCATTTTTATAAAGAGCTTTTGATTAGATTATAATTTGGTATATTCTTGTCAAAAATATGTATCAATAAATTTTTTCGCTGTAAAATATATTTAAACGTACATTAATACGTTATTTATTTACCTAACTCAAATTTGCTATTAAGTAAAATAAATGTAAAGATAAAATGTTTTTAGAGTTAGTTTGCTTATAAATAAACGTATTTTCAGTTCATATTAAAATTCTATAAATGAAAAATAACCCACACCGTGTATGTGTTAAATTAATATTTGGCAACCAAATGCTTAGAACACCTTTTAGCAAATAAATGTTGAATGTAACTGACAAAATATAATAAGTTGTTGATTTAATATTCATAATATTTACAAATCATTTTCAAAACATATTTTACAAAAAAGTGGACATAATTTCCACGTCCGATAGGCCACTTGAACAGATGGACGTTTTAACGTTTCGGAAAGAGTTGTGTTGCAGTGACGTTGCCAAAATACAGGGTGTTTCACGAAGATCTGACATGTTGAATAACTTTTGTTCTATTCAATATTTTTAACTTTTTTTTTTTTAATGATTACTTTAGCCTAGCGCTACAATAAAATGACATTACATTTTTTGTTTTTATTTTTAAAACTCAAATTTCAAAATTTAAAATTTTAATTTAGAGTTTGAAAAAAAAAATCAAAATAGCCATTTTGTAAACATGATTTTTAGAAAAATGTTGGTGTTTGAAATTCTTATAAAGGTTGATCCGTTAATTTTCTATGATTTTTTAAAGTTTACGAAAAATCGAATTAAAATGCTTAATAGTTCAATTACGACTGATAATGACTGATAAACGATCATATTATTACATTTTTCGTAAACTTTAAAAAAATCATAGAAAATTAACGGATCAACCTTATAAGAATTTCAAACACCAAAATTTTTTTTTAAATCATGTTTTCAAAATGGCAATTTAGATTTTTTTTTCAAACTCTAAAATAAAATTTAAAATTTTGAAATTTGAGTTTTAAAAATAAAATAAAAATTTTAATGTAATTTTATTGTAGCGCTGGGCTATAAATATTCATTGAAAAAAAAAAAGTTAAAAATATTGAATAGAACAAAAGTTATTCAACATGTCAGATCTTCGTGAAACACCCTGTATAATAAACCCTGGAAGCAAACTAATATTTTAACGGTTGAACTACTATCACCGTATACCATATTAGTGTAGTATAATTTATTATTATGTACACTATAAATATAATTGCATGAACAATCTATTTCAAAGGTTTAAAAAAAAACTTCGTTTGCAACCACTTTTAAAGAACGTATATTCTATTGAAAAATTCTTTCAAATATTATAATATACAGAATTAGGATTTAAGAACTAATTATAATTATAATAAAACATATTAGTAAAAAATGATACTAATTTTTTCGTAATCTGCAATTAAAAAATCTATGTTACAAAATGTAATTATAATAAATGCACGAAGTACATGAATACAACTATAGATTAAATGATCAAGTAGTAACTTAATTATTAATCATTTTAAAATTTAAAATTTGTAAATATTAACTTGAAATGCAAATTTAATTATAAAACAGAGAATTAGAATACTATACTTCTCTAATACTCATACTTCGATAAACCATCTCTATAAAAATAACCAAGTACGTAGCAGATAAATTAATTACTAACCTCGTTTCTCTCAATTATAATTAATTATTACTAAGTAATATTTTTTACTTATTTTTTTTTTACGTTGTATAACCCTTTGTTTACACTACATATACATTAATCCACGGCGTTCAACATAATAATCATTACATATAGATTAATCAATTGTCATTATTTTAATTATAATAGGTAAAATGTATTTACTTTTAAACGAATCTTGATAATTTTTCAGAAGTAAACGTTAACTTCTAAAATTTGTCATGTGTCATCTTTAAAAAGTCCTACTTTCAAATACATTTTTACTGAATCAACTTGTTTTCAATTTGGTGAAACGAAATATAATTTTCGTGTAATTATAAACAACAACAATATTTTCGTTATGACGAAAATACACATGTTCAAGGTGGGAGATAATGTTTCTTCTCGTTTGAACAAAAATATTAACTACAAGATTAATGGATAAAACAAGGTCGACTCGACGATGATTTTAAACACAATCGCACGAGTAACATGAATTAATGACAGTTTTATTGTTATCAAATACTAATTTTGAAATTGCGCTGTAAAATATATATATATATATTACACAATTGTATTGATTTTGTTAAACAGTACTTCTTTTGGTTCAGGACTCTTTTTTTTGTGGATGCGCAGCGTGCACACTTTACGTCTTTAAAGTTCAAATAGAATTGAAACGGAATTTTTCCCAAAATAAAGAATAATATTGTGAAAGCAATACTCGTTGATATTATTATTAGGTGTTTATCTTTATAAATATCAGTTTCGTGTAGAAAAATAAATATTAAATATATTTTTTTATCATCCCAAAGTTTCAAGTAAAACTTTGTATTTATAAGAATAATAACTAACAATAATAATCAATAACGACGGTACCTTTTTGTTGATGTAGGCACTAATGCTGCCCCTTCTGGCCTCGGACAGCCGGCGCTCGTCAAAAGACATCCAAAAAAACTAATTGAAAATCGTTTTAAACCAAAAATATGTGTAATTATTTTAATTTGAATGCAAATACGTTATACGAACGCGTGAACCAATCAAATATGTATTCGTTATGAACGTGCATATATTTATTTTTATGCTAGTAAAAAAATTAATTACATTTACACAAACACCGTGTTATACGAAAATAGTTTAGCAAGGGGCGTGCGATTCGTACTGACGCAAGTGGACCGCGAGTGTAAGGAAAACATTTTTTTGGCACCGTCCTGGCGATGCGGACCAAAATAGACGTCACTCGACCTTCTGAGCTTTTACCGCCGTTGCCGCCGTAGCTGCTGTTACTACTGCAACCGCGTCTCTTGTCGGCGGTTTCCCCACCACAGCCAGACTAAGCGTCGATTTCGCGTACAACGACTGAACCACACGGTTTTGTACACGACTAATAAATATGTTGGTTTGCTTTTAACAGCGTACGAGCGAATATATTTAAAAAAAAAAAAAAAAACGTATCCACCGTGATTATAATTAGGAAACACATTTCAATACGTCATTAATTTATTCTACACGTAATAAATCGATACGTACCCATTATTAAATTTGATTATTCCCTTAAAAAATTTTAAAATAAAACTTCAATTTTGCTTTTTTTTCCTAACCTTGAGAGGTAGTATAGAATTGTGCTCCAGCTACCAATCGAGCCGAGATTTAAGTATATATTCAAAAGTTTTACATAGGGCGGAGGAGAGAGCGATAGGACGAAAGGAGGAGTTGGAACCATGTTAGATGTTGGATCGGAATGATTGTATATTATAAAAATTTAAAATAAATAATAATAATAATAATTATTTGAAGAAAACTGAAGACTATATTGATTGAAAGAAGTCATTTTTGGAGTCATGTCGAATGGTTTGGACAATGTGACGTTCTAAATGTGGGCCTAAAGAAATTATCTTCTAAGAATGTGATTCAATATTTTATGTTTATCCATGCGATTGGTAGATATGATACTACTTCGTCGTTATTTCAGAAAGGTAAAATAAAACACCACCTGAAAACAGTTCAAAAACACTCGAAACCACACGATTGATTATTAATCTTTAATAATGAATATTCATCGCCGGAATAAATTGAACTTGTCGAAGAAAAATATCTTTTAGCATTATATAAAACTCCAGCCCACATAAAATCTTTAAATAAATTAAGACTTTATGTTTTTCAAAAAACCACAGCTTCCATCAAAAAACAAAAAGTTCAACTTGCTAGACTTCCACCTACAATCGATGCGGCAAGAGAATATTTACATAGAGTTTATTTGCAAAATGCAATTGTGGTGTGATAATAAATTAAATCCACAAAATTGGGGCTGAAAAGAATATAATGGTAAACCAAATTCAGTTTTTATGAAAAAGTCATCAGCACCGGATACTCTTTTGAAAGTGATTAGTTGTGTCTGTACAAAAACATATGAACAAAATTATAGTTGTCGTAAACCAGGATTGCTTTGTTCAGTTATATGCAAGCATTGTCAATGAGGTTCGTATTTTAATCAGCAACCGATCACAGATGATGAAGAAGAGGACAATATTGAGAACAATTTCGACGATAGATATTCAATTGAGAATCAAAGAAAAAAAACCAACACACTGACAATAAAAAAAATTAGACCCGCATAATTTAATTAATAAGGTACAGTATGATTTAAATAATTAAACACATAATATTATTATACAAATAATAAAACATGAAAATATTAAGTATATTAATTCATTTTGTTTCAGGACTTACAACCCAACACTATTTTTAAATTTAATTTCATAGGTTATGTCTAAAAAATAAAAATAAATTTATATAATTTTCAATTTTTGTATTTATTTTATAAATTATTGTAATTAATAGTTATTTCATAATTAACTTTTTTCTATACTTCAATTCTGTAAATATGTATATCAAATAAAATAATATATTGTTATAGTAAATTTTACGGTCTTTAATTTTGGTCGTAGGTATTTTTATTGTGACATGAAAAGATGATAAGTTAAAAGTAGAGTTAGGATGTCGATGACCTAAAAAACACGCAAAAATGCTCTAAAAAAAGTGCAAAAATGCCCTAAAAACTTCAAAAAATAACCTTAAGAATGATCTAAAAAACTAATTAAGTAAGTGAAAAAAATGTATTTATAAATAATAATTTTTATTAGAGAAATGGGCGTGATAATGGGTGTAATAGTAATTTTGTACTACTTGTATAAATTAAATTTTTTTCCAAACTTGGGTTCAACACTTGCTCTAAAATCTAAAATTGCCCCACATTGTACAAAAACAATAAAAAATGTCTTAAAAATGTTGAAAAATGACGTTAAAAAACAAAAAAATGCATTTATAGCTAAAAATGCCGAAAAATGCAAAAAAATGCAAAATAAAATTAGAATATTCTGCATCAAGAGAGCATGAATCAAATTTTTAGCTAGGATAGCATTGTATAGAATCAAAGAAAAAAAAATGCAAAAGTCATCAACATCCTAACTAGTTATAAGTGAAAACAGTAAAAGAGGCGCACCACCCTTTGAAGAGGGTTGAGGGGCTACGCACAAGGTGTAAGTGTCAGGACTTTTAGTATGTTTATAAGTAAGGTATAAACTACTCATATACCAAAATTCAGCTTTTAAAAATTTTTTTTAGTGCATTGTTATTTATTATATATATATATATATATATATATATATATATATATATATATATATATATATATATATTATATATATATTCTAATATTTTATAATAGTCAACAAATTGTTCAATTATATCGTCACTACCGATATAAAAAACATTATTACTTACGATAATTTAAGCTGTTAAAATAATTGAACGTAAAATTATCTGTTTGTTAACTTTTGTCATAGATAATTTTAGCGTATAATTGACGACTTTTGCTCAAACACAATAAAAACAAAAAAATAATAAAAAAATTGCATTTTTATATTTTTTAAAAATATAACACTTACCGCTACATATATATATTAAAAGTAAATGAAGTCTATGGTAAATTTTATGGTCTTTAATTTTGATCCTAAGTATTTTTATTGCAACTTGAAAATCTGACGAGTTATAAGCAAAAACAGCGAAAAGGGCGCGCCACCCTTTGAAGAGGGATGGAGGGCTACACACAAGTGGTAGAGGTCAGGAATTTTAGTATGTTTATAAGTAAGGTATAAACTAAAAAAAAACCAAAATCCAGCTTTCGGGGAATTAGTTCCGAACTTTGTCGATTTTTGGTCTAATTTGATTGGCTATACTATTATGCTTATAAATAAAAATGCTAGTAATATAACTGCATTGTGATACGTGCTATACATTAGGTACATACTTTACAACATTTTATTGTGGCATACATTTATATTATGAGCAGAAAAAAAATAGTTTACTTACTTTGAAAATGAAGACATGATGATCAAATAATTAACTGGAGGACAAAAATCGATTTGAAATAACATATCACGTAAAAATAAACGAAAACTGTATAAATCTAATATTTATGCTCTACTGTAATCGATAAAAATGATTTTCGAGAAAAAAATTTAAAAATAGAATTTACAACAATTATTTTAACTGGTGTCCTAATGCAGGATCATATGTAGGATATATACCTATATGTAGGATATCCTATCAATAGGCAAAGTATCTTTAGAATTTTTATTTATAATACAGTTTTTGTTAAGTTGAGACGACACAATTACGTAAGTAAAATTGAACTACAGGCTAAAGCCGTAAAGGTCAACTGTAATTAGATTAAAGAACATAATACTATATCAAAATAAACGTGCACATATTACGGTATTCGAAACAGAACTTATTATTAACATATTAATTTTGAAAAATGGTAATTAACCAAACAAACACCAAATACCTAAAAAAAATCTTGTCGAATTCCAATAGCTTCAAATAAAATGAACTCGAATTATCAAATCTACTCAATGAAAAAAATAGATATTGCTTTTACCTTGGAAACCTACTACACAATAAAATCTAAAAAACTTTCCCTTGATTACAAAGTGTACAGAATATGCCACGCTGACGGAATATCTCGCACTGGCTTTGTTCTTATTATTTCTTCACGGATTCAACTTATCCTCTTCCAAACCTACAACTTCCTGTTCCTACTACACAGACGATAAATATCTCAATTACACAAAACCATATACCAATTTAATATCCACAGTCTAATTCTCTCCTCGACCGGTGATCTAATCACAACAAATCGAGCTATTTCTACAATCACTTAGCCGTTGGTTTATTGCTGGAGGGGACTTTAACGCTAAATACCCAAATTAGGGATGTAAAGCTGATAACTGCAGAGGTTAATTGTTCTTGAGTGTGATACAAAATATTAGATGTAAAGTTTTTACCCCTGGTCTCACATATTGGCCATTTCATCAAAACCACACATTCATTATTCTAGATTTCTTCTTATCTTTACTTCCTAGACATATAAATTTCAATGTGTGCAATACAAATGATATCACCTCTGACCATAATCCAGTTATTTTAGACAAGATCACCTTTCCCACTTACACCCTTCTCCAACATTCGAGATTAAAAAAGCTCAGTGAACTGCAGCAAATTCACGGCATACATAGAAAATAATACAAACCTAAATTTCTCATTGAAAACTTATAACAGAATCAAAAATGCCTCACAGAACCTTGGTACTTCAATAAAATCCACTGTATTCAACTTGTCGTATTTGCCTAATATATAATCAAAGCAAATAACTAAAAAAAATCTGTACAAACTACCCTCTTACATTTAAACACAAATCGCTGAAAGACGAAGAATTCATTCTGGTTGGCAAATATCCGGTCTTCCCTCAGACAAACGAAAATTAAATCGTGTGTCCAGTATCATAAAAGAATTAATGAAAACCCACAAATCTGACTGCTTCAAATTGTAAATCCAAAAAATTTGTTTATGATAAAAAATTAATCCAAATACCAATCCTTAACTACACAAGGTTCCTAGTGAAAAGCCAATTTCAACATCAAAATTAATGCTGAAAAATCTCTCTTGTTATTATTAGTCTTCAAAAGAGAGTCCTCTCCTGTTCTCTACTTTCGTAGGACCGAAATCCCAGAAGTAAATCAAATAAAATCTAATCTTTCTTGACGACAACATTTTAATTTTATAAATCAATGCTTAAATTAATTTGCACTTATGGATTACAAATATGGAGCTGTTCCAAACCATCATAGACTCAAACAATTCAGGTGTTCCAATCCATTGCCTTCCATTTAAAACCTAAATAATAAATACTTAAAATAGTTAAATACGTTAAAAAGATAATTTATAAATATTACGAATAAAAGAGAAGATAAATACCCTCCTTTGAGCACGCCATATTATGTTGCATAAAATTAGGAGGCGATGATTTTATGATCTTCACTATTTGTTTCCTCTCCTTAAGATATGATTAAAACAATGTAATCATTGCATTTCCTATTTCAATAGTAATCATCTTATACTGATACATATAGTAACTGAGGTATCATCAAAATTATCAAAGGACTCAGATATCTTTTTCAAATTTTTGTTGGTAGCATCTGAATGATTCACTTTTTAGACTACAGACGCTAAATTAAAATATAATAAACTAAAAATTGTTATTGAAGAAAGATTTAGAAGATCTATGTGTTGATTATTGCCGTGTACTAGACAAAATAAGTATTGTAAATTTTGGCTTTAATAATGTATTCAATTCAAATTATTTTGGTAAAAATCTTAATATATATTAGAGTGGTCCTAATTAATAAGAGAAAAAACTCATAATTTAGTCGGAAAGGCCCTTAATATTTTTAAAGAACCTATAAAAATAATATTTACAAAGTTTGGTCGTGATAAGTCAATTCTGAGGCGTGTCACAGGAGGGTTAAAAATTTCCCGAAAGAAAAGCATTTAATGAAATTTTTGGTTTTCAAATTGTATGTTAAAACTACAGAATTTAGAGTAAAAATTGACAGACCCTGTATTGTAGAGCATAAAAAGGCCTATAAAAAGTAAATTTGAAAATGTCTCGTAAATTTAATAATTTCCGAGAAAAATAATAAAATATACTTATATTTCACTTGTTGATAAAATTCCATTATATGGAGATTAAAAATTATGATGAATAGTCGAAAATTCGAAAATATGTATAATATTTTATAACAGATAGATTTCTAATAACAATCAGTTTTGAATAAACCATGGTATTATCACCAAAAAATTCTGCGTTAGCATTATTTGACGATTAAGCATTGCTAAAAACAAAAAAGTTAATGGTTCAAGCAATAAATAATCAAACTGACGAAATCAACATTAAAAAATCAATATTTCAATGGATTATAATATATTTATTAAAAAAACTATCGATGAATTTATTTATCCAAATTCAATCAACTTGTTTAAATTATTTGTCATAAAAACAAGTTTTTTATACGAAGATCCTCATGGAACCCTAATGGTAATGAAGATTATCAAGATGCTTTAAAAATGTTAAATATAGTGTGGAAATATCTGTAAAGTATATTGAAGATTACAATTCTTTAATAACAAATGACGAAGAATAGAAACAATTTCTTTTACAGATTGTGACTGACCATCGAAAAAATCATTGTGATTCAAAAAAATATTTTCATGGAAGTATAAGATTAATTTACATTGTACAAGATGTCAATTGTTAATTTATTTGTTGCATAAAATAAGCTTTTTATATAGTGACAAAATAAATAAATATATTCTACATCATAAGTAGGTAGTTAATTTTTCATAAAATATATTTTTAATTTTGTGTAGTATCATTTGCCTTAACTAATTATTTTTACCTAAATATGATAAAAATTAAGCTATTACGATAAAACCACTGCCTCAATTAAATGTATTATTTTTTTAAATCTTTTTTATTAATTTTTTATTGGAAAATGTAATAATTCATCTTTATTTTAGGCTATTTTTGTATCATTGAATGTTTGTCAAATGTGTATACGATATAATCGTAAAAATAGAATATAGCCAACAAAATGAATGATTTGTATATTTTATTGTTTTTTCGAAAAATAATGAAATTACGAGAAATTTTTCAAATATCTTTTGTTAAGGTATTATTTTATTCTCCAATTAAGGTTCTAACATTTTTACTCTATATGCTGCAGTTTTAGTAAAAAATCTGAAAAACTATAAAGTTATAAAATTCGACCCTCTTGGAAAATGTTCAACCTTCTTGCGGTGCCTCTTATAATTGACTAATCATTATCAAACTTTGAAATTATTATTTTTATATGTTTCTTATAAATATTGAGAGCCGATTCATTAAAAATGACTACTTTGACATATAAGGACCCCCTAATATATATATATAAACTGATATATATATATCAGTTTATAGTTTCTTATATTTTGATCTAAACTTAAATTTAAAAACTGAATAGATGTATCTAGTTTTTAATCTTGTAGAGAAAATACTTGATGTTGAGGATGATAAAAAATGGAATCGCAACAATTTCTGGTAAAAAAAACCTCGGGAACATCAGGAAAAGTTGTAATGTTTGCGTTGAGTTTCAAAAAGGTCATAAAAAACTTCTAAGATTGTAACTTCCTATGAGATCAAGACTTTTTGGCACTATGCTGTTTGTTACAAATATATATGGCGATTATAACTTAAATTATACAATGTACAGAGTATTTTTGAAATGGATTCGGATCTTAGTGCCGTTAGTGATATAATAATTAGTGAGAAGCATCTATGACCATGTTTTTGAAATGTTTTCTTCATCATTGTCCATTGAAACTGAGGTTTTTTTTATTCATGCAGAATTCTCATATTAATTTTTAACTGATATACGATATCAATGCCGTGTATTTTCGATACTCAGTGTGACCAAGACAAAAAAATTGATATCATAGGTAATATGTATGAGAATTTTGCAAAAAAAAAAAATTATTTTTTTGTTGTTATTTTACACACCTTATTAATTAAAGCAGTTTTTTACATTTAAAATAACTATATTATAATACTTTGTTTATTTTTTTTTTTTTTTGTCAAAAATTTCCAATTAAAAAAACTGTGATTAATGAAATAACTCTTAAGAAAAATCTTGGAGAAAATAAACAATGCTATTGATGTTATTTGTCAGTCACTAAATATGTGATATAACGTTTGGATTTCATTACATCGTTGTGTAGAAAAGTGTGATGAAGTTAATTGGGATCACTTTGATAAACTTTTTTTAATAATTGAAAACTTTTATAAAAAAGGTATTTCATTTTGATAATTTGTATATATAAAACTGCTTTAATCAATTAAGTATGTAAAATAACAAAAAATAAATTGCATCATCGTGTTTTTTTCGCAAAGTTCTCATACAAACATCACATAACCTTTTTTTGTTATGGCGAATATTGAGCGTCAAAAACGCAAGATAAACTTAAAAGTTAATGAAAAATAAAAATTATATCACAAATAAATTAATTTATAATTTATAGAGAAGGTTGTAAGGAATGTCATTAGAGTATTTAATTTTACATCAATGATAATATTTTAAGAATAAATTTATAAAACCATAGTTTTAATGATTGAAAGAAATTTAAAAAACAACGTCAACGTGCAATCTTACTGAATAGCGTATCACTAAGGCCCGAAATCATTTCAGGAACAACCAGTATTTAAATAATTATAAATGTCTTAAATTAAATTAATCAAGTTACTAATTAATACAAATTTACAAAAATACATTATTGAATAAAATTACTTTTAACAATACTGTATAAAAATACATATTTTTATAGGTACTTTCACATTCAATATTGAATATTTTGTAGGAAATCAACAAAATATCCCATTCATAAAATAATTTTAAAAATCCGTTAAGATAGTGATGATGAAAATCTATCCTTCGTTTCGACTATTTTTGGACAACATATTGGTGATGAGTGTACCTATTTAATTTTAAAGAAAAGGTTGGTCGTTTCGTTGTAAAACGATTTCAAAGTAATATACGTTGTTGATAATATGGTAAATGACCTATTTTAGTCCTTTTATCAATAGAATTTTTTTTGGAATACAAATTTTATACAATTTTGAGTTCTAAATCCAAAAAAAATTGTCTTTCTAAATTCATTATTCAGCACAATTATTGTTTAACATTTTATGAACTTTTAGGTAGTATAAAAGAACTATTGATAATTGGTAAAATATTCAAGTTTATAACATCAACACTTTTAAAGTTATAACTAATTCACAAAAAAGTATTTAATAAAAATCACATCTCATTTAGGTACATTTTACCGTTTCCACTCAACTTTTTGGCAGTTTTTCTTTTTACTTAGAAAAATATTTGAGAAGAAAAAATATAATTACCATCTGAAAATTTTCACAATGCCACAATACCCATCTATATTTTTCTCGGTGGTCAATAATATTTACCTAATGAATTCATTATTTTGATATGAAAATAAAATAATTCCAACTAAATATTTCATCACATAATAAGTGAATAAAATTGATTTATTTTGATATAAATCCCATAGGATAAGCTAGTTTAGGTATTTTGAGTTAAATAAATATATTTTTAATTATTGGGATAAAAGTTTAATCGTTTAACTAACGCATACATCTACATTCACTGTAATCAGTAGGTAAAGAAAATAAACTAAATTATTAATTATTAATAAATGTAGGCAAATAAATTATGTATTCAATGGCTAAATGCTGGTAAGTTTAACACTTAACACTAATATTTTTTGAATTTAATGTTACCACAGCAACTTATGTACAAAACATTAAATGTCTTAAGCTACTAAAAAAAAAAATGTATACCTTTGTACATATGTATTATTTTCCTTTTATTGTAATTCAAAATAAATTTGATTGATTTAAATATATTTCCCTATTGTATATAAATATAATATATGTACAAACAAATATTTTAAGTCATTAATTTATGTTTATAAATACAAGGTGATTAATATGTTTATATTTAATTTATCCATAACTATTTTTTTAACATCGAATATAACACTAACACATATAACTTATGCAAAATATGTTGTTAAAATATTTTATAGACTAAAATAAACAAAACTATTTAAATAATATTCGTCAAATAATATAAAACTTGTTTGGGATGTCAGAAAAATAAGTTCTATTATCAATTGTTATTTATAATTGTTTTTATTCTTGTTTCTATTTAAGTTTAGAATGTAATAGTTATACGTTTGTAAGGATGCAAAAATAATGTAGTAATTAATTTCAATTAACGTTGAATTTTAAACAAATTTTCGTAAATGTTTAATTAGAACGTACATCAGCCAACAAAATACAAGAGAAAAGTCGTATGAGTACATATCTTGAAAATTAAAATAAATTGTACAAATATGAGTTTTTTTCAGTTGGCATTAGATATCCAATTACCGAAAAGCTTTGATGAAAATCATTTTTATTTATCGAAAAAAATATCTTATACATCCACAGTATTTCAATAACGTTTTAATATTAATTACAAATTTTGTTTTTAAAAATAATTTGCTGATCAGATATATTATACTGTATTGCATTACTCCCTTGAGGAAGATTTTCATCTTTTAATTTAACACTTGATACGTAACTATTAGGTTTCTATACCAAGTATGGAATCCATATATTGTTACCATATTCCTTTTTCCGTTTTTCCATTCACACTATCTTAATTTTCTATTATACGTTATAGAGGCCGTCTCTTCATTCAACAAATTATATTCAACCAAATACTCTTGGATTATTCTTCTCACGATATAAATTTACTTTTTGATTCTATGAATGGTCATAAATAAATCATAATTTTCACCGAATTTGTAAAATTCAATTATCTACTCTTCTCAATTCTCATACTAATTACTAAAACTATAATACACTAATAGCTCCTCCGTACATACGCAAACTATAGGTATGTTTTGCATACAAATTTTTGTCTTTAGTTCGGTAACTCCATATTTTCTTCTTGATTTTATACAATTAAATGTTTTTTTGAAACTTTCCAATGAACTTTTCTTCATGTCATATATCTATAAAATGATAAAGGGTGACCATAAGTTGCGTCCCAATGTACCTTTTTGATGTAAATTGTGGCCCGTATTTTATCAGATAGTATGTAAATTGCGTCCCGAGTAAATTTTGTGAATACGCAAATTGCGTCCCGAGTATATTATGTGTATATGCATATTTCGTCCCGAGTTTTTTTTCGTGCATATGAAAATTGCGTTACAAATTTACAACCAATATTTTCCTTCCCATTTAATCAGACTTAGGACTGTCAATATTATTGTTATAATATTGGTATGGTTAAAAATATTGTTTTTTTTATTAACACTTATTATTTAGCATATTTTTATAAAATATTTGTTATTTATATTATTTATTTTTATTATTTAGTATATTTTAATTTTTTTCAATTTATAACTTAAAAGTTTATATTGAATCAGGTAAAAATTTGAATGACAAATGTCTCACAAATTCAATTCGAATAATTTTGTTAGTTTCCAATTTTTCCATTTTTGTTTTAATATATTCTTCTTTCTCAACTATCATTCTGTTTCTTGAGCCCTGACTCTGTAACGCTATACGTATCAGTGTGTATACTTTTTTTAAATATCTATGAAATTAAAAATATTTGGATGAGAAGAATTAAATGAATTGTTTAATTTTCTGTGGAATGATTCACAATTGTGTGTCGTTCGTAATGTCGATGATGAGTATTCTGCCCACATTTCTGGTGGAAAGTCAGCGTTATTCTTTAATATGAGTCTAATATATAATCTGTGAATTCTAAAACTCTAAAATCTTCTGGTTGTATTGCCATAATGTCTTCGGTAAAACAGTTTTCAACATCTTGTGAATTTAAGAAAGGAAGTCCAAAAAATAGTGGAAAAATAGTCCAAACTACATAAAACTTGTTGATTACGAATTGTCGAGAATCCTAATATATTTGTTTCCTTGCTGTTCACTAATAAAAAGTCTTCACCTTTAATTTTCTGAAATTCCATATTTTTGAAAGTATCGTGAATTTGGTCTAATGTAGTAGGTAAATTGGGTAACTTTGAAGATCGAGCATTATGCATATTTATTTTTATTAATAAAACACCACTAGTAGTAATTATTTATTGTTTTCAATATCATTATGTTTAAGTTCAGAATGTAACACTTTTTATGGTCTTGTGAACATGTCATAAACTGCTTTTCGTTTTAAATTATTACTTAGCTTTTGTCTACTTAAAATATTTTCTGATAATAGTTCATGATTATGTTCATTAACACTTTCAATCATAGAATTAAGACTATTGAATTTTGTAAAGCACTTACACGTTTTGAAGGTGCAACACCAAAGTTCAACATCATTTTTCAAAAACTTATGAAATCGAAATTTATAACCACCAATTAATATTAATGTTTTATTTTTTTCACATTTCATTGTATTGTACTTTAATTTACTATTCAGCACGTCCGTCGTATAGAACAGTTATCGGTGAACTAACATGACGTGTTCGTTGTATGTCTCTATATTTGTAGACAGTATTATTTACAGATAAAGACATAGATATTATCAGTGCCACAACTACATTTTTTGGGCCCCCAGGGCAGTAGAAGTTCTAGTGCCCTTATTGTCCACACATCATATAACTTCCCTCCTGTAATAATTCGCTTTCATACCCTAACACAATATTATACTATAACCGTGATGTATCATAGGACGATTTTTCAAAATTTGTTAACATCAGTGTTCAGTAAACATTACAAAAATCATTCGCATCATAAAATCACAACATATATTTTTAGAAATATATTGAAACATCACTTATTTGGCCTTTTTTATAATAAAAACAAACTAAAGAAATTCACTAAAAATAAAATGTATAATAAACAATACAAAAAAAACATTAACATCATAAAATGTATCATTAGAAATACATTTAAACACCACTTACTCCGTACTCGGCTAGTTTGGTAATAAAAACAAATTAAGGAAATATGAATTGAAAATGAATGAAAAAATTATTAAAAATGAATTTTATTATAATAAAAATTAAATCAAACTGATAAAACGGAAAACATTGTATTGTTAATACTATAATATAAAAATAAATCTTTACTTTAAAGTTTTATCCTCCTTGCCTTTAAATTTGAAAAATCTGTTATAATTTTATCTAAAGATAATTCTTTAGTACGATGTTGTTCAATGTTTAAAACTGCAATATTTGATAATCTATTCTGTCCCATTGAGTTCCTATTTTTAGTTAAGAGAACGATCTTTCACCAGTAACAACTGTGACTCGCAGAGTCCAAAAAATTATGCAAGCTCCAAAAACTTCTGAATAGCTACAGGGAAAATCATTTTCTAAAATAAATAGTGCTAAATCACGAATAGATTGTAATTTGTTTTTTTTTATTATTCCTTTAAGAGACAATATTTGATATGTTAACTCGGATCCAACATCTGAGTTGTAATTTTGAACAAAATCATAAGTGCTTTTGATTGTTTCAGTTTCTTCAGACTTAATAATTGATTCTGGCTTTAAAAAATTGAATATATCACAGACACCTTGAAAACATTCAAATCTTGATTTAAGTTGCACCAATACAGTATGAACAAGGGGAAAAAATATGTTTATTTTAAAATTATTTTCTGTGATATTTAACCTATACGGTCACCATCCACTTCATCGAAACATTTTTTTGCAAGTCGTTGTCTAGTTTGTAAATTATTTAATGGTATGTACCATTTTGTACATAAGTCTTTTGCATATTTCACAATACTAATGTAGTCATTTCTATGATTTTGTATTAATGAGAATGATATTATCAGTTAGCCTATCACGTGCATTATGAAATTCCATATTATGTTGTAAAAATTTTGAAACCCCATGCAAAGGTCGTAATACTTTTTCCCACAAACAGAGCATTAAAATAAATTGAAAAAATTCCATTTTTTTTTTTTTAATGAATTTTTCACTTAGATTGTCAAATGTTAAAAGAATGCAAGTTAATGATTTAAGAACATCTTTATATCTTTCTTTCAGAGCTGATACCGATTCATATCTTGCTTCCCAACATGTAGGGCAAACTTTTTTTTAACTTTTTAGGCTTGGAGCTGTTTGGATTTGGTTGACATATTTTTAATTTTTATAATTATAATTAATAAGAATAGTCAGAATTTAGTTAGGTACTCAAAATCAAAAGTCGTAAACGTAAAAACATTCTTATATTGAGATAGAATAAAAATAACCATGGCAAAAATCATGAGGTTTACTCCATACCAGTAAATTATTATCGGCTATTATCACTTTATCAGTTAATCTCAACTATTTCTGAATACATTAACTGCTTTAATTGTGCTTTAACCATGGTTATAAAACACTCAATGAACTAACGACACAGAACAATCACCAATATTATATCGATTTTCAGAGGAATCAAAAATTGACGATAAAACCCACAGATAAATAGAATAATTATTGTTATTTGTATTTGTTTATTTAATTTATAGGTATATACTATAAAATCGATGAGAAATTGTTGACAAATAGATAAACATCATGGATAGAATTCTATCTTAGTCCATAATGGACATTTAATATTTTTTAATTTTCAAAACTCTTAACATTTCTGAATCTCGATCAAGACAGAAGGTACTCAAGCTAGAAATTGTGCCCCTAAATTATTGACATTGTTTTCTTCAAGCAGCTGGGTTGCCCTTCTCCCCCCCCCCTCGGTAATTGCGGCACTGGATATGATCTTTTGAAATATATTTATATGTTTTATTTGAGTGATTTTCAGTCGGACGCAATTAACTAAGTATACATAACAGAAACACGGGCCGCAACTTACGTAGTACCTAATAAAACATGGACCGCAACTTACGTACTACCTGATAAAATACGGGCCGCAACTTATGTATGTTGTTATTAGAACCTCTTTATCGGGACACAACTTACATTTACCGATAAAATGAAACTGTAACGATATGAACCATACGTGTCTAAAAATGTTATACCTATCATTAGGACGCCCTATCTTGGAGTTTGATTCTATAGTTTGGAACCCTCGACAAACCGGTCCAATCGATAAAATACAAAGAAATTTCATTAGAATGATTGCTTTTAACTCATGTGATGTACGATGTACCTATTGTCGAAGTCTAGAAACAGTGTTAGATACCCTCTTTAAGCCGCAGCAAACGAATTGCGTCCCGATAATATTTAACAACTATATTAATTGCGTCCAATATAAATACATTATTTTCCTTCCCATTTAATACAGACTTAGGACTGTCAATAGTAACATAAAATATTATATTGCTAAAGGTAGGTTAAAAATATTGTTTTTTATCGTTTCGTAATTATTATGCACATCAAAAATATTGTTTTCGTCGTCAAATATAAAATTTTCAAAAAATATAAGTTAGGTTATAAGGTTATAGTTATCATATGTTATTGTAATGTTATTTATGGCTCGGTAAAAATTTGAACGATACAGTTTTAACATAATCAAAACGTGTAATTTCGTTAAAGTCGTATTTCATCATTTGATTTCTTAAAAATTCTTGTTTTTCACATATTTCACGCCTTATTTTCTTCCTTTGACTACTGCTACGAATTTTTATGTAAGTGTCATTTTGTACGTTTTTAAGTACATCACGACACAATTAGAATAGTCGTATCGAAAACCCGGGACGCAATTCGTCTAGTCGTATCGAAAACCCGGGACGCAATTAGTATGTCACAAATCGCAATTTTTATATCGGGGACGCAATTCGTATGCAGCCCTTTAAGCAATAGACGTAATTACAATGATACCTTATTTTTATACAAACTATGTATTGAATGGAACCATAAACTGCCCTGGACTTTTTGAGTCTTGTTAACATAAGTTCCCCTCCCCGGTCAATACTAATATATATATATATATAAGTTAACACAAATGTCAATTAAAGAAAACGATACGAGTATACGACATAGGTACAGGAAATAATAACTATATATACGTTAACGTACACGGGTATGCGACTGGTCGGCGGTATAGAATAGGAAATATTGTAACAGAAGCGATTACTGGAAGCAGTATTGAGTATAGCCGTATAGGCAACATCGCTCATTTGTGAGGCGACAGCCGACGTAGCTTCTTCATATCATGTATGTGTGTACACAAAATACACATACACCAACATAAAATAATTTAATTTATATTATTTAAACCGCTTATACGCAATGACAATTTAGAGGTGACGATTTGTGTCGTCTCAGGCACTCAAAATAGATTCTGTCATATGGGCGGCAGCGATTACGTGTTCGAAATTCAAATAAACAACCAAAATAAATCCAATTGTTATTGTCCAATAGTGAAATATCGATGATCATGATGTAGTTGTGAGGCGATGGATTCGATAAGAATTTCGGACGAAAACCGTCGGCTTTATGAAATGAAAATTTGTGTATAGAGTATTTCTGTTATATTAAATCATAATATATTATTATTTAAAACAATATCATACAATTATAATAATTATATACTGTGTATGAATATAATAGTATTATATAATATATAACATAATTTGTTTACTGACGTTAAATAATATGTATGCTCTATTTTATTTAGTATCAACAGTACCTATCTATACTCATCCATATTAATTATCCATGTTCCATAAGTAACTTCAAATTAAAATTAAAATGGAGAGGACGCATGAGTCACCTCACCAAAAATATGAAGACAGAACCGCTACTGAATCACGGACAATGTCAGTTGTTTTATCGTGAGGTGAACCTTAAGGTTAGTAATTGACCTAAAGGTCAATTTAGAACTTTTTCAGGTCACTTGTAAATTATTTTATCATGTATGATTTTTATTTTATTTTATTTTATTTTATTAATATACGCCATCGGGCATTATGATACAAGAATGTGGTTAATACAATAACAACGATAAATAAAGTGATACAGTGGAAGAAAATGTTTAAAATTAAAGATAAAAGCATACAATGAAAAAAAAAATATGTAAAAAGTGGCAGAGATTAAGTTGAATTAAGGTGACGTAGCATTCTATGTAGTAGGTGGTTGAAACCGTAAGAGGTGTGATGGTGTGGTAAGTGGAAAAGGGAGTGGTGCCTAGATATGTAAGACGGGACTCGGAAGGAAATGAAAGATAGTAAATCAGGACAGTCCAGAAAACCATCGAGAAGAGAGGTGATGCAACGAAGCTCAGCTTCAGTACGACGGGAGGATAAGGATGGAATTTGAAGGGTAGAAGAGATGAGGAAATAATCGTGTTTGGGGTGAGCTATTTTTAATTTAAAGGCAGCATATGAAAGGAATCTGTTTTGTACTCGCTCAATACGTATTTGATCACGGGTCAGATATGGATTCCAAACGACCACTCCATATTCCAGGATTGAACGGACTAAAGAAAAGTAGAGAATGCGAAGACAGGAATAAGAAGAAAAGTTGGATGTGTTGCACTGTTGCGCTTTATAAATCCCAAAACTTTGAGGGCTCTATTGATGGTTACGTTGATGTGATGGTCAAAAGAAAGAATAGGTGTGAGATAGATGCAATATGTATAAGAAATGGATAGGAGAGACACTTCTGGAAAATGGCATGACATGACATTTATCGGTATTAAGGGTAAGATTAACACGTTTTACCCATTCACAAAGGTGTTAAGATCCAACTGCAGTAGTTGACAGTCAGAGGAAGAATTTATTTTAAAATATAATTTTACGTTATCCGTGAATATACGAATTTTCACAAAGGACAGACAGTAGTTTAAAGAATCCATAAATATAGTAAAAAGTATGGGACTAAGGCGGCCGCTTTGGGGGACGCCAGAGGGACTAGTAGAGAGGTCAGAATTTACAACGTCAATTGAGACGAATTGTCTTCTGGAGGAAAGGTAGGATGTTAACCATGAGAGAAGAGGGTCACCGATACCAAGTCTGTCAAGGGTATGTATTAAAAGACCGAGATCAACTGTGTCGAACGCTTTTTTAATGTCCATAAATACAGCATCTACTTGGGACCTAGTTTCCAGTGAGTCCAAAATATAGGAAGAGAAAACTATGCTACACGTAACGGTCGATTTACCACTTTACCAGGTCTAAAACCGTGTTGATTGCTATGGATTATGTGGTTTAAGCTTCTTTTAATACATGAGTAAATAATGGACTCAAAGATGTTTGCTATATGAGTGAGAATAGAAATAGGTCTGTATTTAGAGACCTCAGGAGGGCTACCAGATTTTAAAATAGTGGTGATAGAGCATGTTTTCCACACTTCAGGGAAAACCCCTTCACTAAAAGAGCGTCTAAATAGGATGTCTATAGGAAAGGCCAACGAATTACGACAGTTAAAGAGTAAGTGGGCTGAAATATTATCGGGTCCGTTAGAATGGTTGTTTTTTAGGGATTGGAGAGCTGAGAGTATATTGTATTGCAAGAGAAAGAGCAATTTGAGGGGAGATCATAGGGATAAATTATGTCAAGATTAGTATTAGGATGAGAGGTAAGAGGGGTCTTAAAAACAGAGAAAAAGAATTTAGAAAAAAGATTTATGGAACTTAATGGATTATCTGCTACTCCATCCGAGAGCTGAACAGCAAAAGGAATTACAGAGTGTTGTTTGAGATCTCCGGTGTATTTCCAGAAACGAGATAGATCAGAAGAAAGGTAGCTTCCAGTATTACTTATGTAAGTTTGATAGTCAGAGGTGGACAGACGTTTACATTTAGCGCGTAGATCAGAGAAGATTGTGTAATGGGATGCCCTACCTGTTTGTTTATAGACTTTATGAGCGTATTTTTTCTTGCTGATAAGAGTTTTTAGGGAAGAAGACACCCAACGAGGATATTTAGGGGTCTTACAAATCTTTTTTGGGATGAATTTCTCGATCGAATTTAGTAAGGCATCGTTGAAAACTGCAGCGGCATCATTAATGGAGTAATTCGAAAAAGTGGCCTCCCAGTTGTAGTAAATTGAAAAAATTTGATATGGAGTAGAAGTCGCCATTTTTAAAGTCATAACACATAATAGTAACATTTAAAACGAGTCAAAAGTCAAGTTATAAGGATGCGAATATTTTAGGTGAAGAATACCTATTTTGAATATTTTAGATTCTGGATGAAGCAACCGGTTGATATTTTACAAATGTATAATAATGTTTACTGCCCCCTCCTTTTTGTCTATGCCTATTAAATACTACTACAGATAGTTTGTGACTACTTTCTACTTTTTTAGATCGAAGACGAAGCCCAAAAGTTAGTTTAATGAGATAGTTTTTCTCTATTTTCAGAGATTTTTCAAAAATTGGAAAAAGCAACCGAAGAATTTAATAAAAACGGCAAATGTGCCACGGCCATTAACGAGATTTCCATTCCATAGATTTTAATTATTAACCTACTTAAAATTCCAAAAGTTGCATGTTACTCGCAACAAACCAAACCCACAACAATCTCAAGGTAATGAAATAAATCCGAGAGATCCTGAAAAACATTCCTCTCTTTTATTGAGACGTTATAAAAAATGAAATCACACTTATATCCCCTTAGATATCTAAGAGATGTGTGAACAGAAAACTCTGATACTATGCCTACCATATTCGATCATTAACTCTGAACTTCACAATTTCACTGAAATCTCTACCATTGATTTTATAATAGACAGATGAGCAACGCTGTAGAAAAAACCGGTCGCCAATTCCGGACTGTCGGCCGTTATAGAGCGCTGTAGTCAACGACTGTCAACGGTGCGGTGAACACCTCTCTATACTATGGCAGGGTGTTATATTTCCATGTACCCCACTAGTCTTTAGACTATAAATAACTTATCAGCTAACAATTTTAATATCATTGATATATAAATACTATTACCTATTATTGTGTAAGGTAAGTGGTACATAAAAACGAGGAGATTTCAGGAGTTAGAAACCACCAATGGTATATTACTACGTTGTATACAAGTACTACACTCAATTGAACCAAAATAAATATATTTCAATAACAATCATTTTAATTTCAAAATTAGATTCGTTTTTCTTTTTTTATTAATTTTAACCTCGATAACAGAATACACTTATTGATTGTCATTCGAAACGGCAACACTTTTGATGTTCTTAATTTATTATTTTAAACGTTTTCGTGTTACAAATAACAATATTGATCATGCCTGGAAATAAGTGCCAATATTTTAACTGCCTCAAAACAACAATGCAGTTTCCCAACCTAAGTATGTTTCGATTTCCTAAAGATGAAGTCAGAAGTGAAGTATGGGTACTGAACTGTGGTATATATTATTTAATTAATTAAAATTATTTTTTGTTCAATTTTTTAAATTTATATTACAAATTATGTTCTTACTAGGGAATATTAATTTACTGTCACTTTCGAAAGAAAAGTTGCATAACAAATATCTTTGTCAGGAACATTTTAGTCCCGATGATTTTATGAATCAAAATAAAAAAAATTAAAGCCAACAGCTGTTCCTTACGAATATCATTCGGAAAAACAACCGTCTACATCAACAGGTAAAAAATAATGATGAGTAGTGAGTACTTAGTATATTTATTATTATATTAAAGCAAATTCTAATGTAGATAATTGTTCAAATATATACGTATTAGAATTATTAAATTAAAAATACGGTATAAGGCCTTGTATTATTTAATATTACACAATTTAATTTATATATTTTATGAATTTTTAACTACAAAATAATTTTCATATATTCATGATTTTTCTATTTGATGTTAAAATGCTTACAAAAAAAATTTGTGCCTATGTATTTTAAATATTTTAAAGCAGCAATAATTATTTTATCCACATTGTACGAGAAAAAAGCTAAAAAATTCTAAGATAACTAAAATTAATATACATTTAAATAATTCATTTTTATGTTTTTAAAAAAGGTAACTTTTAGTAGTAGGTCGCTTTATAGTAGCAGTCCTTATAAATGTGCATTAACCCACTCAGGAAATGTTAAAACATTTTTATTAGACGCTTTAAATTATTTTTCAAATTTAAAAAAAATTAAAAACGGAAAAATTTCGCAACCACCCTGTTTTAAAGGATTCTTAGGATTCTTTCAAACTATTAATAGTATTCTACAGTTTTTAGAATTAGAAAAATCAAAAGGCGTATCATTCGTTTTAACAAATCAGTTAAATCAGGATGCTCCCGAAAATTAATTTAGTATTTTTAGACAAAAAGGGGGTATAATAAAAATCCAACATCTCGTACTATAAGAACTTTTTTTAGAAGTAGCTGTATATTTTCCTTATGTGCACCAAAAGGGACTAATTGTGAATAAAGGCAAGAAACAGATGACTATAATATAGTAATCGACCCAGTAATTGATGTACCTATATCATCTTTAGGTAATGAAATAAATGAAACGGATTCTAGTTGTAGTGATACTGAATCGATTATTTATTCTAATTCATCAATGTCTCCTTTTGATCAAAACGAAATTACGAAAGTCACCTTAGAAGACTGTTCAGTAACGTATTTTGCCGGATACCTTGCCTATAAATGTATAACAAAATTCAATTGTCACTTGTGCCAAAATAATCTTTTAACTGGTAAAGATTTAAAGATTTAAATGAAAAAAATTCAAATTCTTTTAATAAATAAAAACTATAGTTCAATTGAAAATGACGATACCGGACTTAAGGCACCTTCTATTTATTTTAATAAAATAATTAAACATAGTTTGGATATTTTTGAAAATTATTCCTAATTTAAAAAAAAAAACTTCGTTTTAAATTAATGCAAAAAATAAAAGTGGATGTTTTAATTAACTAGTGGTTAAATGATGGTAGTGATTGTAATTTTAAAGAACATAAGTTATTCATCATTGATCAATTATTAATTTGTAAAATATTTTAAAAAAACTCAAACAATTTCTACTACATCACAACTAGCATAAGTATCAACATTAAACATTTTAATTCATATTTAATTTCATTATTCATTACTTTTTTATCTTTGTTATTATATAATTTGTAAATTTTTATGATGTTATGATTGCATTTATTAATTATTTCTTTGAATTAGTATTATTATTATTAAGTTTCTTTTTATAATTATATATATATATAATATACATTTGTTTGAATAATTATTATTATTAAATTTCTGTTTTGTGATTATATTAATATTATTTACTTGAATGCCTAAATATTTTTATTATGGTTTCTGGTTTTTATTCTTGTACCTTCAATAGTAATTTAAGCTTGATTTAAAATTTTATTTTATTTTCTATTTTACCTACCTACTATTTAAATATCTTTAACTGGTTTGTAAAGGATAATATTTTTTAGGAAATGAAATTTACATATAGGTTTTATATTTTATTGTTATTTGATTTTGTTTCGACTTTCAAAATAAAACAAAAATGTTGTAAATTTAAATGATGTTTAAATTGTTTTGAGACAATATTTAAACAAATTGATGTTATATTCTCAAAAATATTATTCTATATCGTTTTTGTAGTGAGTGATTTTTCTCTAAGATTACTCAAAACCTAAAAAAAAAAATGATTCTGCGTTAATACGTTTTGTCTATGTAATGCATGAGCCTGAGAGAGAAAACAAATGCTGCGCTGACATCCTCAAATTCTCACGAATTCTCAATTTTAACGAAGGGAGTTTGTTTCATTCAAAAATCTATTTCGGTAAAAACGCAGATACCGGTCGTGACAGTCGATAGCTATTAAGCCGGGTTTACATTGGTAGAGTATTTGGTATAGTACGACGGTAGAGTTGGTACTCTACCGTTTTTAGCATAATGTAAACACTCAGGAATAGTATAGGTAGAGTACTAAAAATAGTAATCGGTATAGTAGAGTAGTTAACCACTGTGGTAAAGTACACTCTACTAGATCTTACCCCCACCACCGTTTTATCCACCGATCTTACCCCCACCCCCACTAACCGCAAATATTATACTAAAGATTATATTATGATAGTTGGTGATACCAAATTCAATAATTGTTCAAAATTTTCAGGTGTCATTCTTATTTCTTAAACACAGCCTGTACTCTTCTGGATCCTCTAAAGCTAGTTCAGTAATAATATTTTCTGATGTGCCAAGTACTGTTCTTCCACTCTCGAACCCAAATTCGTTTTTCTTCATTACTCTCATCAATGAATTCTAAAATGTCGTTTATTAACGCAGTTGTAACCACTTGAAGGCATTTCTTTGATAATTTTCGACAATGACGACGACGTACGATATCCATATTTGTTTATTTGATGTTTTGATGTTGATCAAACCTAACCGTGACGGCGTGAGTTTACACATCAACTGCATTCTCTTTTACTAAATACTAGCTTCGTGTAAACAGTTACTCTACTAAAACTAGTAGAGTAGAGTGAGTAGGCAAAATAGTAGGCTAGTGTACACTACCAAATACTTTACCAATGTAAACCCGGGTTTATGATTATTATTATTATTATTATTATTAACTTTTAATTTAATGTTCATAATAATGATACACCGACCATTGCGCGACGGGTTATTTGTATTGTTGATTGATACAACGCTACCTATTAGCAATGCGTATAAACATAATGTTAGTTGCCGAAAACCCCTATACCATGGGCTATCAGTCTATTATAAAATCAATGTCTCTACTCTCTACTGATGGATAAAAAACAAATAACGGTGTGAGAGCAGCTGTAGTACTATCACAGAATCATGATAAAACCACCAAATTTTCGGTCCACCTACACAGCCGAGGCAACGGCAATCTCATACGCTCTAGACTTTACATTAAAGTAAAATTCACACACAAAGCGATCATCTTAAGCGACTCATTAAGCATTTCGATGAGTATGGTGAACATATCCACACTAAATGCGATGGCTAGAAAAATCCAAAACCAACTTCATCGCTCAATAAATTTCAGTTATTCAAATTCCAAACAACAATCAAATCTTAGGCAATAAAAGAGTAGACAAAAAAGGTCGAGAAGCAATATCATTTTCACATTTTCTCTTGATAAACAACTTAATTTTTTACATTACACAACACTTAACACTAACAATTAATGAAATAATTTCCAATAATTTATAACAGTAGTTACAAATATAAATATCATCAATACTATATGAAATAAAAACACCATACACATATGACTGATTTTTTCCTAACATATTAAGGAAGTAAAAACCTCCATACAGAAGTTTTTTATTTTTAATAAAAGGGCATTTTAGATTTTTAGATCTTTACATTAAAAATCTAAAAAAATCCAATTAATTAAAAACGTTCAAAACATAAGATATTTTCAAAGTACTATGTTTAATCTAAAAACTTTTATTCAGTTTGTAGGAATGTGTCATTGATTTATGGTGGATATTTTCACTTGGGATTGACTGGCAATCAGGTTCTTACCGAAACACACTATGTAAATCATATGAATTAATTTAAACCTTTGTGGATTAATAGTTATAACTTTTAAAAACAAACATAAATTCAAAATAATATGATATGAATGTCCATAAAATTTTATAGTCAAATATTAATATAATATTCAATATAATACATTGGAGTAAAATATATTTTTTTAAGTCTGACACATAATACAGTAGATAGAAGACATGCAGAGGCACTTTCTTATTATATCTGTGGCCTCTTGAATGTAGGCTTTAAATATTAAAAGTGATAATGTACATCCCTGTCCGACACCCTTCTTTATTTTGGACTCTTTTTGAATACCTCCTATTTTTATGGTTGCTATTCCATTTTTATACATTTGGTAAAGCAGTTTTCTTTCCGTAGTTGCGACTCCAGCTCTTTTCGTAATTTTAAACATTAATTCCCAGTTAACATTATCGAATGCCTTCTCAATATCAACAAAGGCAATAAACGTTGAGTTATCTTTCCGTATTCTTTTCTCCACTATTAATCTTAAACCTAATATCGCTTTCCTCGTACCCATATTTTTTCTAAATCCTAATTGGTCTTCTGATAATATGTCTTCTATCTTTGTTTCCATTCTTTTGTACATAATTTTTGTTAAAATCTTTCAGGCATGCGATAATAAACTAATGGTTCGATATTGTTCGCACTTTTTAGCTGATGTCTTCTTTGGTATGGGAATAATTACAATCTTTACAAAGTCGGTAGGTATATCCGCCGTTCTGTAAATATCTCTAATGAGTTTAAATAATTCATTTACCATATTTTCTCCTGCTTCCTTCCAAAGTTTGGCTTGGATCTCATCTATTCCTACCGCTTTCTTTGGTTTTAGGTCTCTTAATGCTTTGTTAAATTCTTCTCTTAATACCGGATCTTATACATACTCTTGTATATAACTGCATAACCTTGCTCATTGTCATTTATCTTTTCTAAATCTGTAACAACTAGTTCTTCTTCATCGTATAGTGCTTCTATGTATTCTTTACATCTATCTACAACCTGTTCCTACTCATAAATTATTTCTCCTTCTTTATTTTCTATTGCTCCACATTTGGGTGTACATACTTCAAAGAATGATGAAACTACTGTTGTTATTTGTCGCTTTGACCTTGGGTCCACAGACAATTAGTTCGCAAAGGTTGTACTTAAAGGATACAAGGGATCAGGTATTTAATTTGATAAAACGTATGGTAATTTATAGTTTTTCTCTATTGTATTCATACATGTTAAAGGACTAGATGACACTTCCATAATTGTTTTAAAATATAATATTATCGTAGTATATAGGAAAACAAATAAAAGCAGCAGTGTTTAATGAAAAGTAATTAAAAGTAGTTGTTTGAACTGTGATGTATTAATATAAACTATTTTGTTTAAAAACATTTAGAATAATTTAATAGATATAACAAAATATTAAATTAATTTCATAATCTGTAAAAATTATTTGTTCACTCGCTGCAGAGAGACACGTATAACTATAAAACAAACTAATATAAAATTAAAATTGAATATTTCAAATATGAATGGATAAGAGTGAGCTTTCAAATAATTTAATTCTTGAAACAAGGAAAAAAAAAATCCATGTGAAAATATAATTTTTCTTACTTAACTAGTTTATTGGTGACTCCTATAAACAGCAAAATCTAAAATTTTAATTCTCATTAATTTTTAAAAAGTCACAGTAATTTGTTTGATAAAATGTATATTTTAATCAAATTGTCTTAATTATTTGCTTTATGTTAATTATTAGGGAATGGATTTATATTTTGTATGCAACTTCATTCTACCATGTATTCTCATAACTTAAGTAACATGTATTAATGCAATTTTTCGAATAATGAGTTAAATATTGTGTATTTTTATGTTTTACTATTATAATAGTAAAACATAAAAATATGTATATATATATATATATATATATATATATATATATATATATATATATATATATAAATAGTATATAAATTTTACTATTTTACTATTATATAGCAACAAAATACTCAACATGAATTTTCGCTTAAGGAAATTAAATAAAATGTTTTCACTAGATGTATATAAATAAATAACTCAAAAAAATAGTTCAATAGTTTTATGTATAAATACAACGATAAGAACAAAATGACTATAAGTACATGAAACTATAAATTTTACTGCATTTTAAAACTGTATTCAGTTGTAGTAGTTTATCAAAAATGCACACAAATTAATTAAAAATTTCAATTTAATTAAAATAAAACTTATATTTTAAGTAAGTTCAAATATACACAAATTATTTCTATGATTAAAACATATATGACATAAGCAAGTAAAGGGCACAAGGACAAAGGAATGTGTTGTGCTATATATAATTATTACTGCTAAACTTTTGACAATTCAATTTTCACTAATATTTTCGTGACATACCACTCATTTTGTAACTATCAAATCTATTATCATTGTAGCTGGTTGACATATTTAGGCCCATGTTTGGTATCACTTGATGGTTATTAACATATAATGTGTTACTGCTTGAACTCCGTCCACTTATTGACATGGATGAAGGATTACTTGATGTACTGTTCCATCTATTACTAAAAGTTACATAATGGTTAATATTGTGTAATATATATTTAAGTCAATTACATACTTATCAGTTGGTGGTTGGGGTGGGCGTTGCCATACAGCTGTTTCAATTTCTCGGCTACTGCTACTGTTTGACCATGGATCTGGTCTTGTATTCATTACCATACTACTAGACCCTGAACTTGATCCAAGAGAGTTATAAGAACTTTTAATAGGGCCAGATGACCACGTATTACTTTCATTGTTACGAGATATTCCATAGGCTAAAATTATAAACTTTATTATTAAGAAATAATAATAATTATAGACAATAACTATTTTAAGAACTTACAACTTTTGTTTGAATCATATGATGTATGAGTGTGTCTGCTACTACTGCCACTGCTTGACTCTTTTCTACGTGATTCTTCTCTTCGATCTGATCGATCTTCACGACTTCTGTAATGATGATCAGTAACTGGTGGAGCACCATATCTAAAAGTGACATTGCAAGCAGGTTAATATTTTCAAAATAATTAGTATATCATTGTTTCATAAACCTAATTCAACATAAACGTACATCAGTCATTATTTAAGTTTAAGAATATTTCATTGTAAAAGTTTAAAATAGTATGAATTTTATATTATTATAAAGAATTATACAAAAACTTTAATTCGCCCGAATCAAGTTAAATATGATTTTAGCTTAGTAAACATATTTACACTTAAATATGTTCAATGTATCAAAGCCTGTACAAACCAAGATAATTATCAAATAACTTATCTAGCTGTCAAATGGCTGAATTTCACTTTACCAAAATCTTAGAAACTGTAACTAGAATCATCACAGTCATAATATTAAGAACTTTGAAATTATAAATTTCTGTAATTTATTTTTATTGATATTTAAATATTTACCTCATACTGACAGCTGAATCTTTAGGTCTTGAAGCAGGAGGTGGAGGAGGTGGGGGTGAAGGCCTAGAACGGCGAGAATCTGATGAATGATGTTCATAACGGTGTCTAGATGATGTTATATTAGGAGGAGGTGGAGCTGCTTGGCTAATATAGTCTGAACTAGGTTGGACACGAGATGTACGCACCGGTTCTTTCCTAAAAAAATAAAATTAGCAATGAAACACAAAATTAGCATAAAACACAACGTTAAAAAAAGAAATCAACTTAAAAATATACAGCACCTTTCATCATAACGAGATGAATTTGAAGAAGAATGTCTTTTATTAGAAAGTGGAGGAGATGGAGGCATAGTACGTTTAAGTACTGCTTGACGTTTGGTTTCTTCTAGTTTTTCTTGGGCTCTACGTAATTCTTCTTTTTCTCTTTGGAGTCTTTCACGTTCTAATCGTTGATTTTCACGTTCCAAACGCAATAATTCAGCTTTTTCCTTTTCGATTCGTTCACGTTCAATTCGCAGTTTTTGTCTTTCTCTACACAAATGAAAAATAAATAACAAAATACTTTTAACATATAATTATTTTTAACACTGACTTTTCTAGACGTATGGCTTCTTCTTTTTGTTTTCTTTCAATTTCTATTTGACGCTCTTTTTCAATACGTCTTTTACGTTCTTCTTCCTTCAATGCTCTTTCTTGTTCTTTTTGTTTCTGTCTTTCTCGTTCAGTCTAAGTAAAAAGTAAAATCAAAAGAATGAACAAATGGTTTTTTTCAATATGTTCAAATCATAACAAATATACTACATAGAAACAAAACTATCTTACTTTCATTTTTGTAAAGTTAAGTATTTCTTGTTGGCGTCTTTTTTCTCTTTCTAAACGTTCTCTTTCACGTTCTAATTCTCTCAACCTTTCCCTATCATGTTCATTGCTTCTACTCTTAATGCTTCTTTCTTTTCTCCGATCATCTCGTTCAATTACAATTTTAGACCGTTTAGTTTCTTGAATTTGATCTTTAGATACTATTAAAATCAAAGCATAGATTACATTAGAATTTATTTTGGAAATTCATTCTTATAGTCAACACAAATAATGTGTTTTGATGAATAAAATGATGATAGGATACTAACTTGAACGTTTTAGGTCTCTAGACACATCAGGTTTTTTATCTACATCATTAATTGTAATTTCAGGTCTCTTTTCTCTTTTTTCTTCTCGTTTATCTTTTTTATCCTCAGGTTTTTTGTTTTTTCGATCAGCTTCTGAATTTTCATTCACTTTAGAAGCATCAGAATTTTTTGTTGTCTGTTGATATCCATTATCTCGCTTGGCCTGTAATTATTTTAATTTATGAGTATAATATAGAAGTAAAACGAATTAAAGTTATCATAATTAATTAAAAATACGAACTCGTTCAACACTTATAACACGTCCATGAAGTTCAGTTTTGTGTAAATTTTCAATACTACGATTAGCATCTTCAGCTGAAGATAATGTCACAAATCCATAACAACGGGCACCTGGAGTTTTTGCATTTGTCACAACTTTTGCTCCAACAACCTGTAAATAAAATTAATATTATTATTCTGTTGTAAGGCTAAAATATGAATATTTGATTTGTTTAACTTAAAAAATTGGATTTATTAACAAAATAAATTAAATGTATTTTGATAACTTAAAAATATGATAGTGAACAAAATTTAATATTAATGACTTAAAATAAATCAAAACTGAGTATGTAGATAATTCAAGGACTCGTGTTTTTATCTGTGTTTTAATATATCAGTCTTGAGTAGTTGAGTCTGAGTACACCTAAATTGCATTATACCTGTGTACTAAACAACACGGGTACAAAGATTTTAAGGTGCCTAATTAATGCGTATTTTATTTACAAAGGATTTTGTCTTTTTATTACTAATATGAATATTGATGCTGTCAAATACATGTGAAACAGGGACCCCTAATTAAAATAAAACTTATAGTATAGACATACATTTAAGACAGTAACATATAAATGTATTAAGTACTCGTAAACAGAAACTAGAATTATTAAAATTCAAACAAAAATTATTGGTCTCAGAGTGCAATTCGCAGATTAAATCAGATTTTTGGCAATAATGTAACATCCAATCACAAACTAGTTGATTAGTAAAATATCAATTAGAGAACAAGGGATGAATATAATATAGCGAACATATAAATAGAAACAAACCAAAATGATTGGTCTCAGAGTGCAGTTCGCAGATTAAATCAGATTTTTGGCCATAATGTAACATCCGGTCACAAACTAGTTGATTAGTAAAATATCAATTAGAGAACAATGGATGAATTTGATATAGCGAACATATAAATAGAAACAAATCATAAGGATTAGTCTCAGAGTGCAGTTCGCAGATTAAATCAGATTTTTGGCAATAATGTAACATCCAGTCACAAACTAGTTGATTAGTAAAATATCAATTAGAGAACAAGGGATGAATTTAATATAGCGAACATATAAATAGAAACAAACCAAAATGATTGGTCTCAGAGTGCAGTTCGCAGATTAAACCAGATTTTTGGCCATAATGTAACATCCGGTCACAAACTAGTTGATTTTTAAAATATCAATTAGAGAACAATGGATGAATTTGATATAGCGAACATATAAATAGAAACAAACCAAAAAGTGATTGCCTCAGAGTGCAGTTCGCAAATTAAATCAGATTTTCGGCCATAATGTAACATCCTGTCACAAACTAGTAGATTAGTAAAATATCAACTTGAGAAAAATGGTTGAACTATATATAGCAAACATATAAAATATATAAACGAACCATAACAATTGATCATAAAGAGGAGTTTTTAAGCAAAATACATAATATGATACATAAAAACTAAGATTAGGATATGTTACTTTAGTTAAAAAGATTGATACTAAGTGTTATGTAACTTGAAGGGAGTAGTTATTAAATATAACGATTTTGATCAAATTTTCACACAAACCACAAGTGACAATAATGAGAAATAAAAACTGATAAACAATTGTATACACTTTTACTGAAATAATAAAAACTAATTATTTCTAAATAAGATTAATTTCTTTTAAAATTAACAAAATACTTTAAAGCTACCATTCTTCTTCTTCAAGTGCCTATCCAATCTCGAATGTTAAAAACTAAGAGAAGTTGTTACTAGGGAAGAAAGGGGCAGTGGTTTCCCGTTGCCTTCTGCACGGGGGAGATGGCTACCGCTCTCTTTAGAGTCTAGACAGTCGCCTGCCCAGAGAGAGAGAGCCGCCCATGACCAAGGTTTGAATCAGCAACATTGTGCGTCAGCAGTGACGCCTAGTTCCACTCGGTCACTCTGTCTCCCAGCTATAATACAGGAGCTATAATATTCTCAATTCATAATGTATTAAACTAACTCTTAAATTTTCTATGGACAGAAATAGGACCTTCACAATATCATTGTGAATGATTAACAAACATATGGAACTCACTTAAACATAAACATATTTTTCTAACTAAGTTTAATCATAATAAGCCACAGAGTATATGAATTAATAGTTTTAACTAATTTATCCCTATCTATTACACAATAATTGTTGACCAAAATTATGGGTATAAATATATAATATTATAATGTAATATAATAAATATAAACCTGGAATTATAAATTAAAAATAATGAATACTATAATACATTATTTATTATTTGTATTACCTTTCCATATTTTGAAAAAAGTTGTTTCAAATCAGTAGCTTTGGTAATTGATGATAGACCACTAACCCAAATATTGCGTACCAACGAAGCATTGTTTTTCTTTGCTAAAATATTTTTTTTTCAAATATGATGAATACTGTATTTAAAAATAAATGTTAAAAAATAAATTATAACATACTTGAATCATTTGTTGTTTGTTGAATTTTAGAGTCATTACTGAAAATATTAAAGATAAAACAATATTAGTTATATACATATTAAGGAATTATGCCAACAGTTTATACAGGATACATGTCACATTATTCATTAATTTGCACATAAAAATATTTAAAATTATTATTTGTTTTCTTTTTAAAAGTCAGGTCAAAAATAAATTTATATATAACAAGCTAATTGAAGACATGAAAATCTTAATATTTAGATGAAAATTACCTTGGATTTAAATCTTTAATCAATATCATCTCCATACATAATTTTATCTCATTGCAAAACGAATCATCATAATTATACATAGTACTATAAAAAAGTAGTTCACTTAATACCAAAGTCACTTGAAAAAATATTGCCAAATGTTTGAAAATCAGAGATTTTGTATTTTACTACTTTTATAAATTTTTAGTCACAATTAATATGATCATGAAATAATTCAACTGATCATATAGTAAAATGTTGTCTTGATAAAAATTAAATATATATCATAAGTAATTAATACATAGATTAAACTTATAGTAAATCAAGGTGATTATTTCTTCCATGTGTCAACAATTATCCATTATTGATGACAATTAATAATCAATTCATAAAATCATGATATTAGTTTATATGCATGACAAAAAATAATGTTCAAATTCTTACGCATATCTTAGTTCCAGCATAATTAAGCAACAAATAAATAAATAAATAAATGAATATATATATATATATATATATATATATATATATATATATATATATATATATATACACATTATACACACATACATACACAAACATATACTGTAAAATGTCTTCAACTGTCAATTAATCTTGATGTTATACTGATGTCATATAATAATTAATAACTAATTTATTTTCTAATACAAATAGTTAACACTTATCAATATCTTCGATCAATAATACTCATTAGTCATTCATTATTGAGTAAATGTTCTCATTTTTTTGACAGTCAATATCAAATTCTTTGGTGTAATAGCTTATTTCTTTATTGATGACTGGCAAAATTAATTTGCTTGGTTATAAACATTTTTGTTTATCTTATAGTTATATTATATAGAAAGTATAAATTTTTATTTGATGCGTATCTTCATAAACAGTTCTTCAAAAATTTCCATCCAACTTTGAAATGTAAGTCTTTGAATAGTTGGCATAGCAAACATTAATTCAATCATTAGTATTTGTGATACTAATTTCAAAAGATATCTTGAACTTAAAATGCTTTGAATCCCAATTAATGTACAATATGTATGTACATAAATATATTTTATTTTTGATAAATGTTCTCAACCCAGAAATCCAATCAAACGGCAACTCAATAATTTTCAAGTGACTTTTTAATGTTTAATTCACACCTACATTTATAGCAAAATTAAGTTCTAGAAATAATCAATCATTTAGTAAACTAAAGAAAATACATGTATGTACCAATCTAAAATTACATTTTAATTTACTATGTGACACTGAAATACTTTATATTAATATCATCTAACACTTAAATAAATAATAAGAATATATGATGGAGGTACCTAACTTAAGGTAAAATCCTCATTTATATATTGATAGCATCAAGAAATCCAACAGTTCTTTTGTTAAAATGATATTCAATGTATATAACATTTTAGTCATAGAATAATATGTAAAATATTAGTAGTATAGTTAAATATAATAAATATCTGACAGTAATAAATCAAAAAAAAAAAAAAAAAAAAAAAAAAATGTATAATATAATATATTTACTACTAACATTGATAGTTAAATTTTAAGATTAAAATTTGAATTAAAATACTATAAACTTTATAAACTTTCTATTGAGTGGCTTCATATTAAATAGTTATCATTTGATTAATGAATAAAAAATATGAATAATAATGCCAGTATAAAGCAGCTGATGTTACACAATTATTTGGACTCAGAATAACATGTTTACTAAAAATATATGTGAGCAGTTATGAATTTTCCACTACATTAAAAAAAAGAGAATATAATATCATTAAAAAGCCATTAAGAATTATACTAATTATTATAAGATAACTACTTTCAATTGACTATAATAGGTGAGAAAGACTAAACAAAAAAATAAATTACATCCACATTTTTTCAACAAAATATGCATAAAACTTTTGAAAAAATGTTAATATACACATATTTAAAAATGTTGTAAATATGAAGATAAGTGAAATACAATCATAACAATGAACTCATTAGGTTTAAATATAAATTTATGGTTTACCTAACTATTAAAAATTATATTAAATAAAAATACGTAAATTAATGAAGTCTGAGCCCTTATAATTATGTACCAAAATTCCAAAAAATCAACATTAATATTTTTTAAGAACTGAAGTAAAATAACTGAAATTATGTGGACCATATATAATAACTTGCTCAGAAATTAAATTACAAGTAAATAAATTAAGTTTAAAAAATTTGGTATTTTCAAATTGTGAATGATATACAGTATGTAATAGTTTAAAAAATACCTAACAGTAAGTCATACCATAATCAAACACTTCGGAAAAATGAATATAATTATTATATAATAGGTACTATGGTAAATAAAATAATATAGTTCATTTAACTAAATCTTAAAATATCATGTACATAAAAAATGGTACATACATAGTTTTTTATATATAAATATAAATATTAAATTGTAAAATATATGAGTTATTTTCCAAACAAAATTTACACGCAATCTCATGATTAGAACTTTATGGGGTTTGGTACCCATATAAAACCTCGACATAAATTAAAACAGAAAATGACTTCAAATATTCAAAATATTTAGGAATTGTGTCAACAGATATCTCCATTAGTATTGGCATGCAAGTTGGTGAATGCTAGTTATTTACTAGCGAATTTGTTCATATGTAGGAAATATATATTTGTTCAGTCTTTGAAACCCTAAAAGGTATTTGTTCACTTATCCTTGCTAAAAAAGATACTAAAATAGTAATATATTTTTTTAATTGATAGTCACATATCAATAGCAATCCTTGGCGAAACTTTCCGATGAAGGGATAAAGAATCAGTAGTCGAGACCGTGTGCAAAACAAACCTCTGCTTATTGTCAGCTTCCATTTTATCTTTAACTTGTTTATCCTCTTCTTTCTTCTCTTCTTTGGGAACACTAACACTGATGATGGGTTTTGTATTGCTGTTGTCCTTGTCCTCTTTGTGGCTACCTCGTGGTTTATCCCCAACAGTTGATCGTTTCTCAGTAGCACTGCGACGGCTTTTGACTGAACCAGTTGATGCTCTACCGCTATTAGCAGTAACTGGATGACGAGATTCACGCTGTTTGCTCAATGACATTTCTTCTTTGGTACAGTTCTCGATCACTTCGTCTAGATTGCGTTACACAAATTAAATATGCATAAAATACAAATTATCTATAAATACACGCAAATAACATAAGGTACTCATAAAAACTAAGATAGTAATAAATTGATCCAATGTTCAAATATACTTTAAGACGAATAACAGGTTTAAAATAAATCTACAAAATCAGATAGTAATTGCAAAAATAAATCATTTAAGGAATGTGCATGGATTAACTGTGTAAATAATAAAATAAATATATTGATTTTAAATCAATTTTGTAAGAAACATGTAAACAAGTTCATCCACATTTGTTGTACATATTCAAACACAATATTAATTTAATTTAGGGTTAACAATGAACAATTAAATCAAGTTATGTAATCACTAATAAGACTTTATTTCATCTTGACGTCAGTGTTTCACTAAGTACTCTAATAACAAATTCTTAAGTTATAAAAACAAAAGGATTTTACAACTAAAAGAAGGCTTTAATCTTCATCAATATATGTTAGATGCTGTGAAACTAAATGCACAAAAACAAAAAAAAAAACAAATGATAAAAATCTAGGGAATATAAAATGTTCTGAGTAGCTTCTTGAAGTTGGTGAAATCCATTACTTGCATTTTGATTTCTTGTATTTAAAATTACTATCAATTATATGATAAATTCAGATCTTCATTGGTGTCATACATTTTTCTTCTCATCTTCATTATTTATAATGATGTGTTATATCGTAGACATTAATTAATCATAGAAAAAAGGTGTTCATTCAGCAATTTGTACATTCAACAGTTGTCGTACTTCACTCACTTTTTGCAGAATATTAGCTAACTCTCATTGTACATTACAATGTATAATTTATTACATTTAAAAACTTGATTGAGCGGAGATCGGTTCATATATATTTTGTAAAAAGTTTACTAAAAACTGGTATTTTATGACTATTCTTCATCATTCTTTTGTTGGAAAACTATTAAA
Organism: Therioaphis trifolii; assembly: GCA_027580255.1. Lineage (NCBI taxonomy): Eukaryota > Metazoa > Arthropoda > Insecta > Hemiptera > Aphididae > Therioaphis > Therioaphis trifolii. Next base: position 77,499,103 of record CM050404.1, on the reverse strand, counting down.
AAATTAGATAAATTATCTATTAAAAACAAACTATATCTTTTTACTTTTACATTTCTGAATTATTTCAAAAAATTACATAAATTATAAACACATTGTTCAAAAATCAATCACTTCCTCTCTCCACTCAAAATCTGAATAGACGAAAACTGAAATGGTACAGGAAATAAGTGCATTGCTGACACATGTAACGCATCGTCAATATAACATTTTACTAACGATCCTTAATTTTAAAACTAAAACCCAAGTATTTTGAAATACTATGGTATGCATATTAATATATTTAAATACTTTTTTTGTTGTAAAAATAAAATGAAATTATAATTACCCTCTTTTTCAATATTAGTATCTTCCTGAAAAAAAAAATAGTGTAATTAATATAACAATAATAATAAAATAAATTAAACTTAATATTTAACAATTCTAACTATATAGATGCATGGAACTAATTAAATTAAAATGTAAAAATATAGTGACATTTAAGAATTTAAGTATGAAGCATTAGAATAAAATGATTTTAAAAATAAAGGGACATTTCTATACAAAAATTTTAAAATAAATGAAAATCTCAAATGACATACAAAATTCCTTCATTATTAAACTGATTTTGAGCGATTCAAAACAAATCTTAAAGAGAAAATTTATGTTACCACATTAAATAAAAAAACAATAATAATGATAATAATAATATTGTTGACTTAATATTTAAATTAAACAAAGTAATGATTGATTAACATGGAAATAATGAAGTATGTAGAATTTCAAAATTTGATGAACATATAAAATATGTGTGCGAGGGGAAGTGGCCGGCCGGCGTCATATGAAAGTATACAAAAATGTTATGTAAAGAAACCACCTTTAAAGGGGAAATCTAACTTAATTGTTTTTTTTTTAAGTAATGAAGATTTTATTTTATTTTTATGGAAATAGAACCTCTACCACGCATTTTTTATGTACCTTCAAAAATATTAAATTTTTTGAAGTAATTTTTTTTTATTTTAAAGCTCTTTTACCATGCTATCAAACAACATATGGCAATTAAATTAGAAATGTACAAATTAGTTAATTATAGTTAAATAATATTTTTAATGAATTTTTATTTTTAAAAAATTAGAATTTTTAAAAGAAAATCACAGACATCAAATAATGCCCTGTTTAATACAGTTTTTGTTTATATTTTATTATTCTACTAAATAAAACCTAAATACCTTCAAAATTTTGTTTTTGTATCAACCATAACTTACAAGTAATACGCGGTTTCCGATATCCAAATATACCTATTCTTAAAACATACCTAAAATTTAACCTAACCTAACCTTCTTGTCGGTCCATCAAGAGTTTATCGCTCTCAAAGGCCCATCAAAAGTATGAAAACACACATATTATTATCGGATACTGAGGTACTTGATATTTTAGAAAATTTAATGGATATTGTCTGAAGAAGAATTTGATGATGAAACAGAATGTAATTATAGTTCTAATGGCGTATTTCATATCAATCAAAATTTAAAAAAAAAATGTCTATAATTTAAACGAAATATTAGAATATATGACGATCTGTGATTGGCGCCAGCTAATGCCTTCATTGATATAGGCAATGGTCGCCGCTGATCACGGATTGACACACGTAATATGTTGTCAACAGTTACGTGGCATATAGCACTAGACTAGGAATATACGTGCGGAGGTGAATGTGTAAAGAACAATTCAAAATCAGTGGTACTACAAAAAGTGCATTATCAGAATCAATGGTCCTACAAAAATAGTATCTTAAAACTTTGTTTAGGTTATTAAGTGTTAACTTTAGTATGGTATAACAAATTATATGTACCTCCAATTAGTAAGATTACATCACCAAATATCATAATATTATAATATCAACAATTAATACCAGAAAAATTAAATAGTCCACAAGTCAATAATAACTCAAATATTTGAAGTGTATAATGTTATTATCAGATTCTATTAAGTAGTGCATTATGTGCAGCAATAGAAGAAGGTATCTTATATAAATGTTTACTCTCCGCAGAAAGTAGCTCAACATATTGTGACAAATATTTAGCATATATTAAATTAATAAATAACATTAATTAGTACTATAGCCTGTTTCAATAGACTAGCAATCTAATCCTAGCACAACCTCTGGACAATATTTGTCATTTAAATAATTACTAACGGTTTGAAAAAAAAGTCACTGATACTACATGTCACTTGACAACTCATATGATCTGATCATACTATATTTATGAAGTTTCCGGCCTTGAATAAAAATAAGTTTGAGAAATCCCACCTAGTTTTGCCCACGGATTGCGTTAAGATCGAATCATAGGTATAATGAAACCAACAATTTTTTTAAAAAATAAGAAAAAATTAAATATAAATTTACCTCATCTGCAAATAATTTAATGTCATCTTCTCCAATTGTCAAATTAATAGAGTCTTCATTATTATCATCTTTATTATTTTCTTGAATCGATTTTTCCTTAACAATACAAAGATTAATTTATAATTAACATATAAATACAATTTAATAATATGAGTCTCACTGTATCATTTGTTTGATTAAAGTCAATGGATCTGCTTTTGATGTCCTCTTCATCAACTTCATGGTCTAATTCTTCATCTTGTATATAATCTTCATCATCTATGGCTTCTGGTATAACTTCTTTAACATCAATATTTTTAGTAATAATTTTGTTTTTTTCTTCTAAATCTTTCTTGTTTTCCTTATTTTCTATTTTTTCACACATTTCTACATTTTCTAAATGTTCAGTATTTTTGGATTCTATTGGAGCAACAATTATTTCTTCGCTTTTTTCAAATTTAGTATTATCTTTATTATTAACATCACAATTTAAAGCAATTTCACTTTCTTGACATGAAAGTTCAGCTACATTATCTGATTTGTTAAGTTGAACTTCATCAGCATCGATTTCCTTGGCTTCTGCTTCATTAGAATCAATTACATCTGAAGTACTTGTTTCTAATAAAAGTTTTTTTGATTCTTCAGAACTAGCAACAACATTACTACTGTCTGCCTGTTCTTGTTTAACTTCATCATTTTTTTTTCGTGTAATACATGTTTCTAAACAAAACAATTTTATAAATTATAGCAATTAAAAATAATTAAATTAAAATAAATTTTTATCAACTTAACTATACAAATAATTGAATTATATTCAACTATTATTATTAAATAATAAATTGTTTTCAGTTTTTATAAAATTATAAATTTGCTATAGCCTATAGGAAGTTTCAATAAGTATCAATGATAATGTTTATTAAAATATACAGATCGCATATTTTTATCTTTTTATATTTTAGACCTATTATTTACAAATCAATTAGTTACATAAACAATATAAACTATGTTTAAAAATATATATGCAGTAAAACCTCGATAAGACGGAATCGCATGGGACCATGTAATTTTTCCGTGTTGACGGGGTTTCCGTCTTGGCAGGGTTCAAAAAAATTTAATTGAATTAAATTAAAGATCATTTATTTTAAACCAGTACATAACACAATTTATATTTTCAATTAAATTGTATATTTATACTTATGTATTTATATTTTATTACATATTTACTTTTAACCCGTATACATTAATAATAATTGTTTTTTGAAAAAAAATTAGCTATTGGTTTGTGTTTTTTTTATTCTAGGCTCTCGAAGTCAAATCCAAAAGCTCACTATTGGACACCGCGCGCGAGGGAAAATTTTTGTAGTTTACAATTCACTCACTGCTCCATTAGTTTGTCTGTATTTTTTATTGCCTCATAAACTTTTGTTTTTTTCCACACTCAAATTTCACCATGAGTTCCTTCACAGAAAGATTATCATGTTGCTTTAACTCGATCAATTTTACTTTGTCCGATAACGCAAGAGTGGTTTTTTCGACATTTTAAACCAGAGATGGAAAACGTAACTACATGAATCATATACGATTTGATACTGAACGAGGCAACTCAGATAATAATGTTGTATATAAATTAACTAATTTATTTATATTACAAAAAAAAAGTGTATATGTATCAATTGTATTAGTTTTTATGTCATTGTACAAAGTACGCGCTCGTATAACAGATTATCTATGGGTGTCGACAATACGAAATTAAATTTATTACACGAAAATCATGTTATATTTCCGTCTTAGCTAGGGTTTTCATACACTTTTATAGTACAAAAACGTGTCCGTTTCCAGCTTGGCGAGGTTTCCGTCTTGACGGGATAAAGTTATATGTATTTGAAAAAAGGACTAAAGAAATTTTCCGTGTTATTGGGATTTTCGTTTTACCGAAGTTCTGTCTTATCGAGATTTTACTGTATATATTTTTACTTTTCAACAATATTTTTAAACAGCAACTATTTATCGGAACTTTTGATTTTGAAACAAAATATTATCTCTGAAACTTATGTTTTTAAATAATGAAAAGATTAATTAACACTTTAAGTTAGTAGTAGAGTGAAATAATAGACATTATTTGGCAAAACATTTATAGTTTAGAAAACTAAATACTTTGCAACTCTGAATTCCTTAGTTTTACTAATGAAATTTTAATTATATAAATTATATTAGGACATCTAGAATTACTTATTTATGATACAATTATAAGTTCTAGTAAAAATTCAGATGATTATTTGATAAAAGTACATTATGACAACATGGAAATTATATGAAATAAAATTGAGATTAACTATTTAACATAAGTAAATACAAATTTTGGCAGCACAATAATTAATACTGCAACACAAATTTATCTAAAAAGAATTACTCACTTTTTAGTTATTCAGACAATATATCTACCATTTAATGTAATTAATAGCAAGTAAAGGACATTTATTTCATATGATCTTAAAGTGAACAGTAAAGGTTAGGTTTAACAAGTTGAACTTTGAGTGTCCACCTACAAAATTATTTTATGTAATATAGGTGACTACACAGAGTTAAAATTAAAAATAATTCACTACTACGACATGAAGTATAATTTAAAAAGTGTCATTAGAAAAAAAAGTGATTTAATAACTTAGATATAATATTTACAAATTTAAAATTATATGGAAGTAAGAATATTTTAACCTTATCATATTAAAAGAATATTTAACATAATGAATATATAGTATAAAACAAATTTAAATCATTTGACTAAGGGAAATTATTCTAATGCATATTTGATTTCCCTTAAAGTTGATAAATACTATAAATAAAAAAGAATTGAGAATAATGAAATGATATTCAAATTATAATTTCAGTTGAAAAAAATGAATTTATACATTAGTGATAAATCACAAAAAATAAAGCTAGAATAACTTAGGTAAATAATGTTATTAATTAAAGGTATTAAGGTTTTTTCCAATATTGTGTTTCTAATAGCATACAGTACATTAAGTGTTGACGAATCTTGCCTATTAAAATTGAAATAATGTGTACCAATATCTATATCATCAAAAATTACTTTTTACATGAACATTATTTAAGTAATACAATTATTCAATTTAAAATTATATCCCTAGTTTTAACTGTTATATTAAACATGAAAAAGTATTAACATTTAAAATATTTTAATTACAAATTCATAAAACTTACTTGACTTTGGACCAGGTTTTCGCCCTGTTACACTTGTTTTCAATGATTTTGTAGGGGTAATAGCTTTCTTTTCTGCGGTAGAAATGGTTTTGATTTCTTTTTTTTCAACATTTTTATCAGCAATCAATGATTTATCATTTAATTCATATTTATCAAACACATAATTCTCCGGATCTTCTCCTTCCTCGAGGAGTGCCTAAAATAAGAACAGTATTACATCAAATAAAGTATATCTATATCATAACATACTTAAGAAATTTAAATTTATCAATGTTTGAATTAGAAGAATAGTATTCATGTGTTTAGGTTAATTTATTATTGAGTAGATGCTCACCTAATAAGTACTAATTTATAGAAATATAATAACTTTTTTTTAATTCTATAAGGAATTAAAATGGTACTGATACAGTTTAAAGTAGACACAATAAGAAAATGTGTTCAAGAGTTTTAAATAGATACATGTGATTATTTAGTGAGAAGAAATTATCTATTAATGACACAATCAGTTTGGAGTAAGACTACAAAAAAAAGTAGAAGTACATTTAAGTATAGACTCAAATCTGGTAACTGAAATAATAATAAAACAATTTTTCAGTTCAAAAATTAAATATCCAATAACTATTGTGTATGCATTATTTAGAAAAACATAACCTATACTAAATAAATTTATTATATAGGTAGTAAAAATCTTAATATTTCGCAAGTAAATCAGTAGCTTAAGGTAGTTAAGTGATCATAATATTGCTTTATTGAGCATAAGTACAATGGTAACTTCCTTTATCATATATAATATATAACATTATGTGAAGTTACAATGCACTTAAATACTTATCTAGTTCACTACAGATATAAAGATTGAAAATAAACAAATTATACTACTTATAAAATAGGCACGCAAAGGGATAAATGTGAACACAAATTAAAGAACTGGATCAGAGTTAAAAGTTAATACGTTGGTTTGAACATTCAAAGGAACATAACGCGATTTCACATTTCTTGACATTATACTACATTAAAAAAATTATAGTTAGGTCGTTCCTAGGTGCATACCAAATAAATAATATAATAACTATTCAAACATGATGGGCTAATTTGAACATAATATAAGTAGGTTCCTATTAATAAGTTGCTATTGAAGTATTTTTAATGAATAAAAAAATAATTATGATATTTTTAACACTTACAGATTGTAAACGTTCTAAGAGTATGGCTTTAACTCCAGTTTTATCCAAATCACGTTTTTCTAATTCGGAACGTAATTCAGGCACTTTCAAATCACTAATTTTACGTGATTCTAATGATTCTGACATGGTGTATTACAATAAACAAATAACAACTAATGACAAATTTAATATAGAAATGTACAGACAAATCGATAATGAAATACAGTTCTAAAGTCTACCTAAATCGTTTTAAGTAAAAAATTATAACTTTTAACTTAATCCATTGGCCTAAAGTAATATCGGTTATCGGTAGACCAGAACACAAAACGCACGAACATAATCCAAAATGGAGTTGAGCTGTAGCTGTATGAGACACCAGCGCGTTATTTACTAAAGTCTAAAATGTTCGTAATACGTCGCTATTTCAAAGATGTTATAAAATAGTCATGGAAGAATAAAAATTGAGCGGTAAATATATTACTGATTGCTATAAAATATAAAATTAAAAGCACATAATATTCAATAAATAAGTTAATATCTACTAAAAAAATACAATTGCTTTTCTTTCATATCTATTAATTTCTATAAACTACTACGAGTTTAATTTTTATCCACACAAAAAATACCAATACATTTTCGGTGATAAACATAATAAACTCAATTCACTATTCAATATTAGCGAAAACAAGCAGGACTTGATGCCCAGAATTTAATAATGTATTTGTGTCATTTTTATGTTTTATATTGAAGTCACAACCATAACGTTAATAATTGTTTTTTGAAATTAACATGTTAATTAAATACTTATAGATGATATGTGATGATAGGTCGTGTATCTATTTTACATTTAAAAAATATTTATATATAATTTTTTACAGTGGGGAGGGTCCAGCAAAATTTTGGTATTTAGATTAATATTAAATTAGATATTTTAATAATTTTGTTAATTTAAAAAATTTAAATATTTTTCTGATGATGTCTGGATCGGAGCCTATTTTTACTTGGAGTCTAGAAACTATCAGATATTTCAAGACTGGCCTTGGTTTCTCTGTGTCCCGGCAGTTGATGATGTGTTTGGTGTGAGTATTTCTCTGTCTGTAAGACATTGTTCAGGTTACGCTCTGATCATGAGATGTCTGTGGGTCAATTATATTCAATATATGGCCGTTCGTGGTCTGTTCAGAATAAAATTACTTCCTATCGTCGGGATAGTGATATGGCTAGTTATGAAAGTATAGTAGGTTTTATTTCATTGAATCTGGTATAAAAGTATTAGCTACGGGTGCCACCATTGATTCAGTATTGATTATTATATTTTTGGTGAAATTTTTAATGTCATGGAAAGTATTTATGTTTTTAGTGTAAGTCGTGGCCTCGAGAGCAGTTGTGGATCCAGAAATAATAGGGAGGGGAGGGCTTAAAATGTACCTATCCAATACTAAATTTAGTCATATTCAATAGGGTAGTCCATTACTATCTATACAAATTATAAACTTAATTGTATTTATGTAAAACCCTATAGGATTAATCTAATGTTATTTTATAACTATTTTGTCTTATAGATGTTCAAAATAGTTTAAAATATATGGTGATTTACCTTATTTAATGCTCAAATTTGAGATCATTTTTACGTTATAGATTTTAATTGCTTACGGAATTATATTTTTATAAAAACATATTTTTTTCACTGTTTTTTAAATATTGTTTTTAAAGTTTTTAGTATTCATAAAAGGCGATCACTATTTATAACATTACACTATGAAAAATAATTTTTTTTTTTTGGACAATTTGGTATCTAAATTTTTATTATTTAATCCTTAGTTTAATAAATAATTAACATTTTAAATGTAGAGTTGAAGAGTAGCACAAGTTACCGCAAACCTGCCTCTACTCCACTACTTTTAACTTAAAATAATTGAATATCTTTAACTTTATTGTGTTATATCATAACAATAATTAATAAATAAAAATTTAGTTTTTTTATGTTTTACATGAACTAAAATTTACTGTAAATGACACTTTCACGTAATCGGTTTTAGACTTTAGTTATTGAATCTCAACTCCAAAAGTAATGTTGCTAGAAATATAAAATGTCCGCCTTATATTAATGGCATATTTTACATACTTTACGAAAGTTTCATAAAATTTGACAAAATCTGGGATAAAATATAATTTTAAACATAACTTTTTTTTTTAAGTTTATCAAAAAAATTCTTTAATCTGCATTATAAATTAAAAGAATAGGTTCATACTAAAAAATATAGGATTTTTGCCTCTAATGACCCCTGTACCATTACCTCTACGGCTCTACCACCACGTGCTGCTCAAATAGCGATTGCGACCAACGTCTTCCAACAACATTCCATAACACAACGCCAAGACTGGCCATCGCGTCGGTACGGCCGTACGGGTGCACGGCGGATGGATTTATTTATTTATTTGTATATAGTGACGGCGCGCCGCGGCGGGTAGATTCTATGGAAGCTCGAAAAAAATATTTCGAGCAATTGCCGTGCTAGTATGATTTCGCACATTTTTCAGGGTGTTATCCTCCTATATCAACTTGAAATTTTAAAAGGCTCTTACAAAGTAAACTTGTCAACCTGTGTAAAATTTAACTCAGTTTTTTCATTAGTTTAGGAAGTAGAGGTGTCGACTGGTTTTTGGCAAAATTACTCTAGTTTACACTAGTTGACCGAGTCATGTAAATATGTATAGTCGTCGCGCGTTTTTGTTTTTATTTAAATCTGTGCCGCGACAGCGACTATATTTTACCTTATTCTTTTTCTTTTTACTTATTTTCATCAATATCTTATACTTCAGTACTACGTCACCGAGGCATTTTATCCAAGAATTACACGCGCCAAATGAATAGTATATGATATGCTATTTTGTGTGCCATATGTACTAGCCAAATTACAGAATAACCATAATTGTAACTTAATAATTACATTTATTAACATTTACTGATTTACTTATTATAAAAAAAATATTTTCGATGTAGGTAAATGGATTCATATCCACGATTTAATTTTATTACAAAATTAAATTTAGAAACACTTAATATTTTTAAACAATTTTAGCACTCATTTAATTTTACAATATTTTTTATCCACAACAATTTTATTTTACTGTAATTCATATTTTTCTTAGTTACTCTTTTTTAATTTTCGGAGTAACTGATTTCAAGAGAACAACAATTTCAAGAAGTTTCCGTAACTGCATCTACACACTACGTCATAGTACCTATTGTACTTATTTGTATTCTCATATAAGTGTCTAGGGTGAATTGAAAATAAAGTTGTATTTAGTAATATATTCTGTAAAAGAACTATAACCATTTAAGAACTCAACATTAAATACACTGTTCTCATTTTGAGTGATATTGTTAGTTGCATATATATATCTAGGTATATTGTGTTATTTATACCAAGTTAAGTTGGATTGACAATGAAATCAATTACTTTGATATAGAGATGGGAATTAAAATGAACAAGATAGGTATATAGAATAAATATAATACGGTCTCATATTTTAATAAATCTATGAATCTAAGATTTAAAAAATGTCTACTTAAATCGTGCTTGAAATAATATCTACCAGTTAACAAGTTATGATTAATATAATAATATGCGATTTTTATCACATTCTTATTATTTTTAGATTCTGAGTGAAGCGAAGGATCTTATGGTTTTACAATGATGTTTATTTATTTTTTTTTTTTATTTTTTTTTTTTCTGTAAACACTTTTTCGTATAGAAATCCTTGTCCAACAACTTTTTAGGTTCGAAATTGAACTGAGATGGTACTTTAAAGAGGTCATTTTTTCAAAATCTCCATAGTTTTTCCAGTAATCAAGAATAACGATCGAAAAACTGAGTAAAAACGGTAAAATCGGTAAAAATCCGCCGTAAACGAGATTTTCACTGTTCAGATTTTAGGTATTTAGTCATAAATCGAAAAGTATTGAAGCTAGAAACTTAAAAATTTTATCCAATATCAAATACATACTTTTTTATATTGGACAACATTTTCAGAACAATTTAGCACTTTTGACTTAAATATAGAACTTTTAATTTACCAAATTGTTTGAAAGTTTTTATGTAATATAATTTTAAATATTTGACAAAAAGTGCTGAAAATTTAATATGACCTTACCTACTCATATACCTACCTAATTATCCTAACAAAAATTCAAAAATCGAGAGTCAGGATTTTTTTTTATACACACTTTAATAAATTATTATAACTCACCAAAAATTATACAAATAACCGTAAAATACATAAACAGTATTTAAATAATAATATATTATATTACACTGAAGCTTTGCTCAGAATCGTTTTATACTAAAGAAATGAGTCATCATTTCTTTAAAACTTAATACATTCATCACCAATATCTTGTCCGAGGACCGAAGGGACGAAGGACGAACTTGTACCACCATCATCTCACTTACCAGCTTTTTTTCTATATGGTAGTCAGTGGCGTATATAGAAAATATTTTCGGGATGGGCTCCTATGGACAGAGTTAAATTATTTCTGCTATCTAGAATGACTAGAGTTAATTTCGAAGTATTTTAAGAGATTTGGGGGGAGCTGTAGTCCACTAGCCCCCCCTATATACGCCATTGATGGTAGTTACCCCTTATAATTTTTTCTGGTAGACTAAAATATTATTTTTACTTAACATAATATATGTCCGTTTAATATTTGCGTGATTTCACATAATACTCACTTCAAATTGCACAGTCCTCTAGTACCTATATATTATATTATCGAGTAAAATACGATTTAAAACGCTATAATATAGATTAAATACATATTTACCACTCGGTGCGCTGCCCTCATGCATATTAGTATACAAACCCACCGGAGCCAGTAGAGCTAGGTGGTGCTTAGTACTAGCTCTTAAACATTTTTGTAGTACCTTCCAATAACTTTGTTGATTATTTATACTAGTGTAAAAAATTTTGAAGTAACTAATCTTTTGTATAACTCTAATTTATAACATATATATTATATATATATATATATATATATATGTGTGTGTGTGTGTGTGTGTGTGTGTGTGTGTGTGTGTGTGTGTGTGTGTGTGTGTGTGTGTGTGTGTGTGTGTGTGTGTGTGTGTGTGTGTGTGTGTGTGTGTGTGTGTGTGTGTGTGTGTGTGTGTATTACTACAAGTTATCTTTGTTTATCACGTGTGAAAGGTTATTTTCTTAAAAGTGACAAAATAAAAATAAGAAATATTTTTGAACACATTATTTTTAATTAAGCATAAATATCAAACATATAATCAATATCTATCGCTTCAACTAAAAATATGAGAATTAATCTTCTATACATTTTTTGTTCCAGAGTGTTGAAAATAACTTAAATAGTTTTTATGTAATAAAAGTATGAACGTATAATGTATGAGTTTAAACTAAGGAGGAAAATATCACACAATTGGTCAAAAAATGAATGAAATTTCGAACTCTTACGAACATTGATTGTTCATACTAAAATTTACCAAACCTCATTTGTTAAAGTCCGTAGTACAAAAAAAAAAAATCGGGGTTTGATGAAACTATGCTGTATATCTTTATAGATGGTATTTTGAAGGTACACTTTCTCTTTCCTGAAAATTTTTTCCAGACGTTAGGGAAAACTGCTGAAAAATCGAGTAAGAACAGTATATTTTTCCCTCAACGAGAGTTTCATTAAATCGATTTTAGCTATATTTAGTTAAAACTCTAAAAGTAATGTTATACTAGAAATTTCAATCTAGGTATGACATATTGTTACATACTTCACAAAAGTTTCAAAAAAATTTGATGAAGATTTAATTTTTAACAAAATTAAGACATAATTATGACCTTACTCGTATACTTACCTAACGATACCAAAAAAGTTTTTAGATCCGTCATTCAGGATTTTTTTATAAGCGCTACCCAATAATTTTAAAACTTGGATTGTATAGATAGGAAAACATATTTTAAATCTTTTAGTAAAACAAAATTACTACTTTGATCAGAAAAAAAAATTGAAACTGTTTTGATAAAAAAAAAAAAAACCTACCGATGATTCAACTAAAAACAGTTAAGTATATTGTCCCCATTCCCCATATTTCCTCAACACGTTAATTCTGAAACATAATTGTTGACTGAAAGTATTTTAAAATTTTATAAACTTTAAACATGTTTATCAGTAGGGCCCGGATTTCAATGCAAAATGCATTTTTTTTTGGTTGATCTCACACAATGCGTTCCAAGTACATAATTCATTTCACGTAACGAGGGTTTCATAGTTACAAATTTTATATTGCATTTTTTTGCATATTTCGAAGTTTTCTCGTTTTTAGAGCATTTTTAGCATTACTGAGTCATTTTGTTGGTTTTTAATGCATATATGTTCGATATACTATACAAATTTAGCCAATTCAAAATATTATCTAAAAATTAATTATTCTATTCAATTTTGTCTTATCTTAATTTATTATTGACCGTATTCGGTCAAATCACAAATAATCAGTCAGTTCGTGTTCGTCGTGGTCATTGCTCGTGTTGTTTGTGACTTTAATGTTTTACACTGTTACATAATACCCAAGATAAAATCTTCTACTTCTTCTCGCTAGCGTGACTACGTAAATTAATTCAAAAAAGACGACTTTACAACCGATAGTACTATTTTACTTAGTAAAATTTGTAATATTAAAGTCGCAGCTGAAAAAAAATTTTCGATTCAGTGAACATATGCGAGTCAACATCAATCAATTTTTCAGTTTTTTTTTTTTTTTTAAATAATAAAAATAATTTAATCTTATTTATAAATTACAAATTATGTATATAAAAAAAAATATATGTCATTTTTAAAGTAATTTTTTCATTTTTAAGGTCTTTTTTGTGGAAAAATGCATTTTTCAAGGGCATTTTTGGCTATTTTTTAGAGCATATTTGTATGGTTTTAAGTGCATTTAAATCCGGGCCCTATTTATCAGTAATAAAAATGTATTTTTTATAATTTCCATCAAAAAGTTTTCTCCTTCATAATAGTTTGTCATAAATAATTATAGTAACCATTTAAGGAAACTATCAATGATTTAAAAAATCGTATACCTCGATGAAAAAAAAATCAAATGTCCGTCAACAACAACACTGAAAAATAAAAAAAAAATGTTTTCAAAAGTCCTTTTCTCTAGCTATTTCTTTCTTCAAATTGTCTATTAAAATTTTGTTGTTGTTCTTTTTCAATTTTCTTGATCTTCAATAACTTTACTAGTTAAATTAAGACTATGAAATTAAAATGGCTTGATACAAGTATACAACTTATTTTCAAGTATATTATTTCGCAAATTTAAAATTATATTCATAATAAATACTGATTTATTTCAATTTTCGATAAAAAACGCGGTTTAAATTTATTATCAATTAGTTCAGTTCTAAATATCTACACATTACTTGTCAAATTTGTCTTGGTGTGGGGGATTAGAAAACGTTGTTACTGCACGCGCCGTCCAACGCACGTTGTAATATTTTATATATGTATATGTATAGATACCATATATATGTATATATATTGTGCAGTCCAGCATAAATGGAGTGATGGTAAATAGCCTGGCGAATGGCTAGTCGTTTTCTGTTGGTGGTGTAATCGGCGTCGTTCATGAGGACGGTATATTATAACTAAAACGCATGCCATCAGTAAGACTTTAGACGTTAACCTACGAACATAGAACGCTCTCTGTAATTTGTGAAGTTAAGCCGTGGTTTTAGAAATACTAAAATGGCTTTCGCTCAGACAAAGTTTTTAATCGTTTTTTTATTTTTAATGAAAAGTTTATCATAATGATTTTTTCATAAAAACCTTCATACCATTGCAATTAGATCGTAATAACAAAGGTAATGTTTATTTTACTGTTTTTATTTATTTAATATGCAAATCGATTTAATATTATGATTATTTCTCGTTAAATTTACAACTACTTGTGTTCAATACTGTCTATGATATTTATTCATTATTGAGAATTGATTTGATTAATTTAATATTTAAATGATGTTCATCATGATGAATCAAAAAACATTATTTTAAATTGTATTTAATATTAATATTTCTTATAAAATTGTATGCCGACTTACTTCATTACTAACAATAACTTACAATAAAACAAAAAAATGGTACAAATGTAATACCTAACAAAAATATTTTTCTTCGACAAATTTAAAACTAAATAAATTCCACCAATAATGTTTTTTTTAATATATTAAGAATATATAAATGTATATAAATTTATAAGTGTATAATTATGAATATAATATGTTAAGATTCAGATTAATGTCCATCAAATCAGTTCTTTAAATACTTGTATTTAAATAATCGTATAAATTGTTAATTTATAATACCATTGATCATATGATTTAAATTTTTGAATGATTTAAAATCAAGTAAAAAAAAAAGTATTATTTAAGTAGAAACAATAAATACATTAAATACATACCAACTTAATGAACAATTATTCGTATACATAATATGTATATCACATAAGAAAACTATTACTTTCAAATATAATACTTTATATTATACTCACATTATGCATTATTTCAACTATAATGGATAATTCAGTTGTCTTTTGGTCAATAACAAATATATTATTGAGACAATATTAAATATAATATTTAGGTACCTTATCTTTCCGTCAATATGGATAAGTTAGTCTGTTAGTAGTTAAACTACCTACAGTGTTTACTTTATCTACACAGGATGAAAAAACTTCTTATCTGCAACATCCAAATATAAAATATATTTATGTTCTATGATCCAAAATCGTTCTATAATTACCACAAATAATTGTAGTAACTTGTTTACATATTTTATAAATGCACAAATGGAATTTATATTATTATTTTATAATGCAATGCCAGTGATAAAGTAGCTATTTTATTCTAAAATAAACGCGTTATATTGTACTTAATTCCAATGGTGATATTATAGTCGTGAATTTAATATGGGTACCTACAAATGTGCCTACTGTGTCTAACTACTCGTATTTATGTACCAGACTAATATTTTTGAAGGTGACACCATATCTTTTTCAGTTTATATAATATGATCGAATGTGAATTTTAGTTATTTTAAAAATAGGCTACTCACTACACATGGTCCAATACAATGTGGTATAATCCCGTTTTATCTTTTGCTGGAGAGAAAAAACGGTATATATTGTTAATTGGATGTTGGGGATACGCAACCATCCGTAAATATGAACATGCTGATAGTTATAATGATAAATAAAAACAGAGTAATATTTTATTTCGTTGTTTTACTATCGTACTAATTTTAGTTAGGTATACATGTTTTGATTACGTATACACTATACTCTTATGTTTAGATAATGTTAAATACAATTATTATGTATAGTTCAACATTTGAAACAAGCAACGGTAACATGATGTTAACTATTTTATATAATTTCTAAATTATAACATTTAATGAAAAAATAGGCATTATTAGTTTTTAAATTACTTTTAAGGTATTTCACTTTTAAAGTCATGCTTTCCATTATATTCAAAATTTCAGAGAAGAGATTGGACATAGCTCTAGGATTGATTACATAAAATTAAATTTTACATTTTAAATTTATTCTAAGATAAACGCATCAAAACTCATTGATTATATTAATATCTGTTTTGACTTAAGATATATCAATATACGTAGTTTACATAATATAGTTTTCAAACAAACTTTAAATGCTACAATTATAATATTATTTATAGTATATTATACTATTGTAAATAACTTTAGATTTCATGAGCACTGTGTTGTGAATAGAATAGGTAATCATCAGAATAACTATATTTAATATTTTTTCTATGATTTGAACTATGCTATAATTTATAAGCAGATAAGCAAAAAACAGAAATTTATAATAATTTATTGCGGATAACAATATCATAGATTCGATAAGTAGGTGAAAAAGAAAATTGAAAAACATATTAACATGGTAGATTTTAAATCAATTTTAAATTAATCTATATTTTTATTTTATTTTATTTATTTTATTCTTTATGTATGCGCAAGACTGTGTAACAGTGAATTATTTTAATAGATCAAAATTTATTTTAGTATATTGTACTAAATTTTGTACTAATTTTTTAGCAGTACAGCAAAAAAATAAATATTTAGTACTATGAGTTAATTATTTGTAAATAATGTATGTTATTGCATATTAAACATACTTAAAGATGACTAATCCATTTAAACGTAATAATTTTCATAGAACTGAAAAATTACGTACGAATTCATGCAAAATACATATTTCAAAGAAAAATTATTATGTAGGTACCTGTTCACTAAAACCTAATGGATATATTATTTAATGTTAGATATACCATATATATCTACACAGAATATGTACGTACCTACTAAAGACAATGTTAATGACACATCGCAATCATTCGATATGCAATACGCATAGTTGCTTTACAATGTCTCATATTCTTGCTAACGCCCAACACATGAATCCTTGAACATGATCTTACAATTGAAATCTGTTTTATTGTTGTGAAGTGTGCGCAATGTCCATTTGTGTCATACAGGGTTGCAACAATGACTTTTGTACCTCTCTCCACACTAGAACCATTTATTATAAATACTATAAAAAAAGGTTATTGTTAGGTTAGAATATTTATAATCAATGCTAACAAAATACCATGATTGGAATAAATGACATCATTTCGTATGCAACATAATCAATTTTTTTTAATTTTCGGATGGAATCATTTTAATTTTAGCAGGAAATAAGAAACGACTTTCTCTTGTTTGTTTTAAATTTTCCAACCTGGAAAAATTTTAAATATTTTTAAATCAATTGATTTGTTGATATTCATGAAAATCGTTACGGTATGTTGGTATCCTAACATGATGTTTAATTATTTAACAAATTTGTATAATCCCGTTATGTAAGTCTTTATTGAGTGATTATGTTATGGTATGATGAAATTTATAGATTTGACTTCACATTTGTAATAATTATAATAATATTTAATAATTTTCGATTAAATATATTTAAAATTAATTTAATTTAAGAAAGTTATGGAAAATGCACATATTTTAAAAGAACCTATTTCTTGTTACATTGCGATTTTGACGAATTTCAAATAATTAATTACCTATTGGTACCTGTAATGTACTTTAGGTACTTGGTACGTAACTAAAATAAATAGATATTTTTAGCCTTTATCTATAATATTACAGTTAAAACCTTCATTAAAAAAGGATACTCTACAACAGCGGTTCCCAACCCATGGGCCGCGGCCCACTTGTGGGCCGAGAGCAGCATGGTACTGGACCGTGAGCCATTGGTATAATATTAAATATTTAATATTAATATTTAAAATGATATATGATAATGTATTTTTTGGTTCTTATTTTTGAAAATAAATTAAAATAAATTAAATGAAAATATCAACTAGTGAAGAAGATTTGTTGATTCAAATGTCATGTGATCAGACTTTAAAATCGTATTTTAAAAGTACACAATATTAGTGCCACTCTCGTTAAATGTTCGAAAAGACCATCCAGCAATCGCTAAAATTACACTCAGACTCAGAAACTTGATGGGCTTATCGACGACTTATCTATGAGAACGTGCTTTTTCTACTTTAATTTATTAAAAAAATAAATATAGGAATCAACTGAATGTTGAGAGTGATTTAAGACTAAAACTAACAAGTTTTAATCCAGATATTGACTTTCTCGTGAAGAACAAGCAATGTCAAAAATCACATTAAATTGTT
The DNA here is from genome assembly GCA_027580255.1 of Therioaphis trifolii. Classification (NCBI taxonomy): domain Eukaryota; kingdom Metazoa; phylum Arthropoda; class Insecta; order Hemiptera; family Aphididae; genus Therioaphis; species Therioaphis trifolii. Next base: position 77,480,584 of record CM050404.1, on the reverse strand, counting down.
TATCTTGTGATAAAGTTGAATTAAGTTTTTTTCAAACAATTTTTTTTTTTTATTTTCTTAATTTTTTATTCCTAATACATAACTATACATACATGTATATAATATATATTATAATTTTATGAAAACGTATATTGGTATACTATGGATGGGCTTCAAATATTTTTTTACAAAATTAGTGGTCCACGAAACTAAAAAGGTTGGGAACCGCTGCTCTACAATATTAAAAACATAATGAGGCATAGAAATCACCATCATTATCAAAGTTAGTACTTTACCTATTTTTTTTTTATCATCGTATCAATTATTATATTGTTGACCATTGTTTGAAAAAATGTTTTAATTTTTAAATAATATAATAAATACCTATAGGTATTCATAGTAAATGCATTAATTCTATTATTAATGCACAATGGTAAAAGATGAAATTAAATTATAATTATACACGTTTCGTGCATTTAATAGATTGAATAAATGTCTTCATTCTAAGATTCAATTACTGGATTGAATGTGAAACCGATTTACATTTGAAAAACATATTTACCATTCTGGTTATAATTTTAACTCATCAGTATCATCTTATAAATAACCTTGTTAAAAAATAAAAATAAAAATACTGAAATATTTAGCTAAGAATTTTATTTTAATTGTTTCCATTTACCGTTACTTGTACTTGTGATTTTTATGTAAATTTCATTGTGATTGTTTTCAACCGGTTCTATGTTGTGTAATTAGTCCAAGAATTACAGTAGATAGTTTACTAGTGTCATTACTCTTGAATAACACATTTCGCACGAATCATAAATATGAAGTACAGTTGGCCGGAAAAACTACGTTTTTATATTTTGTGGGACAAGTGTTTACACCGGATGTTACTTGTGTCCTAAAAATTGTATTTTTTCATTTTTTTAATAATACAATTACAAAATTTAGATAATTTGATAATGTTCTATACTTCTATAGTGTTAATTTCTTGATTCATAATCAATGTTTTTGGACTCATTCATTTGCACAGAGATATTATTTCATAACTTAATACATTATACACCTTATGGCTATACATCTATAACCATTTTATAGTTCACGAAAATGGTAACAAATGGAATAAATGTTCGCGTTTAAGGAATGCTCCTTCCATCGGTTTTCTGAAGTTATAATAAAGATAATAATTATTGTATACAAATTATATGGATTATTAATTAACCCGAAACTGTCTGAATTTAAAAAACTCACTCAAAAATATTTCTTTAGGTATAGGTAATGTATTGTCTAATACAATGACTTTATATGAACCATATGTTGGAGTGAATACATATTGCGGAGTACACTGCCCTTGACCGAATCGTTGACATTTCGCTACAGTCAAACAACGAACAATGCCAAATAAAAATGGTTATTTTTTATTAGTAAACATTTTTTGAAAACAGTTAAACATTTTGTACTTTAGTCTTTAATCATAAATATTTTTAAAGTGTCATAATTCTTTTTTATATACTTTCAAAATTGTTGAAACTTATTGTAATATAATTATTTTTTGTTCAAATCAAATTTAATGATAATTATTCAAAACAATATTAAAATTATAATCTTAATTCTCAAATAATTATTAGTCATTAAAATAAAAGAAATCATTACTAAAATATTCCTAATACTGCCGGTTACTAAGATAAGTAAAAATAAATAAATCAAATGAGTCATGTAAACATAAGAATTCAAAACTTCTATTAAATAATTTTATAAAGATTATGAAAGTACTAATTTTATAACTCAGATAGTTTTTGATAGAACATTTAAATTCTGAAATCTCTTCTCAATTACATGTTATAAATTTAATTACCAAAATATGCAGTGGTCAATCACGGTTTTTTTAAATTAATTTTTCAAAATTTTTTTGTGTAATAACAGTATTAAAACTAATTCCTTATGAAAATATTTTTCATCTAGATCAGGGGTTCTTAACCGGTGGTCCATGGACCCCTAAGGGGTCCGTAGATGGTTACCCGGGGGCCCACGGACTGATTTGCGTTTTTTGTTTTTTTTTTTTCAAAAATACCCAAAATTAAATTTATGCATGAAATTATTTTATTTATTTTATGCATTTTAAATTTCAACCGTAAACTTTTTATTACTTTTTCTTATCATCTTGCTCGTGTTCCTCCTATCGATAGACAATTACGGGGTAAACCAGTCATTATTACAATACAAAAACTGTCCAATACAGTCCTAGACTTCAAGAAAATAATTCTATCGAAACAACAACAAACGCTCCCACTGAAGTCTAAACTCTAAAATTTTAATAAACTCAAAACCGTAAAATCTCTCTTATGTATCCACTATGTCAATAACTATGTACGTATGTAACTTAAAGTTTTTGTATTATCATTAAAAATTATTAAAATGAAAAACTTAATTGTTATTTTAAGGAGGGGGGGTCCGTGATTATACCTTTTACTTGAAAGGGGTCCATGATCTAAAAACGGTTAAGAACCTATGATCTAGATGAAGGTTTTAAGTTTCTCAAAATAAATGGTAGTCACTTAAGATATACCCACTGACTACTATTAATATTCAGAGAATAAAGAAAGAGAATATTTTAATTTTGATGTTTAAAATTTTAGCTTTTATCAATACTTTAAGATATAGTAATATGAGGAAATAAAATTTTCCTAATTTGGTACCGACATGGGTAAAATGGATCATAAATAATGGAGAATAATGGAGGCGTTCAGGATAGATTTTTACGATTTTTTTTCATTAATTATAAAATATTTAGAGAATAACGCTTAACTTAAATATAATTACCAACATTTTTAACTTAGATGCATTAAAAGTAAAAATAATGAAAGTAGGCTTAAGTTTCCTATATAAACTACTCAATAATTTGATTAACAATTCAATTGTTCATAGACCATAATTGATATTAAAATATCTTTATGTAAATTCAGATGTATTGAATTATTTTATTTGTCGTTAGCTAAAAACAACGTACTATTTAATTCCCTGATTAATCGAATGATGAAATTAGCTAATATGTATAGTATCAATTTGTGAATTATATGTATTATATATATATATTGTATAATATGTATATACAGAGGCGCCGAACTTACACTTTTGTAATGACTAATGTCATAGATGAAATAGGTGGGTGGTGTCCAAAGTATAATGATTTCAATAGTTAATTTGTTTAACACTTATGTAGTTAGTATAATTAGTTGAATATTAAAAGTAATTAAACTCTAAAATCAAAAGTATACTGATTTGCAAATTTCAGGTTTAAAATAAATATATTTTTTAGACTGTATTGTTTTGATTTACGAAATACGATAAGTACAGTAACATGATATAAAACTTGAAAAATAAGTATTCTTTATTTGTATTTGTGCAAAATTTAACTATGTAAGAAAAAAAAATGTTATGAATATTATAAAAAAAAAAATGAATGTTTTTAATTTAAAATTGTTCTAGTTGCATTATTACTATTAAATTTATTATATCTTGAACAATATAAATACTAAAATGCTAATAATATTAATAAACAACAATAAAATTAATAAAACACAACTAAATAAATAAACTACCCAAATCATTTGGTAAATCACCCATAGCAACAGTACCAAATTACAAATCATTATTATAAATTAATTCAAGAAAAAAGTGGGTAAAATGAAAAGAAAGTATGAAATTGGGTGGATGGTATATTAGCGAATCGCAATGTCATAAATGAATTTTTAGACATCGTCGCCTCTGTATATATATATATATATATATATATATAAGACATAAGAAACGATTATATCGTTATTAGGCTTTCAACCATATGAAATAAATAAATATAAGTTTTACATTGCTGAACTTTAAAAACTGATACAAAGATGAACATTTGAATATAAATTTCTTAATTTAGCATCGAGTTCTGGAATGAGCCAGATTGATGACATTTTTTCTAGACATTTCCTCTGTAGTAGTAAGTAGTAGTATAATTTGTATACTGTGTAAGATTTAACACAGGTACACAACGCGATGTTATGAAGTTAAAATAAGACCAAGAAAAAAAAAATTGCCGGAATGCATTATTCCTATAAATAAATAGGTAAATAAATAAATAAGTGTAAATATATATACGTATATTGTAAGTGTATGAGTGTGTCCTTATTATTGATGAATTAAATACTGCTAAGAAACCATGGTTTTTCAACTAAGTTATAAATCTCAAGATTCTTATTTATATAATTTTTGTGTATAAAACAAAAGGATGACATAATTCAAGGACATTCGCCACGTGATGTTTATCCGCATCATTGAACAGTGTAACTAAGTGACAATACTCAAGTTAATTGTTACTTTTTTTCTTTATAATCATTACCGAACCTAACCAAACGGATTATATGAATCATCATTATATGGTGTATTACAATGTTACATTATTTGGTACATACATTGGTATACTTGGTAGTGACAAATTTGTCAACAAATACTATATAAATTTAGAAACGATATTGTTTGTTTTAAAATTATTGTGAAAAATATTTAGAAGTGTAATAATATGGACAGCACAGAGCACCTGTATGATATATGAAACTTTTAGTATAGTCATTGATTATAGAATATTATTCTATAATCAATGGTATAGTCATGAATCATTGCAATTTGTTTTGTATTACCATGCAGCTAAATTTATTTCTTTATAATCAAGGAATGATTTTTATTTGATTTGAACTAATGTGCACAAAAATAAGTATAAAATACATACATATATTATATGTATATCAGAATCAAATATGATAAAAAAAAAAATCATTATGTGATGAAAAATGAAACATTTTCTTTTGATAAACATCAAGTTTTAAATTTTAAATAAAATACATTAAATGATAAATTATTTGATAAAAATAAAAGGAATTAATTTTAAACTGATGTTTAGTGTTGTAGTTTTCATTTAAAAAAAATTAATATTTAAACGTTAATAGTCTATTTGTTGTTTATTATGAAACATATTGACATCAAATAAAACAATATATCTAATTTTAACCTATCAGTTAATATTTTACGGGATGATTTTTCAACCCTGTAGGCTGTAATGCCCAAATTGTCATGTATTTTTACGTAAAATTAAAAAAAGATTTTATGTTTATATAATGAATCATTTTTTTATTATTTTACCTACGTTTTTTAATTTTCTTAAATATTAACGACTGTTTATAACAAAATAATATGAAAGAAAATATTTATTTTTTTTGACGGTTTGATACTTAAATTTGTATTATTAGATTTATTTATTTATTATATTATTATTACAAGTTAGGTTAAAAAAGGATTAGATTGACACGTTTATTAAATCGACACGTACATAAATATCGAGCATTGTTGTCTAAACCATTAATCATGTTTTTCGTGGTGCATGAGGTAGATTACGATGTACAGAAACATATTATTATATTATGTAATTCGAACAGTAATTTCAGTTAAACCATATATTAAACATAATTTCTTCATTTAATCTATGGTTGTATCGAAATGTTATAAACATATAAATATATAAGATTCATTTAAAAATATACGTTAGATAGTTGCTACTAGCTAGGAAATTGAATGGCCATTAAAAAAATCCGAGTCTAGTAGTTAAATAAGCGTATACAATGGTATCAACTTAGATAATATCATCATATTATGATGTCGAATGTTCGATATTTGTTGGCCGACATATATTTTAATATTGTTAATAGATTGGTTTAGAAAAACAACAAAATTAAGTAATGATATGACTAATACGTATGATTTATTTTTCATAAAAAATGTTTAATGTAATACATCATAGATTATATTTGATATTAAGTAAGAGTTTTAGCACATTACCGTGTATACTATTTTTATTGTGTTATCATAATGCAAAATAATAAAATACAATAATGTATTTCCAATGAATATATACATATACATATATTAGAAGGTACGTACAATTTTAAAATGTGTATAAATGTAATATATAATAAATTCCATTAACTAGTATTTGGAAAAATCGAAATACAAATTAAAAAAATATATATTATAATCAGCTCATTTGATAAATTATTTAGTAAAATTTGAACATAGGACTAGAAGTATATGTAAGTCATATTATGAGAGAACAACATGCATCGTTGTATACGCATTTCGTTGAGTATTTGACTATATTTAACATGTTATTTGACTATTGAGAAAAATGTATTTTCTTTTTTCTAATAGCATTTTCACGTGGATTGACTTATTAAATTATTACAGTCATGCTATATAGATAAGCCTACTTATCGCTGTATAATTTAATCATGTTGAGCGTCATAACCGCTGTTTTAATGTAGTAAGGACACTTCCGTTTCCATTTCTCTTCAATGTCCGGATGTAACGGGTGGTGGCGATGTATACCAAATGATTAATATGTTATGTCATCGACCATGGTGCGTCTCCACGTGTGTGCCGTTACTTAAAACGTCTACACGACATATTGTAGAAAAAAATCTCGTGTTATCTGATGACGAAGCCTCATTTACACAATTTTCTCGGTTGATAAACATACAGTATATCTACAAATAACATAAGTATTAACTTAGTTATCAATGTTCTGTTTTCATAAAGACAAAATACATGTTGTAAAATATTATAATCTCGTAATAAAAGATGGACTACGTCATAGAGTAATATGGACTACGTGATACTCTATTGTAATCATTCGTAATTATAAATACTCGTATTATTATAGTAATAATAATATTTAGTATACTATATAGCTATTGCTTATTATTATTTATATTTAAATTACGTTAACTATTATTTTACGTCCTTTTAATTAAAGTCAAATATCTTAATAGCAAGATTAAAAAAGTTTCTAAATAATTTTCTAAAATATCGGAAATGTAAAAAAAAATGCATGAAAGTACTTTAAACCTTGCAATTTGCATCTACCTATGTTATATTACATTTATGGCATTTTTGGAAATTCTTAACATGATAAGGCAGTATTAACTTTGTCTGCACATCATGTGATTCAATTTATATTATTTTATATATTTTATACTCTTCTAGTATTAACATTTGAATGAGTATTATTTTGAGGATGTTTTTGAATAATGAAAAGTTTAAATACGCGTAAGTTATTATTGCTTGGTCTCTTTTATTATGAAATAGGCTTATGATTTCAGTCATAGTATAACTTTCTTAAGCACCTATAGTTTTTGATTAAAATTGTGTATATGCGAACATATATAGATGCTAGAACATTTTTTTCCTATTTTCATTTGCAATTTCGATTTGATAATCTTATAAAATTGTATTTTGATAAAATTGATTTTAATTTATTTATACGAATAATAAAAAATTGAATCCATCGATTTCTAATCCTATATTTTGAGATTTGAAAATTTAATAAAGTAACGTTTACAACATTACCTGTATAATATATTATTATAATTATACTTAAAAAATCTTCACTTTTTGAATTGAATTTTCAATTTTGAAATATATATATAACACATTAAAATTTACTGATTCACTGTTGTGAAATATACAATTTTTAGGTTAATATTTAAAGTATGAACATAAAAAAACCAACCTAATGAAGTAATCTTATATATTAAAACAATTTATGAAAACTAAATCAGTCCGTCTGACCATTCTATCCGGCCGATTTCCTTCATTTTTTTTTTTTTATTGAAAGGTATTTAGACATAGATATGTCATCAATCATTGAAATGTACTCAACTCCCACCTTACTCGAGTTATACTCGAACGCGATTATTCCCTGTACATTTCTTATGGGACACATTCACTCAAGCAATTCAAATTCTCATAGCTTTTAATGAATAGATCTTGATCGTTTCACTCTCGGAACACTTAGTGCATTCAGTTCTTTTTCTTTGAGCTTTTAACTGCTTGAATTCGTTGAGTTTGAGGAAAGTTATGCGTGCACAATCAACTTTACCTTCAATTTTTTCAAGATTTTCCTTCACTCAAACCTCTATAACTTTTCTAACTACAGTCCATTTCACGAAAAGTGGCCCTTGATTGTGATGCGACTGGTGGACGTTTTGGCGCAGAGCCTCAAAAACTAGTGCGAAACAAAGCGTGGCAAATTTAAATTAAATACGTATTTGTACCTATATTATTATTAAAAAATAACCGGCCGTCTACCGGCAAATATTAAGAACCACTGCAGGATTTCAGAAATTTCACCACCTATTGCGCCATAGTCAAGGGCCACTTTTTGTGAAATGGACTGTAACGTAGGCTGTTGACACACGTCTAAGAACACTCAATGGATCAAGATCTTTCTTTTGAGCTATTAACTGCTTAAATTCGTTGAGTTCGAGGAAAGTTATGTGTGCACAATCAACTTTACTTTCAATTTTTTCCAAATACTTCATTCTCATTGGCTCTTACCCAGTGATATAACAACAAACAACTCACAAAAAATACTGTACTCTGATTGGCTCTCAGCTTTAGCCAATGAAATAAAAACAAGTAACTCATGCACAATAAAAACGCACAACTAATATTGTCTTGAAAGAAGTACTGTAAAATGATTTTATGTAATAATTATACACCCTTTCATACATATAGTCTATCCTAATGCTGTGGAACATAATTTATTTTGATAAACACTCTGTTATTTCGATATTTCTTTAAATTTTCGATATTATACTCATTTATTGATTTGTTAAAATTTGTTTATGTATTGATTCGATTGCACCTATACTTTTTATTATATAAATAATTTATCTATTGCGAATTTTCGCAAAGGGTATACTAGTAACATTTAAAAACCTAAGTTATTTTCAGTAAACGCTTTTTGTTACTTTTAGTTTTAACTACCTATTCAAAATATGTATTTGTTGAACAAATGGCAAAAATGTGAAATTGATAAAATTAAACAATAATTTAGTACCAACTCAGTATATTTTTAATATTAAAACTATTTAAAAAATTCTACTAATGGAAAATGATAAAATTTTACAACTAAACAAGTGTACCTATAGATAGCCGATACGTACATAACATATACATGTATTTTTTTATAAACTCGTTCAAAATGCATATTTATATCCAAAGTATATTACAAATCTTAAAAAATTGATGGATGGTTAAAATAATATGTGATTAATAAAATAAATATGGTTTTCCTAATATAAGATATAAAAACTGATTTCTATTTCATAAACGCTATAAAGGACACACGCAGAGCCTTAATGAAATTAGTGGCTCTGGGCTAAATTATTTTTGAGGGCCCTAATTTTACAAAAAAAGTATTTTTATAATTGTATGTCAATTTATATTTATTAGTTAAATAAGAAAAATATTTTTTCTCGGGCAGAAAATGTACATTACACAGTTAATTATTAAAAAATACAATTTAATTAAGTATTGAAATATAAAATATATGTCAATAACACAAAAATACAGACAAATGATTATTTCAAATTTTTTTTCTAGATTTACTTGATGCAAAAGTATCTAAAACGTCATCAAATGAGAGTTTTTCACATATTCCATTTTCAATTGACTTAATTGTTTATGCATTAACCTATCTTCAGTCTGTGTAGATCTAAGTTGATTTTTAATTAAAGCCAACTTTGAAAATGAACGTTCTGCTTCACAATTTCTCAACAGTATTGTCAGGTATAATCTCAATGCAATATATACATTTGGGAAAACACCAATAAGTTGTCGTTCATAAAGAAGTTTTGCTATAGTACCACAATTGTCAATATCTGAAGAAACTGTTTTGGTATAATGATAAAAATGAGATATATCTGTTTTCAAATTATCATCGAGATCGTTATGGTTAAACTGAATACAGTTATTTAATGAATCAATGCCTGGTTCTCTGTCAATTTTAAAGTCAACTTAAAATTTGAATTGAGAAAGAAAAAGATTATAAGAATTTAATCTTCTGTCAAGTTAAAAAATCAATTATAATAACACATATAATAACAATGTATTAAATAAATACGTGAAAATATGGTACAATATTTACAATGGAAAACGAAAAGATAACAAACACGATCACAGATATGATTTATATCTGTGAATGATAAACCAATATAAATATAGCTATTAAAAGACTGCAATTTCAAGTTTGTTACCTCTTATCTAAAACTATAAAATAGAACGGAATAAGACAACATATTGCGTGTTGTATGTACCTATCTAATTCAATGATATGGTTGTCACAGAAAATTATTTCAAATGATTAATATGAATGTATCTTTAAACAAATATTGATTAGATCATTTTTTTGATTGCTTATCTATAATTGTCCATATATTATTTTGAGGGGCCCTGGGCTATAGCCCACTTAGCCCCCCCCCCTTAATCCGGCTCTGGACACACGTCTAACATTTTTATAAGATAACTTTATGATGCTACTTTAATACATACTGTAATATAAAAAATTCGTTCGTTTTACATACGCAGCTATTACATTTGATGTCTACGGATGCGAATGGGAAAAAAACGCAGGTGCAAGTAATTTAATTTTTAAATTTTTAAAATTATACAGACGTCACACCGAAAGCATAATAAGGAAATACTGTATTGTAAATTTACTACACGTAATATCTCAATACCCCACTTAATATACCTATGTATGCATGTATACTATCAACTATGTGCGTGTTCCTGTATGTGTATATGTATACATTTTTTTATTCGTTATCCGTTTATCGTTTCAGTGATTAAAAAATCAAAATGCAAAGCATAGTTTACAGTATAAAACACAAACTACAGATGCATAATTTTATAAATAATAGGTAGTAGATATTACGTTTCGTTATATTGGTACAACAATGATGATTAAAAAATTCACTAAGTCTACATTAATATGTACTTAATATATTTGTAGAGAATAAATATCTACACTCGAAGTTCGAATAATTTTACAATAACACAACAACACACATTTGTACATTTGTTGTATAAATTTATTATGTATACATGTTATTTATTATATGTATAAATGTTCAAACAAAATAAAGCGTTGACAGAAATAATATTAAAAAAGCTGGTAAGTGAGATGATGGTGGTACAAGTTCGTCCTTCGTCCCTTCGGTCCTCGGACAAGATATTGGTGATGAATGTATTAAGTTTTAAAGAAATGATGACTCATTTCTTTGGTATAAAACGATTCTGAGCAAAACTTCAGTGTCATATAATATATTATTATTTAAATACTGTTTACGTATTTTACGGTTATTTGTATAATTTTTGGTGAGTTATAATAATTTATTGAAGTGTGTATAAAAAAAAATCCTGACTAACGATTTTTGAACTTTTGTTAGGATAATTAGGTAGGTATATGAGTAAGGTCATATTAAATTTTCAGAACTTTTTGTCAAATATTTGAAATTATATTACATAAAAACTTTCAAACAATTTGGTAAATTAAAAGTTCTATATTTAAGTCAAAAGTGCTATAATTGTTCTGAAAATGTTGTCCAATATAAAAAATTATGTATTTGATATTGGATAAAATTTTCAAGTTTCTATCTTCAATACTTTTTGATTTATGACTAAATACCTAAAATCTGAACAGTGAAAATCTCGTTTACGGCGGATTTTTACCAATTTTACCGTTTTTACTCAGTTTTTTGATCGTTATTCTTGATTACTGGAAAAACTATGGAGATTTTGGAAAAATGACCTTTCTAAAGTACCATCTCAGTTCAATTTCGAATCTAAAAAGTTGCTGAACGAAACTTTTGGACAAGGATTTCTATACGAAAAAGTGTTTACAGAAAAAAAAAATAAACATCATTGTAAAACCATAAGATCCTTCGCTTCACTCAGAATCTAAAATAATTTCTGATGTAGGTATCTATGTAAAGATACATATTTAAACTACTATGTTTATAATTTATAATTTAAAATCAGTGGTTAATTACTTCGTAACCCTCATGATATTAATTATTTGTTTGTTTTGTTTTAATATAAATATATTTTGAAATCAAAATGTAGTTAAAACTTAAACGCGCCAACCTTTATTTTCAGTAGATATTCTATTGATTTTAGATTAAAATTTGAATCAACTTATAAATTATATTATTAATATTATAATAAATTGATTATTTATATTAATAATTTATTTATACCTTAGTAACAAATACGGAATTTTCAAGTGAAATAAGGTAGAAAATTAGGTTTTTTTAAATTACACTATATCATTTTCAATTGTAATTATAATTTTCAATTTAAGTACAGTTATAATTAGTAAATTGTTGTCACTCTATCATTTACAACTGCTATAAACACTAACATTTTTCTTAATGACTAATATTTTATACATAACACCGTAATAATCTAATTAATATTTGTTTTGAAAAAATCTTTACATACTTACAGTCCATAACATTAAGTCTTTACACACAATCAAAAGGGTTACCATCGAAAATAGTATTAAAATATATAATATGTATATAAATAACACAAGATGATTCAACAATTGTATTACAGCAATTTTATCGTATAAATATTTAAAGTGTATATTATGAAAGTTTCTGTATACAGAAAAATCTAAAAAAATCTAATTAATTTATTGATTGAAAAATATTAATTGATGCAAAATTTTTATAGGTTTGAGAGCAATTTAAAGTTTTTAGAAAATGTACTGTGATCGCTGTGGTGTTTGAGGTAAATGTGCCGTGCGTTTGAACGTGCGGTCATATTTTAATACACTTAACATGGCGTACAATGCCGAAAAATTTAAAACCACTCTTATACCTAGAATTTTGTATTGATTTATGTGTTTCAACCACTAAAATTCACTAAAAAAGTATTATCACTATATATCTACTGACAAAATTCGATTTCCCATGCTCCCAATTGATTTTAGAAATTTAACCTCAAAACTACCTTTTGATGAATGTTAAAAATATGAAATTTGCTTATAATTTTAGATTTCCTTAAATAAAGAAGCCCATAATATACATTTTACTTTATTTTGAATATCTATATAATAAAGTTACTGTAACATAATTTCTGAATCACTCTGTATATATTTTTTAGTATTTCAGAAGAGAAGCTAATTTAAATACTATATAATTTTTACTCTCTTCTAACCTTCGAAATATTTAGGTATTACTAATACATTTTACGATGGTAAACTTTAACCTATAAGACAACATGATAAGATTAATAGTTGTGTTTTATTATTTTTAAACTAATGTATAATTTATCCATCCTATTTGAATGTTTATTATACACACGTTCATGAAAAGTATTTGATATAATCTGTCAGTATTTATCACTCACAATATTAGGCAACATATAATATTGATACAAAATAAACTAAGATTAATTTCTCGAACACTAAATAAACTATATGCGGGTGCCTAGAATTATTCGACAGTTGCAATTGAATCCTACATAATTCATACATTTTATTTAAATTATTTTTTCTCTGTACAATTTAAAACTCCAATATAACCATATTATTTATCGTAAAAAAATGTTTTTAAATATATGATTTAATAATATTTGAAAACCTAGTATACTCATTGTCATGTGTGGAAACTTCAATAAATTAAACATCTTAATTTGTCAATAATTGTCAGAACATTTTGTAAATCATTAAAAGTACTTTTATTTTTGGACCTATTTTTTTAATATTGGTTAGTATGCATTTCTACTAAATACTCGAATAGCTCCTTTTTTAACTAATTCAATAATCGTATAACTATAATGTAAGCACAGACCTAACTAACCTTAACCAGTAAGCACAGACGAACAGACAAATACAACGAGCAAATAAAAAAATAAAAATTTTGTGAAGTATACATTTTTTATGAATTTGGTTCAAAAAATACTTCATTGGAGTAATTCTTATGCCAAAAGTAATATAAGAATTGGAATTTAAACAAAACAATTAAAGTTGATTTTACATTCGAAAAAATAATATAATATATTTTGCATACGTCTAACATATAATATTATGTTTATAGAAAAGACCAATTGGCCTAACTGGTTTTATACTAAATTAAATATAAGTAAACAAATATGATGTTAAGATTCTTTTGCAAATTCATTTACACTATTTCTTTATTTAAGACATCAATTTTTTCCTTCTATTATAGTTACTCATATTTTGTGAATCCGAAAATTCAAAAATCAAATTTTAATTTTAAAGTAAAATTTAATTAATCTGTTATGTATACCTCAACTATGACTTGTCAGTTATCATCTATAAACATCATGTTATTTTAATATAAAATACTCATATTTAAGCATCAACAAATAAATCATATTGTCAATTGATATATATATATATATATATATATATACCTATACCTTCTTTGTGGATATGGTCAATGTCCTGCGCCCACGCCTCCCACCTAAATTGTTGATACTGCCTGTATGTTCAATTCTATTGACGTCAAATCGTAGACTCACAACAAATAATAATTACGTTGTGAATTATTTAAAATGCATATTGAATATATTACATATGAAATTAAAAATATCCAACAAATACATTATTTTATTTGGTGCTCTTAATATATATGACGTATTAAGGTACTACCACCTTTTGCCAGCTTCCTCATTTGATAAGAATCTGTTTAAATTATACAATTTGTATTGTTTGGCTAACCACAATCTTTATTGTAAATAGGGTTTTCACTAAATATTCGAAACATGATACACATATCCATCATACGTTTTCGTGTAATCGAATGCTTTTTACGCCTATAGAGAAATTATCATTTCTGTTTTAAAAGTATAACAATAGAATAAATAGCGAAACTATCAATAATGACGTGAATGCGATGTTTTAAGTTCTTACTAACCCTGACACACTTTCTACTTATTGGTACGGAAGTGACCATGGTTTAATAGCACTGCCATATAATATAATAATACTTAATAGATATAAACTAATTTAGTAAAATATTTAATATAATATTAAAATTATACACATTATTTGGGTGTGTAATTAAATATATTATATATATATATATATATATATATATATATAAAATATATTTAATAATAGTTTACACATAGGCATATCAGGCATCTAGATGAATACTATAGGTATTTAAGTTACTATCTGTAATTTTCCTTTACAAATTGTAATTATATTATAAAAACACTATACATATTAGTTTAGCAATTAAACTGAACTGTTAGTTTGCTGTAGTTAACATTTTAAAAGTTTGAATTTTGTGTTAATTTTTAATTATTTACTTACTTTAACATACTCATAACAATATACCATCAAATATGTTCTAGAAAAATTAACTATATAACTATAAAACAATCACAACACGCATATTTTTGTTAATACACTTTATTCTAATTACTCATATATTTTATAAAACTACTTTCTCTATGTAATAATAAAATTGCATAAAAAATTTTTGATGATATTATTAAAATCATCATTTTTTAAATATGTCATCATCGGCAAAGCAGAACGGATAGTAGAATTTTACTCATTACTGTGCTTTATACTAACATATTACATCAAAACAACGTCATAGATCGATAACCATTTTTTTACTCATATGTATACTATATAGTTGCAATTTGCAATTGATTATCACCATATTCACATTTTTAATGTTTTTTTTTTGTGTGTTATGGAATATTTAAATAGTGTTATACAATTAATCAGAAATAAAATATAAGGTAAATCAAATATTAAAATAAAATAAATTTATAACGATCGAATTATAATATAGTTTAAATAAACTATATTAATGAATTCTATTAATTGAATAATATTTATTTATAAAAAAATTAATTTTATTGCATTAATTTTAAAAATATCAATATTAAGTATTGTATATTAATCAAACATTATGTTTATTTTCACTTTGAATTTGTGAAACGATGTGTGATAAAAAAAAATTAATTATAAGTACGTGTACAAAAAAAAAAATCAATTACCCATAGTTTAACTAGAAAAAACTATATCATATAAACTATAAAATAGGCTAACTAAATAATCTTAACAATTGTATTCTATAATAAAATTTCAGATTCACCATGCTTCAGCAGATTCTCAAAAACATGTACGTTGATCCAGAGCTGCTGGCTGAATTAGATGAAGCGCAAAAACAAACTTTATTTTGTAGGATGCGTGAAGAGCAAGTGCGCCGTTGGAGAGAGTGGGATCATAACGAAGGCGACAAAGCCAAAAATCCAAAACGACAAAAAAGTAACATTAAGTATACATTATATTCATTATAAATTGATTAATTTTGTTGTTTTTATATTGTTAAGGTTCAAAAAAAGTTCAATGGATGTTGGATGTGAATGGTGAGCCTTGGACATGGATCATGGGTGAGCATAAAGATGATAAAACTATTGAACAAATAATTGAAGAGGAGGCTAGAGAAGCCGCAAGAATACAAGCGGAACGTGAGACTGAGCAATTGAGGTTTGTAATTAATTTATTATACAGTATTGAATAATAATAAATGTTTACAATTAAATTATATAATGAACGTTTTACTAAAAGAATATATTAGTATATTACTATATAAGAATACAATTAATGTTAATATCATATTTTGTATGCATATATTCCTTACTATTAGAATAACTTGCTATAAAAATATGTCTAATTACAATTAAAAATATATTATTTTACTGTATATGTATATGTATAGTTTCATAATTTTGAAATTGAATTAAAATATATGATTATTATTGTATTTATTAATTTAGTTTAATATTGTCTCTGTTAATTATTAAAACAAAAATGTAAGTTATTATCTATACGAATGTACCCAGGTACATTGATCAGTAATTAGTAAATTACTATATCCACATTTTTTTTTTTTTTATCTTTCTAGATTAAATGTTGAATCTGAACTGATGGCTATGTTAGAAAATAAAACAAAAACACAATTAAATCCACCAGAAAATAAACATTCACTTGACAGTGAAGTGATTTACTGTTCTGTAGAAGATCTGAAAACTAGAATTGCAAGAAAACCTTGTGTGATTTCACAACCAATACGCGGGGCATTGAAAGAACTGTCATTTAATAAAGTATTTAATTTATACTGTACTTCATAATAATAAAAATAAACCAAGTCCATCAATGAGTCTTACAATAATAAACAATATAATGTATGTGTTTGTGTATGTGTGTATATATAATATATATATATATATATATATATATATATATATATATATATATATATATATATATATATATATATATATATATATATAGCCCTTGTGTGTTTTCTATTACTACATATTCAACATATTTTATGTAATTTATGTACTTTATACATTACATAAATACATACAATGTAATATATATATATATATATATATATATATATATACTATTTATTGTATATACCATTATACCTATGGTGGAACCAATCACTTAATGAGCTCCTGAACATAGTTCATTGAACTGTTGTGCAGGTGTCTGAACGTGTGAAAAATTGGGAACAGAGAGTAATGGAAGAACGTACATCAGAAATTTATAAAATAATGAAAAATAAAAAAGAAGAAGAAGAGAGACAAGCTGAAGAAGCGGATAAAAAGCAAGACATAGTTTGGAGAGAACAAGGTAAATATAGTAAAAAAATTCAACAGAAAAGGGTGAGCTTAAACATTCGAGTCAAACATAAGCACGATTAGAGTAGATTACAGTTTTAAATGAAAAATTTAAGCCCCTCTTTATTGTTTAAAACCCTTTAAAAGCATTGTTTTACAGTGTTTATATTATTTCTAAGAGCACCTTATAAGATTAACCGACATTAATTTGGACTTTAATCACCCTCAAAATCTGAACCCCTATTTATGTCTACAATTTCAAATATAATACAATAATATTAGTATAAGTATATCTACTAATAAATAGATTTTATATTTCTAATTTCAAATAACATGAATAATATGAAACATATATAAAATAGAGGGATGTTTGTGCATGGACAGACTTCAAATTATGTGACCTATACGACTGTACTCACTCCTAATGCTAGAAATATATTACGTTAATAAACCATAGAAAATTGTTAATTATTTTTCAACTAAAATAAAATTTTAATAAAATAGCAAATACATACTGAATAGTGAAAAGTAATACATTTTAATTTTAGTGATATAATTTAACTTTTATTGTTATTTTACAGACTTTTAATGGTATACAAGGTACAAGCCATTTATAACACATTATCATGTATGTAGGTGGTAATAGGTATGAGAAAATGTAAGAAATTTTAATGTTTCATAAGATCATTAATGAATATATTCCACAAAACATTTTTACATTATTTTGCAATTAAACTAATGTTTTTTTTTTCATTTTTAAAATTTGGTTACATTTAGTGGTATATGAATATTTCTGTTTATTATATATTTATGATTAAAATTCAATAAAAAATAATTTTAACCATAAATTAATATTAAAATATACAAATAGATACCTAGATACATAAAATAATATTTATACACTATACACAAAAATATTTCAAGAATATTTCTCAAATAAATTAAAAATCAGCTTTATTGAATAAGTGTTACTTTCCTTTTAAAAATAATGTTTAGTTACCCTAACTTTCCATATATAGTATTGTTTCACTTTAAATAAGAATTAAAAAATAATTTGAACCTAATACAGTAATAGATATTTATCTTATGACTTAAATATATGTATATAAATGAATGGCTATAACTAAATTAATTAAATAGTTTATTTCAACAAGAATTTTTTTTGAGAAATACTGTTTAATCTTTAATATTATAATTAATTATAACTAGATGAATTTTTCGGATTGTTATACAAAAATAATTAAAATTTGTATTTATTTTCAGAACAAAAGGCTAAAGAAGCTGAATTACAAATGCGACAAATTGCACGTCAAGCTAGAGAAGCACATAGAAGATCACTATTAAGTACTGAAAAGTCTTTTAAGTAAGTATCAAATGAATAAATAGTATATAAAAAATACAAAGTAACTGAGTAGTAGTTGAAATGATATGATTATTTTAGTAGTATATTAGTGCCAAGTTCATCGAAACCAACTAGTAAAAAAGCAGTGATTGAATGGTTTAGAGCAAAAGAAATACCTAGAAGAGCTGGATTCGAACACGACAAAAATGCCATAGCGACTTGGTTTCACGGTATTTTTGCCTTAATTTAAGTAGTATTTAATAAACATTATATTAGTAACATTAATATTATTTAATACTTACAATAGGTCTTATAACCAGACAAGAAGCAGAAATTTTACTTAATGAAGAACCAGCAGGTAGTTTTTTAGTGCGATTATCTGAACGAATTTGGGGCTATGCTATCACGTACAAAGATTTTGACTGTTGCAAACATTATTTAGTAGATGCGTCTAATGGTCACTATCAATTTTTAGGTGCCAATCAAATATCTCACAATACATTGAGTAAGTTATTTAAAATTATTCAAAAGTTATTTAAAATGAAAAATCCAATTTTCATAAAAATAATATACCACTGTAATTTTAAAATAAAAATGCAAGTGTATATCATAAATATATAATCATTATTATTAAATTTTCATTTACCTAATAACTCAAACTTTATTTATGTAGAAAAATCAAAAAGTTCCTGGAATTAAAATTAAAATTTTGCACAATTTATTTTATTATCAATTTAAATCTCCTCAAAGTATCTTCATTTAGCACTTTTACAATAGTTCAACGTAACTGCTGGAAACAACGTCGATAACTCTCAATTATAATGACTTTAAGAAAAGCGATCATATTGAATTTGAATTCTTCTATTTATAAAAAATATTCTATGTTCAAAATTTAAGTCCAGAAATAGCTAAAAGTTATACAATGAAAAATCCAGTGAATACAGATTACAGAGGTTTGTAGAACTGAAAGCATTTTTTTTTATCGTCTAACATTTTGTGAACTACAAAAGATGTGTGAAACACAGCACTACAGTGGTATAAAAAAATCAACCATGTTTCCTGATTTTTTGACAAAATCTGTCTAGAAACTTTTAAAACTCCAATTAAATCAAACAAAAGTAATTGTACATCCATTCAGAATATATTCTATAATTTTTTCTTCATTTTTTGAAGTTAACGGATTACCACACTGTTCTTTTTGAAATAAGTTTTTCCTTTTTTGGAATGTTTAAATTAATAAATTGTTAACGGCTGTTTTTTTAATGCTTTACTACCGTGAAAAAAATATTCAAGCATTTATGCATCAATTTTTTCTAGTTAAAACTAAATAATATGTTGGTGAAAATTGTAATTAATTAAAACATGGTTAAAATTGCAACACTAACAAAAAGTGTAAATGTTATTTCTTATGGTACCTAGCGATAACGATGTATGTCACACTAATGAGTAATGAGTACCTAATAACGTTTTTATTATTTAAACCATATGATTACAATAGTCATATATTTGATAAGAATTGTTTTTTTCTAGAAATAAATTCCTAGAATTTTTCGATACTTCTACATATTGATAATATTTAATAATAAATTCAATTTAAATAGGCATTCATATGTATATGGTACATGTATCACATATTAGGTATATATGTATATTGTATATACTTAAACATTAAATGTTTAATACAAATAAACATTTATTTTAAGTATTCAGAAATAAATACAATTTTTTTTCTAGGTGAATTAATAAGCTATCATCGAAAAATGCCTATAACTAAGACTGGAGAAGAACTCTTAATAAAACCATGTAATCGTACTACAAATTTACCAACTCTAGTTTTTCAAGGTTTACTGAAAACATGAGTATCTAAAATCTTATGTAATGATAAACATAATTATTATCATTAATAATGATAACAATACATTTAAATATTTTTGAAAAAAATAAATATTACTTTTTCATAATAATAAAACTTTTAGAATCATAATATGTTTTGTCATAAATTATATCTTGTAAAATTTTATTGAATAAATAAAATACCTATGCTTACAAATCATTTATACATTTATGTATTTATTTATTTATGTATTTCAGAAGTAAAACCCAATGTTTCATATTTCTATATCTATTGAGTATAGAACCAATGCAACTAAATATAAATACACTTGATTTTAATACCTAAAATGGCTAAGATTATAAAAAAAGTACGTTCTTTGTTCCATGAGATATTCTTCGCTCCTGGGACAAGTTAATGGGGATGGGTGTATTGAGTAATCATTTCTTCAGTTAAACGATTCTGAGCACAGCTTCAGTTTGAAAAAAAAAATACCATATATATACATATATATATATATATATATATATATATATATATATATATATATATATATATATATATATATATATATATAACATTTTTGTTTAATTATTGGTATGTTTTTTTTCAAGCCTTTTTAAAAAGCTTTTTCGTTTCACAAATGAGTGTTTTTTTTTTTACCAAAAGATTCAAAACATGTTGTTTTATTTGTACTCAAAGTTTCATAATGATTGGGTGGATGAAAATTCTTGGATAAATATTTTTAAGCTGAAAATAAAATAAATTAATATAAAAACAGTCAGTTCCGTATAAGTCGTATAATATTTTTCTTAAACGCTTATAAAAAAAAATCCTGACCAACAATTTTGGAAATTTATTCAATACCGTTAGTCAAGTGTATGAATTTGATCATATGACATTTTCAAAAGTTTCTGTCAAATATTAAAAACTTTATTAGTTATGAACTTTAAAAAAACAAGATATTCTAAAAGTTTTATTTTTATCTCATAAGTTAAAATGTTTTTAACTTTCATATAATATGTAGCGAAATGCCGTTAATAGATGGTGCAAATTTCAAATTTCTAGCAACATTACTTTCCGAGTTATGACTAAATAATTAAAATCGATTTAGTAAAAGTGCGTTCCCCCCATAACAATTTTGAATGTATAAAATTACTATTATACCAACAAAATTTTAATAATCAAAATTTGATTTATTGTTATTCCTAAGTAGAAAAAACTAAATCTCCACAAAGATAATAACTACTAATTATTTGGTATCGGTATAGTTTACGCGGGTATAGGTTCATAGAAGAACGCAGCACATATTTTCATAATCGTGGCTTCAGTCTGTCATCGGTTAGATATACCTACTGCAGTAATGTACTGTATAATAACACCACTACATATCAGTGTTGTCAATATATATAATACATTTATACTAACAGAGGCGTAGCCACTGGGAATGTTTTGGGTATAAAAATACCCGCCTTCTTCTTTGGCCATAATTATGCCGATTATATATTTATACGTTGTGTTTAAAATATAGGAACAGTCATTTGGCGCAACAATTCGATCGTGGTAAAATCTATTGATACGACCCTGGGTTATATCACCCTGTGTAACACTAATATGCCACGATGTTCCTAGACTGAATCTGATGACTATTCGGCTTAGGGTGAAATTTCATTATTGGGAAGAACAAGTTAAAACAAAACTTATAACAAATGTCGTAACTGCTTTAGCTGAATGTAATGAAGACATATATACATCACACATCGATATACGGGCTTTTAATTGTTTTAGCTTTATTACCTGCAGTAATACTGCAACTAGTGAAAACTCGTTTTCAACCCTTCGGTGAATAAAGACCTATCTGAAGAGTACGATAAGTGAAAATGGACTTGACGGGTTAACAGTGGCGGACTGGGAGAAAAAAACAGCCCGGGAAAATCATAATTTTAGAGGCCCTCAGCATACTAACGGCCCCTTAAATATATATATATATATATATATAAATACATTTTTTTTTTGTAAATACAATTTAGCTTTTAAATATTTTAATTGATTATTATAAAACAAAATAAAATAACTATTGTATATTTGCATAAAGGTACTAAAGTAATCATTAATAGTAAATACTAATAAAATTTATATTTTATACTAGCACCGGCCCACCGGGAAATTTCCCGGTATCCCGGTCGTCCAGTCCACCACTGCGGGTTAATATTACTGAACATTCACCGTGACATAGAACTATAGAAGTATCCGTTGAAGAAGTTATAGGAAATATGGCAAGAAAGAGTCGGCCTGCATTAGACCGAAATACATTTCATTGTTAATTTTTAAATTATTATTATTTATAAAAAAGTATAAAAATTTATTTTAAATATATTTATATTTAATATATATTTGGAAGTTAAACGCATATTGTAATTTATTCTAATGCATAATGGCTACATTATAGGCAGTGCTCACAAGATATATTTTAGTATTAAATAAAAAACATCCCCTTAAAAAAAATCCTGGCTATGCCACTGGATACTAATAAGTACTGAATCAAAGTAGTCACAAGTCATATACGAAGAGCACCCTCTATCTACGACCATTCTACGTGTACGAAAGACCAGTCTATTAGTATGAGCACAGAATAGATAGATCTATTTAATTAAGTAGATAATTTAAAACATTTTTAAGAATTAAGATTTTTAAAACAACCTGTTCAAGTATCTAATAGACTAATTACATTTAAATTATTTGAATTTAAGGAGAAGAGTGGCTCAACCAGAGAACTATTGTACTTTCCCCAACTGTCATGGCAATCCTATGATTTTCGTCACTTACTTTTTTTTTTATTAAGAAAAGAACATCTACAATCCACACAATTTTTGTACATTAATTAGATTTGACAAAAAAAAGAAAAAGATATAAAATTGACGTCGAATAATATGGTTGGGAAGTTATCCATTGATAAAACGCAGCACGTGCGTTAGTTATTGACTATTGATGGTTAATGTAAAGGTCTATACGACCCTACACCATTTTCTTTTTAGTCTTCGACGGAGGTTACCTATCAGGTAATCTTTTACATGATCATTTTTTAATTAGTGGATTAGTGTGTGATTGGACTTTGTTATGAAATCTGGTGTAGTATGTTTTAGAGATTTGATTTAGGGTTTGAATTTTTTTAAACAACTCGCTCCTTCAATAGGCTTAACCAAAGAAGGTACTTTGCATCCTGTAGCAGTGGTGGCACCAACTTTTCATACATTGAGTCTCTATCCTCCAACAATATGTACATATATATATCTTGCATTTGATACTCTTATCTGGTCTTATCCGAGGACTGAAGGGGCGAAGGACGAACTTGTACCACCATCATCTCATTACCAGCTTTTTTTAAATTAAATAACCTAACTTTTTACTTCCTTTAAGATATAAAACGGTCCTCGGACAAGATATTGGTGATGAATGTATGAAGTTTTAAAGAAATGATGACTCATTTCTTTAGTATAAAACGATTCTGAGCAAAGCTTCAGTGTAATATAATATATTATTATTTAAATACTGTTTACGTATTTTACGGTTATTTGTATAATTTTTGGTGAGTTATAATAATTTATTAAAGTGTGTATAAAAAAAAATCCTGACTCTCGATTTTTGAATTTTTGTTAGGATAATTAGGTAGGTATATGAGTAGGTAAGGTCATATTAAATTTTCAGCACTTTTTGTCAAATATTTAAAATTATATTACATAAAAACTTTCAAACAATTTGGTAAATTAAAAGTTCTATATTTAAGTCAAAAGTGCTAAATTGTTCTGAAAATGTTGTCCAATATAAAAAAGTATGTATTTGATATTGGATAAAATTTTCAAGTTTCTAGCTTCAATACTTTTCGATTTATGACTAAATACCTAAAATCTGAACAGTGAAAATCTCGTTTACGGCGGATTTTTACCGATTTTACCGTTTTTACTCAGTTTTTCGATCGTTATTCTTGATTATTGTAAAAACTATGGAGATTTTGGAAAAATGACTTTTCAAAAGTACCATCTCAATTCAATTTCGAATCTAAAAAGTTGCTGGACGAAACTTTTGGACAAGGATTTCTATACGAAAAAGTGTTTACAGAAAAAAAAAAAATAAAAAAAAAATAAACATCATTGTAAAACCATAAGATCCTTCGCTTCACTCAGAATCTAAACAGAATAATTGGCAAGATAAATCAATAAAATTCAAAATTGACACTTGCCAGAAAAAATGTGTGTCCAACCCAGAGCCGAATCCAGGGGAAGCAAAGGAGACATCATCCCCCCCAAGCTACCCATAGTTATACACTAACACCCAAAATACCTAATTTCATTAATAGAATATTGAAAAATATTTTCACTTTTCACACTATACTGTTGGAGCGTGGTCGTATTTGCAGCATTAGTGCTCATAGCTCTCTCTCAATTGCACACATTCAGTCAAAATAATACTTTTGCTTCCCCCCTCCCCCCCATTGATTCCTGGATCCATCACTGTTCGAACCATAACTGAATCATTCGCTATGCAATGTTAAATTTATTAATTTATTCGCAATAAGTACCTAGTTTGGTTGGTAGAAACAGTCAATTCAGTTGTGGTTTTACGGAGGGGGTCCCAAAGGGGTATATCCTTGCACCCAAATATCATTAGCGCAAATAGTGTTTGATATTTTGGGGGATGCTCAGGTCAAACTATATACTCAATGTACTACACCAGTGGTTCCCAAACTGTGCTCCGCGGAGCCCTTTGGGCTCCGCAATGGTTTCCCAAGGGCTCCGTTCATTAGTAAACAAAAAATTAATATTTTGACATTTTTTAAATTACTTAAATCTCCAGTTCTTTTAAAACTATTGTTTCCTTAATTGTACGCTTCATAGAACACTGGCAAATGCAAATGAACGTTAAATATTTCTTGGGGCTCCACGAGAAACTTCTTCTTAAAAAAAGGCTCCAAGGCTGAAAAAGTTTGGGAACTGCTGCTCAATGTACTACACTATTATACTATACTAGTGTATATTTTAGCTTTTTGAGGGACTATATATAGTTGCGGGGAGCTGAGGCCCCAAGCCATCCTCTGTTTGCACCTATGACTAATTTATATATATATTTATAATATAATATATTTATTTTTTATATAATAGATATAAAAAATTGAAAACTAGATTTTGTATTAAAATAAAATACAATATTAATATCACATAATCATAATATTATAGTAAAAATGAAAACCCAAAAGTATAAAAATTATTTTGTATATTATGATAAATATACATTAAATGTATACTATTTGACTTTTTGATATAAAAATGATTCCTTAATTAAGTATCTAAATGAAATTGAGTAAATGAATTTATAACGGGTAGGTACATTTTTTTTCATGTTTAATGTTTTATAAAATAATAACAATGAACCCCCTCCAGAAAAATTCCAAAAACCGCCACTGAGTTAATTTATCAATCAATAACATCTAATAATGATAATTATATTTTCTTGTGGCCGAATTCACTGAAAACAATATTTTATTTTATCATTTAACTCAGCTTGAAGTTTTGATATGATAAACGTTAAAATGTCTACGTCAAGGCGTAAGGATTAAAAAAAATATTGTAGGAGTTAATAAAATAGGTTATAAAATATTATAAGGGATCAACAAGTTATTTTAAACATTTCTTATGGCCTAGGCACTTAGAGCGTTCAGCTATTATAAATGTCATTGGATTATTTTATCATATCTTCCCGTTTAACAGCTGCTACTTTTTACTGTCATTGTACCACAGAACATGGGATGTACTGCCCACGTCTAGTGTTAGCGTGGAGAAAACGTCGGTTGGGAACAGTGTCGTTCAGACAAAGTAGTCGGCTCACCGAATATCAGTAATGATAAATTATCCAATAATTGGCGATCGCGATGAGTTCAGCTCATTCACTCCGTAATTCACTCAGATTTTTTTATGAATAGTTTTGCCATTCAGTTAATTGCTAACTTTTAGTCGTTTACACTACGTTCGGAAGTTTTGTTTTTATTTAAATAAGTGTGAACTACCTTGTATTTGTGATTGATTTTGTAGTTGAAATTCGGAACAGGGCCAACGCCTAGTTTTTTTGATAAGCATAACATTCCGACATAATGGCAGCAATCCGTAAGAAACTTGTCATCGTTGGCGACGGTGCCTGCGGAAAGACTTGTCTATTAATTGTGTTTTCCAAAGATCAATTCCCAGAAGTATATGTACCGACCGTGTTTGAGAACTATGTAGCTGACATAGAAGTGGATGGTAAACAAGTCGAATTAGCGCTGTGGGATACAGCGGGTCAAGAAGATTATGATAGACTACGACCATTGTCATATCCGGACACGGACGTTATCCTTATGTGTTTCTCCATAGACTCGCCCGATTCGTTGGAGAACATCCCAGAGAAATGGACACCGGAGGTGAAACATTTCTGTCCAAATGTGCCAATTATATTGGTTGGTAACAAAAAAGACTTGCGTAATGATCCAAGTACTATTCGTGAGTTGAGCAAGATGAAACAAGAACCTGTGAAGCCAGAAGAAGGACGAGCAATGGCCGAAAAGATCAATGCATTTGCTTACTTGGAATGTTCAGCTAAGAGCAAAGAAGGAGTTCGTGAAGTTTTTGAAACATCAACTAGAGCTGCACTACAAGTAAAGAAAAAGAAGAAAGGCAAATGTTACTTGTTGTAAGTGATGTCATATTGAGAATATTAAAATCTACTTAGAAAATAAAATATATCATATTTTTATACAATTTTTCAAATTACCATGTCGTTTTAAGGATTTTCAGCATTTAAAACAAAGAAACCTGATTATTTAAATCATGGTGCAAGACAAAATATATCGTTTTATTTTTCTATAATAAACACTATAATTATAATCATGTATTCCTATTGTTTGCCAAATTATGTACAAAGCAAAACTGTTGGGGAGAATTTTTATCGGGTTATCACTAATCATAGTGCATTTTGTAACTTATTTTAACTTTATTTTTTATATTATAATAACTGTTCTGTAAAAATAAAGTTGAAACTACAAAATAATTGAAACATTTTAACAAGACTCATTTTTCGCTACCTTGAAAATAATTAATACAATATTTCTGTATCGTAAATATATATAAATATATATATATATATATATATACATTTTTTTTTTTTTGGACCTGTTGTGCCAGGAATCCAATGATGTATTCCTTAGCTTAGTTTTTTTTTTTTTTTTAAATATTATTACGTTTGTTCATTAACCAATATTTATATGCTTGTACTTTTTAAGAAATTTACTAATAAAAGTTTAGATTTTTAATTAAATTTATTTTTAATGCCCAGGATTTATTAGGTATCATTTAAAACTTGTGTTTGCAACGAGTCTTTACTGGGTATTCTATTGTTTCATGATTCAGATGCATAACTATGAAGACATCAGTAGTCTTCTGTAATCTACCTCTACGTGTGCATAATTTATACTCATTTGTTAATGACTAGGTAAATATGATTTTATATTTATGGTTTATTTAGAAATTCTTATGTTTACCTCTGTAAAATTAAACTAAGTTTTTCAAAGTCTTTAACCCAAATGACTCCACTATTCCTTCCATAGAAAACAAAGGACACAATTTCCTAGATAGCCCACTCCCAATGACACTTCCACCCAAACCGTTCACTCCAAATGGGGTAAAATCATTTATACAAAAATTTCCATTAGGTTAATCTCCTGGTCATGATTTGATAACAACCGAAATACCCCGCAGACTTCCAAACAAAACTATAGTACACATCACTCATATTTTTAACGCAATACTCCGACTCTCATATTTCCCGATTCAATGGAAACTCGCCAAAATTATTCTCTTCCCTAAACCAAACAAACCAATAGATAACCCCTCCTCATATTAGCCAATTAGTTTATTACCTTTGCAAAACTTTTAGAAAAACTATTATTAAACAGAATCTACCCAATCATCAAAGAAAAGAAACTAATTCCTGACACACAATTTGGTTTCAGAGACCGTTCACCAAATACACCGACTAGCCGATACTATTGCCTATTCTCAGGAAAATTAACAGTACACTTATGCAGTATTTCTTAGTGTTGCACAGGCCTTTGACAAGATCTAGCATCCCGGTCTTCTTTTTAAACTAAAATTGTTCCTACCTCCTCTTATTACCTTTTTTTTAAATCATACCTCAACGAACGCCACTTTGTCAGGTCAGGAACCAAATAATCTAGCATATCCCCAAATCCCCAATAAAAGCCAGTGTTCCTCAAGGTGCTGTCGTATCTCCATTTCTTTTTAATCTATACTCTGTAGACCAACCCACCAATCCGAATACTCAAATAGCCGAATATGCTGATGACAAAGCAATATATGCCACCCACACCAATCCTGACATAGTTTCATTTACCTCCAAAGCCACCTGAATGACCTATCATACTGGTTCTCCCTCTGGCGCGTCAAAATTAATGAAAACAAATTTGTACACACCACCTTTGCTCTCTGTCACAGAAAACTTCCTCCGGTACATATAAACAGAAAACCAATACCAAACTCCGACACAGCCAAATATCTAGGTCTAACCTTCAACAAACCTCTAACATGAGCTAAACACATTCACACAACAAAATTAAAATTAAATCAACGACTCTTTCAGACCTAGTCTCGGTAAATTCTCAAAATTATCCCTCAAAACCAAAATTCAAATCTATAATCTTCTTCTCAAGCCTATCTGGATCTACGGTATACCACTCTGGGGCACGGCAAAAATATCAAATAGGTACAAAAAAAATACAAGTGTTCTAATCAAAAGTCCTCCGACTCATAACCAATGCTCCTCAGTATATTTCTAACCACACACTTCATACAGATCTTCACATTCCTAAAGTCACTGATACAGCCAAGCTATATTACTCAAAATTTGGGAATCGCCTTCAAAATCACCCTAATCCCCATATTAAAAAGCTACTATCCATTTCCATCCCAGAAAATCCCACCAGAAGACTCAAATGACAATAGCCTCGTGACCTTATAAAGTAATCATAATATGAATACTTAAATACCTAAATAATTGTAAATTCAAGTCAAAGTTCCTTCACTTGACGGTTTCTTCTCAAGACATTCAAGCAATTGCACTTAATTTTAAAAAAAACATACATTATGCTTATTGTAATTTTTATAGTATAGATTGTATAAATTCTAGATTAAAAAAAAAAAACAGTTTTCCAAAACAAATATAACATGTTCATAATCTACAGTTTTTTAAGATGAGTACAGTGTTGTAAAGAATAGTTAAAAAAAATATTTTTACCAAAAATAACCATGATTAAAAAAAAGTACAATTTAAATTATTTTTTAAGTGAATATTGAAACATTTAAAACAAATTTTTTTTAAACCATTTCAATTTCAATGGTATATGCTCAACCTCAAAAGCAATGTTTAAATCAAACCAATTTGAAACACAGGTAATAAGGATAAGTATTTTAGGTAAAAACATTTGACCTATACTTTATTGTAGTTATATATTTATTACAATATTATTCAAGGCTATATAAGATATATATTGTTGAGTAATTCATGATATTTTTTATTATTATTCTCTGTTCCGTTTAATCCTTTCTTTCAATTTTATTAATTTAAAATTTCAATTTTGTTCCTATTGTAGTCTATACAGTATACGCACTTGTATATTATAATATATAAATTATACAATAATAATTTCTGAACCCTCTAAAAATTTTGTTCCAGTTAAAATCATTCTAACGGAAATTGTAGAAATTAGTTTGGTTAAAATCACTTTTTCTGGTATGAAATTGTATTATTGTTTGTTTTAATGTTTGAAATAAATTTAGTATTTTTCACTGAAGAGTTTACATTGTGTAAACATGTAATATAATGTAAGTAATAAAATATTGTTATTAATTTAGTATTTTAATTAAAGTTTATTGTTTTCACATTTACTTTGTAAATTAAAGGTTTAATCTTGGTATGTAATAATACGTAATACTGGTTAAATTAAGTACAAACGGTTATGAGTGCAAAGATAAGCCCAGTTTTAAAAAATACAACTACAATTTTAATTATTAATACGTCTATATATTTAATGTGATTAAGTAATTTCAATTATTTTATTTTATGATTTTTTCCTTAAAGGATATATTACATTTTTTTCTGAATAATTTAATTATTCAGTTATATATTTCCATAATTTAATCTAAATTTAAATAACAAATAGTTTCCTATTATAGATTAATTTTGTTAAATTTGTACAAACTACCTAGTGCCTCCAAAATATATTATAATTTTAAATTTTAAAAATCAAAAATTGTAATACAAATTATCTTTACAACTTAACCAAGGACATACCTAGTTGTTACTTATATAGTTATATACATATAGAAAATAATTAGAAGGTAACTTCTGTAGTTGTTTATCCATCATGATTAAATACTAGTTATGTATTATCTATCTGTGCTAATACCTATACCAATGTCTTTAATTGCAGTATTGATGGAACTTAAATAACAAGAATACTAACATAGATATATCAGTATCAATATAATTTTAATATTTCAACCATATAATTTTTGTGACTTATACATTTCAAACATTTTATTGATTATATAATAAATGTAATCAGAAGTAACTAAGAATTACTAGTTATTACTAACTAGTATATATAGGTATATATATATATATATATATATATATATATATATATATATATATATATATATATATATATATATATATATATATATATATTAGGGTGTTCCTTAATTTTCAAATTTAAATATTTTTTTGGCTCACCTCCTAAAAACGTGTGTATGCATATAAAAATGAATTACGAAAAATTTTGGGGCAATCAAACAAGGTTAACCCGTGTCGAATTGTTCCTAAAGTTTGAATTAATTCAGTTTTTGAATATTTATGAGAATTTGTTATATTTTTTTAAATATTTCGCAAACCGTTGAGTGAATCGAAATTATTTATATAATATGTTTTAAATAGAACAAAATTGTCTATAAATTATCTCTTAACAAGTTTTTAATACCGTCTACTGTTCATGAGATATATTGACTAAAATGTATAAAAATATCGTATTCTCAAAATTTTTACTGTTAAAATTAAAAATATTATAAATAATGATTATTATTCATTAGATATCAAAGAGTTTATATATTATAGTGGCTGGCAATTTTATAAATAACTTATTCTATCGTATGTTTATCGTTTAATAGATAAAGCTTAATCTTAATCACCAACAAAAGTCTAGTGACTTATTTAGTACGAATCGAATAGTCCAATACTTCAGAGTTCAGAGGTCAACCGGTGAAGAACAAGCAACCGCTGTATATAATGCTTTAGATCAGTGTTTCCCAACTTCTTTTACTCGCGGAACCTTTGCAGGAGCTTGAACTTTTTGTGGAACCCCCATATTTTTCTATAGTTGTAATGCTGACATAAGTTTTTTACACTTAAATGAGAGGATTGTCGGATACTTCCGGCACCAGGTTTTCGCGGAACCCTTGGCGCCGGCTCACGGAACCCTTAGGTTCCGCGGTACACCAGTTGGGAAACACTGCTTTAGATGAATGAACCGTTAAAATATTAGATATTTTTATTAATGCCGACAAACCATGATTTTTTTCAAGAACTTGGTGTAGGTAACTTTTTGTTCACAGCTTTCCCGTTCTGATCACCCAAAGTTTCAAACCTTCTTTTTATATCTTGAACTACTTTAATTGACTTGGACAATGGTATATTTTGCTGTTGTAAATTATCAATAGCTATGGTTAATTTAACAAAGTTTGATCTAATGTACGTAAGATTATTTTCTAAACCAGGTTTTACAATATAGTGTTGTGCATCTCTTATACTGATTGCTTCGTTTTTATCTAACATAAATACAATATGGTGTATAATCCTGAAATTCTCACAGTAATAAACCGCGGCATTAATCCAACTTCCCCGACGGGTGAGAATTGGTTCTGGAGGTAAACTTATGTTTGGCGCTTCTGTTTTAAATAGAAGTAAACGACTAGATGCTTTTCTGAAAATTGTTTTCACACTTGAAATGATTTTGTCGACAGTACTAAATTGGCCTCTGACTTCTTCCGCGACCCTGTGGAATCCATGAACTACACATGTTACGTGAATCATTTTTGAGTTAAACAATTTCAGAACTTCACCCGCTTTAACCATGTAAGGTGCAGCATCGGATAAAAACAAAAGCACATTATCATGGTGAATACCACCTGGCCATAGTATATTCATTGATTTATCAAATAGTTTACATATGGTAGAATGGTTAACTTTATCCAATTCATCAGAATTAAATTAATTATTACTTATATTCAAATATAGGTGTTACTTTGCATAGGTAAGTACAAAACAAAAAAAAGTACGTACGTCGTCCCACATGGCCACATAGATCATTTCTTTACTTAAACAATTTTGAGCAAAGCTTTAGAATTAAAATATACCGTTATTATATTTTACCATTTATATCTAATAATTTGTAAGTATTTTTTTCAAAATTATCTAAAGTTATTTTGTTAGGTTAGGTTAACATAACTGACATTTTGTTTAACCAAAAGATTCAAAACTTGTTCTATTTGTATTCAAAGTTTCATTATGATTGGAAGGACCTATTTCTTCAAATAAATATTTGAAGCTTAAGATTGACGTAAAAACCGTTTATTACATACAATTCGTATAATAATTTAGGTAGGTACCTACTTAAAAGCTTTCAAAAAAAAAAAATCCTGAACCACGATTTTTTTAGTACCGTTAGTTAAATGCATAAGTATGATTATATTACATTTTCAAAAGTATTTGTCAAATATTTAAAACTTAATTAGGAATAAACATAAAAAAGCCGATAAGATAATGGTGGTGGGAGTTCGTCCTTCGTCGCTCCGCTCCTCGGACAAGATTATGGTGATGAGTAGAGATACAGGAGTTGGGTGGGATACACGAGATGTATTGATAGATTAGGCATTATAGGATAGATTAGGACATTATTTTATATTATAAAAAAAAAAAACGATTCTGAACGAAGATGAATTGTCAGTGAATAATATGTTTATAGTAAATCGTAATTTAACGCCTGAAATTGAAATTTTAATACAATTTAATTAATTAATAACAATGAATTACCCTCGTATTTTTTACAATTATGGTAAGCCGAACTTATGGCCAACCTTGTATTAAAATTTCAATTGTTAGCTTCTAATAAAAAATTTTTTATGAATTTTTACCTACAAAATACATAGCAAATATACATGATTTTGACGAATTTTGTCAATATTAGCACTTATAAACGCTTATAAAAAAATGTTGTGCCTATGTATTTTTATAATTTTTGAATGGGAGTTAGAACAACTTATGTGGACCCTTCTACTAAATTTTCAAGTATTTCGTCAGAGCTACATTTTTTTTATCAACATTTATAAAAAAAAAATAAAAAAAATCGAATATTTCAAATGCCTATAAATTGATTAAAAATGAGTGAAATCTTTTGAAAATAAAATTATATAAAGAAAATGCCAATATAAACAACTGATAAAATTTTCAAGTTTCTACAACTTATCCTTTTGAAAAAAAAACAAATAGCAAAAATCGTTTGAGGCTAAACCGTTGTTTAACGTGTTTTTGTAAAAATTTAAATTTCAAACACTCATAAAATTTTTTTGTCTGAATCCGGTAGAGTTTTTTTTGCAGATAATTGAAGAAAAACTAATGAAAAACCTTGTACCAAATTTTCAAAACTTAGTTATAAAAGAAAAAAATTTTACGATTTTTCAACAACAAAATTATTTGCAAATTTTCGCAATTTTTACATATTTCGTATAAATTGGAACTTTGAGCACTTATAAAAAAAAATTGTGACTTACGATTTTGGATTTTTTTTTATCAGTTATGGAACAACTTATAAGAAACCTTGTATTAAATTTTCAAGATTTTCTGGCAAAAAAAAAAAATTTTATCGTTATTTTAAAAAAAAATACTTAAAAAAATTGAAAATTTCAATTGTCTATAATTAGCTCAATAAAAGTCAAAATACTTTGAAAATTTAACGGTGTATAGAGAACGCTAATCTAAACATTTGGTGAAAATTTCAAGTATTTACATCGATTAGTTTTTGAGTTATAGCAAAATAAAAAATTTGATTTTGTCGAAAACTGGTTTTGCGTAAAATATACCGTTTTTCCCTCATTTTTTAAGGGTTTTTCCCGGCGCGTTAAAAAAATATTGAAAATTTTTAACTTTTGACCCCCCAAAGTACCAACTAGATTCACTTTCCTTTCAGAAAAGTTGCTATATAAGGCAATCGAAGCATTTTTACTGCCCCAAATCGTGTCGACAGACACAAAAATAAATAAAAAAAAAAAAAAAAAAAAAAAAAAAAACACACATCATTGTAAAATCAATACATTCTTCACTCCGTTCAGAATCTAAAAACAAGGTATTTCAAAATTCTATTTTTAGACCAAAAGTGTTCAAATTTTTTCGAAACTTTTTTAACATTACTTTTGGATTTATGAAATATGACGTAATTACTAAAGTTGATTTAATGAAAATGTATACGGCGAATTTCACCGTTTTTACTCGGTTTGTTCGGCTGTTTTTCCCCACGCCTAGAAAAACCATCAATAAAATAGAAAAATGATTAGCAGTAGGTACCATCTAGATCAAATTTCTAATCTATAGAGTTGTTGGGTGAAACTTTTGGAAAATTATTTCCACCCGAAAAAGTGTTAAAAGAAAAACAATAAACATCACTGTAAAACCATAAGATCTTTCGCTTCACTCAGAATCTAAAATAATAACTGATCTTTGAAAAATGCTTTATGAAATAAGTTGGATGAGTAAATAAAGAAATAATAAAGCAGGCTACAGCTTTATATTTGTATACCAATTATTTTGATAACTTGTATTAAATTCAGATGATAATTTTTTTTACACATATTATGTATTTGATACTACAATGATATTATCACTTGTATTGACGTATTGTACTTGAAGTAATTTTATAAGTATTTAAAATAATTTAAACCATCCAATTAAATTGACAATGCTGAAATATGCATAAAATTCAAGTTTTATATATATTTAAGAGTAATATATTATTACATGTTAATATTTATTGTAAAGATATAATTTATATAAATAATTAATTTGGTGTTGAAGATACAATTTTGAATTTTTTTTTTTTTAATATATCATTTATAAAATCTACATATACACTAAATACTAATCCAGGGGGAATTACATTCCCCCAATAAAATACACCCTGACCTACAAATGGTATTTTTAATATAATATTGAAGATAATAAATAGACGAAAAAAAAAGTTCATCGCCATTACCAGTTGAACATAGCCAGTAGCCACATAGGTATTCGAAAAGTGACAAATTTAGATTACGTCTTGATTAAAAGATTCTTTAGAGTAAGCCCGGCCTCTGATTATACAAGTACTTGAACATAATTTATACGAGCAAGTAATGACTACAGACTAAAGAGAATTCATATTAAGTAGATATAAACTATTTATTTACATGGTTTATAATACAAATGAGTAATAATAATAATAAAATTTAAATGCGCACCAACTTGATGATATTTTTTTCAAATACAATGGTGAATGAAAAAAACAATACATTAACTTTCAAAAATAGTCAGGTGCAAATTTTCAAAGTATTGTATATGCACGGACAACCCAGGATTACGCAGGTAAGAAATTTAATAATTATTGATATGCTTATTGTATTGTATTTTTAACAATAAAAAAAAAAATCAATTATACGCGTACTTTGCTCATTGGACAATGTAATAGGGATAGGTGTATTGAATTGTAAAGAAATAATAGATCAATTCTTTAATCAAACGATTTTGAGCAAATCTTAAGAATTAAAATAAACCGTTAATATATTTTGCCATTTTTCGTCTAATAGTCAGTAGGTTTTTTCATTATTTAAAGTTTTATTGTTGAACCAAAAGATTCAAAAATAATTGTTCTATCTGGGTTTAAAGTTTCATTGTGATTGAATAGACCTATCTCTTCAAATACATATTTGAAGTCGAAAATTGACATGAAAACAACTTGTGGCTCAGCAAAAGGAACCCCATACCTTGGGTGAAACATTAATTAAGCCTAGCATACTTAAAGCTGTTGAAATAGTACTTGGTGAAGAAAGCAAAAGGAAAATAGCTCAAATATTTCTTTCAGATAATACAGTGAAACGACGTCTAGATGAATTAGTTTTTGACATTAAAAATCAGTTGATTCATAAATTAAAACATTCTGTATTCTTTGCAATCCAATGTGACGAATCAACTAATGTGGCCAATTGTTGCCAGCTATTAGTTTACTGCCGTTTTATAAATGAACAGTCCATTGCAGAAGTTGTTCTATTTTCCCAGGCTTTAAATTCCACCTGAAAAGACGGCAACGTTTTGTCTGCCATTTACATATTTTTTGATCAGAATGGTTTGTCTTGGAAAAATGTTGTATGTGTCTGTACAGACGGTGATCCTGCATTCTGCAATGCTAGGGTCAAGATCGGGTTTTGTAAGCCTAGCAAAGGATAAAAACCAGGCCCGTATACAGGGGGGGGGGGGGTTTAGGGGTTCAAACTCCCCCCGAAATATAATATAATATAATATAACAAAAACTAACTACACACGTCTTAATGTTTAAATGTATAATTGTACAATTATTAGTTATGTATTTTTAATTCATGTATTAAAAATATTTTAACTCCCCCCCCCCGCCCCCCTCCCCCGAAAATTGATCCTGGATACGTGCTTGATAAAAATCCGTCAATAATTGGTTCTCATTGTGTAATACACCGACAAGCTTTAGTTGCAAAAACGTCTGAACTTAAAAATGTACTTGAAGTATGTATACAAATTGTTAACGCCATCAAAAGCAGTGCACTTAACTCGCGTCTTTTTAAGATTCTTTGTTCAGAGCTCTCCGCGGAATATTCTGTTTTATTATTCCATACAGAGATTCGTTGGTTATCCAAAGGGAATATGTTTGAACGTTTGTACGAGTTAAAATCTGAAGTGGAAATTATGCTTTTACAATTAGGAAAAGACAATCTTCGTGAGAATTTTACCGATGAAAAATTCACATTCTACTTTGCGTACCTAGTGGATATTTTTGAAACTATTAATAACCTAAATCTCAAATTACAAGGGAGGAATACGAATATTATAACCACCAAAGATTCTATCAGCTCATTTCTAGAAAAGATACAGCTGTGGAAACGCCGAGTAAACAAAAAGACTCCTAATTTTTCGTCTTTCCGTCGATTGAACGAACTTATCTCTGATGAGGAAGAATCTATTTGTCTTGCCGGATTGAAAAATATAGTGATTGAACATCTTGACTGTTTGATTGATGAATTCATGCGATATTTTCCGGATTTTTCTAACGAAAGTTGGAAATATACGCTAACAAGTTGTCCATTCAGTGCTAACGTAGACACATTGCCGGATACATTTCAAGAACAGGCAGTCGAGCTGAAGAACGATTCACGCGCAAAAATTGATTTTAACAGCGGCAGCTCTTTGGAAGAGTTTTGGGTAAAATACCAACCCATTTATCCTGAAATTTCAAATGAAGCCTTACAAGTCCTTGTACAATTTTCATCGACTTATTTATGTGAATCTGGGTTCTCCAGCTTGGTGGTTATAAAAACCAAACATAGGAATCGATTGGATGTCGAATCTGACTTGAGGTGTTCTTTATCAAACATCGAGCCGAACTTTAAAAAATTGTCCAAAGAAAAGTGTTGTCAGCCTTCACATTAAATGTTAATTTCATTATACATTCTATTATTTATATTTTTTACTAATTTATTATAATAATTACTCACGTAAATTGATAATTCCACTATATTATTTTCAATTATTTATATTTTATAATTACTATCATCAATAAAAAAAGTAGTCTTTCCGAATATTATATAGTTTATTTGTAAAATGTGGAGTAAACAAAAAAATTTATAATTTTTTCAATTTATAGGTGGGGGCGCGAGATTTTTGAAAATTTACAAAGGGGGCGTAGAATAAATAAGGTTGGGAACCACTGCCCTATAGGGTATTCTTCGCTCCTTGAAAAATGTTATGGGAATGGATGTAAGTAATTTTAAAGAAATAGTAAACAATTTTTTTAGTTAAACGATTCTGAGCAAAGCTTGAGAATTAAAATACACCGTTAATATATTTTACCATTTTTCATCTAATTGTCGGTAGGTTTTTTTTCAATATTATCTAGTTTTCTTGTTTGACAAAGAAAACATTTTTTTTAACCAAAAGACTCAAAAACCTGTTGTTGTATATTCAACGTTTCATTATAATTGGTTACACAAACTTTTCTCCAAATAAATATTTAAAGTTGGAATTTGACGTAAAACCAGTTAATTACGTAAAAATCGTATTTAATTTACTTAAACGCTTATAAAAAAAAATTCTGAGACGCAATTTTTGAAATTGTTTTGGTATCGTTATTTTAATATTAGTACAGTCATATTAAATTTTCAGAACTTTTAGTCGAATATTAAAAGCTTTATTAGAAATAAACTTATTTTCAAAATTCTATTATTAGCCCAAAAGTTATTAATTTTTATATAAATCTTTCGTAAAGTATGTTACATCATGTCAATTATATATTGTAAAAATTTCTTGCAACGTTATTTTACGAGTTATGATTAAATAAAGGTGTTGTTTTTTTTTTTCTGTCAACACTTTTGGGTATTAATAACTAATAATGTTTCAAAAGTTTCATCCAGCAATTTAAATAAGGATCTACAGATCAGAAATTGCATGCTGATTATACTAAAAATCGGTTAATTTCCTCTCCTCTCAATATTTTTTTTCTAGAACTGAGGAGAAACTGCCAAAAACCGAATAAAAACTGTAAAATTTGTCGTATACAACACTTACTAAATCGATTTTAGTTACTTAATCATAACTCGGAATGCAAAAAAAACTTGAAATTTTCACTATGCATTAATGACACATTAATATATACTTTACGAACGTTAAAAAAATTCTTATTTTTCGTTTTTTGGTTGATAATCATCAAATTGATGTCCATATTAGGTAAACTACCCCGACGACCATTGAATTGGCTCCCAAAAAACGTGATATTAAATTGACTATCAATATAATTTTCAAAAAGTATTTCTCGTATACAAATTGTATACAAATTGAAAAAGTACGTGACTTTAATATACTTAGTGACATAATCAGGGCCGATTTACTAGACAAATTATGAAATCGTTAAATCAATAATGCGTTTCGCGGTTAGTGGTCATAACCATATTATATTTTATATACGATATACCTATATAAAAAAATAAATAACTATTTGACTTAAGTCGTAAAACACAGTAGGTACTCGTACTCGTCCTTCGTTGTTTACATTTGTACATTTTTTTATTACTATTATAAGAGAAAATATTTATAATCTATCGGTATATTAAGTAAATATGGTGACTAAATTTGATTAAAATAGCTTTTATATATTAGTTATAATAGAAAGATTTTTCAAAAAAGAAAATAACTACAAATTATTTAAGAAAAATTGATAACTTAATAGTTAATAACAAGAAAATAAAATAATGCTCAAAAAGTAAACAAACAAAAGAATCAAACTTATTTAAAAATAAATAATAGTCGATTAATCGATAATATTGACAAAAGGAGCGTCTCATCAAATATTTTTTTTATTTAATTTATAAAACAATATCACATATACCGACAGTGGCGTTACGAACATATTTTTCGAGGCAGTTGCCCCAAAATATTTTCGGTGGGTGGTAATATTTTGTCTGGCTGTTAAATTATTTTCTGAAGAAACAAGTAACTATTGTCTTGTAAGATTATTTTGACACAATTTATATTGTAAAATTGTATCAATATTTATGTTCTAGAAAAAAACAATATGTTAAGGCATATTTTAAAATTGTATGTGTGTGGGTGGATGGGTAGCTTTGATGTTTGCCTCTATAGGTAAAATGTTCGTGACGCCACAGTATACCGATACATACGTAGATTCACATGTAAATGGAAAAATAGCATGTTGAAGTGAAGGGTTTATCAAAATTCTCAAAAATTTTCAACTAAACAAAAAATGTTTTTAATCAAAAATATTGAAAAATTGAATTCTACATAGATTTACCGCTAAAATATTTTAAACAAACCGAACTATATTATCATAGAACATATTATTATATGTAATTAAATTTGAGGTTATGTTTGCTTACTCTACATAAAAAAAAAATAGGTAAACATTGATATCTGATAAATTTTGTTTATTTTTTTATTTTTTATTTAGTTTTAATTAAATTGTTTCTCATTTTCCTTAGAAACAGCAAGCAAATTACACTTGTTGGACGTCAAATTTTGATAATTTTTCAGTAAGTTTTGAATTGTACTTAATGTAGAGTAATAATGACGATGGTTTTTCTTACCAATATGCCAATTTGTTAGTATCGTGTATGTGTGTAGTGAATGTATGTATGAGTGTGTGTGTATGTGTATGTGTGTGTGTATGTAGTGTATGTGTACATATAAGTTTGATTTATTTATGTTTTATTTTAATATATATATATAATTTTTTTATATGTAGAATATTTTAATTTTAAACAGTATTTCATTTCCTTTTAGACTATGGCTGCTATTAGAAAAAAACTTGTTATTGTCGGCGATGGTGCTTGCGGAAAGACTTGTCTTTTAATTGTGTTTTCCAAAGATCAATTCCCAGAAGTATATGTACCGACCGTGTTTGAAAACTATGTAGCTGACATAGAAGTGGATGGTAAACAAGTCGAATTAGCGCTGTGGGATACAGCTGGTCAAGAAGATTATGATAGATTACGACCATTGTCCTATCCGGACACGGACGTTATCCTTATGTGTTTCTCCATAGACTCGCCCGATTCGTTGGAGAACATCCCAGAGAAATGGACACCGGAGGTGAAACATTTCTGTCCAAATGTGCCAATTATATTGGTTGGCAACAAAAAAGACTTGCGTAACGATCCAAATACAATTCGTGAGTTGAGCAAAATGAAACAAGAACCTGTGAGACCAGAAGAAGGACGAGCTATGGCTGAAAAAATAAATGCATTTGCTTATTTGGAATGTTCAGCTAAAAGTAAGGAGGGTGTACGTGAAGTGTTTGAAACTTCAACTAGAGCTGCTTTACAGGTTAAAAAGAAAAAGAAGGGCCGATGTCGTCTGCTTTAAATAACTGAAAAACAAAAAAAAAAATAAATAACGATAATTGCCATGGTTTTTTTAATTTAAGTTTTATTCTCGCGTTTCAGTCTTCCGGGTTTTTGCCAAGAATATTTCAATAAAACTTATTGAAGTTTAACTATCAGGTTTTGTTTTGTTTTATAATGTTGAAGGGAATAAGTTTACTTCAAGATTGTTAATTTTAATTTGAATGTATAAAAATCATATTACTTTATATTAAGATATTTATGTAAAATATTCTCTTTGACAATTTTTGCCCCTGCATTAATTCCCCATGACTGTATAAACCTTTGAGGATTATCAAAATGAACACCAAATATTTATTAAGGAATTAACCCGAAATGAAATATTTATCTAACAATCATTATATGGGTTGGAAACTTACATTTTTGTAGAATTAGATTTAATGTTAGGATAGCTGATATGATCGATTGATACAAAATCAAATGTAATAGTTATAGGATTGGCCTTAGGTGTTCCTAATTCAAATTATATCTTTAGTACTTTTATATTCATTATACAAGAATTGGAAGGCAAGGTGCATTTTTTTCAGTTGGTATTACATAACTATGGACACTAATTTATACATTGTTTGTTATTTTAAAATAAATTTCAGTATTCCTTATTGTATTTTGACAGTAATTTTTTTCTTTAATACATTTACTGTCTTTTTTTTACCATTATTAAAAAATGTATTTCAATATAAATGATATTAATATATATCAAATGATGCTTCATCACATAGTTGTTAGTTGTAATGCTTTTTTGATATTATTATTTAAGTTTATGAATTTAAAATTTAGTTGCTTTCATTTATAATTAAAATTAAAATCCGGTGTTCTTTTATTTTTTAAATGTAATTATAGTAAAATAGTATTTTATTATGGCAAGAAATTACCATTAACTAAAATATTTTGTTTAAATTGTTATTTTTCAAAGTCAAACTATAACATTCAGTGCTGAATTGTAAATTGTGATACCTAAAGCATTGTATAGTGAATTAAAAATTTTTCTTGTTAACTATATAAATCTAATTGTTCTGAGCTTTAAAGGCTTTAAGGTATTTGTAATTTTCATAAATAATTTAATATGAATTAGTTAAGTACATTCTTTAAAAGCAAAGTTGTTTTTTTTAATCATATTTGGTTTGGACGTTATATTTTTGATCAAATTAATATTTTTAGGTGGAAAAATGTTAGTTGCTTTCACTTATACACTATCAAACGTTTGATGTTAATATCCATTTTGAAAGTCTTAATTTATTATGTTCAATAAATTGTTCACTAATCCATAGCTTACTATATCTTATTCCCTAATTTTGAGTTTTTATTATATATTTATTTTTGTACAGTTAATATTCAATATTTTACACACATAATATACATGTATTATATATATGACGTATTCAAACTTTGGAACTTGATTAATATTATGTCTGAGTTCAACATTTCTGTTTAGGAAATACTTAATATGTGGCAGATTCTAGCACAATACATTTTATTTTGTTACTATTTATTTTTTTGATAATTAACTTTTAGTAATTATAACATTTGGTTTACGTAATATTTCCTAATAAATATTGCAATGAAAAATTATCAATGGCTGATATAAAATAATATTTTTGTAACTGCTATATTTGCTTTTTAGTGGTATATTATGTATTATTTTATTATTTTATTTTATTAAATCATACATTTTTTTATTTATTATTATTATTTTTATTTATTTTAAATATGTTTTAAAATTTTTTTTGTGTATTTCGATCAAATAAATATGCATTTATTTTATAAATTAACGACAGCTTATATTTTATAACTCAATTTATTTTTATGGTTTTAAATTTCAATTATAATGTATATTTAAACCAATATGAATAGCTTATAAATATTGTACTTGTTTACTTAATATTAATTATTATTATTTTTTATACTTTCAATAAAATGTTATCATTCAGACATTGAAGTCTATTCCGTTGTTGCAAAATTGTTTAGTGCTTTTGTTAACTACCTAATATCTTCATCAAATAAACATTTTATCGTTAAAAACCATTTATTCAATTGGTTTATATGTGTTTCTTTTATTTTACCTAACCAACTGTTAGAAGAAATTAAAGTAACATATTGTCTTTATAAATGGATTTTTGTTTTTTCTTATTACTTTTTTTAAATTACAAATGACTTGTTACGATATCAAAACGGAGTTTTTTAAAACATGATATCATTGCGAGCTATAAACAGTGATGATCATATCGATGGATTTTATTAATAGAATATTAATATAAATCCTTGCCTACAATTATTATTGTTATAATTATTATTCTAAATTTCATGATTTTTTTTCTTTATTGTTTACGGATAAGTTATTTATATTTATAAGTATTTCCGCAAGTTCAAGTGTTAGGTATTTTTTTTAAATATATTTAAGTTTGAATATTGAGTAAAAGTTATTACTTTTGAAAATAATTATATTCAATCAGTAAAATCAGGTTTCTTATATTTTATCATAGAAGAATATTGATACTACATACTTAAAAAAAAAAAATTAATATATTATACATGATAAATATCTTGGTAAGTTTTCAACTCTCAAATAATTCAAATTTCAAAATCAACAAATAATATAATATTGAATATAATAATACAACAATTCTTAGATTATTTTTACAATACTATTTTATAAGTTTATAAATTATTATACTAAAAACTTTAAATTGTTCTTCAGTACCAAAGCATATATTATATTTTATAATTATTTTAATGTAAATTTGTTACTTTTATCAGACTATTTCTTAAATTTTGTTCACATTGGTAAAGTCGCTTTAAATTTTCTTAAAATTATCTTTTTTACAAATATAATGATAAATTAAAA
This sequence comes from Therioaphis trifolii, assembly GCA_027580255.1. Classification (NCBI taxonomy): domain Eukaryota; kingdom Metazoa; phylum Arthropoda; class Insecta; order Hemiptera; family Aphididae; genus Therioaphis; species Therioaphis trifolii. The sequence continues at coordinate 77,435,684 of CM050404.1, read as the reverse complement.
CATTAAATATATATTTCAAATAAAATTTGAAGTTAAATGACTCCAATTTAATATGTGCTTATCTAGTTAAATGGTTATTAACAAAATATAAATTAAAGAACAAGAAAACAGCTAATAACAAAATCAATAAATATTTTAAAATTCAATTCTTAATAAAATTTGAATTTTACAGAAAAAAATAAGAATCACAATAAACACACATACACACATAGGTACACAATTATAGGAGATGGTAAAAAGTAAACATTTTCAGGCATAACATTACTTAAGGCAAGTTAATGGGCAATCATGCCCACACATAACTTATGACTAATAATCAGTCCTTACATAATTGAACTGACCAACCTAAAGCTAAACGATCAAATCCACAAGAAAACAAATTTGCAAATGGATTATCTTCACTCCATGCAACTGCTGTTACCATACGTCTATGTCTCTAAAAAATTAACACATAATACAAGTATTAAATTATTGGCTCTGTTAACATAATAATATTTTTATATTACTATTTAAAATTTAGTATAATATTAAAGTACAATAGATATACCGATAGTATTTGATAATATTATATATTATTAGGGGAAAAAAGTTGGATTGTTAGAAATGATTAGAGTATTATGATTATATTGTTCAATCATCATCTTAAGAATACTATGTATTAAACCAATAAATAATAATGAATAAATATAGGTATATTAATCTGATCTATTAAATACAATAGGATATACAAGGACTTGGATGTTACTTAGTTTGCAAATTGAACTTTTTTTTAAATTTTAAAGCAATTACAATAATAGTTTCCTTAATTAACAAAAAATATAATTATATTTCTAAATTTAAAAATTACATTATAATTTAATAATTCAAAACTTATTGAAAGTTGTTTTAAGGGCTGTATGTAAACTGCGGCAAAATTAACCTTTTTCTAAAAGTTGATATGTAAACTGCGGCAAAAAAAAATTTTACATTATACAAACTGCGACAAAACCGATAAGATACATTATACAAACTGTGGCAATTTGTTTTATATACCTTCTATATACCTATACTATATTATAGTACCTAAATCATATATACCTAGCTATGTGTACCTATGTACGTATATAATTTAATTAATTATTATGTGATGTTGCGTCTTGCACAGATATTGGTAAGGTAAATCCAAATGTATTTTTAAGTTTTAACGAAGCATATCGGTAATATCGGTTCCTTCACTTTTGATAATACTAGTTAGTATCTACTTACAAGTGCTAAATGTTAGTAGAGTTAAAAGTTTAATATTTATTCAATGTGATGGAATTTACAACAATGATTAGCCAGAATGGCAAACAATTAACAGTGTTAGACAATTTTAAATTCAAATTTAAATATGAATCTAAAATAAGTGGTTATAAAACGAGGGAATGCACTGATAAATCATGCAAGGCCAAATTGGTGTTCAACAAGGAAAAAACTCTAATACAAGAAAAATCAGTTTTGGATCATACTCATGAAGGTAGTACATACAGAAGGTATATAAAACAAAATGCCGCAGTTTGTATGATGTATCTTATCGGTTTTGTTGCAGTTTGTATAATGTAAAATTTTTTTTTGTCGCAGTTTACATATCAACTTTTAGAAAAAGGTTAATTTTGCTGCAGTTTACCATCTCCCGTTTTCAGTGTTAGACGAAGAAATTAAATCAGTTCCCATATACATAAAATATTAACATTAACGAAACACAACATTTTACAAATTAATGTTTGATATTTATTAAAATTGTTAATTTATTTAAAGAACATATCGATGGTGGAAAAGCAAAAGGTCGTAAACGACATTTTCTAAAAATTTGAAATTGTTCTAGAAGAGCAAAAAACAAAATCGTCATTTTTTTTTGGCGTTTATCACTGGTCAAATTTCGACTGTAGTAAACGCCAAATCTGTGCTAAACGACATAATAAAAGTGGCGTTTATGTATACTATTATAGCCTCACCTGCTAATTAATGTTTTTTATGACAAAATTTCAAACTGATAATAAACAGCAGTTAAATTATCTTACAAATATCAGCGTTAGATGTACAGAAGCAGAATTTTCCCCACTACATGAAAAATAACAATTGTCGTTTATGACCTTTTGCCTTTCCTCCATCGATATTTAAAAATTAAAAAAAAATAGTAAAATTTTAAAGTAAATATTCAATGTTTGGTGCTATGTTTTATTTTAGGAATGCAATCAATTTAACTATCTGTTTGAAACAGTAATAATATCCATATTCTAATAACAACTAAAAATTGTTTACGTGAAACTTCTTACAGAAAAGTTAAATTAAAAAATTGATGAAAAAACTGAAAGAGTCTTCCTTCTCTCAGTTAATGTATTTATCTATTCATCATTATTACAAAATCTAAAAAAAAAAAATCTATCCATCATATATAGGATCTTTTATGGCAACTTTTTGCTCTTCTTCTTTTCCAAAAACAAGAAAAACAACTTTCACTTCTACGAAGTTGTTTAGTTTAGATCTGTTATTTATTAATCATTCTTTATATATATAGTATAAATTTATTCAAAAAGAGACTTTTTTAAATTAAAATAAAGTACAAGAAGAATACAAGTTTCAAATGCGATGCGATTGAATTATTAATTTTAGGAAACATATAAATAAATACAACAGTACATACATTTCTCGCCGTTCTTGGTATTCTGGTAACTCGCTGACCAGTCATATCATACAACACAACTTGTCGATTGTCATGAGGAATTGCAATAACACCATTAGAAGCAATGGCAAAGCGGTTAATACCTGAGTCAGCTCTAATAGTAGTAATTGGAGAGCGCATATTACGTAATTCCCAGATTTTTATGGATCGATCATCTGATCCAGATACCAATTTATCTTCACCACCAAGTCCAGCAGATGTGAAGACTGCACATGTCACTGTACTATAATATTGGTTTAAAATGTAATTACAACAACATTATATTTTTAAATTAAGACTTACTCTGTATGACCTTGGAAAACTGAAACTGAATTTATAGCTTCACGAAAATCCCATAATCTAAAAGTAGTATCTCTAGATGCAGTGACAACCAATTTTTGGGAATGATGAGAAGAAGCATGAGTTAATTCTTCATCATGTCCTAGGTAATTGTTATATTAAAATAACAAAGAAACAGTTAATCAATTATATTGTAAAATACTAAATAGTAATAATATAATACAAATACCACTCACTCACTGATTGCTGTATCTTAAAAACTACACAACCTATAAACTTAAAATTTGGAATAGAGGTAATAATACTCTAAATGTGCAATAAGGATTTAAAAAAATTTTGTGTTTGAAATGGATTAATTAATAATTACAATTAATCACTAATACATTTTATGTGACACGGCAACCCATGGGTTTACAGCTATATAATTATCTAAAAAAATTTTTTATAATTAATTAGTTAATTTTGTGTTAAAATTGTGTAAATTAATTAAATTAAAAACGTCATTATTTTATCAATACAACTTTAACTATAACATAATTTACATTTTTACATATAGCTTGTATCAAATATAGTTATTAAATACATAGGAACATAAATATTAAAATATGACATAATTTACATTACATTACATTATGTTATTAAAATGCTCAAATAATATGTGTAAGCCTCTTTAGTAGTTATATTATATTGGTTGACGTACCTAGCAATATACTTTTTAATATTTATAACAATTTATAATTTAACAGACATTAGATACAGAAAATCTTTGTAAATCATTGTTTGTTTATGAAAATTTAACATCATTATACAGTTATACTGGTCTGAAATGTTTCAAATATAACTAGTGTTTGTGTATTCAATTTAAAATTGGGATACAATGAAAAGAAATAAATAATTTATCATATCTTGTTGATGACTTTTGCAGGTAACACATTTAAAATATCTAAAAACCATAACATTCAGCACCCTTAATATAGTAAAAATACTGTCTCATACTACACGGGGTGGTGATTCAAAAACTTAAATTGAGATATGTAAAGCAATTAAGACAAATTTAAGCTCAATTAGGGTTCAACCATTGATTATATACAATTATATACATATAATGAAAGATTCAACTCTTAACTAGTCAATATTAAAATCCACACTGAATCAAATAAATAATATTAATAGAAGTGTATTAAACAATCTATTAAAGATTTTTATAATAGAAAATTAAGAATTTTTTCAAATTATAATCACAGAAAATATTTTCTGTATTCATAAATTTATAAAAATCAAAAGTAAAACTATTGATAATTCATCATAACATTTTTTAATTTTAATTTAAAAATGAAAAAATTTATTAGGTATTGTATACTTACAGATATTTTATATTATTTGTGTTCAAAAAATGTGAATATTTCAATATAAACATAATAAAAATGATCAATAATTACTTTGAACAGCAATAAACAACGTACCAGTAAGTGTATTTAACAATTCACTAGTTTCAACATCATACAAATTAGCAGTTCTATCCCATGATGCAGTAATAATTTGTTCACCACCTAGTAACCAATCGCTAGCCATCACTGGTCCATTATGCCCAGAAAATGTACACGAAGGTGTGCGTAATACTGGTACAACTCGATCATCTTCTGCTTCAGTGTCATCAGATTCTCGATCTCTCTAAATAATTTTAAACTCTTTTATAACAATGAAAAGTAAAATAATGAATATTCTTAAGTTAATTAAAATATAATTAATATTAATGGTGCCTTATTTAAAAATAGAGATGAAGAAAAATTCAAATAGAATTAAGTTACCTACAAAACCTTATCCCTTGTACCCAATGGAATAAAATGTATAAATAAAAACAGAATTTAAAAAATTGTCATTAATTTATATCATAAACAAACACTAAAATAATAGTTAAAATAATAGTAAAATACAGTCAATAGTTTATAAAATTAAAAAGTAAATACTATTGTACTTTAAATCAAGTAGGTATTTAATATACAAATTTGGGCCCTTGTATTTTTATTTTTTAAATATAAATTGTTCAAACAAATATGTATGGGACAAGTTCATCATAACTTTTTGTATAACACAAATTTACCACAACATTTAAAGCTATCTTTGTATTGTATAAACCAAGTTACACCTTCATTTTGTATATTAATTTCCAATAAGATTGTTATACTAACAAAACTTTGCAAACCAATTTTTTTTTTTTTTATTCCACTCATTATTTGTTTAGTAGCCCCTCAAAAATGTATCAAAACAGTTCTTTTAAATATTAAAAAAGATATATTTTGCAGCAGGAGGTATTCTTTGATCCTCGGACTAGTTAATGGTGATGAGTGTTTTGAATTTTAAAGAAACAATAAATCATATTTTAGTTTGATGATTCTGAGCAAAGTTTCAGTGTAAAAATATACTATTTTTAGTATAATTGTTTAAAGTTTTTTTTTTTAATAAAAATATTCAGGACATATAGTTTTATGAGTATCATAAGGTTCATAATAATTGAATGGTCTAGTAATTTTTCATACACATTCAAAGTTGAAAATTGATGTAAAACAATCTATTTTGAAAAAGTTGTAAAATAATTTACTAAAAAACATTTATGAAAAAAATCTTGTCTTGATTTTTGACATCTTCTCGGAATTGTTAGTGTATTGTATTATTTTAAATATACCCTAAAAGTAGTATATACATACGATTTCCTGTATATAGAGCTGCTGAATTTAACTTTTGGACAAAGTTAAGAGTACTAAAAATTTTAACAGAAAGAAAATAAAATTAAAATAAACATCATCGAAAACCCAATAGATCCTATAATAAAAAATTCTTATGTAGTATAGCTGTATTAATATTATGGTACTTTTTGCCCAAGTGTGAGTAATTTTTTCCGTAAATTATAGAAACCTTAGTACAGTTAAATAAATAAAAAACACATTACCAACATTGCAGCTATAAGTTATACTGCACCCTTAATTATTGGTATAGCAACAACTATATATAACTTAACATATAACACACAAAAAAGGCATGCACTCACTAAATTATCTAAATTAACAGCTGCCTGCCATATGTGAGTTGTTTGATCACCACTAGACGTGAGAGCTAAATCCTTGTTTGGATGGAATTGTATAGAATTAATAGATCCCATATGACCAATGTATTGCAAAAGTGGTGTACCGGTTTCAATACACCATATTCTTGCAGTATGGTCTAAATATAAATTAATCGTAGAAAAATAAAGAGGAAGATAGGATTTTTAGGACATACCTGCAGAACAAGTCCCTATCACTGGTTGTCCAGTACGAGGTAATGCTACATCCCATAGACCGTCTCTGTGTCCACTATATTCTTTCACAAACTGACAATTAGCAGCTGACGGACTTTTAAAACTAGATACAATTTTACTGGTTTGTGCTTTTAATTTTTCGGCAGTTTTAAGTTTTTGTCCAGTTGGTGGTTTTTGTTTTGAATTCACTTGAAATTGTTCAGTCGTCAAGTACTTTTCATTGATTTTCTCAGTGAGTGACTCAACTTTATCCTGTAGAACAATATTCTCCTGGCATACAGACTCAAATTCTTTTTCGATAAGTCCAAATAGATGAGTCAGCCGTTTCCGTACCCCTGGGGGAATGTCAACTTCTGTTTTGTGCATTGCAGCAATTTGTCACAGTGTACTATATAAAGTACTTTGTTTGGCACATTGATATAGTTTTAAAGGTAACTTAAAAAGTTTCTTAAAATTTAAGATTACTATGTACTAACTACTAAGTGACACTGAAAAATAATTTGAATTCTTTAATCAGTTTAATCTTTAATCTATTGGTAATTTTTTTGTTATCAGTAATCAGTGCCATACAACAAAGCAGAACAATAATCAATACTAGGGGTTATCAAAATGTTGATATTATCTTGCCATGAAAAAACTTTTTCTTTTATATTGTGATAATTGAATTTTTATATTTTATTACATCAACACTCAACAGACAATAACAGATCTTACAATTTAAAAAAAAAATCTTTAGAGAAATTAATGTTTGCATAATTTTTATCTAAAATATCAGCATATGGAAGGTTTGGATAATGAGCTGGTATTCGCTGAGGTATTTTGACCGGAGGCATAACTGCTGGATTGAATGCCACATTACTTGGATCATACTCTTTAAACCATTCACTGGGCGTCCTAAAATTAAAAACATTTTTTAATGCATTTGGCAAAGAGTAGATTTTCTTTTAATAACAAAATATCAGAAGAAAACATATTAACATATCTTGGACCAAAAATTATACTTTAAAGATTATATCCAACATTTAAGTAGTCATAAAAATACATAATCTTTCAACTAAATTTACATTCAAGTTAAAAATGAGATTTTAACAAAAGAATATTTTGACTTTAATTTTAAATCAAAATGTACAACTAATTGGTTAATACTATAGTGAAATACCTACACACACACTCACACACCATTCAGTAATAACTACATTGCTTATTTTTAAAGATTCTTTACCATCTTAAATCAAAAGTATTTTAGAATACAAATGTAAAATTAGAAAAATATTTAATGGGTACATAGAAATTTCTAATTTTTTACAGAAAACAAAAAATAAATGCAATCAAACTGAACGCAATCACTTACTTTAAAATTAGTTTGGTTAAAAATGTTGAAAACATATTTTAATTTTCTAATTTAATACTTATTTTAATAATTTTATATTAAAATAGAAAATCTACTTATTTTTATACTTACAATACAGTAAGTAAATTATTAATTACAATCATTTGGACAATTATACATTAAAGAAAGGTATACAAAGTTTAAGGAAATTCGGTATTTTTTTTTTTATAATTTGCCATGTCTCAATATTTTAACATGTATATATATAATATATATATATATATATATATATATACATATATGATGAAAGTTGTCTATTTATCAAAAAATTCAACTCTCAAACAGATTTTAGATTTATTATATTTGATACAAAGTATTAGCAAAATAAAATTAAAAGTATCACAAATATATATACATATATATATATATATATTTTTAATATACAACATGTGGGTTAAAACTTACATTTTTGCTAATTCTGGTTTTAAATTGGTTTGATTATTTTGTGGAGCTGTTAATGTAGCAACAGTTTTTGACAGTTTACATACTTCTGGATGATAATGCCTCTAAAACAAATAAAATAAAACACAAATAATAATAATAATTATTTGAAAAATATTTATTGAAATGTTATGACTAACTTGTAATGCTGGGAGTTCCCATAATGCTGTACTACCAGCATTACTATGCTCAGGTTCTTGTAATTCAGCATTATAAATACCTTGTCCATAGGATGGATCAACATCTAACAAACATTCAGTATTCTTATGTGTCTAAAAATGAAAAGTGTGACAGTTAATTTTACAAATCATTTATTATTTATGGTAACTATTTTTTTTTATCAATACAATATAATGTAATAATAGTATAATTTAATGAAAAAAAAAGAAATCAAAAAACAAATTTTAACTCATTTCTTCTTGTCGAGAACTTTATATGTATTTAAAAATATGAATTTTTACCATCAATATTTCACTTAAAACTTGTAAATTGATCATTGGAATAGAAAAAATGAGTAATATCAATAACAAATGCACATATCAAAAGCTTAGTTTGAGAATACAGTAAAAAAAGATACTCATAAATTCACAACATACATTGAATAATATAAATTGATACACATAAATAATCATTTACTTTTCTTACGTTTTCACAATGTTTAATAAATATAGAAATGTAAAATTCCTTAAAATTACTTGAATTATAGTCCTAAGAGCAGCTAAAATGCCTAAAGCTGAGTTGTGAAGTGTTTGGAGAGCCAATGTGGACATCCTTTTTACAAATGAAAGAGTTGAATTTGCTGTAACTTTCTTGCGACCCACCATAAACAATGCTTCTATTGTACGGAGGAAAGTTTCTAAATTATCATGGTATTTGCCTAAATGAAATAAAATAAATATAATATAATACTTTAAAACTTTACTTCAATTTACTATTTGAAAATATATAAATGATTAAATATATGTTAGAGTTAAATCTAATAAGAATAGTTTATAAACTTACAACAGTCTAATTCAGGAATAACTCTGTACAAATGAGAATAAAAATGAACAGGGTCAATATTGATTACAGATCCTTGTCCTGACAGTATGACAAAAATTGTTTTAATACAACAAAGTTGTTCATTAACATTCAATTGATGTTTTTTTATAACTGAATCCAAAACTGTAAGAATATCATGGTAAAATTCTAAGTTTATTGAATGGCTAAATCTGTGTAAAAATAATATATTTAAAATATTACAGGCATAATAATGAAAATATATGTTATGTATAAATATAAATATTATATGAATAATGAGTTTCAATATAACTAAACTAACTTCGCTAATCCTTCTAGACAAACAGATAATAATTTAGAACGTGGAGCAGTTTTTAATATTCTAAAGTAAATCAGGAATACAAGTTTAGTAATTTCTGTTAAATTGTTCATATGACTTTTCACATTTTCTTCAGCTTTAGTTTCAAGCATTTCTTTATCTAATTTATCCAACATTTTACTCCGCTATACATACAAATATAATTATTGAAAAGTTATTTGTAATATTTAATGGCTTCATAGATTTAAATAAGTATTAAATCTTACTTTACGTTCTTTTTTTGACATAGCCAACAATTTTTGTTTTCTAGTCATAAATTGTTTTGATTTTATAATTTCTTCTTTTTCTTTATCAAGATTAACATTTCTTATAGGCAGTGCAAGCAACACAGACAAGAGTTCACTATGAACACAATGACTTCTAGTTTTAACAAGTTGGTTTATTCGCCGAACAATCTATCAAAATACAAATAAATATTAAATAGTAATATTCACTTGCACTATACATAGAATCATTCAACAAATATAAAATAAATTTTTATTTCGTCATCAATTTTTTCATTTCTTACTACTAATGATATAGTTCCTTTTTTATCTTCTTTGAAAATTTTTATAAATGTTTCTTCAACTTTTTTCCTCACATTAGCATTTTTGTTATCTAAATAAAGAGTTAATAAATGTCCAATGTTGACAGCATAGTTAAAATATGAATGTGAAATTAATAATTCACACATACAATTAACTGCAATTTCTGCCAAACTAATATGAACCTAAAAGAAATAACATAATGTATATTTAATATTATGTGAAAAATAATAATTCCTACATTGATTTATTTTGCATACTCATTATATTTTTAGGACAGTGTCTAAAAATTAGATACTTTCAATAGGTAAGTACTAGGTATTACATTATTAAGCTCATGTCAATATTGATTTAAATATGAGAGTAAAACTTACATTAGTTATCACTCGCGTGTCTCCTTTTTTTTTGTGTAGACAACTTGCCATTTTCTCTAAATTGGTTAAATAAATTTTATAACCTTTAAGTAATTGACCTTCATAACCAATTAATTCTTTAGTAACCAATTTCACTAAAAATAAAGGGAGTTGAAGTTAATATTGATTTATAAAGCTCAAAAACTGAGTATTTTAAGTTAATAAAAATCAATATCTACAAAGTAAATTTTCAGTTGAATAAATATTAAATATATTTAATTCTTTCTTTACATATGATAAAAATATCAAAAACAATGTTAAAATAAATGTCGACATACAAAAGAATAGACAACAACTTTAAACATTACTCAACAGTTAAAATCATTAAGATTTTTATCATTACATAAAAATACTTAAAAATATAGTAAATAATAATACATTTCTTCATAGTATTGTTATGTGTAACTTACATTTCACTCCATCATATTGATCAAGTTTTAATTGATAACTTGGTAGAAGATCTTTGAAAACTTCTAGTAATGTGAGAGTAACTAATTTTTTTATTGTTACTTGTAGTTCTGGATCACGTTTTTCCATTATCTCTAACAGATGTGTTATATTTCCAATCTGAAAAAAAAATTAAAGTGTTATATATTTAATTATTTAATACAGATGATATGATTTTATTATTTATTAGACATGCTAATTTTTTGGTATAGACATTTAAAACAGTCTGTAATATTATTAAAATAATGCAAGAATTTTTTAAAATATGTTAATGTATGATGATGTGTAATATAACATAATATTTTACAATAATAAGATACAAATGATAAGCAATAATTTATTGAAAACACAGAATAATTCAAACCCTAAAACACTAATATTATAATGCAATATTTAACAGTGAAATTAAATTGAAAATTCAATTTTTTAACACTGTAGTCAGTAAACAGTCTATAATAATCGTCAGAATATTAACCAGAACTTAAAATAGGAATAAATTCATAAATAAATAAATAAATAAATAAATAAATAAATAAATATATATATATATATATATATATATATTTGTGTGTGTGTGTGTGTGTGTGTGTGTGTGTGTAATATTAAATAATAGTATTTACTTTTAGATCTGGATTTTCTAATAAAGTACTTGCTAACAGCCCAATACGCTGCTTATAATTTTGAATTGTATTTTCTCGTTTGGCATATAATTTTGCAACACTAATTGGTTCACCTTTGTTAACTGATATTTCTTTTTCAGGTTCATTAGTATCCAACCAAATGTATTCATCATCATTATTTTCATTGTCTTTAATAGTATCATCAATTTTTTGTTTTTTTGATTGTGACTTCTCTGATTCTGTAACATACAATTAATTTTAATGAAAATACCTCTAATAATTACATAGACATATAGATACAATATTTTATTAATTAAACAACTAAATCACAGTAATAAACAATTTTACATAATATAGTAAGTAAAAATAAATTCTTATAAATCCTTTTTTTTTTTTATTAATTTAATTTAACAAAAGTATATTTACACTCTGTAATATTAATTTAAATACTAAGTACATTTGGTAATTTAACTAAGATAACTACAAAATGAAATGAAGTGAAGAAGGAAGCCCACCAGAGTGGAAACCATCTGACTTGAGGGAGACTGAAGTTTATTCAATTAATTAATAAAGGTAAGGATTAAAGAGATCATGACACCAATGTCTTTTTAATCAACGAGTAAGGTTGGATTTTGGATGAATTCACTAGCTTAGTTAGAAACTAAAAGATTTGTGTGGTTGATTGATTTGGTGTAGAATTTTTCATAGTTTTAGCTGTAATAAAAACTGTTTCAATATTTAGGTTTTTGTGTGAGAGATTCGAGATGTACCATGGTGCAGATGTTATATGGCGATAAGATATTGAACAGAATGAATTTGAGTAGGTTTGGCACATTCCTTTTTTGGATGCTGTTAAATCAGATTGGTTTTAGCATTGATTTTGTATTAATAAATTGTATCTTGTTCAAAAGCTGATTGGCGTTAATTAATAAATATACTAAAATATATTAATAGTTTGTTGTTGATCGAAAGCTTAAACTGGATAATAGGGCATCAAATATGAAGTTCAGTGTCTTTCTTTTTGTTTTTAGGTGTTGACCCCAAGTTAGGTGATTATCTAAAATTAAAAATTAATATTTAGTTTGAGTTTCAGTTGGAATTTGGTTGTTTTGGATGTAGATTGCAGGTATAACATATTTCCTTAGAGCGAAAAAGATTCAAAAAAGATCTTCTTTTTTGGAGTTAGGAATTTAGCTGAGAAAGCTACAAAGTTTTTGTTTTCAAACAACGAAGCTATTTTGTCGATGATTCAGTGGATCTGGTAGGTTGCGGAGAAACTTTCTCTAAATCCAAATGAGGTGTATAGTATAATTTTTTGGGACTAATAAATCCTTACACACTAAATTAAATTTGTCAATGGTAGAGGTTAGGTTAGGTTTGAGTTATTGAAACTTGAATAAATTAAAATAATTTTCGTAAGAAGTGAAATATTTAAAATACCATTTCAGTAAATTAAAATTAAAACATTTAACATGAAATACCTACCTATGATAAAATTTTAATCTTAAGAATAGTTACCTATATTATCTTTTTCTAATGTGTATCTTCTTAAAATTCCATCTTTGGTTTTAATAGGTAATAAAGGTTTTTTGATGGCCTCATCATCTTCTTTCAGAAATAATGATTTGCTTTCATATTCATTTTCAAGTTTTTCACTGTCATTATCTCGAGTTCTCTTCTTTTTTCCATCCTAAATACAAATTTTTAAAAGTCAAACAAATACATTTAAAAAATAATTTATTATTTACATTGTTAAATTGTATACGATTATACAGTTTATAATTTTGATTGCCGATGTTTTTTTTAAGAAAATCCAAGTCTTCTTGATCAACCATTTCTAACATTTCATCTCCAATATCACTGTTTTCTGCTTCTTCTTCTTCAATATCTTCAACAGGATCATTCCTTCTATTTAAAGGAGCTTGAGGTACATTGAAGACTTTAGACTTATGCTTTTTTGTCTTGATATGTCCTTTGTTTCGTAAATGGTTGCGTCTTTTAACATCACTTGTTTTACCACCTTTGGACATCTTTTTCTAAATTAAAAAATTTTAATAATGATAAACACATTTAACATAAGTAAATAAATAATTAATTTTAACTCATATAAAAACTTATTACAATTGGATTTAAAATGAGAGGACATTGGTATATTACATTACATATTATTATATTACATTGGTTTATTGCTAGGTTTATTGGTAATATATTTAGGTACTTTTTAATACATAGACATGACTACCTATTTGAATTTATCAAATTAATAATTTCTTGTAATAAATAATAGAAATTTTACTCACTTTAACCATTGTTATTTGTTAATACTTCGTAGTTCAAATTAAGTTGAATAGTTGTAGGTACTAAATAATTTTCTGAAGGATGAATCAATTAAGTGGATGACACTTTATATTTCAAAATTTGTCTTTTTTAAATGTGTATTGTGTTTGTGTACGTTTTTATTAATTCCTTACATAACCTCAAATTACGATTTACGGATGATCTCCCAACCGGAATATTGTCGCGATTTGATAACAGAAATTTCTTTCATATGATAAGATAGTCTTAAATCTAAAATCACCTCTTCCACAGACTAAGATAATAATATTATTAGTCCGTGTCCGTGACCTCTTCCATATCCATAATAGTCATTACTCATTAGTCAATAAGTACCTACCTTATAACCTAATAACCTTGTAAGTTGTGTTCATGTCTTCATGTAGTTGCAAGTCTTGGAGTATTTAGGGAACTAGAAAAGGGCTATTAAAAAGGGTCGTATTTAGAAAATCTCATTACATTATTTGTCTGCGTTACGCAGTGTGGTTGAGTTGTGAGTACTTACAAAATAATTATTAATGTGTGAAATGGTAGATATTAGAGGAAAAAGTGTTAGAAAAACTAGCAACGGGAAAAATGAGAGAAATTAGAGCAAATTATAATGTATAAATATCCACATTTTTTTTTAGGCCCAATAATCATCTAGTTTTATAATTATTGTACATTTTGACTATTTAGTATTTTGATTGTATTCATGGAATTGGTTCTTGTAAAAATTTAGGAGTGAATAGTTAAAATAAACCAATAAAATAGTGAGTTGTAGAACCTTAATTTTCCCTTTAGTGTGGAATTTTTTTAAAGCACGTAGGATAATGTATATCATACTAATAACACAACTAAGGGATTTAATCACTTTTTTTCCGAGCTAGTGAGGCATAATCAACCCACAGCATGGCATAGCCGTAATTAGAACTCCTTATAAGGCTAAGTTCCTCTTAACATTTCAAAAGCTCCTCCAAACATTTTCTATTATTTGAATGTTATTATAGATTATCATGCAGAGTAAAAAATGTGTTTTTGATAAACAATTACAGCCATTAAATTTGCTATTTTGAAAACTGAAAATATTGATAATATTATTCTGTTGGTACTTCTTGGCTTTTGCTCTAAAGCCACGCATACCTATTAATAAAGTTTATTTATGTGTTATGTGGCGTATAATGTACATTGTATATTATATATTATAAACATAATATTGATATAACATTTATAATTAGATTAAATAGCACTTCTGAAAAAATGTGTACTAAGTTTTATGGATATAAGGTCTACGTCCTACGTCCCTACGGTATACTCGTATTGGCCTTATTACTATATACTGATCTGTGATTATACCGTACATCAGATACCTACGTGTTTCATTAAAAACGAGCGCTGCGAAACACTTTTTTAGGTGTTTATTAATAGGTACTTCAAATGCTTCTTTGAGTAGCTAATATGGCTTCATCTCTTTCTCAATCTCAAATTTACGCCTATGCAGTACCTACGGACTCTGATAAAAAAATTCATCCAGAAATATCAGTAGATACAATATAAGTCTAATAAAATGTTTAGTCAACTATACAATCCAGTAAAAAGTGTAAATCTTATGAAAACTTATAAAATCTCAAAATAATTCAAAGAAACTCTAGATAACAAAGAGGACCAGTGGCGTGTTTAGGGGTGGGCCCGGTAGGCATGTGCCCACCCACATGGCCACATCTTACAGCACTGGACCCGTGTAAGACCGGTGCTCAATGAAAATATGATTTATGAATTGTTACGAAAAAGGAAATAATTTTTCGATTAGGTATTTCAATCAAAATTTATAGCGGAATAATTCTAATATTATATGCTGCAAAAGTAATGTTATTTTTAGTCGTATTCATGTGTAGTATTGAGGTGGCATGAAGGGGCGACGACGATATCATATTTATTATGTTCTATTAAAAGGTAAGCTATCCTTTTTTATAAAAATATAAAAATTAGTCATTCAAAATTAAAATATAAAATATAATTAGTTTAAAAAATAGGATGAATAGGGGGTAAAATCAATATTTGAACTTAAATATAGTGGCCCATTGTAATGATATGCATGATCATGTAATAACCACTAGATAAATTATAAACTATCATTATCCATTATATTATATTTATATTAGTTTATTTAATTGGATTATTATTATTATTATTAATTATTAAATTATAAATTATTATTATCCATTATATTATATTTATATTAGTTTATTTAATTGGATTAGTATTATTATTAATTATTAAATTGTAAACTATTATTATTCTAAAGTGTCATGTGTAATTATGGTCCATTATATTTTCCAGAATTTTATTATGAAATGTCAAATATAATTGTGGACCATCATTACATTTTTGACATTTTATAATAATACTATCCACCATCCATAAAAATAATGTTGGACACGCCACTGAAGAGGACTTTACGGATATAGCGAATTTTTCATTGATAATAGCACATCACCAAAACATTTTAATATATACATGTATATTTATAGGTAGATGGAATGTTAACAAATTTTAAGAATTTTTTTAATCATATGTACCTAGGTATTTGTATTTTCCATAGATATATATCATTATATAATAATATATATCTGTGGTATTTTCATACACTACAATAAATGATAGAATATAAATACAAATTTACTATCTATGTGTATTTTATTTAGTCAATAAATTGCATAGACTTGATAACTAAGTTATCAAGTCTATGATAAATTGTTTTTTTTTCACTTTTTTTTTGCGATCCGCGTGGAATCCCGAACATTTATACGCGTATGTACATGTCACCTATTCCGCTCATTACTCAATGATTCAGACAGGGGCTTGTACAAAGGGGGATGTGGGGGTCACATACCCCCCATCAGACTTATAATATATTTTCCTACATTAGAAAAAGTTCTGAGAAATAAGAATGTAATACATTTATACATGTATGGTTTTTACTTTTTACGCATTTATATTAAAATATTATCAATTGTGAATGAAATATTATCATTACATAGATTTATTTGTAATTTGTTCATTGCCATTTCCAATGGTAAAGCTAAACATAGATTTAATAATAAATATTATCTAAAACCAATTATTAAATTTATTTTGGTGTCACTTCAGTCTTATTTTGTAATTGTAAGTAGGTACTCATATGCCGTGTACAGTTGAGTGTTATACATTTAAACAAACGGTTTTTTGTATTTATTATTTATATTTTACATTTTATATTTATAATATACCATCGTGGCATTGTATACGGTCTAAAATTCAAAATCCTTTATTGAAATATATTTGCGAATTTTAAATTATACACAAAACTTAGACTATTACAATATCATTTCCTATTTGAAAATTGAATACCTATTATTTACACAAATTTGAGAAATTAAATGTATTAAAATTAAAATCATGACTAATGAAATACCTAATTTAATAACAATTTTTTTAATAGACAAAACAAAATACTTATATTTTCTCATGTGTGTAGTTATGTAAGTAGGTACCTACAATATACAAAAATTTAAAATATTTAACAAAATTTCAGTAAT
The DNA here is from genome assembly GCA_027580255.1 of Therioaphis trifolii. NCBI lineage: Eukaryota > Metazoa > Arthropoda > Insecta > Hemiptera > Aphididae > Therioaphis > Therioaphis trifolii. The sequence continues at coordinate 77,418,305 of CM050404.1, read as the reverse complement.
GTAAAATATTTAAATATTAATTATATAGGTACAATTTAAAATTAATATTAAAATTAATACTTTTGTAGACCTTAACTAATTTATAGGCTCCGTTTGAAACATATAAATTCCCATTAATTGAAAAGAATAAAACTAGAAATCTTAGATTTCAATTTCGTTGGCTACAATTATATAAATGGTTAGCATATTCAGAAATAAAACAAGGTGGTTTTTGTATAGTATGTGTGATTATTTTAAAAACTGGTAGAGTTGGTGGTCAAAAGCTTTGTGTGCTTGTTGTGAACCCAATGGACAGTTTTAAAAAAGCTTTTAGGTATAAAAAAATTCTTAAAAATAGGGTGTTTTATTAACATGGATGTTTTTATTATTATTATTGAGATTTGGTATTATTATCTACTATGGTGCAATGATATGATGCTTGCAAACATTGTATGTATCATTACAGTGTTATCTTATTTGGTCTTGCATGTAACTATGTATAAGTCTTCTTCGGCATTCTTTTTGACGGCAGTTCTATCACGCTAAACGGCTAAACGACTAAATTATGATCAGTAGTTGGTTCGTGATTATGGGTATTGGGTATTATTATTTTAAAAAGATAGTATTTTATCGATGGTATATTCACTAAAACACTCTCAGTACATTTTCTGTTAGTACACCGAAAACTAAAAGACCCGTTTTCAAGTGGTACGACTCACTAAAAATATAATTTTCAATTAAAATGCATCGTTTATTTCGTTTTGTATTAAAATTACTAGGACTAGGACTAGGAATTTTATCCGTTGAAAATGATCGTGCTCGTCAGTTAAATTAAAAAAAAAAAAATGAATAATTTTGCAGAAAAAAAACACGCAAAAGAAATTTCTATTGAATTATTAATTATTATAATATTATTATTTTTATTAATATATGTCTTATCACTTATGTTATTTTATTTGTATGTAGTTTCATCGTATTTTTTATGTAATTAAAATTTTAATAAGAATGAAAATTCTTACTTTAAATTTGAATTTATGTATCTATACTTATACCTCGTATTATTTAGAATAAAAAAATGAAGGGGGCCCTTTTTTTAGTTCTTAGGCCCATATTTGGGATAAACCGCAACTGGTCTTAACTGGTCAGTATCCTGGTTTCAAAATTTAACATAACACGCACCTTTGTTAATAGTATTGAAAAATATAAATACTTCATTCTGATGACTCAGAATTAGGTACGCACATTTATAATTTTTCGGTTCGTTATCAATGACCACTATATTTCGTAATTCGTTATCATATTCATTGTTTTTTTTTTTTAATTTAGTTGTCCTGGTTCATTGTGCTTTTGTGTTTCGTTTTATGTGTTAATATCTGTACAATGTATGGTGTCATATGAAAGTATAGTCATGTTGAAAATGTTAAATTTAATTAAATCTGTTCAATTGAAATGTCATCTGAAGAAAATAGTCGAATTGAAATTTTGAATGCAACTATGCAAGCAATGAGACCAATGAGGATACAATTAAATAGTATTATCAATTATTTAACAATTTAATAATTAAATTATTTTAATTTTTAAAACTTGTATGTGCCAATGAACCCATTTAGTTATGGCTAGTTTTTTCTAATAGATTCTGAGTGAAGCGAAGGGATCTTATGGTTTTACAATGATATTTATTATTATTTTTTTTTTTTCTGGAGAAACTTTTTGCTCAACTTAACTTTCCAAAAGTTACATTCAGCAATTTTATAGATCGGAAATTCGATGTAAATGGTACTTTGAGGGTTTATTAAGCTCTTATTTCAATAGTTTTCCCAGGTGAGCGAAAAAAAACAGCCTAAAATGGACCAAAAACGGCGAAAATCGCCGTAAACGATATTTTCATCAAATCTGCTTAAGTGATTTCGTCAAAATTCAAATTTTAATTATGTTTGGATCGAAAAATTTCGTAAAAAAAAACTAGTCACGATTTTTGAAAATTTTTCAGAATCATTAGATAAATGTTTGAGTAAAGTCATATTAAATTTTCCAATTAAGTTTTTATCAAATCTTTAAAACTTTATTAGGAATAAAATTTAAAATACAAGGTATTTTCAGAGATTTTTTTAGCCCAAAAGTTGTAAATTTTTTTGAAACTTTTTTCAAAGCATGTAGTGATACGTCAATAATATATGCTGAAAGATTCAAGTTTCTAGCAAAATTATTTTTGGAGTAATGACGGAATTACTGAAGTCGATTTAATGAAAATGTTTACGTCGAATTTTGCCATTTTTGGCCATTTTAGGCTGTTTTTCTGCTCACCTGAAAAAACTATTGAGATCAGAGCTTAATGAACCCTCAAAGTACCGTCTACATAGAATTTCTGATCTATACAGTTTTTGAATGAAACTTTTAGTCAAAGTTAAGGTGAGAAAAAAGTGTCTCCATACAAAAAAAGTACTTAATTTGACCCATGGGATATTCTTAGCTCTTTGGACGAGTTGATGAGATGGGTTTATTGATTCTAAAGAAATGATGTATCATTTCTTTAGTTCAATGATTTAGAGCATAGCTTCAGAATTAAAATATACCGTTTGGATTGACCAATTTCTTCAAATAAACTGTTTAAGTTGAAAATTGACGTAAAAATAGATACTTGCTGGATGAAACATTTGGATAAAGTTCAAATTCAAATTCAAGCATCAAATCTTATCATACAAAATTTTCATATGTCTACTTTTTAGGATGCATTTATTCTATTTTTTGCGTCATAATTGACAATAATAATTGTGTTGAATTAATGTATCTCCAAGAACTAACCTCTTTAGTCATTAAAAGTGTACCACTAAAAGTTCGACCAGACTAATAAAAAGTTTACTAGGCTGATTCATTGATGGCGTTGAATGAAAAAATGTTTTCACGTTTTATATTTATATTGATAAATAAATAAATAAATAAATAAATAAATAAATAAATAAATATATATATATATGATGGCAAATTAAAAAAAACTAACCTCCCATGATGACTTTTCCAACAGGACGGCCTTGTTTTTAGTGAAGTTTATTTCTTAGAAACATTTAACTAATAAAATGATAGATAGTTTCTTTAAAATTAAATACACCCGCCGTCATCAAATAGTTCGAAGGACGAACTTTCACCACCACGTTTATGACTATTTCTATTCTTTAAATTTAACATGAATTTTAAATCCTGTAAAAAAGTGTAAATTAAGTTGTTTATTACGATTTGATAATTTGCAGATACTAGAGTATTTATAATTTTTACAGTTGTAATAATTTTTCTATTTGATATGCATCATTAATGTTATTTAGAAATGTAACTAATAATGATTAAAAATATATGTATAATGAAGCTACTAATCACGAATATTAGTATTATTTTATGATAATGAAGGTGACCACTATGGGATAAAAAACAACAAAGCTGTCATATCGGCATCTTACAATGCTTATTAAATATTTGGTTATTTTTAGATATTTTTATTCTTAATGGCTTTTAGGAATTTCTCAATTAAAGGGAAAGCTATAAACACTATAGGGCAGAGCCCCTTAAAAGAAAAAACACTTAAATGACTGTTTACTTTTATTTTTACTAAGTTAGTGTAGCCAGTGCCGCAACATCCACCCGGGCAGCCGGGGCAATGCCCCGGGGAACGGCCTCCATTCCTATTTTGTGGCCCCTATTTATAATTATCACAATTTTTTAATTTTTATATACCCAGCAATACCTACTGTATTGTGAGAATTTGTGACAACTGTGTATACTGTGTAAGATACCTATATATATATTATATATTTGTAGTTGATGAATTATTTGGTATTTTATTCTATTTTTACGCTATTAATTAAATAATTAATTATAATCAAAAACATAAGTTTTACTATCTAACAACAAAGCTCTAAATTAATATTTATTTATTTATACAATAAAGCTGGTTTCACACGGAGTGATTTAATCGCGCGTGCCGCATGGTCGCGGCACGGTATAGAAGATAACTTAAGGCCCTTTTTACACATACACGGTTTCCGTGACGGTTTACTAATATTTAGCAGCTTATCTGACGTTTCACACGTTGCCGTGACCGTGTGTTTATTATTTTCTTAAACATAGTCACCCTGCTATCGGGGAATCCCGGGCAAAACCCGGGATTGAAAAAGTGAAAATAACAATCGAGTAAGAAGAAGAACAGACGCGTCTTTTTACTCGGACGTTTCGAATCATCACGAATCCCGAACTAACCGCCGTTTTTGAGCGATTCGCTCTTGAGTTCGCTTTTGTAATTTTTCGTTGTTTCGAAATGAGCCGCGAGATGCTGCCCGCGGAAGCGCACTTCTCGGCGCGTTTCGCCGAGCCACGCAGACGAGCGCTGCGGACGCCGCCGCGGACAGCGGACCGCGCGCCGAGCACGACGGCCCGGACGCCCGTAGCCGCGTCAGCCGTCGCGTGCAACAGTTCGAAAAGATGGCGTGCGGGATGGACGCCGTGGACACGTGTGCGGTGTGGCCGCGTCTGGGACTTTGGACGTATGGCCAGCGGAGGTCGCCAGCCGGCTTTTTCACACACGCGCGACGTCGAGGATAACATAATAATATTATAATGAAATAATTATATGATATAATATAATAATGAAATAACATAATTTATGACGTATGATAATAATATAGTCATCCAGACGCACGCATACACACACACACACACACACACACACACACACGCACACACACACACACGCATACACACATCGTGTTGTGATATGATATTCCACCTGAAGTTTATATTTAGTTGTACGATTGAGGACAAACTTTGCCATAAAATATACATTTTGCCATTGAGAAATACATTTGTCGAGGAGGAGACATTTTGCCATAGAGGGATATAATTGCCGGATAGTTCAAATGCCGACATAGAAGAATTTTTTTGTTATAGAAAACAAATGTTGGCATAGAGGAATACATTTGCCACAGAGGACAAGAGTTGCCATAGAGAAATACATTTGCCATAGAGGACAAGAGTTGCCATAGAGAAATACATTTGCCATAGAGGGCAAGAGTTGAAATAGAGAAATCCATTTGCCATAGAGGACAAGAGTTGCCATAGAGAAACACATTTGCCATAGAGAACAAACTTTTACACAGAGGAATACAATTATTGTCACAAAGGTTATTTTTTATTAAAATAAATATCAAATATTTATAATAATGTTTAACAGACAAATGAAATATATGACATTTTATTCAACAATATCATCGTCAAAGAGAAACAAAAATTGTTTAAATGATACACCACACATTCTTTTGACGGTTCAAAATTCACCGCAGGACTGCAAAGTGTGTACGCAAAAAGTTCGATTGCACTACTTACAATACGCATGATAATAACCACGACTTAGCTAAAACTCGTTGTTCGTGAATTTCTGTTAGATTCGTTTTGATTTCGACGCCACGTGAGCGGAAAAAACGGATTATACCAAAGCGTTAGACTTCTCTATTGAGTGCTATTCAGATTTCGCATTCAAACCGTATAGGCCGACATCCCTGACGATGGTATACTTAACAGGAAGTCCGTACACCACTCGCGCTTTTATGTCGTGCCGCTACCGTTGTTCACTTTTTTTTTTACTTTTTTTTTAATATCGTGCACAACGTATGCTTACTGAACTTTAAACTTGTAATATTACGAGCGCTGCGTGCGTATGAAATATATTTCTTTTATACTTTTATGCTTTCTGTTTACGCTCGGTGCGTTCAATTTAATGAAGTAGTAATTGACGTTTTGTTGATATATTTCGAAATTACCCTTTTTGTTGATAACAAAACAATTCGGGATTGCGATGAATTTTTAAAAAGAGAAAAATGTCTAACTGTGAATAATAATAATAATTAAAATAATTCGAACTTTTCATGATTTATAAAATAATTTATATTTGATGATAAATGTTTGTATATATCGATTCGAGATGTAAGGGAAAATAAAACTAAATTTCAGCATTTGCAGTTCTGTACGCCGAGTGCTAATATACGTGTTCCATATTATATACTAAGTATATAATCTATATATACATACAGGATGATTCAGCAATTGTTTTACAGCAACTTTACCCTGTTCGAAATAAAATTTATATTTCAAGTGTCTTTATTTAAAAAAATCTAAAATGGAAAGTAAAATTCATATTTTTGAATAACCCTAGGGTAGTAGTTTTGGGGGGTTAACTTTTTAAAACTCAAACGGGCCTTTTCACACATACACGGTTTCCGCGCACACGGCAACCGTTTACACGGTTGTAGACCTTTCACACGCACACGGTTTCCGTCTGTGTAGCTAGTTAAAAATGTTATTTTAGCATTTTAAATGTAAAAGTAAGATATTATGTTTTATCTAATTGGAGCTCCTAAATCAAGTGGTGACCCAGAATTCTATAGAGGTGACACCAAGTCTTAAAATTTGTGAATTAGCCGATTTGGTTATGCGTTTGAATGAAATGTAATCGATTTGAATTCATAAAATGTATATATACCTACAGTATGCTAAAAATTTATAATTTAATAATTGCTTAGAGTAAATTTTATTAAAATACAGTCGAATTCGCTTATTACGATGCCGTATATAACGATATTCCGGATAAAACGATTCTCAGCCATGTATTTGGTTGGTTTTATATCTCATGTGCAGTAATTTTGGTCGGATATAACGATGTCGGTTATAACGATAATTCGGATATAACGATACTATTTTGAAATGAAAATTGGTGTTTTTATTTACCCATAACAATAAAATAGATTTCGACGAGTTAAGTGACGAACCAGAGTTCTTCCCAGAAGAAAATGTTCTACATTTCGTCGAGGCTGATGATGCTCTATGGACCAATGCAGAACCGAATGAAGAAGAAATCAATTCTATTTTGAATGCAAGTGAGGATGAGAACGAAAACGATGACGAGGTGGACGAAAATGTAAATAAGGCACCGTCTATTTCGGAAGTGTATTTTTCCAATTAATCAAGTACGTTATTTTGTTTCATTAAACAGAGATATAAATACACCAGAAATATCTATGGCATTAAAAAAAATTGATAATTATGTTAAGAAATCGTATTGTTCCAGTTATATACAATATACTAATTTTTTTTTTTTTTCAATATTACACATACATATACATAAATAGTACATACTTATATTAATTATACATACATATATTTGTTAAATAATAAATTTTTCAAACGATAATCAATTTTTTTTTGTCTTCCGGATACAACGAAGTTCGGATATAACGATCTGATTCTCTAGGTCCCTTGAAGATCGTTATAAGCGGATTTCACTGTATAAAAAACACACGAGTAAAACTTTTTTATTGTTATTAAATCAAATTACCTAGTTTTTAGTGTTAGAACTAGTAACCAATACAAAATATTCAATCACAGTTTTTACTGTTTACTGTTAATATATTATTAAATATTATCTATCATTTTTAGGTGTAAAATGTGTGATGAACGTAGCACAATGGATAATTCCTACACAAAGGTTAAAGTTCTCTACTACTTAAATTACAAAACTAGTGACAACTATTATGTATCAATAAGAGAAGGCGAAGAACTTATTTTATTGGAAAAAACTAACGATGATTGGTGGAAAGTTAAACGAAAATCCGATCAACCTTTTTATGTTCCATCGAACTATGTTAAAGAAACACCACAAACACCTAGCAGGCCTAGTTTATTCCAAAAGGAGAAAAATATTCAAAAAGAAAAACCAATAGTAAAAAAACGCACTGTTTTTGAAATACCTTTAGATTCAACAAGTAAAAACATTACTTTAAAAACAAACACTGTTGAAAATAGTAATGAAAACCCTATTTCCAAAAAAGTGGTTAGTGCTATGAATCAAGTTGGTAGGTATTCAAAATAATAATAAAGTATTATCACCGTCGTCAGACCATACAAATACAACATTAATTACAATTAACCAAGATATTTCTGGTCATTGTATAGTAACTGCTCAATATTATGATTTAAATTAAGATCAATGTGCATCATTGTCGTCAAGCTCTCAACTCTCATGACTCCCCTCGGCGAATGGAGGTCAATTCAACGCCATCAAACACCAATAAAATGATACAAAAAAACAAAATACATTGTAATCATTGAACTTAAGAAGAACTTTCTTATCAAACTGAACTAAAATTAATGGTATCCAGTGAAATCACGACAATCAAATACCGTTCCAAATTTCATCAAGGTGAAAACTCGCAAAAAAATACATTTTTTAGAATCACTTGAAAATGCAATATATGTAGAAAAGTTCAACAGAATAATTAAGCTTAGTTTCATAAGTCGATTCAAAACACAATATGAACGTAACCTATGGGCTAAAAACATGATTGATGGAAATAAAATTGAAAAAAGTAAACTAAATGATAAGAAATGAATGATTACAAGTGAAAATTTCTTTATGCTTCACTGTTCAATTTGTTAGGTATATTTCATACATTATTATTAAGACAGAGGACTTGTAGCTCTAAAAAAGCACTAAATATGCAAGCACTTATGCGCTTAAAAACCCTATTATATGCACAATAAATAGGTTTTAAAACAAGTTAAAACAATTAATTAATTAAAATATATTTTATATCGTTGCCAAATAAATAAAATACACATTTCTCTTAATTTTCTAAATTCAACCGTAATTTTTATTTCTATTGATTGACTTATTGTTAATTTTATATTTCATCTTCTGGTTCTAAAAATAAATATATCCATGTTAACGATGTAGGCACACGGTTCACTGTGGTTATATACTTATATATTTTATTTTATTTTTTTATTTTTTTATTTTTATTTATACGGGATATTGTATATTGTATATAGTATGGTGTACAACGTTTAATCGATATCGATTATGAATCAATGAATAAAATTACAGAAAATTAATTTTATTGCCTAGTAAAATATTATACGACAAAAATTAAAAGTAAAAATATTTTTATCCAAACATTTTGACTGTATTGTTTGAAATAAAAATGTCGATGTGGAAAAAATTGAATTAAGTTTAAATGTGTCTCAAAAAGTATTAAATAGCGTACCAACTCTATGAATGTAAAATATACCCAAAAAACAAAAAAGTACTCAAAATATGCATTTATATGCAAAATAAAATTTCAAAAATAGCATTGTAAAAGCATGAAAAGTATTGGTTTCGTACTCTGCCATTTTTGTAACCGCACAAAACATATACAAAATGCTATAAGTCATCTGCTCTAATTATTTTATATTACGTAGTATCGTGCTAATAAATTATGACCATTATAGTTACTATGTTCACTGCAGTAAAACACTGCTTTCTTAATTTCATAACATTTATTCGAATATTGAAGTTGAACGTTACCTACCAAACTCCTTTACTACATACCGCTAAACTTTGATAAATTTTTTTAATTAAAATATTGTTCTATCAATATAGTATTTGGGGATGGATTTAGCAATGAAATAAGAAAAAAAACATCAATGGTGCAGAATTTATTGATGAGATTTCCGATTTCAGCACGTAGTGAAGTCAATTATTCCTGACCATATTACATCTGCAACAGTTATTGAATTACTTCAGCTGATTCAAGACTAAAATTTAAAAGAATTGTAACCAAACATAGAAATAGTATTTAGAATCTTTTTGACGATGCCTGTAACTGCAGCTACATGTGAACGGAGCTTTAGAAAAATTCAAACTCATAAAAAATTATTTGAGATCAACTATGGGCCAGGAGAGACTTTCGAATTTATCAATTTTGTCGATGGAAAATGAAGTGGCTGGAGAAATTAATTTTGAAGATGTCATCGATGAATTTGCGGCAATCAAATCAATAAAAGTCAAATTATGAGATTTATTTTTTTTTGTGGGTCAATAAAAATGAATTTTAAAATAAATACTTGAGGCTTATTATATGCTTTCCTAATAAACAAATATATACACAATAGTTTAACATTTAAAAAATGACGATTTTTTTTTTTAACGGAAGGGGGCGCATATACTCTTACTTGCCTCAGGCGTCAAATGAGCTTGTTACGGCTCAGTAATATATTGTTATTAGAGATAAACTTTTTTAAAAAAACAAGTTATTTTCAAAGTCTTATTTTTAGCTCAAAGTTTCCAAATTTGTTTGAAACTATTTTTAAAAGTATGTAGTAATACCTCAACGTCAAATATATGTTGAAAATTGCAAGTATACAGCAACATTATTTTTGGAGTTACGACAAAATGACTAAAGTCGATGTAATAAAAGTGTCATTTATACCGAATTTCGCTGTTTTTATTCGGTTTTTCGCCAGTTTTTCCCCACACCTGGAAAAATTATCGAGGGAATAGAAAAAATATGTCTCTTAAGTATCATCTACGTGCAATTTCCGATTTATTTTGTTAGTTGAATCTTCTGGACCACTTTAACTACTCTAACCAAAAAAACACAGAAAAATAAAAAAAAAAAAACATCATTGTAAAACCAATAGATCCTTTTCTTCACTCTAATGCCGGGTTGCATGAAAACAGTTCAGTAAACTGTTGACAAGATAAAGTTATCGGTTCTACATAATTCAAGTTATTGAACAAATTGCGTAGCATAAAAACATTGTACAATTTTATATTAATGAGGTTAAAACCAATAACCTGGATGCCAAGGACATTATTGTTAAAATAAATTATATCCAAGTTAAAAGCATGGATTATGATGCAGACATTAATTAAATATCATAAAAAAAAAATAAATTTAAAATGCATAATCACATTTTGTTTTTATGTGATAACAAAATTATTGTAAATTTTGATGATAACAAGACAAATAAGCCATGCTGTAAATTTTATAGAACAAAAATTTGACCAATAACTTATTGGTTTGATAAATGTATTTTTGATAAAAATGATTAATTTTACTGAACGGTTTTTAATTTTACAGAATCTGTTCTGTAAAGTTTCATGCAACCCAGCATGAATCTAAAAAAGTAAATTAACTTAGTTAAAAATCAGTTAATTTTTCATATTTTTCTAATATTTGAATGTTTACCAAAGCACAATAAATAAGTTTCATTAAAATTTATTCATAAGTATACAAAACATGCCCCCCACTTACAACTTTCAGCAATAAATAAATAAGTAAATAATATATGAATTTTGAAACATATTATTTTTTTGTATATTCATTACAGAATATTAATATAATTATATATTTGTATAATATGACTTTATAAAGATCACTTTTGATTAGGCCAGTAGGGTACCCATAAAATTTCAAGTGCTTACAGAGAGATTCATCAAGAATGGTGTTAATTAAAATAGTTTACCAATTTTTTTTTCAATTATTTATTATTCATTAAAAAAAAAAAAAAAAAAAAAAAAAAAAAAAATGAAATGATAGAATTACAAAATTAATACAACTTACAAGTATGGAGGTACATTTAATTTAACAGGATCTTTTAAATATTAACATTGATACATACTTAAATTGAATAAATGAATCATTTGATTTACTTATTGAAATATTATATTTTCTGACTTTTTGACCTGTTTAGTATCTCTGGTTTTTCATTGGCATATGAAATTTCAAAAAATTTCAATATACTGAATATTATCATTTATCGTGTACCATGTTAGCAATTTGTGTAATACTTTGTACATTTTTTTATTAGTAAATTTAAACCGTAATAACACAGTGTAAATGTGTAATAATAATTATTAAATTATCTGTTTATTGATGTCAAATGTCTGGCGTTAAATTAAATGTGTTTGATAAAAATATTGTTGAAAACATAGTTAATAAGCAATGTTATTTTATATACACTTAACTGGAACTCTCTAATGGGACAAACAGGACCAGAGTTATATTAGAAGTTATTGAAATTGATGTATGAGGACGTACACAAATAGACAGCCGTAAACTTGATGTAAATATATCTACATAGCCTGTAAAAGCCTAGAAAGGTAGAGAAATAGTAGATAAGTAGATATCAAAATTGTATATACATTAACTAAATAATTATTGTTAATTTTTAAAATATCTACTTAGTATGTAGAATAATTAGGTATTTAATAGACTAACGGAATTTTATACAGTAACGTTAACACATTTTATTAACACACACCCAAACATAATATTTTGATGCAAAATCTTGAAATAATGGATTTGATATTTTACGAAGGATACAATTTTTAATTTCAATCAAATAATTTTTTCAGATAGATTATTTAATCAAATTATTTTCATAGGTGCAAGTCGTTTAAATGGATTGGCAAACTAAATGTGTTCATAACATATTAAACCTTTTCTGTAACATACATTTTTGGTTTCAGTTTGATTTAAATATATAAAACATACATTTTACAATAAATCAACATTTAAAACTTACTATTGATTATTTTTATAAAAATAATTCTAATTCATTCCACAGTTAATATGTATTAATTAAGATAATCTTATTGTCTAAAAGAATTATTCACTATATATTTACAAATAAAGTTTTATATTAAATATTAATACTTAATAGTAATAATAATAAAACATATATACATATAAGGTTTAAACTTAATAGTGAAACATTTTGTAAAATTACTTTTCATAATTAATTTAATTTATTGGACAAATCTATTTAAAAAATTTATATTGACTAGTAAAAATGAAATTGTGTTGAACATTAATATTAATTATTTTGTTTAAATTAAAATTTTTATTCAACTTAGATGATTTATATAGAATATAACCATTGCTATTTAAGCTGGTACATTTTGATGCATGAACATTTTTGGCAGATCTGATCCGTAGTAAAGTTTTGTGTTATTCCCTAATGATTCTATGCGTTTTAATTCTAAATACTCTTTAGTCAATAATAATTTATTAGAATCTGCTTGCATTTTGATGCGATAGAATTCAGCATCTGCAGCACTTTTTTCTTTTTCTAAATGGATGGTATCTAAATAAACACAAAATAATAGGAATTAATTTAGCCGTATTCAGCATTGACAAATCAATATACTATACCTTCTATTAATGAAATTTGTTTAATAGATTCTTTTTCCATTATTTTTTGTTCAAATTCAATTTTCGATACTTGTGCTAATTTTTCAGCTTGTATGATAGCACGTTTACGTTCAGTTTCTGCCTCTTTCTCAACAACTTTTTGTGTTTGTTCAGCAATAAGCAATTTTGTTTTTTCTGCTTCCCTAAAATATAAAAATACAATTTAAATCAATAATTAAAATTTACTAAATTTATTTTACATTACATTATTTCATAATTTTTGCGTATTGTTTCAGGAATTTTCGGCTTTGTAACACGCACAGAATGTACTTTGAGACCAGGAGCCATTTCTGTTAAGTCTTTTTGCAATGCCACTTTGAGATTTTCATCAATTTGATCAAACAAATCAATATATACCTATAAAAAGCATTATATTTAAGAAAATTTAGCTTTAATATAATTTTTGTATATAATCCTAATTTATTTTTACCTCGTGTAAATTATGAACACTACAAAACTGATTAAGTTCATGGTGTACTTTATTAAATATCAATGTTTTGTCATAATCTGCTGTATAATTCTTCACAATATCATAAACTAAACAAATAAAACAAAAAACAAAATTGTTTAGTATTTTTATTAATTACTTATAATTTATGGATCTATATTTCATAATTATATCATGCTATTATTATTAATTACTTAATATTACATTTAACAAAAAGTGGCATACACTCAATTTTATAAGTATAGGTCAAACTGCATTTAACATAAATGAAACAAATATTTACTTAATTTTTTTATTTAGTTTAATCTCATTAAAAATTGTTTTATCAATTATTTATAATATATTATGTTTAGTTGCCCAATGGTTAATCACCCACTCACTTAAAACAATTCATGTGGCAATCAATATTATCATCCCATAATATGCGTGCCACTGGTCTTAAAATTAATGGAAATATATAAAAACAAAAAACAGAAATAATTCATAAAATTCCAGGAATTAGTAAAATATTATATTTAAAAATATTTCACCAAAAGTTTAGAACTTAATGTTTTAAATTAATATTATAGAATAGGCCAATGTTATGGAGAGACTAGAGTTGCTTAACCACTCTAATATTTAATTAAAATATCTTAGCTTAAAAGTTAAAATTAATTCAAAATATAGGATTACAAATAGGTATTGCATTATGTATTTAGTATTTACGCGATGATGAAAACTAAAATAGGGTAAATGCACACATATTTATTGGAATTAATTTTTGCTATTAGTTACAATGTAATAGCACACTCTCAAATGTTAGTTCAGTTGTACATTTAATTTCAATTGTTTGAATTAGTTGCTTAAGTATGCATTTGTTTTATACAAATACATATTCTTCTTCTTTATTAGCTAAACGGTCCTTGTAGGACCTGAGCTACCACACAAATACATATTACAATCTAAAAAAAGGACGTACTTGGGATACTCTTCTCTTCTTGGATGAGATTTAAATAGTTGTATTGAATTTAAAAGAAATGATAGATAATTTCTTTAGATCAACAATTATGAGCAAAGCTGAAGCTTTACAGTATTGAAAAAATATATATACAGTTTATATATTTAACCGTTTATATAGTTTGATAGTCAGTGTATTATTTTTTTATATCAAATCTTTTTAAGTATTATTATTTGACAAATAAGAAATTTTTTTTACCGAAAAATTCAAATATTTTTGTAAAAATTTTATATTAATTAAACACTTGAAAAAAAATATCCTGTCACGATTTTTGAAATTTTTTCAGTATTGTTAGTACAGTATATGAGTAGGGCCATATTGAATTCCCAAACTTTTGTCAAATATTAACCATTTTATTAGAGATAAGCTTTAAAAAAACTAGGGATTTTTAAAGTTCTATTTTTTAAGTTGTTAATTTTTTTTGAAACTTCTGTAAAGTATGCATTAATACATTGTGAAAATTTAAAATTTCAAGCAACATTAATTTAAGAGTTATATCAAAATAACTAAAATTAATTTAGCGAGAGGGCCTTTTATGGGAAATTGTATTAATTCGCTTCACTCAGAATCTAAAATTTTTAGCACAACTTTAAGTAATCTATCGAAATTGAGTTCAGCCTACTGAGTAAAACCCAGTAATTTGTTGATTTTTCCAGGCCTATTTGTACATTATATATTAGTACACATAACAGGCGCATACACAAAAAAATATTTTTTTTTTTTTGGGGGGGGGGGGGGTTAGGTTGTATAATTTCATATTTATATATGAACAATTTTAGAAAATTTCAATGCAAAAATTATTTATTTCTCATTATTTTCTTTTTTTTTATAAAAAATTTTGACATAACAATGCAGCCTGTGCATATTCAGTATTCACCGAATCAATTTAGAAATGTCAATAATAAGAATATAGTAATAAACTAATAAATAGTAATAAAACCAACATATTTTTATCTAATATCTCCCTCATTGATAGAAACCACTTTCGTTAAATATTGAATACTTTTCCTGAAATTTTGGGGGAGGGGGGTTGAACCCCTAAAAACCCCCTTGTGTACGCGCCTGACACATAACATACTATATTTATGTTAAACCAAATTTTTTATAGAGCTTGTAAAAATTAATAAAAAAACATAGTATGATTTAGGTACCTACCACTATCAGCATTCAAAATATTGACTACTTCAATTCTATCAAAATATATCATTACACCACCACTTGTACCGCAAGGAACATTTTTTACTTCATCTGTTTGAAGTGTGACCTGAAAATAAAAGGAATCATTGATAGAGAAAACACTTATTTATAGCTTTTTATCAGATAAATTTATAGGTACTCACTTGTACAGAACGAAAAGTTGTTAAAATTGGCATCATTATGTGGTAACCAGGATAACTAATTTGAGATAATAATGCTCCACCCTAAAATACAAATAGAAATACCTTAAATTTATGATCATATTAATTCAATAGTGTAATATTTATTTTATTTACTCTGTAGTAGACGGCCACATGCCCTTCATCAACTCTATGAAGACAAAAGTGAATCAAGGAGGCAGTTAATAATGCCAGCAAAGTCAATGCATAAGATATGTCAGCCATTTTGAGTTGTTACAACGTACTAAGGTTTTTTTTTTTTATTAAATTCGTACCTATTAATTTACAGGTTTAAGAAAATGTGTAAGTTCAAAGTTTAACAACTCTCTCGAATACAAATTTACTATACCATTTATAATCTATGTTAAAAAAAATACTCTGGAATTTTGAAAAAAAATGAATGTAAAAGGCGAAGCAAAATTAATCATCATCGTAAAGAATCAAACACTTCTGGTTGCCGGAACATTTGGATTAAATAAACAAATGAGTAATGACATTTTTGTTTTATTACACATTTATTTGAAAATTTGATCGAATGGAAGTTGCGTTCGTTTTCATTATCAACGACAAAGTAAAATTATCTTAAATCGTGGTTTCATTACAGTAAAATGTTTGGCTGCATTATCACTTATATCAAATATTTACCATATCTGTTATCATAGATTGAAGAATTTTACCACCAAATTTTAAATATATTCTATTACATTATATTATTATAAATTATGTTATATATAAAACAAAACATTAACTTTCCCCAATACAGATAGGACAATCTTAAATGTTTTTAGTAATAGAAACAAAACAAAAACCAGAGTGGATCTGGTATTATGTTATAATATAGCCCAATGACTTCAATAATTGAATTCCCAGAGCATTTTTACATTTATTTGTAGAATGTTTATCAAGATCCCCACTAAGTCTGAAAATAATTTCTTGACTGGGCTATTTATTGAGATAAATAATATTTTCTTAATAATTCTTTGATTATTTTGTTTTCAAATTATATTTGTGATTTTGTTTTATTTTTATTTACCATAATGAAATCTGAAATAAAATGTTCAATATGTGACAAAAACTTTACACAAAAAAAAATCTGAACGCACATTTACGGAATATTCATAACATGGAACCAGTATATACCGATTTTTTGTGTGATATTTGCAACAAATACTTTAAAACAAAACTTTCTAAAAATTTTCTAGAGATAGTCTTTACAAGCGATTGATCAAATTATCAAAATATGTCCAAACTGAAAAAGTTCAAAAAGTCCGCCTAGTCATAACATCAGTGAAACAATCAAACTGGAACAAATTAAAATTTTGGAAAATGAGAAAGGGTACATAATACACTCATTATCAAATCCTTCCCTACAGTATTATATCATGAAAGTTAGTGAAATGTGTACACAAACAGCATGTTTAAAATGTGAAAAATGCAAAATTTCATTCATACTTACCATTGTTCTTGTATTGACAATGTCATCAAAGCAAATATTTGTAAGGATATACATGCTTGTGCTCGTAATTTCTATAAACATTTGGATGACAATAATATTATTCATAAAAAAATAAATCTTGAAGAACAAAAAATCTTAATTGATATAAACACAACTTATACAAATCACCGCAAAATTGATCAAAATCTGAAAATAAAACATCAAACAGAAATTATTCTGGGTCTAACTGGAAAAAATTCATTAAGTGATCAAAATAAAATACAGATAGAAAAAAATTAAGTGAAGTTATTACACTCATAAATGAAGGAGAAAAAATAAAACTTACGCCAGTTGAAGATATCAATGTTACAAAAGAAAATTGATAATCAGATTCGGCTCTACTCAACTAAAAAGAAAAGCTGTCATAAAACTCAAATCTCAAAACTTTCCACAAATTAAACTAATGCAATGGTATCTGGATTTGAAGATGTTAATAGTGAGAGTGCTCATGTTCACTGTGCATTTGATCATTCATATGATACAATTTAAACAATACTAATAAATATTGACACTTAATAGGGTACTTATTCATAAATTATGATTTTCGAATTTGACTGTGGTATTGTTTATATGATAAATCTTTTTATTACTATAAAAAAAACAATAAATATAGTAAACAATAAATTATGTATATTTTGTAAGTAGTAGTAAATACTAATAAAATATTAATATTAATTATGATTTATTATAAATAAATTTGACGGTTTTATGCATAGAGTAACACTGGCAAACATCACCCTTTTCCGCTTCGCTTTTTAGACTTCACCATACATCACTGACAAGTAACAAATCATGTAAATGTGAAGTCTTATAAAACGGTTTTGTCCGTCCGTCCGTCTGTTCGTCTGTCCGTCTGATTCACAGATAGCGACCGCTACGGTGGTCCTATACAGACAAATGATGGCTTAAAATGATCCCTGGGACAAGGCGCTCAAACTATATGCAGCGTTTTCCGATGCGACATCATGGGACCTCAGGAGATCACCTGATGTGGCCGCGTATGGGAAATCCTGGGTAAAAATTTCGAAAAAATTAAAACCGTAAAACAACATCACTAACTACATCATTTTTGATGGCTTGTGATTTAGCTATACTTAACCGAGCGGGAGGTTAAATTGATGCTATATTCTCCAACATTTCAGGAAAATCTGAAAACTATTGTTCTCAGACTAGTATTCACGACCCAATCTGCTTTGTTATCAATAACGATTCTTAAAATGTTTTTATTATGTTTTATTATTTTTGTAATAGTTTTGTATGTATTTTACAATCAATACATTTTTATATTTTCCAATCATTTTAAATTGTTAAATTGAAATGTGACACGTTCGCGGTGAAGTCCCATCTTATTCTACGGCTCTTAACCGTACTGATCCCACTTGTTTTTTCGTATGGCCTCTCTATATTACTCTATGAATGAGACACTTGTGTTTCGACTTTTCGAGTGATATTGATAATAGAAAAACTGAAAAAACGGTACTATCGTTATTCTCATTTCCATTTCGATCCTTTCTGATTTCTGGCCTTCCCTATCTATTTAATCAAGTTTAAAATCAATGTTATTTGGTATAATTTATTTCCTTTACCATTTTACCAGTTAATTAGAATAAAGAGTCTAATTTAATTCAATATTAGTGATCTCTGATCAGGCTTATGCTTCACCATGATCTTGGAACATGCAGCATATTTCCGATTTCGCAAGATAATAGTTAAGACGTTAAGTTGCACCGCACATACGAGGAATGGAGCAAATAGCTATCTTCTGTCACTGAATGCTAAAATAGCGACAGTTAGTCACAAAATTAGAATATCATTTAGGTTTTGGGTGTTTGATAACGAATATCTTTTGATGTAATTACAATGCTTATTTTACAATTATCTTGGTCTTAAATTCTAATTTATTAAATTCAAGACAAGCTAATTTTATAATTATTACGTGTGCGTACCACCGAAAAATTTATAATTACATGACCTACAAAATATTTTACCTATGTCTTCTAAAATTGTCAACGTTTTGATATTAAACGATAACAATTATCGGTGTTAAAATTTCGGTTTTAAATAATAGTCTTATATTGTTATACTTTGTGCCTCTGTGATTTTTCTATAATCAAGTGTATGTCTGTTATTATCGCTAATAGAAATAAAAACGAAACAAAAAGAGCATTAACACTAAAGCCATGACAAAAAAGCAATTTTTTTTTATAAATAACTATATTTTATGATATTTTATGTTGACCCAATGATTTTGTTTCATAATTTTACATTGGTACACCACTCTTCGGTCAATAGATTTTTCTACCGCTTTTTTCCTTTGTTTTTTGTTAGATTATTAAAATTGTTAAAATGTTTTTCCATTGGAATTTAGAGACCATCATATGTTAGTACATAAGAGGCAAGAGCAGTACTATCATATTCATAACTCATAATTATTTTAATTTGGCATTTGAGCGTTTTAAATTTCTTGTTATTCACGGCACAATGATTTCATACTCGTAGTTAAAGATGATTTTTACTAAATTACTGGTAACAATTATAAATATTTACAAATTATGTAAATAATACACACGTTTATAAATCTAAACATATTTTAGAATGAAATAAATATTCGATAGATATTATTTAAAATTTAATATTTCTAATGAATTTCAAAAATATAGTAGGTTAAAATGCTTTTAAATATTAAAATACTGGTGTATGTGGTGAAGAATTAGATTATATCATCAGAGTATGATGGGGAGTATTCTATGATGAAGAATAATCAATGAACTTACATCAATATGCCATTCTTATGATTTTATATAGGAAGTTTTCGATTAAATACATCGATGTATAAGGTACTTAGTAATTACTAATTAGTATAAATATCCGTATTAGACAATTGTAATCATGATCTTAAATCGTGATTGTAATTCATTAATAATTTCCTTTTTTCGTTTTCAGTAAGGAAATAGGAAAAGCGTCTGATAAGTGTTATCAATTACACTCATTACTCATCACTTGGTTAATAAATAATGGTTATTTTCAAATTTGAAAAAAAAATTAAAAAACCTCATGAAATAATTCTTTTATCCATGAAAAATATCAACTTTAAGGTTATGTAACAAATTCTTAAATAACAAACACATTTAAAAAAACTCTTAATAAGTATGAAAATTGTGAACTCTTTTTTACAATAAAAATTAATAATCGTATCGTCATGAGGGAGATCATCGGTGGTTTTTCAGAATCCGGAAGATATTATGCTGAAATCAATGTTAACGGTAAGGTTAACGTTTGGGACACGAACGCTGGTGATCTGCGGCATACCTATTCACCAAGTGGTCATCTGAATTCTTGTGTTACTTGTGTTAAATGGATTCAAACAGATAATACTGATTTATTATGTATTGGGTCACAGAAAGGCTACATCGAATTTTATAATGTGGCTAGTGGAAGCGTTCTATCAAAAATTAACACTCATTTAAGAAGTATAAAATGTATTTATCGTTTGGATCATCATTTATTCATAGGCTCTGATGATGGTCATGTTATTAAATTTGATTTGAAGAACAATAAACTAGAACCAAAACAGAAGGTTAGTAAAATGTGTGCTGTAGCTATGATGCCTGATGGGAGGCTGTTGACTGCATCGAGGGAAATCAAATTATGGAATTTATCTTCGGGTGAGTTGATTCATAAATTCACTGGCCATAAGAATGAAGTTCGTTCATTACATATTATAGAAGCTGATAAATGTTACCTTCTTAGTTCTGCTAGAGACCGTTTTATTAATGTATGGTCTCTTAGTGATCTTAAACCAGGTCCATTAGCTTCATTAGTTGCTGATGATAATATATCTTCTGTATATGTACAAAATAAACGAAATAATATTATTGTGACAGTAACAACAGAAAGTGGTACTTTACATGTTTATGAACATGTATTAAATGGTTGTATTGCACAACCATTGAAACCTTGTGGAACACTTCAGATAGCTGCTGATAGTTCAAAAGATGAAGAGACTGTACAAATGCCCATTGTATGCACTAAAATACATGGCTCTAGAGTTTATGTAGCCTATGGTACCAGACCATTTTTAGCATTTGAAAATATCAATTTAGATAAATTAAATAAATGTACATTTATGGCGAGACAAGATCCAAGAAAATCAAAACAAGTTGTTGGTAGTCATATTGTAAATCCAAATATTACAGATGCGAAATGTGTTGATTTGAAAAATATTCGGTCATCCAATCTACCACTTGAAACAAGACTTCAAAATATGTCAGAAGAAATTGAAAATACAGTTCAGACTAAAGGTGAAAGTATTGTTCATTTATTAACTCAAGGTCTTCGTAGTAATGACAAAAATCTATTAGAGTCTGCATTGTTTGTCAAAGATGATCGAACAATCGATAATACTGTCTCTCGTTTACCTATACAGTCTATTGTTTTGCTTATTCGAAAGCTTATTCGTCTCTCACAGGACAGAACACTAGTAAGTTCTGTAAGTGTAAGGTGGTTATCTGCTGTATTACGTATACATGCATCTATGTTGTTAGCTAATCCAGATGTATTAGAAACATTTTTACCTCTAGAAAATGTTTTAAATATGAGGTTAAATAACTTTGAACAACTTGGGTTATTAGAATTTAAACTAAAAGCGTTAGTAGATAGGATAAACTTTGATAAACGAGATAAAAATAAAGAGCAAGATGCTTTATTGGTGTATAATGATTCAGACGATGAAGACAAAAGAACAACTGATGAAGAGGCTTTATTGGTTTATAATGAATCTGAAGATGAAGATCAGAGTACTACAGATGAAGAAGAAGCTATGGAAGTAGACCTAAATGGTGATGATCATTCAAGTATATTAAGGTAAACTTAAAATGTTTCGTTCACTTCAAATGTTATTCTGTATTTTATATTAATACAATAATAATAGGTACCATAAATCATTGTTATTTTCTTATAATGTTAATATTTATTTTTATTGTAAGAAATGTGACTCAAATAAAATAATGTGTACAAAAATATTTGCTTTTTTCAAGTTGAATAAATATTTTGTAAAATATATTTTTTTTAAATAAATAATTTGTAAGTTCTATTTTGTTAATAATAATTGTTAAAATTATGTTTAATTAAAAACAAAAAATGTAATAACCTGTGAACTAACTACTTATGTTTTATCCATTATTTTTTTAAATCGGTTGGAATAATTCAACATCTCTACGGGATTAAATTAAATCAATATTATTTAGGTACATATTATAATTTTAGTTTTCACTCAGTTCATTGAGAATATTATCAGGAACGATCTTGAAAAAAATATATGGTATGGTGTAGTTTTTAAATTTTCCTACTAGTTACTGTATTTAAAAGATTAAGTTTTCGTTTACAAGAGTAGTAATTTTAATTTATCACTTATAATTAATAGTTATGAAATGAGATGTACAATTTATGATCTGTTATAGTAATTTTGTCAATTACTGCATGTATGTAAAATTTTGTTTTTTTCAAAGTTATTTCTCCACGGTAGTCATCAATTCATTATGAAATTATTACTGGTCACAAGCTACAAATGTTTATTAAATTGTGTATTAAGTTACTAGGTACTAGAAACTTCTGAGAATTGATATTGATTACAAGTTACTATTACAGTATCTTTATTATATCAAACTTAAAAGTTATCATTTATTTGTTTATTTTTCAAGGACACTTCTAAATATTCATTTGTATGAGAAGTTCATGAGAAAAATATATTTTTTGAGTTTTCAACTGAAATATAATTATATTAATTTGAAATTTATTTAAACTGCTAGTAACATAATACATTTGTTCTATGTATATTTATTGTAGAAACACTATTTAAATTATAAAATAATAATATTTATGACTATATAATAATTAAATAAAACACATATTGTATTAACTTCCAATTTCAATTTTAAAATGAATCATTTAGGTTGAATAAAGTTGAAATAAAATAATTTTTATAATTGAATCCTATTTTAATGAAAACACTAAAAATAATCTTTTAATACTCCTGTTATATTTTTATTTTATATTATTCTGTTGATTTGAATTATATTTGAGTATTAATATAGCTTTTTTGTTTTTATTAAGTATATCCATTATATCTATGCATAAGACATAGTTACTACCATTAATTCTAGAATACACTTAAAGTATTTTCTAAAATAAATTTAAATATTAATTTGGTTTTGAGGGATGTAGTACAAATAGTAAAAAATAATGACTATTATAATAGTAAAAAATATGTTCCATATATAATATATCGCCCCTGTTCCTGCAAAAAAAAACGTTTCATAAATAAAATATAGTAATTTTATTGAGAAATATAATTGAGTTGTTGGATTTGAATATTTTTTGGTATTAACCGTTTATGATGATAATTGATGAAGTGTGCTATTAGGTCTAACTACTTTTTTTGAAAAAATCAAACAGTGTTTATTTCTTATTCAAAATGTATTACCTTGTATTAGTAGTAAATCAAATTTATATTTAGATGTTTTATGAAATTAAATGTGTAGTAATGCACAAGTATTGTTAAATGTACGTGATGTATAGGTACTTTACTTGCACAAGAAATATTAATAGTTTCATAATATTAATAACTTTCACTCATAGTGTGTAAGTAATAGAGACCTTGAACCTTTA
The DNA here is from genome assembly GCA_027580255.1 of Therioaphis trifolii. Taxonomy (NCBI): domain Eukaryota; kingdom Metazoa; phylum Arthropoda; class Insecta; order Hemiptera; family Aphididae; genus Therioaphis; species Therioaphis trifolii. The sequence goes on along the minus strand of CM050404.1, from coordinate 77,394,289 downwards.
ATTCTAATTTTACTTATTATTAAAAATGTTATTTAGAATATTGGTACATTTTAGTTCAGAACAGTAATTACGCACCGAATACTTAGACTGGAGCCTTTGGTCCCGCACGACAAAAGGACCTGCACCACAAATAAAAAAGTGTATAATACCTATTTCTTTAAAATTTGAATTTGAATAGGTATTATTAAGTAAAAACTATGTTGGTTTTCATACATGGGGCCTTTGGTGATGTTTTTATTGTAGGTATGTAGGATAATTCAACAAAACTATGAAGTTGGATTTATGATACTAGTTATTTTTAAATTTTTGTTTCAGATTTGACTAAGGGAATATAAAAAAAGTCCTTGAAGACATAAAGTTCTAAATAAAATATGAACTTAACATGATAAAAAAAATTTAATATGTATCAACATATTAGAAGTTAAATTTAATTAAATCTATAACAATTAATAATTATTTCTTTCATTATTTAATGGATATCTATACCTTGTTAAAAAATTTTTTTGATTTAAAAAATAAGTATTTCTTAATACTAATATTAATTTAACATATAAAAAAATGTTTATTATATTATTGCAGACTGATCTGAATAATATGTTTGTAAATCGATTTAAAATAAAATCTATTCATTTAATTATTGTTTTCCATGTTTTAATCAGTTTTCTCGTTTAATAAACTTATGTATATTTTTTTACAGTCAGTACTTAATTGCTTTGAAAAATGGTCAATTTTTTGTGAAAATAATGAGGTAGTTATATACTTAAATATTAATGTACCTGCTATTAATATTGATATTTAAAATTCTAGTTATGCTGTTTAGCTTTTGATCTTCAAAATTAAAAACACCTTTTTTATAATATTCAATCGTTTTAATCAACATACCTATTTATTTAATTATTATAATTGTTAACTAAACGTACATTAAAGAGATTCTTAATTTTTCTTTTAGTCAATTTTTCTCCGTGATTTATAGATATAGTGCTTATGTTTTTATACTTAAAAAATAGACTAAAAAATTTTAAAGAATATAATTTAGAAATACTTTTAATTAGGTAGGTCCCTACCTATTGCTTCAATACATTCTATTGATATTTTTAATTTGATTGGACAATTTTAGAATGAATGAAACAAATATTTTAGTAAAAGTTTAAAGAATAAAAAGCGTTACCTACTAGAAGTACTTATCTAATATTTATATGTTAATAATATTTTAAATTTTGTTTAAATAACATGTTTAACATTTCAATACATGTAATAAATACAATTTAACCTAATAAAATCATTTATTACTGTATGTAATACTTATTAATAAGCATATTGTTTATTTTAGACAATATCTGCCAATATTTGACAATACAATATTACTTGAGATATTCAAACTAATATTTAAAAAATTTGAAAAGTGTTGTTAATATTTATCTGTAATCCTTATTTTATTTTATCTTTATATTAAGGGAGAAGGTGTCATTCAAGTTTTTGCTCAAAACTCTTCAAGGAAGATGCTGTTCCAAGATTAAAGCTTATAGTTAATAACAAAAATGCATATTTTTAACTTAATGACGATTTGATATTGAAATTATGTAAAATAAATAATCATGAAAATGAATTAAACATTAAATTATTGGCTGACTAATTACCTACACTATATATATTTTTTTTTTATAAATAATGTATTCCACAATCTATAAAAAATATGATTTTTCAAATAGAAGATAAGTGTAGGGAATGTTTAGCGGGATTTTTATTTATTTATTTTGTTGGGGTTTATTTGTCATACATATTTCCAAGCTATTCCACTGTTTTGGCAACTAAAATTGCAATATTTAAGTGATTAAGGTTATTTTTTTATAAAATATTATAATGTTCTAATTGGAAAATGAATGTTGGAGATAATTTAAACTATTTATAATGTTCTACGTGTCTTTTATTTTATTATGTTAAAACATAAACTCGGAGGGCTATGTATCTCATGGCTTCATTTGACTTCAATAAAGGTGGGTACTTACCTAAATAATTTGGAAAATAATGAATTTATTTTATCCATAATTTTTTACTTCACTTATATATTATAAATTTTCAAGTCTTGAATTATAGTAAACTGAGCAAAACGTAAGAAATACAAATATGTATTATAACTATTTATTTTGTGGGGAAATAATTGAATTTCCGAAATACAGTGATATCCCTTTTAACGGACACATCTAAAAAGTGGAAACCTTCAAATAGCGGACGTTTATTTAGGAATGTCAGTATAAATTACACTTAATTACTGCCTTAAATAGCAGACATCTCCAAATATGGGACAACATTTCAGCGACTGAGAGTATCTGGTATAAAGAGGTTTCACTGTATTTTTCTATAGTTTACTAAGGATCTAGGCAGGCCCCTCACATCATATTTTTGGCCCGGGTACAGAATTAAATCCGGGCCCCTCTATCATATCAATTAATTTTTCGTGATGAATAATTATTTCAAGACCTTAAATATTAGTTTTGTGTATAAATTATGGGTGTAGTTATAATTAAAAAATAAAATATCAATAAATTGATAGGTATCCTTTATAAATTGAAAACATGTGTAATATTATATAAATAGTACAAACTAAAAATGTATGTTAAAAAATAAAATAATGTGATTATTATAACTTATACTGTATCATAATTGAATGTATGTATGTATAGTTCTGGTAGTCTTATAAATCATAATAGGTAGGTACTTAATACACATTATCATTTAAATTATGATTTCAACTTTATATACTAAGTAAATTTTGCTTTTCTTGCTTTTTTCTGAGCAAAGTCATGTATAATATCATCAAAATATATTTGAAACCTTTTTCTATTATACATTGAAGTAATTATTTACATGAACGCCGGGCCCCTCGAATGTCCGGGCCCCAGTACCATGGGTCCACCTGACCTCCCCCTTGTGGGGGTCCTGGATCTAGGATAAAAAGACGTACAAAAAAGCTACGGATAAAAATGCTACGAATAAAAAAGCCACGGTTACAATTTTATTTTTAAAAGCCATTAAAATGGAAAATAAAATTAATAATCTTGATGTATTCATAGTTTAATCTATGAGTATGGTTATAATAATATAATATGTACCTACCTATGTATGATAAATGTGCGGATTACTTCGGGGATTGAATAAGACAATAGGTAGAACTTGATGATCTTAAACTATTAAAGAAGATACCTAAGAAATAATTTTGATAGGTAAAAACCAATTTTTATATTATAAAATAATCTTGATGGTAAAATATTATCTTTTTCCTAGTTGAATTTTTTAGGTATTTAGTCATAAATCGAAAAGTATTGAAGCTAGAAACTTGAAAATTTTATCCAATATCAAATACATACTTTTTTATATTGGACAACATTTTCAGAACAATTATAGCACTTTTGACTTAAATATAGAACTTTTAATTTACCAAATTGTTTGAAAGTTTTTATGTAATATAATTTTAAATATTTGACAAAAAGTTCTGAAAATGTAATATGACCTTACTCATATACCTACCTAATTATCCTAACAAAAATTCAAAAATCGTGACTCAGGATTTTTTTTTATACACACTTTAATAAATTATTATAACTCACCAAAAATTATACAAATAACCGTAAAATACGTAAACAGTATTTAAATAATAATATATTATATTACACTGAAGCTTTGCTCAGAATCGTTTTATACTAAAAAAATGAGTCATCATTTCTTTAAAACTTAATACATTCATCACCAATATCTTGTCCGAGGACCGAAGGGACGAAGGACAAACTTGTACCACCATCTCACTTACCAGCTTTTTGTTAATTTTTAGTTGACTCATTTGTTAAAAGTTGATCATTTATAAGCACACAGTCTTCATTTTGCTGAAATTGTCGTTGTTTTTACTTTAAATATTAATAATGGAATGTATTATAAATTTATAACGAATAAAGAAAAAGAAAATTTGTATTATATAATATGAATACTTTCAAAAAGTACAGCGTCGATACAATTTTGTCGTACAATAATTTTTATTATTACAAGTATTAATGCAGCTAAAACGAAACTGAACGGTATCCGGAATATTTGATCACGGGCAGCTGCCGCTCAGGAAAATCAAAAACTTTTACAATTGATAAAGTATTTCCGGATAACTCGCGGGAACGTACTATGTACGAGATTGCAGGCACGTGTAAATAGTATTTCTTATCGCACGTTAAAAATACACATACGTATTGTGTAAAATATATAGCTAAATAAAATTACACACCCGGCGGATGGCGATTATCGAATAGATAAACACTAAATTTACTTATGCGTCGCGGTCGTTTGTCCTTTATTAAATATTTTACAATGAAAAATTCTGCAAAATGTTTACATTTTACTAAAATATGATAGATACGGTAAAAATTTGTTTGAACCGGAACGGTAAACGTATATTTTTTACGAACCGGAACCCTTAAACAATTTTTGTCGTGAACCGGAACTGTTAAACATTTTGAGGAAACAAAAAATAACATGGCGTTGCATGAAAACTAATTTACTTAATTGTTAAGGAACAAAATAAACAGACTTGCAAAGTGAAAATCTCGAATTAAAGAATCCACATAACCATCCACGTAACAAAGAAGAAATTAAGGTGACAAAATGTATTTTGAAAATGAAGGAACTAGCTATATTTAATTCTAGTCGAATTGACCCCGTATAAATATTTTCTGAATATGTCAGTAAAATAGGAAACGAAAGCAAAGTTTAAATGCCAATAGAAGATACAATAAATAGAATGCTTAGAAATATCCTATTCAATACCTACCCAAAGTAATCCACACATTTATTATATATTGGTAGGTAGTAGGTACATATATGATTATACCTAAACTCATTGATTATATATATATATATACAGAGCCCCCATAAAGGGGGGGTCAGGTGGACCCATGGTACTGAGGCCCGGACTTTCGAGGGGCCCGGCGTTCACGCAAATAATTACTTCAGTATATAATAGAACAATGTTTCAATTACATTTTGATGGTATTATACATGACTTTGCTCAGAAAAAAGCAAGAAAAGCAAAATTTTGTTAATATAGAAAGTAGAAATTAGAATTTAATTTTTAAATAATAATGTGTATTAAGTATTATGATTTATAATACTACCAGAACCTTACATACATACACTTAATTATTATACAGTGAAATATAAGTTATAATAATCACATTGTTTTATTTTACCTAACAAATGTTTCATACCTTTTTTTTCAAAATTTTATTTTTTAACATACATTTTTAGTTTGTACTATGTATAATTATACTACACATGTTTTTGATTTATGATGGATACCTATCAATTTGTTGATATTTTATGTTTTAATTATAACTACTCCTATAATCCATGGATAATACTAATATTTAAGGTCTTGAAATAATTATTCATCTCGAAAAATTAATTTTTATGATAGAGGGGCCCGGATTTATTTCTGTACCCGGGCCAAAAATATGATGTGGTGGGCCTGTATATATATATATATATATATATATATATATATATATATATATATATATATATAAATATATATATATATATATATATATATATATATATAATATATATATATATATATGTAACGGTCAAAGTGTATAAATCGAGCATTGTATACAAAGCCCGGGCATTGTGCACAGTGCTAATCAAATTTGGGCAAAGCTAAATTTCTAATATAAATTAGTTATATTGCCCGGGCATAATTTACAGTAGGTACCCAATAATGTGTATTTTACACTTACAATATTATTTTAGAACAATTTTTTCAAACAAATTCAAATCGTGTATTTTTAAGTGAGTTGAAATACAACGAAATAATACAAGAAAAACTATTTATATTAATTTATTTGTTTTTACAATTTAAGCTATCATGACATTTTAAATTAAATAATTTTTCTGCAGCCCTACATTTGCATTTACTTGTTACACATTGTTGCTTACAGTTGCATTTATCATATCACTGACCGCCAAGATTTGAAAATTTTCGAGCCACTTCTTTCAGTGATATTACTGTAATACTGTATTTGGTATCATTTAAATTTTTACAAATGACTCTTTGCACACTTCAAATTGATTTCTAGAGTAAAGTTGTTGTAGTTTACTTTCAGTGCTACCAATTCCATAATTATTGTTTTTTACTGAAAAAAATCAAATTTTAGTTAGTTATGATAATATGATAAATAATAAAACCCATTTTTAAAATTACCAGACATAATGACTCCTAAAATGCATCGCAGATCACTTCGTGCTTTATTAAATTCAGGTATTCTAATTTTTACAGTTTCACCAATTTTTCCTTCTCGAAGTCGATTTTCCAAATTATTTTTCATTTTTAAAGTTTGAAGTTTCAAATTATGTAAAGATTCGTTTTTTTTTCTAACAATTGTCTTATGTTTTGATTGGATAACCTTAGCTGGTTCTTCATTAGTATCGATGTTTTCAACGGATATTTTTTCATTTTTAATGGTGGTCTGTATAGAAATAGAACTCAACGCAGTTTCTAAATCTTTATCTGATTTAAGTTTATTTAATAATAATAATTTCTTGTAAAGAAGTAGATTTCAGTTCTATTTTTGCCCGCGTGCCAAACATGGCCTCATACGGATAACTTAATTGCATGATGCAAACTTCTGTTTTTCATAAACTGAATACATTTTATGCACTCACTCCATTTTTTAGTTTTATTATCTGTTAACCAAGTGGCAAGCATATTTTCAATATCTTGGTTAGCCCTCTCAACAGAACCCTGGCTTTGTGAATGGCGAGGCTTTCCGTGAACGATTTTCAGTTCATTCCACATAATATTACACAACTCTATGATAACCTTATTAACAAAGTCTCTTCCGTTATCGGTTTCTACTACCATGGCCAGTTTGTAAATGCACGTCATGAATATTTTATATAATTTTTCGCTATAAACATAATATTTAATGGTATTTAGTTCAGTTAACGGTACTATTAATTTTTCAAAATTACTTACAGTCATTATATCATAGCGTTTTAATAATTTGTAATCATTTGGTTTAAATTTTACTCCAATTTTTATATTTTTGACTTCTTGTATTATTTCATTGTACTTCAACTTAGTCAAAAATAAACAATTTGACTTTTTTTCATTCAAAAGAGAATTTAATTTAGTATAAAATTGTTCTTCACCCATTTCAAGAAATAAATAAAATAATTTTAGAAGTGCGACCGATCACTTAGGCCGCATACACACGGAGAAATTCAAAAGAAACTAATTACTGACGCGAATCACTAAAGACTAGTTCAGACTATGCCAGTAATTTAGTCAAGTAGCGAGTAATTTAGCTACTAAACGTGTATGAACAGACTGATTTAGTCAAGTAGTTTAGTAAATTTATTTAGTAATTTAGTAATTAGTGGATCCATTTACTTCTATTTTTTCTGGTCGAGTAGCATCCCCCACTTTTCTGACTAATTATTAATAGGTGGTCTGAACGCATCATTTTAGTTTAGTGTATTAGTTATCCTTATCAGTGTCAAGATGACGTTTCGTTGGGGTGAAGACACAACATTTAAATTTGTTTCGGAATGTATAAAACACGAGTCTTTATTTTTCCAAGTCGAAAAAGATGTGCTAACGTCCTTAAACTGCATCTCGTAGCAAGAAAGTATAGAACTGTTTGTAATTTTGTTTTTGCAGGAATGGCCATTCTTAAGTGAGTGTCACCACGTTGAATTTGTGGTTGCACTTTTTTCAACAAAAAATTAAAACAGCTTTCAGACATTCTTAGCGTTGCGAAGTATTCTTTGGGGTCTTCAAATTCTAATTTTTTAAGAAGACCATTTGTAACTCCCAATGTGTTTCTTCTCTTGATATATTCCCTAATCCACATTCGCTTTGAATTTTTATTAAGCTCTTCTTCTACCTCTTCTAAAATAGCCGTTGAAATAAGTCCTATTGCTTTATTCAAATTTTTTTTTGGTAAACTATTCATTTTGGCAATCACTTTTCACAGCACCAAAACTAATACTAATGTACTAAAATAGTTTTAAACCCTATTGTGTCTGAACACTTTTCAGTTACTAAACCGTTTAGTAGTTAGTAAATCACTTACCACTTGACTAAATTACTGGCATAGTTTGAACTAGCCTTTAATCAATCTACATTTAGTCACTAACTGGGTTGTTCAACGGAACACAACAGACAGCGCTACTGGTTAGTGGCTAGTAATTAGTTACTAATGCGTTAGTGATCAGTTCCAACACTTTCAAGTGACCCGACTGTCGAGTCGCTTCCAAGTCGCGTTTCACCGATTTGTATGATTTTTTTTTGATAACATTATTTTTTTTCTGTTTTTTAATCTTCCCTAATAAATAAAAAAATGAATGAACAAAAACTTAACATAAAGCTTTATTTTTTATAGTGCGTTCTTCAGAATTGACACACTCTTTTATATTTGCATCTTTTTTGTGAATGGCAGGGGAAATTCATTGTACTAATTGTAAATAACTTTCTTTAAGCCACATAATTTCAACTGACCTGGATAAAATTGGTTTCGTTGTCATTTTCGTACTTTTTGATAAAACTGTCATGCAATAATATTGTGTACAGGTTTTATAGTAATAGTAGTTATTATCTTTGCTTTATAATTTTTGTAGATATCGAACACATTAAAATTCTCAAAATAATTAAGTTATCGTTTAATAATCATTATACATTTAGGCCCATGTCTAATCTCACAAATAGCCCACAGGAAAAAGTTGTAGTAATATATTATTCTAAGTATAAAATACACATATTGCCCACACATGATTGGGTATTGTAAATAATGCCCGGGCAATATGACTAATTTATATTAGAAATTTAGCTTTGCTCGAATTTGATTAGCACCGTGCACAATCCCGCAATCACGTGCATTGTAAACTATGCCCAATTTATACACTTTGACATCAACATCTATATATATATATATATATATATATATATATATATCAGGGGCGGCTCCAGAGCCTAGGTTAGGGGGGGGGACAAGTTATAATTTCACAAAATCTTATAACAAAAAGAAAACAAAAATTTTTACAACACAAATTTAAGACGTCAATTTTTAAATTGGCGAAAATATCAATAATATGATATATTTGATCTAGAATATTAATTTTGTTATAAACATTAAGAAGGCATAATGCTGATAGTCTATCTTCACTCATCCTTGAGCGAAGCCAGGTTTTCAGTCTCCGAAGTGTGGAGAAACTCCTTGCAGCAGAGGCAACACTAACTGGTAAAGTTGATAATATTTGTAATATTTTTTTAATGGTTGGAAACACATCTTCATCGCAGTGCATGTATGATTCCAAAGCTGTACATGGACGTTCTGTCATCTGTTGTTGTTTCCATTTGTCAAGCCACAGACAAATTTCACCTAAAACAAATAATATAAGTTGTCATGGCGATGCTACTTACTATTAACAATTATAATTAAATTGTATTATTAAAAAATAATAATAGTACCTTCTAACATATCAACCATTACATGTTCGGAAACAGTGAAAAGAGGTGAAAACTTTTTTGCTACTGCAATGATTCTCTTAGATATTTTTTGTCGGTCTCAACCATCAGTGTCATTTAATTTAACAACAATACTTGGTGTGAGCAAACTCAAATCAAATGCTTCCAATGTCTCTGTTGATAACCTGTTGGTTATATCTGATTTTATAGCATCCAATAATGGAACATAAATGCTACGCAAGTAAAATTGTTCAGCATCCGTTGCAGGGTAATTATCACGATGTATTTGAGTTTTTGCTATTCTTGGCATTTTGATATCACATCCGATTTCTTCTGCTAAACTACTAGCGTTCAAGAAAATTAAATACAAATTAAATAAAAAAAATCTGAACAGTGAAAATCTCGTTTACGGCGGATTTTTACCGTTTTTACTCAGTTTTTCGATCGTTATTCTTGATTACTGGAAAAACTATGGAGATTTTGGAAAAATGACCTCTTTAAAGTACCATCTCAGTTCAATTTCAAATATAAAAAGTTGCTGGACGAAACTTTTGGACAAGGATTTCTATACGAAAAAGTGTTTACAGAAAAAAATAAAAATAAACATCATTGTAAAACCATAAGATCCTTCGCTTCACTCAGAATCTAATATACTTAGTTTTATTTTTTTTACATTCCTATTTCAAACCAAGAATATTATTAAGAAAAGCTGGTAAGTGAGATGATGGTGGTACAAGTTCGTCCTTCGTCCCTTCGGTCCTCGGACAAGATATTGGTGATGAATGTATTAAGTTTTAAAGAAATGATGACTCATTTCTTTAGTATAAAACGATTCTGAGCAAAGCTTCAGTGTAATATAATATATTATTATTTAAATAATGTTTACGTATTTTACGGTTATTTGTATAATTTTTGGTGAGTTATAATAATTTATTAAAGTGTGTATAAAAAAAAAATCCTGAGTAACTATTTTTGAATTTTTGTTAGGATAATTAGGTAGGTATATGAGTAAGGTCATATTAAATTTTCAGAACTTTTTGTCAAATATTTAAAATTATATTGCATAAAAACTTTCAAACAATTTGGTAAATTAAAAGTTCTATATTTAAGTCAAAAGTGCTATAATTGTTCTGAAAATGTTGTCCAATATAAAAAAGTATGTATTTGATATTGGATAAAATTTTCAAGTTTCTAGCTTCAATACTTTTCGATTTATGACCAAATACCTAAAATCTGAAGAGTGAAAATCTCGTTTACGGCGGATTTTTACCGATTTTACAGTTTTTACTCAGTTTTTCGATCGTTTTTCTTGATTACTGGAAAAACTATGGAGATTTTGGAAAAATGACTTCTCTAAAGTACCATCTCAGTTAAATTTCGAATCTAAAAAGTTGCTGGACGAAACTTTTGGACAAGGATTTCTATACGAAAAAGTGTTTACAGAAAAAAAAAAAAAAAATAAACATCATTGTAAAACCATAAGATCCTTCGCTTCACTCAGAATCTAAAATCGTATAAAATTACGTGTAAATGTGGAACAGTTGTTATTGCCTGACGGGACTTCTATGTCCCGTATTCTACCAGAAAAAATTATCTTGGAAGAAAAAAAATCAGTTATCATAGTTTGTTTATTAATACTTTTCATAAACACGTTTTTAAAGTTTTCCGATATTTGACAATTTTTATTCGCTGTATTAATTAAGGTAAGCATGCAATTTTTTTTTATTTGTAATTTATATACTCCATATTACCTTTTTCTACAATGCTCTAGTATAGTTAGGTTAGATTTTAAATGCTATAAACTAAGAGGGACTTAAAAGTCCCGTTAGGCATTACAGTGACAAGCTTGGCCTAGTATAAATAATAATTTTATTATTATTTATTTTTCTTTCAAATTATTTTTGCAGAAAATGAGTTGCTATAAGTTAAATGTAGATGATATTTCGCAGTTCTTAGTTGAAATCCCAGATGACGGGAACATAAATTCAGATTTTGAAACACTGGATGAAGATGTAATGAGCCCACTAGATTTGTATGATAATGTTGATGAAGTGCAAGACACTGTTGAAATTGATTTAGACATTTGTGGTGAGTTTATAAAAACTTCATGTTGAAAGAACACGTCTTGGTTGGGGGACGATTCGATCAAATAGGAAAGGATTGCCTAATAAAATGATTTTGGACAAAAAAATGACAAGAGGAGACTCCGACATTAAATATTCACCAGATGGAGTGTCATTTATAAAGTGGATGGACAATAAAGCTGTTCACTTTATTTCCAACTTTCATGGGTCAGAAATTACAAATGAAAAATCGAAAAAATAAATATGGTTCATCAGTTTCAGTTAAATTCCAGCTTCAGTATCAGACTAAGTATATGGGTGGGGTAGATCACGTAGACAGGTTACGTGCTCTATACAATATAGAACGAAAATCCCGTAAATGGTGGCACAGGCTATTCTTTGGACTGCTGGATATAATATTTAATTATATACTGTATAACGATACACTTATCACCTATTAAATGTGAGTTATCGATGTAAAATTATTTTTACTTTCGACTTATCGCGACAGGTTTTGCACTAAGTTTATTGGGCATTTCCAAGGGACAATAAAACAATTCTAGTAATCGAAGTTTTCGAACTATCGAGGTTCGAAATACCGAGATTCGAATGAATACCTATGTATCTATGGGTTGTATTTGAACATTGTTTGGAGTATGACTGTATGAGAGTAGGTACCAAAAATATATTTGCCTTTTTAGGTTTATTTTAGGATGACCATACTGAGAATCTATTTACCTATTGATTGTTTTCCTTAATGTTTTAAGAGTTGAATGTATAGTATATGACGCGTCAAATAGATTTTTAAATTACTATGCGATGGGTGAATATATTTTTTTATTGAGCATTTTTATTTTAAATTTTGATGACAAATATCGGTGAATAAGTAATGAAAAACAAGTATAGCTATTAAATTATTTTCTACGCTTATTGTTCGTAAATAAATTATATTACAATATAAATAATAAGTATTACATAATGATAATGATAATAGTAATAAATTAATAATCATAATAATAGCAATAACAATAATTATGATAATATTAATAAACAAATAATGAATAAATAAATATAATATACGTAAATATACGTTTGAAACATTGATTTACCGTTCAGTCAATTTATTTAAAATACTAGGTAGGTAACTCTAAAAATAATGACTTGTACAAATTAGTCAAAATATATACAAATAGTGGTGTATAATAGAAATATATAGGTAGTTCGAGAAAATCGATACTATTTTTAAGACTAAATTTAGGAATACTATTGTTTTTATTCCTAACCTTCAAACTGAACATCTCCAATGCATTTGTATTTATGCAAAAATGGATTTCTTTTGCGATCGGGATAAATTTAGTCTATACACATTTATAAGTTATAATTTTAAGTAATGACTCTGTATAGTGATGACTAATTTTTGGATCACCCTATGGACAATGTACGATAATACAATCCATCCAAATGAAACCCTATCTATTTGTAATAGTTAAGGTGAGTATAGTAGATAGTGGTCAATTCGTTATATTTAATTATATACCATATATTGTATTAATGATTTATGATACGAAAATGTAGAACTCTAAGTGCAATAATCGTACTTCAAAATTGACAAGTTATTTCAAATTAGGAACAACCAATTATACCTCAATAAAAAAAAAAAAATTCGTTGTTTTGTTGTTCCCTAGTAAGGTTCTATGTTTGACTTTTTTTTTTGAATTTATGTAATTAAAAATCATTTGAGAGCAAATCACTTGAGAACAATGTTAACTAAACGATAATTATTACGTTCTGATATAACTCAAGTGAACTCTATTCTATGTTCATAATAATAACATTAAAGTAAATTAATAAGTGTAATAATTTATTCGTATACATCTAAACATTTTTAATTTTCGACCAAACGTATAAAAAACATCAACGAAATGTCATACAAATAATGTTCTGATTGGTGTAACAAAAAATACAACTAAGTATGTGGCACTGTGGTATAAAAAAAAAGTAAAACAAATATTATTCCATGTGCTTAACTTTTTGACCGTATGTTCTGAAACTAGAACTATATGCCTTACTCTGTGAACAGTTGGTCTATGTCATATTCGAACATAGCATATCTTTTTAAGTCATAAACTAATAACGAACATATGTTTTTACATTTAAAAGTAAATCTTTATACGCTGTTTATGTTGTATTAATGGTCCAAAAATAAATATATGAGTGATATCACAAGCTGGCTTCATTTTTCTGCCCTGAAAAAAAAAAATAATCTGATTTGGTAATGGTGTTGAGTATAGTATTTAATTCCTACACGTATTTATGATATGTTGAATAGTGTTGAATATAGGTGCATGAATATTAAATGTACATTCACACACTCGCCAAATTTTAAATAAGTATAATACAATTATTATTCATTTCAAACCTAAATTGGACCCAATGGCGTAATCATAATATTTTGACCCTAATAAAATAGCTCCAGAGTGTTCCCTAAAGTATAATTTGTTTATGAATTCTAAACTTCTACCCTGTAATGAAATCAGAAATGAACTATTTTTTCAAATTGGTTTGCACATATTAAATAAGAATTTAACTCAATTTATAAAATTACTTGAAATAAATGAAACGAATGACACTTGAAGTAGGTATTTAGTAGTGATTTATTTTGGTTGATAATATTTGACGTGATGTTGTAGCAAGTAGATATATTTTAATCACTAATATTACGGCAATGTTAAAAATACTTAGTTCCTAAAATACCTACCCCTTTTGCATTTAAATAAAGAGGGAGACAAAAAAGATTCTACTTAAGATTTGTATTAATTTATGTAAACGTTTTTTTATAATTTTGTGATACGTTCCAACGGGGGCACTTGAATTTGTTTTTCCAATGAACCCACAACTAAACAGATCATTTTATCATTATTATTATTTTTTTTATCATTTTAGGCTCTGAGTAATGCAAAGGATCTATTGGTTATGCAATAATGTTTATTTTAATTCTTGAGTCATTTTGTTTCTACAGAAAAAAAAAAAAATTAAAAAATAAACATTATTGTTAAACCAATAGATACTTGCTTCACTCGGAATCTAAAATCAAATATTAGAACATAATGATATATTACATAATAATATGATGGTTTCATCGTTGTTCAATTTCACAAATAAAAATGAGGTGTTAAAGTTAAATTTATTAAAATATGAATATTTAATTCAAAACTAAAAGAAACATTCCTGATTAAAGGTTAGTAGAATAAATCAACATAAACGTTGGTGTGTTAACATTTTAATCATTTTCCAACCTTCTAAGTCTATTATAAATCATATCCTAATTAAAATACCAGTTTATAATCATGTAACTCAGCGGCGTATTAGAGATGGCTTATGAATTTAGACATTCGTATTTTTGAGGGCAATATTTTATCCAGATAATATAGTCGTAGTGATATAAATGATTGAAAACTGACTGAAATAAATTATTCGCCTCATATGTATTCATTCAAATTATATATCATATTTAACTAAAACTTTTTCTTAAAAAGGTTAGTGTTTGTTTAAAAAAAGAAAATGTTATTTCTTATTTAGATTTGTTAATACTGGAACAGTAGTGTGAGGGATGAATTTTCCTCTACTTTCTCGAGACATATCTAAAATAGCTGTGAAGTAAATCTTGGATGTACATACCGATAATGTAGTTGACTGTTTATTTTATTTATGTGTATTTTTGATTTTTATTATATTAATTATTTAATCACAACTTATTTAAGTTAATTATATTGATAAGAAGACTGTGATACAATTAAACTAAGTACATTTATTTGTGTAAAGATTGAGTGAAATTATAACATTAAAAGCAATACGTCAAGGAATATTTAATGAAATGTTTGATTGATTTAAAATTACAATTTAATTCATTAAATTCAGTTCTGTGTCAGTTGAAAAATAAAAAAATAAAAAATAAAATAGACTTACATTATTGGAATTTATTTGACGGAGACGTGCTTAATCCGACTATCTTATAATGAAACGTTTATCCATCGATCTATACTATACTCTAGAGCTGCTATCCATCTGAAACAATTCAACAAATTTCCGATTTTTATTAGTCGTGAATAGTCGTCAGTAAAGATGACGGTCGACGTACCTTCTTTTGTCTATTTCGGTGTCAGTATAAAAATAAAAATATCTAAACGACAAGTCGGGTGGTATTAGCTCGAATGCAAATTTTCGTATGCTCGCGTTGACGGAACTTTGCACTTTGTAACCGTGAAGACAAGCCATTCCTATAAATTTTCCTAATATGAAATATCACTTTGAGTTTAGAATGCGAACACTAATCAACGCTTACCGTTAGCAAACCGCGTTACGCTGTCTACGAAGAAATACAGCCTAGCGTCTTTGAGAACACAGTAGTATTTTTTCCACGATTTTCCACAGTGGTGTACCAACGTGGAGAGGAAACCCTGACAGTCCGATTGCGGATCGATGGTGACCACGTATTTTAAATTATCTTCATTGAGCCATTCCACCGACTGAAAGTCGCGCGAATCATCAGTATTAAAACCCATTAAAATGATGCGTAAATCCGAAACGGCGCTACACAGTTAGTATCTGGTTGTGATAGGTACTTACTGGATATTTAGTTGCTTCGTTTAGCGCTTCGATCCAGCGGTCAGCGTTTTCCGCACTGTTTGCGGCTATGTGTAATCTCGTCTTCTTGTGGTCTTTCCTTTCCAAGCGAAAGCTGTACATCCTTCCCGTGTCTGAAGTCCGCATCACGGTGAATCCTTTCAGGTTGAGCGCGCCCAGAGGATATCTGTCCTAAACACGTTGTAATTGATTGTTTGCGTTAATTTGACACCGCGTTAAAACAAAATGAGCACAAAAATATAAAAACCATACTCGTCTCAACGACGCTGACTTGTAGTAGTAGAGACAATTATCGGTTTTTAAACAGAAGTATCTGGGTTGCCAACAGTTTTTCATTTTTTTAGTCCCAATACTAAACTTCCACAGTTTACTGGCTATCACGATGCGGTTGTCGATCACGGATGGGTCGATTGCTGGTGTCAATATGTCACAAGTCCTCGCCACTTCTAGTTCTAAGACGTCCGAACCACTATGTGCCACGTTGACGAACTCCGAGTGAGATGCATCGAGAACGCACATATCGTTGATGCTGATGATTATGTCACCCACTTGGAGACCAGAACTTTCCGCAGCCGTCCCCGTCTCGATCGCAGACACTACGACCGGTTTTGCCCCATGAATACGAAAGCCAAATTCTCCGGATTCTCGTTTTACTAGTAACCGTTTGTCACTATCTGTGAACGTTTCAGTATTATTACAAACATTTGTTTAATATCCATGCTGCGGCATGATCATACCAAACGATTTCGAAGCGAGTCTTCTGAACATTTCCAAACTGGATTTTCTATGAACCATCCTGTGTGTGATTGTCTGATATTTTACTCGGAATTCGTGTTCTGAGCACGTGGATTCAATAGAATCTCTGCGTTGTAGCTCTGGTGAATATTTAACAAAAAAAAATAAAAAAAAATAATAACAATAATCAATCAATCAAAATGAAGATAATTTAATATGAAACTATACTACAATAAAAAGTTTAACTAAATGCAAAGTTACCTGGCAAGTCCGAAGGTTTTTTCCATACATAAAACTCTTCTACTTCGTCTATATACACCCACGAAAATGATGTAAATGGTGTTGTATAAACGCCTGACCAATCATCATCGTCTGAATGAAGGCTTGAACTACTTCCATTTAATTTTTCCATACTTACATTGGTCGATCTAGTTATTGGCCTGGAAACCGATATGTATTATATTAATGTAGTATATGTATATATTTTTTGTTTTATATTTTACCTACCTTCCTTTTTCTCTGTAGTTTTTTACTCTTTCTTCTGATTTAGCTCGTGTTTGTTCTGACCTGACGTTTCTTCTTCTTTCCTCTGAACGGTATCGTTTTGTCAATCGATTTATGGGTGTTGGTGGGGGTTCCTCTGGAGAATCTCCAAAGCCTTCAGGTGGCTTAACAATATCTACACTCCCACTATTTGTATTATTAGTATAGTCTACTTCAACTTCATTATTACATCTAGTACATCTTGATGATAATGATGTCTTATTGCATGAATCACTGTAGAAAACTGAATCACTTCCTGGGCTAATAGATCGCAACGATTCTGCGCTTACTGTTTTTATATTCAAATTATTAGTTTGAGTTAGATAATTAATTTGAGAGGTTTTTGTTTGCTGAGAATATTTTGATTTCTCTTCAAAATGAAATTCATTTTTTGATTTTTCTGATGTTTCAGAAATATTTTGTGGTTTTTGAAGTATTTCCGGAAGTGATTCTCTCCGCTTTTCTGTATTATTTATTGTTGGAATTTTCTTATCAATAGAACTGAAATAAACGTATCATTAATAATATTCAGACAATGAATACTGATCATAAAACGTACTTCATAAATGTAACAGCTCCTATACTTTTCCGTCTTGGACTTGGTCTTCTGCGCCTTTCTGGACCTTTTAAGGATTCATCAGATGAATAGGAAGGTGCTGGTATTCTTGTTGCAAAACCATTTCCCATCAACTTCTAAAAATACAATGATTTGTAGTAACTTTATTTTAAGCTATATGATATAGAAATTACCTTAATTAAAGTTGAATCAGGAACATCTGTTTGACATTTAACTGTTATTCGGTTACCTGTAAAATAGTTATATTAAAGTAATAGAAAAAAAAATGATTATAACTCTTGTTATTACTTGATATCAGATCTGGATTATTTGAGTTATTGGATCCTTCTAAAGTAATAGACTTGCTCTTTGGTATAGATCTAAAATTATAAATTACCTGTATGATAATATGTTTATTTCACAAATGACAATGGTTTTTAAAATGCATTAAATTGCATGTAAATAGTATGTAGTTAACAAAAGCAATAGTATAGTGCACAGTAAGCGAAAATTGAGTTCGAAATTGTCTAAGCTACACACATGCATTTTCATGAATTATATTTTTATTTTTGTATGTACAAATATTCCGAATTTATAATATTCTTCAACCTCCAATTGACCTAAGGTAATCTATGCTTAACGTCTAACGACCTGCAACGAGCGGACCCTAATAAGCTCTATTTTCTGGTCTAGAATTTTGTTTTATTACAACCTATCGTTGATGTGCTCACTTAGCCAATTTTAAGATGGATTTCGGTCTTATTCTTGTACTTTCGTCTGATGACGCAGAACTCCTATTATCCTCTATACTGCACTTCACGCTGTAACTAAAATAGTGATCGTTTTTATTCACTATCGAAATGAAGTGTAATGCTGTTGTTTTCATTTATTGCTTCAGATTAGTCGAACTATCAAATGTGCGCACCAAAAAGGTATGATGTTATATTGAATACAGAAAACGTGTGCTTGTCATGCATATAATAAATCAAGAAGTAAAATTAAATATTCATAGAAAGTGTTTAGAATTAAATTAGTGTATGAGAGTTAAATATTATTTGTAGTAAAAAAAGTAAAGTAAAATAAACGATGTTTTTATTTTACCTTCCAGACGTACTGCTTTCGTCATCACTTGAGTCTTCGCCATCTCCGAGTTCTTCGTCAATTGGATCAGCTGGATCAAGTGTGTTCTGTAAATTTTTGAAAGTCCGTGTTTACATTGTTATAATATAATATATTATGTTTAATATTATACATATTATAGCAATCCTGTTTTAAATTTTGTGAAACACTCACATCGTGGTCGAAAATCGGATGTGGCAAACTGTATTTAGATGATTCGCTATCAAACGAACTACTTGTAACTGAAGGCCCTTGAGTGGTGGTAGTTGTATAAGATGCACTATCTGTAGCTGTTACATAATCTTCAGTAGATGTTGAAATTTCAGACGGTTCTATGACCATCGGTACATTAGTTACTAAAAGGCTATGATTGATATCATGTTCAATTAGGTCTGAAGACTTTAAAGGTAGATCGGTGTATCTTATGACTTTTTTTTGAACTACATCACTCGTATTGTCTTCTTTTAGTTTAGTTTCCTTGGATAAACTTTCGAATTGTAGAACCTAAGTAAATATACTGGCATTTATTAAATTGCAATGTTTATAAGGTGCAAATATACATTTAAATCAAAGTTAATTATTTATTTGGCAGTACATATTACTTTTGTTTAATAAATTAATTTCACAACTGTCCCGCGGTATAGTTGAATTTTTAATTATTTTTCGATCGTAATACAACTATATGTGTACAAGGTGCTTCTCACTATCATAGTTTATAACTTATAAGATGTGAATCATCATGAAATATTTTGCTTATGTTATAAATATAAACAAAGTAAACATTGAATGATATTTAACTCCATTTTGTGTACTTATATAATTTTGTATTGAACATATATGAGGTAAATAAAATCAAAACAACTTAATCCACAAAAGTATATTTGTGCGGGGTGAGCAATTAAAGTTTTGACTGTTTTCAACATTTTTTTTTGTGAAATTTACTTAAGACAAATAATAAACACTCTCCATTATGTATAATTCATGTCTTTAAATTATTTATAAAACATTAATCAATTTAAAGGTAATTTTTTGTTTTAAATAATAATTGAAGTATCAATGTCAAAACAAACTATAAGAGTTGCTATCTCCCAGAAAATTTTTTTGAGCTTTATTAGTTTTGACTTTTAAAATATATAATTTCAAAACGTTTTATCACATAATTTGATTTTTTGTGGGTTATGTCAATTTGGTTCTATGTGCCTTAAATATATTAGCTAAAGTCAGAATAAACTTTTTTTTTGAAGTGAAACTTTTCATTAATAAATATTAAAAAATGTTTATGAAAACGAGTGATTTTCACTAATTTTTATACATTATATGAGAAATTTAAATATTTCAATTTGAGTATATTTAACCCTTTTACTCTGTTTTAAGTTAAAAAAAAAATATTTCAAATTGATTTATTTTTAATTTTTTCTGAAGATAATAATTATATGTACTTGATTGTTTATATAATAGTTTACTTACGGTTGTTTGGGACAAGTCGCTTGGTTCTTGTTCATTTGAAGACGATGGCGTTTTTGCTCTATTATTTTTCGGTGACTCAGATAAACAAACACTACTTTTAGATTTATAAAATCCTTCACAAAGAATACTCTCATTTTCGTGAAAATCTTCCAAAGAACCTTCAGCAGTCTATGATTAAAAAGATAATAAAATATTTATTAATTTTTTTTTAATTATAGTAGAACGATTTAGATGGTTCTCGATTATCCAATAAATTCATCAAACCTATGATGAATTTACCTATTTACCTCTTTTGCACTCCAGACAATTCATAAAAGAATTACTTCTCCTCATTTCCTACATCCCCTCTTGACCCCTATCGTTTTGTGGTCAGTCACACATTGATGAATATACCTAATGATTGTATTGGTAATATTACTTACACAATAAGCTGCGACTAAATTTTTGTAACATTGTTCACCATCAGACACAGACGCTTCCACGTCTTCACGACTTCTGGATCTTGCGATTTCACCTATCAGAATTTCGCCATCTGATACGGTCTTTTGTAACGGAGTTTTATTTTTCTTTCGAAATGGAGGATCTTTGGGTTCAAAGTCAATTAATATCTCATTACTACAGGGTTCTGATGGCCTGTAAAAATAATGGTTGGAATATTATTAGTATTTATTAATTGACATGAATTATGAGAGTCTATAATATATTTACATACACATTATTTTAGTTGACGAGAAAAATATTATTAAAAAATATTATTTTCGAAAAGATGTTTATCGTATTAGTTAAAAACATTGCATTGGTTCAATAATCTTTTAAAAAAATATTGTCAAACATTATAGATGTGATATTCAAATTTTAGAATAATAAACTTCATATTGGATATTAGTATAGTTGATAAGTGAAGGAAAACAAGAGCAAATATTCAAGTGGTTAAAGGTTAATATCTAATTAAATCATTTGGACCATGAATATACTACTTTTTTATTATTAACGATTTATAATAACTATTTTGTATGGATCCAATCGAAGACTACATTACTCTTCTTCATTTAAATAGAAACACGGTAAAATAAACATTGAACACTCTTTGATATATTTATTTGATTTCTATATGTATGGGACTTAGCTAGGTATTTAAAATGGTTGATAGAGTTAACCAAGATATCGAGAAAAATATTTTACATTTTTTTTTTATACCTAAAGGAAGAAATAAAAAAAGATAATCACAATGATAATGGTGGCTAAAATATAATATATTTTACCTGACTACAGATTTTGGTGACTCATGTGGTGGTGCATGTTTTTTTGTTGCAGATTTCTGTAAAACTGTCTTAACTTTATGTGGTGTTACCGGGCTTACAGCTTTCACGACGTCTGTTTGTGTGGCCTGGACCTTTTGAGCTCGCTTTACTTTTTCTTTGAAAAAAAAGACAAATTATTACATTTATGTTGACTGTAATTCGAATGTTGATATATATTTTCATTAATTTCATCATTAAAATACCTAATACGATAATTTTTGGAGATTCGGCCGTACAAATAGGTTCTGGTGTTTTCCTACCATCGATTAATCTTTCTAACGATTTGCTGCTGTTGGCTGATTTTAAAGAAACATTATCAAATGAAGTCACCGTGTGTGATCTGGCAAAACTAACATGTCTCATTCTGAAAAAAAAAACATAACAGACTAGAGTTAATATTCACCCATAGCAGGTATGTATCTAAGTGACTTCATGACTAATCAGTCACCTTTGTAATTACATTTTTTCATGATGTACAAGTAATAAATAATTTTTAATTTTTAGCATATGATTTTCATTTTAACAATTATTTAATTCAAAATTGTATCAAAAATGTTTACATTGTAGGCGATTACTGAGATTTTGTAATTTTCATCATAATATTTAAATATATTTAGAATAATCTTTTTATTTTATTATTTTCTAAATTGTAAGTTTTATATTTTATTCATTATTCTATAAATAAAAATGTTACAGTAAAAAAAAAAAAAAAAACGTATTATTAATATAATAGTTTAGTTTCCAAAAAAGTTTAGTATTTAAAAAAGTACTACGTATATAGGTTTTACATAATATACTATTATAAAATAATCAATACTCTATGTTAAACATTTTTGTACACTTTATAAAGAAATGCTACATCAATATTTAATGATATTATTGAGATGTAATAAAACATTATATTATATACATAAACACAATAATTTATTTGATAATATACGAAATATGCGTACATACAAAACTCAAATCTGGATATTAATCAATTAATAAATTGATGTTGATTTAGTTTGAGCTTTTTACTTAGCATATCAATTAGGTACCTATAAGTTTACAATAACTTAATTTTTAACTTGGTTGATTTGCTCTTATAACTACTCATTTTTTAGTTAATGAATTTTATTTTTGCTGTCAATAGTCTTTGAAGCATTTTGTATTTTTATTTCTAGGATGAAAACAAATTAACTTAAGGTAATAAAAACGTAATTTTTAACTTAATAGATGCATTAAAAACAAATATTAGCTAACGTTTTTATCTAATCATTAAACAGTTTAATCAACTAAACTGAGTTCAAAAATTATTAGGTTGCCCAGCTTTGCACAAATATAAAAAAAAATGTATAATTCATGCACCGAATAGTACATAACATGTTAGTTCTATCGAAGGCACCCAACTTCAACGGAATTAAATGTTTATTTTATAAAATACTAATAAAAATCATTTTAGTTCCGGAGTCAAGGGTTTTATTTTATTTGAATTCATTTTTTTCTATTCAATTACTGTAGTTAAACCCGATATATTATAGCGTCACACTATTTTACCTAAATCACAGGCGTATGTCTCACAACAAATAATAATAAATAAATAGGAATTGAATAAATAAAATTAAAAATAAATCTAAATATGTACAAAAAAAAATAAAAAATTCACGATATATTTACTTTTGATATTAATATCCGTAAATATTTTTACGGCAAATCGAAAATATATATTGAAATTTCCTTATTTATATTTGTTTAGTATTTTCAATTGTGATTTATATCCAAATTTATAATTATATAATGTATAATTCAATTTATAAACGTTTATGTTAGTGGTTCTTTAACTTTAAAACAAGAAGTGTTTCTTGAAATATTAAGTTGTGTCAGATAGAATTGAAAAAATATTTGATATTTGATGATTCCTAAGAACTTTTTTGAGGTTAGATTAAGTTACTGTATTTTCTGAAACACATACTGTGTTGAAATGAATGAAAAACATGAAAAACATGGTTGCCAAAAGTGGTGGTTATATCCTAGTTTTTAGGAGGGGGACATCAAATCAACGAGGGCTTATGTTTTCACCTTCTCTTATTATCTATGTTGGATAATTAATTACTTTAATCAGTACGGAAAAAATCCAAATTTTGGTAATTTTAATTAAAAATAGTTATCATTAGGGAACGGATTTTAATTTAGTATAAAATCAAAAATACTTAAATATATATTTGTTTATTACTTGATAAATATTTATTTATAAATGAATAATATTTAAATATTTAAATTGAAAAAAAGATAGAATTATTACATAATTAATTAAAAAATTAAAAAAAATTAAAAATCAATTCAGAATCATCATAATCTTCATGTGGAAAACAGTTAGATGCAACATATAACTTGAAATTTTCAAATGTAAAGTGGCGGCGGTTTGGTCTTAACATTGCTTTGTAACGGCTGAATGACCTCTCAACATCAATGGACGTGACAGGTGCATATTTCATACACATTATTTCTTTTGGAGTGTATTCAATAATTCCTGAATAATTGTTCTTTGGAGTTTTATTTAATAGTATGTCGTATACTGAAATTACTACCTACTACTTAGATGACTTACTCTAAGATATCGAATCGTTGTCGTTTGATGTCAAAGGTGTACAGTACAAAGACCTAATCGTATCGAATATCGTATCGTAAAATACTAAAATAAAAAAGGAAATTTCTAAAATAATTAAAATATACACGAAAATTCTACAATATTACATAATTAATGTATTTATTTGTAAAACAATTTAATTATTCTAAAATATTTAAAAATATTTAAAATAAAATTAGCATCAGATTACTTGAAATTAAATAAAACGTATACATATATCGAAAACTTTCCGATGCTATTACTACATAAAAATATTTATTTGAATTAAAATCCGTTCCCTAGTTATCATCTTTTATCACTTTCAATGAACATTTTTGATCATACTTCAGATCAAATTCTCCACTATTTTCATAATTTCATTATAGCCTGTAGTCATTTAATTTAAAAAATAATTATTTGTGTATAATAAAATACCATTGAAACTATAACACCAATTTTATATTTATTAAAAATTTTCAATTAACAAAACTCGTTATTAAAAGAAAAAAAATTGAATGTAACCATTTACATTTATATTAAAAATGTTTTGAAAAAATTAGTTATAATATTAGATTCAGAGTGAAGCGGAGGATCTTATGGTTTTACAATGATGTTTATTATTATTTTTTTTTATCTGGGGTCAATTTTTGCTTAACTTAATTTTCTCCAAAAGTTTCACTCAGAAACATCATAGATCGGAAATTCGATGTAGATGGTACTTTGAGAGTTTATTAAGCTCTCATCTCAATGGGTTTTCCAGGCGAGCGGAAAAACAGCCTAAAGTGGACCAAAAATGGCGAAATTTATTATGACACTTTTATTGAATCAACTTTAATAATTTCTTCTCTACTCCAAAAATAATGTTTCTAGAAACTTGAAATTTAATCATATATTATTAACGTATCTTTACATACTTTGAAAAAAAGTTTTAAAAAAATTTGACAATTTTCGGGTTTAAAATAGAACTTTGAATATACCTTGTTTTGTAAAAGTTTATCCTTAATAAAGTTTTTAATATTTAGTGAAAACTTCTGAAAATTTAATACGACTTTACTCATACACTTCTCTAACGATTCTGGAAAAATCTCAAAAATCGTGACTCAGGATTTTTTTTTTTTAAGCGTTTAAGTAAATTATCACACGATTATTACGTAATAAAGTGTTTGCACGTCACTTTTCTACTTCAAATCTTTATTTGAAAAAATTAATCAATCCAAACAATATATTTTATTTTTGAACCATGACCGGAAAGTGATTTTGTTCTTTGGTGACTCTGGTGATGGATTCATCTTTTTTTCAGTACATCAATAAATTTTCCAAATATTTGGCTTTCTACAGTTGATTAAAGTAAAAAATCCATAAGCCAGCTTTCAAAATCGTTGTTGGTTATTTGTAAATCATATTGGAGGCGATTAAAAAAATTCCAAATATTAATAGAAAATTGCAAATTATACAGTTAATATTACCATATTACAATACATAATATAATTTTGAATATCTCAAACGTCGCGTGCGTCTAATAGTCACCTGAAAAAATGTGTAGGTACGTTTAACACGCACGTTGCACGTCGATAAGATGTATGCGTTAGGGTGGATCGAAAAAATAAAATTTTGATTCAAAACTTCTAATAGTTGAAAAAAATATGTTTGGATCTCTATAAGCTGTTTATACAATTTAATTTATCTAATAGTAAATTTAGAGGTGCCGCAAGGCATTTGAAGTGTAGTATGTGTAAGTATATGTATGTATGTGTGTATATGTAAGTATAGTTTATATCATGACAAAATAGATTTTGAAAAAAATTATTTCGAAATCTATTTTGTCATGGTTTATACTACAGTATAATATAGTATAGGTAGTTTTTTTATTTACGTGTTGTCCTATCTTATCTTAATAATATTATCTTTATGTAATATTTCATTATAATTACACGTAGCCAACTGACTTTTTCAGTTAAACGTTATAAATTCGTACGAAGTCGTATAAAGTTGATAGTGAGTGTGCATTTGTTCGTTAAGTATTCTGTGAAAATGGCTAGCGTTTTAACGAGAAATAAATTAAAGTGTTTAATTTTTGGAGATGCTAAAGAGCTTGATAGCAATGCACTACCAACTTATGAAGACGTGATGCAATATTGTTTGCTTGTGAAACATAAACTAAAACCTGAAATAAAATCTAAAAAACCTAGTGTAAGCTTGATAGCAGAAATTGTGGCAGTTTATATAGAAAAATTATGGCTCAAAGCATCAATTCCGATAGTATCACTTACGCGTGTGTTACAATTGATAATAATATACCATGTTCAATATCGGAATATACTGTAGTCAGCCGAAAGTAAAATAAATAATGATACTATCAAAAAAAAAAAAAAATGTTAGAAAATTTTCAAAATGAAGCAAAAAAAAAAAAAAAATCTTTTTGATATTGCGACTTGTAAATGGATCGATTTTAACTTATTTAAGTGTGCAAAATCTCGAAAAGTTCCAACTATTGAACAGGAGTTCATTATAGATCAAAGAACAACTAAAAAATGGTTATGACTTCAGTTGACATTTTAACTACTAAAAAACTTAAAAAAAAAGAAATGAGAAAAGAAGCCGATGCAAAACGGATTGAAAAACAAAAATGTTTATTAAGTAACGAGGTGAAGTTCGATTCAGATGAAGTCACAACTGAAATGTCTGGAATTGATGATTTTGACAAAGGTTTCGAAGTGGTTTCAAAGCCATCGATGTCATCTAGTATAAACAACTCGCAGATGAGACTTAAATTGCCAGCTTTAGCTTTAGCTTGTGATAGAACTCGAATATCAGACAGAAATGCTGCTACGTTTGTGAGTGCAATACTTCAAGACGTTGCTATCATTTCAGTTGATACTCAAATAAATGTGATAGACCGAATGAAAGTCCGCAGAGAGAGAGAAAAAACGTAAAGATTTACAAAAAATACGAAATGAAAAAGTTTTAGGATTATATTTCGATGGTCGAAGAGGTAAAATTATAATTAATCATAAAGAAGGACTTAAATATTATAGAAATATAGTAACTAAAGAACATATATTATTTATTCAAGAACCAGGATCTAAATACATAGTTCACCCAATACTAGCAAATGGATCTGCTTTGCAAATTAAAAATAGTATTATTCATTTTTTAGAAACAAAATTGTATAAATACTTCAGGCATTGTTGTGATTGGTTGTAATGGTACAGTTGTAAACACGGGCTTTAGAACAAGTGTAATTCGAAAAATTGAAAAACATTTAAAAAAGCCACTTCAGTGGCTTATTTGTCAACTCCATGCCAACGAGCTGCCATTACGTCATTTATTTCAGCATGTAGATGGGAAAACATCCGGGCCCCATGGATTTTCCGGCTCATTAGGAAAACAGTTAGAAATATGTCACAAACTACCTGTGGTAAAGTTTGATCAAATTGAAAGTAACTTACCTTTTTTAAAAATGAAATTGATTTAAGTACTGACCAAAAATATTGTATGAATTGTGTTTAAGTATTTCTTGTGTTAATTGTAGTATTGATTTGTCTAGAAGAAATCCGGGAAAGCAAGCACATTCTAGGTGGCTTACTACTGATAACCGCATTTTAAGATTGTATATTAGTGTGGAATCTCCAATAGAAAATTTAGAAATTTTAGTTGAGTTTATTTTAAAAGACGCCATGCGTCCAATTGTCGCGCGTCGAAATGACTACGTCTATTTGACGGGTGTCGTATTCACCACGTAGAAATATTATGTTTTTGTCATCAAAACTATTAATTTATTATTATTATTTGAAAAAAAATGGTATACACCCTTTAGGCGTTTATATATACTGATATATGATTATTTAAATTATATTGATTTTGTTTTAGTTTGCAATTTTAAGCTGTATTTTCCCGGTTAGACGAATGGTTATATTTTCTCGAGAGCTCTTTAAATTAACAATTTTTTAATGGAATTATTTTATTTTTAACTATTTTATTTTAATTACTTTTATTTATAGTTATTTAACAGTAAAAGTAAGCAACAGTAAGTAACATCAAGTAACAGTAACTAGTTAGTGTCTAGTTAGTACACGTGTGGTTGCATTTATATTGTTAAAGGATTAAAATCGTTAAATTTTTTTTTTTTTTTTTTCATTTATTTTTTTTGAAAAAGCACCAAGGTATTGTGACTACTTTGTTAATATATTTTTTTTAATACGAATTACTTATCAGTTCAAATTATTATTCATACTTTCATGCTTGCCATGTTTTTCATTAAATTTACCTACTACCGAGTTAAATTTTGAGACTTTTTAGCGAATTTTGACCTCATTTTGATTTTATTTTTATCGTAGAAATTAGTACATCAGAATGTAGATGTAGTTCCGTTACCTAGACGTAGACTGTGGTGGTGGAGGAGGTGGAGGTAAATAGTGAGGTGTACAATGATGAAATTCAGGATAATCGCATCCAGTGGCTCGTCCGTGACACGTCGAATGACACGTCCTGTGAGGGCACTCCTGTAAAATAACGAATAGGTTATTAAGATAATCAATTTTATATGATTTGTAATGTACTAAATATTTTTGGGGGAGGGAGAAGAAGAGTTACGTTTTATGTAATGTAATTTCTATTTAATTTTTGGGTATGTTTTTAATATATAGGTGTATATAATATATACAGGTGGCGACTAGCGGAGCAAAAATGACGACATTTGAAATTGACGTCACAATTTTAATTTTTGAGGTAGAGGAGTAAAAAAACCAAGTTGTAAATTTCAGGAAGATTTTATTAGTTATGAAAAACTTATGTGTGAAACAAAATGTCCGATAAATGGCGTCTGCGTATATCGATATATTCTCAGAGGCGCTTACCAAAGTTTCTCATTCAACATTTCCACTATAATTGATTTAAATTTCCCTTCAAACTGAATCCCAAAAATCGCCTGGCTTGTTAGCATTAAATTTTGACTTTAAATACCATTTCGGAAAGAAGTCGCATGGAGCGAGATCGGGCGAACGAGGTGGCCATAAAACGTCACCATTTCGAGAGACCAGACGTCCAGGAAAATTTGAATGTATGAGATCCATTGAAATTCTCGCCGTGTGTGCAGTGGCACCGTTTTATTGGAACCAGATGTTGTCATCAATATCTATTTAATTTTCCTGTTATTAAGGGATAGAAAATTTTGGAGCATAACAACGTAATGCACAAATTCACCGTAACTGCTTAGCCTCTTTCATTAAAAAAAAAAAATAAATAAAGCCCAATTATTCCGACTTTCGACAATGCTCACTAAACTGTTACTTTTTCATTATGAATTGGTTATTGGAAAGCCACAATTCTTAGCTAATTTATGAGATTCCATTGGAAGTGAAATTGAATAAATTACAGTGGACATATTGGAGAAAGTGACGAGAAACTTTGGTGAGTGCTTTCAAGAATGCATCGCCATGCCAAGGATGCTATTTGTCGGATATTCTATTTTACACATAAGTTTTTTTCATATTCAATAAAAACTTCTCAAAATTTTCGACTTGTTTTTTTTTCACTCCTCTACCTCAAAAATTAAAGCCGTGGCGTCAATTTCAAATGTGGTCGTTTTTGTATCATCTTGTCATCTTGTACATATTTCTCAATTAACCACAATGTTACAAATGGTTTTTAAAGCGTGATAATCGACTAACATAAGAATATTAAAACTCACATACGAACAAGCACTATCTCTCTCAGACCATAGCTGGTTATTCGTCTAAAATAATGAATAAACTGATCACTATTTTCTCTCTGAATTAAAACTTATCTCTTATGCACGCACATCAGAACTTGTCACTAGAATAAAGCTCTTTTTTAGAATATGGTCTACATAACATGCATATTTTATGACATTATGGTTCATTAATTCCGCTATTTTAACAGATATGAATTATTTGATTATAAATCAAGGTTTTATAACACTCCCCCTATTACTCATAGAAACTATGTATAAATTATGGAAAATTAGTATTTTAGTACATTGATAGTCTGTGACAAGTGTGATGAACTTCACCCCGAGTATACTGCTATACTCATGAAATAACCAGCTGTGTAAAGCAAAGTACATTTTTATATTATTTCCCTCTAAAACTATTCGTAGGAAGAAAAAACTTCTATTTTTACTAATCCTCATATTTAATCTTTCCCTTTTTACTTATTCTCGTATAATTATAATCATAGTATATCATACATTTTAATTTTAACGTGTAGTGATAACATTTATACTTTTTAGGCGCTGACTTTAAAAAAATGTTCTGGGAGCAAATTTGGTGGATTGCGTCCATATACTTGTTGTTTTAACTAGCGGAACATTTTATATTTTTAACGGTTGATGTGATCAATTAATTACAACGATCATTTAGGAAAATATATCGTGTAGAACATATCGATATGAAACACCAAGACCTCTTTGACACCAAAACGCCTAATTTTGAATTACATCTGCCTTCGATAATCCTTTTAACTTGAACTGAACCCTTCCTCTTTTTATGCACGAAACTACGAGGAAACCATTTACGATTTTGAAAATATAATCTTCGACTATCCCCTCCTTCTCCCAAGTAAACAGCTCCTTTTTTCATTTCATTCTTCTCTAGGCTATTTCACTTCTGATCCTAAGCTTTTCCTCGTCTCTCGGTCCACTCTTATCATCTATCATCCTATGAACTATATCCAAACCACTGGTTTTCTAATTAAAAAATATTAATTACATAAAAACCTATTTTTGTAAACATGCTTTGGCCAACCTATTGTAATTTATTTACAATTTTTATCGTTAAGGAAATAAAAACGATTTTTTTTTCAAACTTGATAACCCCCATCGCGATTGAAGTGTTTAAACTGTTATCTTTCACTAAAGAAATGATAAACGAATTTTGTTATTTTTCTCACGCTCGTGTTAATTTTCACGCATGTTGTTTAGGGGGGGGCAGAGTCCCCAAGCCTCCCTGGTGTGATCGGCGCCACGAAAACGTCACTATACCGATGAGACGTCATACCTCGTCTTCGGGCGGCCAACATTTGTGTCGTCTGATGGCCGGCGATCGTTGGCACGGCGGCGGCTGCGCGTCGACCAGCTCCGACTGATGGCAGTGGTGTACGGGGAACACGTCTGGGTGGCAGTGATGATACCGGGACCACCGCGGGTAGGGGGCGCAGTCCGCGGGCAGCCGCTTGTACAGGTCGTGCAGGTTCTCGTCACTGGGTATGCGGCGCCGCACACAAGCGGTCAATAGGTTCGGCGAGCTCCGGGCGCCGCAAGAGGACTCCTGAAAAAACACGGACGTCAAACCACTGCGCCGCCGTTCGGGTTTCCGCGGGCGTGCTAAACGCCAGCGCGGGCCGGTTTTTTTCCCCGGCTTGAATCACAAGTTCAAAAACTGCACCAGCTCAGGCCCGATCCGTGGTTTTTTCACTACGAACGGAAGCCTGAGCTAACGCCATCGGTTTGGGAACTTTTATTCATATGAAGCCTGTGGCTTATTAGTATTGAAAAAATATATTATAATGCAAATATGGTAATATTATTTATATTATGCTCAGTTGACAATGATTAGTGGTTATCAATTAAATTGAGTCTTTTGAGTCTTTTTTTTTTTTTACCGACTCAGTCAAAAGCCAATGTACTGTGATGATCCGAAATATTTTTCTTATGGCCCAGCCAGGCTCAAGTACGGATCCCGGGACCGGCTGGATTGGTTATGGACCAAGTCAGTGGGTTCAAACTACGATAAACTTTAGATCCACTCATAACCAACCCGAAATATTTTTTTTATGGGCTACCCCGGTTCAATCCCGTTTCGGTTTAGGTAGGGCTGGACCAACCCGTGCTGATCTCTAATGCACACTCACAGTGGTGTATTTATGGGAGGCCAGGGGGGCTTGGGTCCCCCTATGATCCATCAGATTTGTTAGTATATGGTTGTGGTGTAAAACTCATAAATAACAAAGTTAAAAAAAAATTGTATGGATCATCGTTATCAAATATTCTTTCTCAAATTGAAGTAAAACCAGAAGAAGTGTTTGATTTGTTTTCCAAACAGCATTCAAGGCATTTACAATTTCGTTAAGAAAATACTACTAAGTAGTTACAAGTATTGTAACTATAATTTTTCATATAAAAATATTTTTAATTTTAATTATTTTTTATATATGCATACACTTATTGTGCATTGTAATTAATAACATATTTTAAAATATTATTATACTAGTACAAGCACTGACGTATTAGGGATTTCCCGTCTGTAGACACTTTTCAATTCACCGCTTTTCCCTCCCTACCTCTCCTTAAATTTTTCATAAAACATATTTGAATCCACAGTTTGAGAATTCGAACCTGCGTTGAACGTGAGCATTTTTTGCTACCTACATGACGTTTAATTCTGAGTTAACGGACGTGGTTGTTACGGTTCAGATTGTAACTCTAAATCATAAAATATGATTAATGTAAAATTTGGTCTAATCAAAAAATAAGTAAAATTTGATGTCGTCAAATAAAAAATACTTTTTGTAATTTTGTAAAAAAAAAAAAATTGAAATTTGCCGCCCTTTTAATGTTGTTGTTCTAGGACCGGGCCTACAGGGACTGTGCCTAAATACGTCTCTGAATATAAGTGTTTTTTATAAGTAATTACTGACGAAAAAAAATATTGGGCTCTTTCCAAAACATAAATCCTAGATCCACCACTGTGCATTCGGTATAAATTTCATAAAAAATGTCGAAAACGTACAAAATTTTCGTCATTGGTGAAACAAACGTGTTTTCCAATACGTTAAAAAAAGAAAGAGTGAGTGTGACAGAGAGATAGATAGATAGAGAGAGAGAGAGAGAGAGAGAGAGAGAGAGAGAGAGAGAGAGAGAGAGAGAGAGAGAGAGAGAGAAGAAAAGGAACCGAGAGAAATGAATCCCGTTTTTTCACGTTTTTTCGTCTTAGATTTGATTAGTATAAATCTGTAAATCGACTTTTGGTTTTGATAATGATGCATAATACATCAGTTTACTTAGGCTACACATTATTAATATGGTATCAAAACATCTGACAACCTTTTAATGTATTTTCATCGAAAAACTAAACAAACCGGAGTAGCTCAAGAGGCTCTCGTTCATTATTCGTTTATCCCCAAATGGCTTCCGTCCCTAAGGTACAACAACTCCCAAAAGGCTTCGGTAATCGAAAACATACATTCTGAAGTGGCGCATTACAAATGAAGCAGCAGATCATGCTATATATTTTAGTATTATGTATGTTTTTGAAAAACTTTGTGTTAGGTACCTAGTCGTTATTTTCTAGAAATGTGGGCTCAATGTTCATCTTCCTCTTATTTGACTAAAAATAGCTGTGAATCGTACCACAGTGAATTAAACTGCAAATTCAGTGCTGCTTATTCCAACATTATTAAGGTTATTAACGTATGTATTGAAATACTGATACACAAATAATATAATAAGTTGAATTATGTGTAGACAATAATCAGTTTAAATCAGTCTAAATTTCTAACTTCAATTACTAATTTTTCAAGAATATTAATTAATGATTTATATGATATTTTTTTATTAAGTTATACATTATATTTACTCAAGTATTTAGTGCTATTTACTAAAATTTATTTATTTTTATATTCAAATAAAAAACACCAACACATTTTTAACTACCCATCTATTTAGGCAGTCCTAAGTTTGCATGAAGTTTCAAGGACTTAGTGTTATTGAAATCGAGAGCCGTCGAGAAAGTGACTTGTTCGTAGAAACGGGAGCTGTTTGGGAATTGTCGTATCGTAGAGACGGGAACTCTTTGGAAAAAACAGGAGCTGAATGAGTTGCAGATAGATTAACTATGCCCATGACGTCCTTTTTAATATTTGTAATATATACATTAGTTTAATGTGTAAAAAATATTATACATAGTGAAACTTCCCTTAACGGACACCTCTAAATAGCGGACACCTCCAAATACGGACGTTTCTATGGGGACGAGGAAATATTCACTTCTTATTTTTCCCTCTGAATAACGGTCACTTCCAAATAACGGACAATATTTTGGTGACCGAGAGTGTCCGGTATTCAGAGGTTCCACTGTACTTTAAAATATTGAGAATATAATTTATAATCATACTATTAACATTACTAATTAAGTATTATCACTATTTTTTATTTTAATATTATATTTACTTAATTAAAATTATGTTAAGATTTTGTACATATTTTAGTCTAGATTAATAAAAAAAAAAAAAAATTAAAAAAAATGAACTTATAATTTTTTTAGTATATTCAATTCAGCAGTTTTTTTTTTGGAATATGCATTTTTCAAAATTTCTTCTATCATATTATGATGAGGGCATTTTTATTTATTGAAATACTAATTTTATTACTATTATATTATTAACAACGAATAATAAGCTATTGGCTTAGTTATTTATACGTACTTATGTAATAATTTATATGTTCTATAATATGTTATGCTTTAATATTATTATGTAAAATAAATAATTGAAAAATGTTCGGTATATGTTACAAGGATGGTAAATATTATATTGCATTACAATAAAAAAATCTGGGGTAAGTTATCATCAGTACGGTACGTGTCTCACTAAACCCATACTTATTATTAATCTGTTTAAATGTTCTAGACTTATAATTACTTAAACATTGAATACGATTACACACCTCTGCTATTTCCATAGACCGCAAACAATCAAAAAACAGTTGCTTAAAATATGTGTATAATATTATTAAAACCAGGTATACGTATTTCAGTGCTAATAAAAAGTAAATAAAATACTCAATAATTAAATTGACTTAAGTCATGGTTTTGTAATTTTTTAATATCTGATAAGTAGATGCATTAAAATGCACTCGTTGGTATTTTAATTCTACGGAAATCACTCGCTTCCACCAAGTACTGAAATACCCGTTTTCACCATAACCCATTAACGCAACTGTCCAATGCCCGTTTCCGCCAGTTTACCTGCTAGGATCTAAATAATGTGTACACGGAGGAGAGAGGAAAGTAATAAAACCTATAAATGTAAACATTTAATATTTCATCTATCAGATTTGGCAAAATCATCATAATTTAACCGTGATTAGATAGGTTATTTTTATTAAAACATATTTATTTATTTTTTAAAATATTACAACTTAACACTTAAAAAAATACAATAATAACAATTAACCTAATCAAAAATATTCTCCATATTTTGTACTTATAGTTAATAAATTTAGTTAATTTAGTCAAATGTAAGATAAAAAAAAAAAAAAAAAAAAAAAAAAAAATTAAAAATATTGATGTATCAATGAAAATTGGATTGTTGGGTAAAGTTTAAAGTCGAATTCGATTTATGTATTTTCGAATAACTGAATGTAACATCACATGTTGTCATATCTGCTCCAGAAATGGAGAATAAACTTCAGAAAAAAATATTTTTTTCGGACGTTGAATTATATTTTCAATACCTTTTATCTTACACAGTTACTGCAGTTTTTTGCCTTTTTATTGTATTATGCATGGTTCATTATGGTTCATGATTATGATCTTCTATTTAAAAATAAATTTCTCAATAAATAGAATTATAACGCTTGTTTACTGTTAAATAATAAAAATTACCTTTTTTTTTTAAACGATTTCATTTTTTTATAAGTCTGATTGATAAAATACTTAATTCGAACTTTTATAGAGTTTAAGTTTTTCTTACAATTTTCCTTCCTCCTTGAATACAAAACGTTTATAACAGGTAAACTGGCGAAAACGGGAATGGAACCTAATGGGATAGTAGCGTAAACGGGTCATGGCGGCAACGGGTATTTAAATATTTGGCGGAAACGGTACATGCCCTGTAATTTCACTGTACATATTTGATTAAAAAGACCAATGATTGTCTCGGTTGATTTGCACACAATATTTTTAAACCTTGAGTAGGCATTTGATTTATATTGAGAAAAATGTTTTGTTTTAGAAATACTGTCATTTTATCACAAGTAATAGGATTTTTGGAATATTTGATTAATTTTTTACATTTATAATAAATTGATAAATTGTTTTAAAGTTACAATTATAATTTTTCTTACTCTGTGACTCGATATGCATCCGAACAATGCTGGTGGCTGTCTGACCCTGTTTAACACTTGTAATTGTTTATCACTCAGGCAGTACTGTTCAACAATATCCTGTTTAGAATAGAATTGCTGGCTCCGAGTTTTCGGCCCTTGTTTTTTATTGTCTTCTGACTCCATTGAATCAGTCGGATTTATGTTTGCCTAAAATACAAATATATTAAAATGTAATTAAATTTTCATACTTTAAGGGTTATACATTTTTATGTTCGCATATTTGAAATTGGACATTCATCAATCAATATTTTGCATTCCAACAAAATATACAACAATAAGTCCATTTTTAAATCAAATTATGTGTACTAAAAGTCATGAAATATAAAAATTAATTTGTTTTTACTTTCATTGATCATCGGAAAAAATTGTCTGGACAACACATCATTGAGTATTAAGTATTTTCATTTATACATTTATTTATTTTCACAATTATATTCTTGTAAAATATTAAAAGTATGTCCAGCTAAGCATTTCGCAGATCGATCTTGACTGACGTTTACAAATCCCAAAAATCTTTCCTGTACCCCTTCATGTGTAATATACCGAAAAATTATTGATAATTGAGATTTCGATACGACATCTGTGGTTTCGTCCATAATTATCGAAATAAAATCAACATTTTTTATGTCTAATATAATTTTTTTCATTAGAACATTAGAAATTGATTGTATAAGATCGGCTATTCAAACAACAGTTACGCCTAAGCAATTTCAGAATGTGTTACACTGTATATCGTATTATGACTACGCAGTTAACATAATACAGAATGGATTAAAAATAGACCTACAGGCTACAATCGATGATTTTCTTAAAATAGTTGGTAATCAGTAGACAGCGTACGACACAAATAAACAATAACAAACACCAATACCAGCTATAACTTAAATATTTTATAAATACAAATAAAATTTTAAAATAATTTATTATGTACCTATTAGTCGTGATTGATCAAATTTATTTTTCCTTTCATTTAAAGTGTAAGCAGTGCTTACAGTGCTTAAATGCACGCTACGCCTCTGCAGCCATTTAGCTGCTTCACCCTCCAAATCCCATCAATTTAGTCCTTCCTCAAATCTTCCTTTTAACATGAAACAGTTAATCATAATCAAGCGTCGAGCCCGATCAAAATAGTAAAGCACTAGATTACCTAGTCATAAAACATTTTTAAATAATTTAACTAATCTCTTAAAAAATAAATTACGTATCCACAAATCCGAGCAGTTCGAATTATATATGAAATCCCTCCAACCTAATAATGGTTCACTTTGGAAAGCAACCAAAAAACTAATCAGATACAGGGAAAAAATTCCTCCTCTTAGACAAGAAAACGGATTACTAGCCACAACTGATAAGGAAAAAGCAAATATTTTTGCCTCTCAATTAGCCGAAACATTTAAACCACACCCACTCACCACTGCAGGAAACAATTTCAATTCCAAAATACATAACTTCCTCTTAGTATCACTACCCATGTCACTACCTGCAAAACCGATTTCCCCAGGGGAAATTAAATTTATAATTCATAAATTACCTCTAGGTAAGGCACCTGGAAGTGACCTTATCACTAACAAAATCCTCCAAAACCTTTCTCTTAAAACCTTAACGTTACTTACCCATATTTATAATGCAATGCTTAGATTATCGCACTTCCCGGAAATTTGGAAATTTGCAGTCATCATACTTATACCTAAACCAAATAAACCCAAACACCTATCCACATCATACTGACCTATAAGTTTACTCCCCGTTCTAGGAAAACTTTTTGAAAAGGCACTCCTAAAAAGACTACGTCCTATTTTCCAAAATAACCATTTAATCCCAAATAACCAATTCTGATTTTGCAATAGGCATTCAACTATTCATCAAATCCATAGACTTACCGACAAAACACCAACTGCTCTAGAAAATCAACAGTACTGTTTAGGACTCTTTTTAGATATAGCTCAAGCCTTTGACAAAGTGTGGCACGAAAGTCTTCTTTATAAATTAAAACTCTATATGCCCGCTCCATACTATCTCATTATAAAATCATATTTACAAAATAGATCTTTTGTTGTACGACAAGGAAATGATCTATCGTCCACCTACCAAATTTACGCCGGAGTTCCACAAGGTAGCAATCTGTCTCCCGATCTATATAACTTGTTTACAGCCGATATTCCCCAATCAGATAACATTCTCCTTGCCACATACGCTGACGACACTGCTATTCTAGCAACTAGTGCAAATCCCAACCAAGTTACCAATTTACTTCAGACTCAAGTTAACAAAATTGACTCATGGGCCAAACAATAGAGAATCAAAATAAATACCAAAAAATCTGCTCAAGTTACGTTTACTTTAAAAAGATCCCCCGAAGAATGTCCTCAATTAATTATGAACAACAACCCCATACCTGTCCGAACTGAAATAAAATACCCAGGTTTAACACTAGGCAAAAAATTAACATGGGGACCGCATTTAAAGGAAAAACGAAAATCGGCAAACAATAGACTATATCTCCTCCGCCCTCTCCTAACCTCCAAAATATCACTCCAAAATAAACTAATCGTTTATAAAACAATTATAAGGCCAGTTTGGTCCTATGGAATCGCTATATGGGGTCCTGCAAAACCGTTAAGACAAATCCAGGGATTTCAGTCCATCTCTTTGAGGCTACTATCAAATGCTCCCTGGTACGTTTCAAATCTTTCCCTACATAAAGACTTAAAACTAACAACTACCACAGAACTGGCCAAAATAACTTAAAAAACGCATACATCAAAATCTAAACACACATACTAACCTACTCATATCACAAATGTCTACCCTCACTCTACCTAAAAATCCACCACGCAGACTCAAGCGAAAATGGTATAAAGATCAATTAAATTAAAAGAGGTGTAACCAATGGGTTGCTTCCTTGTCACGATATTAATGTCAATTTAATCTATATTATCAAACTTGCTTATTGTATT
This sequence comes from Therioaphis trifolii, assembly GCA_027580255.1. Lineage (NCBI taxonomy): Eukaryota > Metazoa > Arthropoda > Insecta > Hemiptera > Aphididae > Therioaphis > Therioaphis trifolii. The sequence continues at coordinate 77,354,667 of CM050404.1, read as the reverse complement.
ATATTTGTACAGATTGTAAATTTTCTTTTAATAAAAAAAAAAAAAAGTTAAATGCATTTGAGCAAAGCTTCAGTATAAAAATATACCATTTATATATTTTATCATTTTTAATCTAATTTCCAGTTGGTTTTTTTTTACCAAACCTGTTTAAAGTTTTCATGTACCATATATCTAGTGGAATATATAGGATTTATTTATTAATTTATTTTTTTTTTTTTTGGGGGGGGCTTTAGTATCTAAATAAATTTAATCAACAATATTGTTTAGCTTTATTTTGATTTTAGAATTTTGTAGTTCAGAAGCGAAAATGAATTTCGAGTGGGTCTGTCCCAAAATCATTCCTAAATATCCTACTGAATATGTCATTTTATACATTTGACATTCACATCTCTAATTTGTTATTCTAACTTATGATAGGATTTTAGAAAAAATGGATTGGTAGTTAAACCATGTAGAATTATTTATTTTTTTAAATGCTGTGTTACCAAAATGTATTTAAATTCATAAGATCTAGTTCAAAAACATATGTATCTAGATCTATTAACAAACTAATATAAAATAAATCGACGATTGTAAGTGTTTTTGATTGGCTTAGAAATTTCAGGCAACTGGTCGTTATTAATCAACACATTAGTCGTAAATTAATCCAATTTAATATTTTCATTGATAGTGTTTCGGTGTAATTATGCCTCATCCGTTTACTTCTCTAATAATTATTTCGTGTTTTGTCAGTTTAAATTACAGACGAAAACTACTTCGCAATAATTTTTCTCGCAGTCGGTTCTAAAGTTAAGTTATCTTAATTAATTTGAATGTAATTGTGGTAGCAAACAAGATAGGAAGAATAAAATAAACATACAATTTAGAATTTTAACTTATTTTAGATTCTAAGTAAAGTTCGCTTTATCCTTCGGGATCTATTGGTTTTACACTGTTGTTTATTTTTTTCTTCTTTTTTTTTTCTGGAGCTACTTTTTAGGGCAGTTAACTTAGTTCAACAATTTAATTCAGCCTCTCTACAGATCAGGAATTTCATATAGATTGTACTTAGAGAGTTCATTTTTATCTTTTCTCAATAATTTTTCCAAGGCCCAGGAAAAACTGCTGAAAAACCGGGTAAAAATGATAAAATTAGCCGTTATCGTTGCTCTTACTAAATCAATTTCAATCAATTAGCAATAATTACAAAATTGATGTTAATAGAAACTTGGAATTTTCACCTTATGTTAATGATAAATTGATACATACTTGACAAAAGTTCAAAAAAAGTTGACAAATTTTGGGCTAAAAATATAATTTTGAAAATATCTTGTTTTTCAGAAGATTACTTCAAATGTTATTTTTAATTCTTAATAAAAAAAGTTTAAAATTTAATATGACGTAGCTCATATTATACATACAAATATACTTACATAATGACACCTCAAAAAATCCCAAAAATCGTTAGTCAGTTGTTTTTTTTTTATAAGTTTTAACTAAATTCTTATCGATTTTTACGGAACCAACTTACTGTTTATACGTCAATATTCAACTTGAAACCTCTTTAAAAAATGATTTGTTCATTCAATCATTATGAACCTTTAGATATAGATATAAGAACATGTTTTGAATATTTTTGTAAAAAATTATTTTAAACGGTTAAAAAAAAAAACCTACTGATAATTCCAAGAATTATGGAACTATATCTTGCTCGAGCCACTAGAACTAGTACTATTTCATGTCTCTCAATACATGACTCGTATCTGCCAGACCTATTCGATACGAAATCGTCAAACATCATAAAGATATTATAATAGTCCTGTTGACCGTATTGCGCATGAATGTAATGATATAATACAGTGGTCTTCAACCGGTGGGTCGCGACCCATTTTTGGGTCGCGTAAGCTTTAAAATTGGGTCGCGATAAGTCTCATTTTTAAAATTAAAAATAACCTAAAGTAAAATACCTAAAGTAAAATATATTATAAACGGTATATTTTTACACTGAAGCTTTACTCAGAACCGTAGTACTAAAGAAATGATTTACCGTTTCTTTAAAATTCAATTCATCCATCACCATTATTTTGTCTAAGGAGCGAAGAATACCCATAGTGTGAAGTATGTCCTTTTTTTATAATTCTAGTTATTTTAAAATTTATTCTTTTTTTTTTTTTTTTTTTTTTAGCTTTACAAGCCATTTAGGCTTTTTGCTGCTGAAACTAAATCTTTCCATTTCCCTCTGTCCTTTGCCATATCCCACTTTATTTCTCTTGATTGCATGAGTTCCATCATTGTCTCCCGTACATTGTCCATCCATCTTCGTCGTGGTCTCGTTCCTTCCATTTCTTCGCTTAAGACTCTCTTCAGTAGTCTCCCATTTGCTCGCCAAACATGCCCCATCCATTTTAGTCTCGTGCTCCTAACGAACTGAACTTCGTTTTCTCTTTTAAACAGCGTCCTTAATTCATTGTTTGATCTTATTTTCTATTTCTGTTCTTCCTGACTATATATTGGGCCATGTATTTTCCTTAGTATCTTTCTTTCGAATCTTAGTAGCTTCTCTTCATCACCTTTCGTTGTTGCCCACGTGGCACATGCATACGAAAGGACTGGCCTCACATAGCTGATATATAGTTGTTCTTTTGTTTTTTTTTATATTAATTTTGATCTAAATAGGTTTGCTAGAGCCAAGTAGCATCTGTTTGCCGCGGCCAGTCTTATGTTTATTTCTCCATGCATGTTATTTTGCTTGTCTAATGTCACTCCTAAATATTTAAAATCTCTTATCTGCTCTATTTGGCTACTACTTATAGTTATGTCTCTTAGAGTTCATAATTTTCTGGTCATTGTCATGTATTTCGTTTTTTCCGTGTTAATTCTTAGTCCAATACTTTCCCCTGCTTTCATCATTTCTATCATGCTCTTTTTCACTTCATCTTGTGTTTTTCCTATAATCACAATATCATCCGCGTATGCTAGAATTATGTTTCCATTTTTTAATGTTAGATCTTCTGTTCGCGGTACTTTTCGTATGACACTTTCTAGTGCAAGGTTGAATAAAACCGGAGACATAGCATCCCCTTGGCGTAGACCATTTTCAATTTTAAAGGTGTGGGATGATATATTCTTAAATTTTATCCTGCTATAGGTATCTGCGTTGCACATTTGTATCAATGTGATTAACTTTTTTTGGTATTCCCAAGTATGCTAATGTCCTCCATAGCTCTTTTCGTATAATACTGTCATATGCTTGTTTGTAGTCGACGAAGATCATATGTAAATCTCGAGCATACTCATAATATTTCTCAATGATTTGTCTAATAACGAAAATGTGATCTATAGTCGATCTTCCCCTCCTAAATCCACTTTGGTAGTCGCCTATTATTCCCTCTGAGTACTCCTGTAGTCTTAAACAGACTGATACTAAACGTATTACTAGTGCTAATATTTTGTACCCAGTGTTCAGTAATGATAAACATCTATAGTTTTCTACTTTCTTCCGATCTCCTTTTTTGTATATAGGGCATATAAGTGACTCGTTCCAACCTTCTGGTATTCTTTCTTCTTTCCATATTTGTTGTATTAGTTTCAATATCTGGGTTTTTAATTCGTTGCCTCCCGCTTTCCATAGCTCAGCATTAATTTTGTCATCCTCAGGTGCTTTGTTGTTTTTTAGCGTATTTATTGCTGTTTGTATTTCATCCCAATTCGGTGCTCTTACTTCCGGTTCTACTGTGTAGTATAGTATATTCTCTTTATTAATTTCTTCATTGCTCATCGTACTATTATTAAGTAATTTTTCGAAAGACTTCTTATATTTTTCCGCAATTTTTTTTGGTGATGTTATAATCTCTCCTTCTTCGTCTTCCACGAATTGTATGTCAGGTATATATCCCATTTTAAATGTTTCAAATTTATTCTAGTCCATTTAATTTTAATTGCACACTGACCTAAATGTGTATTTTGTATATATTGATACATACGTATAAATGTCATTATGAAATATTTGATCAAGTGCCATTGGTATTCTGGTTGCTGAAAGTAAATTGTTTTGTACTAGGAAACTCTCGTGTTATTATAATTCAACGTCGAAAGACGAACTCTGATGAAAATGTGGAAATAACATTTTAATAATAGAATGAATAGTTACAGTGGTTAGTCGTACTATCTACTCTAGAATAATTTTCTACGTTTCAATAACTCTCGAATAATTATACACTATAATATATATGCCTATTGATTTAAAATATGCCTACTATGTATTTAAAAACTTCTGTGAGTAGATATCAGTGGTAGTTATTGAAATTTAAAGAAATGATAAATTATTTATTTTCTGTAGTCAAACCATTCTAAGCAAAGCGTCAGTTCAATATAATGTAATTAAAATACCAACTTCAAACCCTTGCATAAAAAAAATAAAACATCCAGACTAACGGTTTTTAATATTTTTCTAATATCATTAATAAAGTTCTAATAAAGTTCTAATATCATTCATAAAATTATTTTCAGATCTTCGAATCGAAAATTGTGTTATATATATATGTATGTTTTTTTCAAGTTCAACACTATAAAAATAATAGTTCTAATAGTTTTTTATAGTTCTAAAGTGGTTAATTTTTAGTTGAAATATTTGTAATTTCTGAACTAACCTAACTGAAGTCTATTTTATAACAATCTCGTTTAAAGCTCATTTATGGTAGTTTTTACGACGTTCTGGGAAAAAATTTTTAATACAGAAATCGGAATAATCTTTCTTAAATTGGAGGATGAAATATCTGATTATCAGAAAACAAAATGTAATTTTTGGACGAATTCTACCTTCCCGGAAAAGTAATTACAGAAAAATAAAAAAAAATGAACGTAATTGTAATAATACTAATAGATCCATAACTTCACACGGGATCTAAAAAGAAACCAAATAAAACAATGAGTTAACCTTGGATTCTTCGATACCAATAGCATGGTTCAGATCCTTATCAATTAATATCGTATCGAGTTGAATAGCTACGTAAAGTCACGAAAGGTCCATACGCATTACGCAGTGAGTGTGTTCGTCGAAATTCTATCCGCAATCGTGTGTTTGCGAATACCTATAATATGTATGTGGTGTTTACTAACCTAATGTCACCACTAATTTTCAGGGTGACCGGAAGCTAGCAGATTACTGGGTCGCAGGTCAAAATGTTTAGCAAAGGACTTCATGATACTAAATATTGAAACACTCGCTTGGAATTACAGAGGGGTATTTGTGAATCATTGAGAGGTAAAAACATAGTACTGTAAATTAATTGCACTTTTTGTTTTTGAATGTGTCAGTTTTTGAAATATATTTTAATTCAGTGTTAAATTACATTGAAGAACGATTTGAAAAAACGGAGTTCATAACTAGCAAGAACAATTTTCCAAAGTGCTTTGTATCTCGTAAAGTAACATTAATGGAATACTTTACGTTAAAAATCATTATAAACTTTTGGTGTCGTTATAACAAACATATCTGTGTTGCGTTTACAAAAAGGCTTTATAAAGAGTTCCGAGAGTCGTGAAACGAAAACATGGTCATAAGAATATTGTGTTTCGTACAAGGAAAACCTAATGTGTTCACTGTTCAGTAATATTCATATTTTGTTGTCTGAGTCGTCCTTTGTTGGCTGATTAAACGGACAAAATTGTTTATTATTATTAGTTGAATAATACAGCAACTATCAGACTCGTAATAAATCACACGCTGTGTCTCGCTGTGAGTAGAAGGCGGAAGAGAAGAAATACAATTTATTGGTAGCGTCTCCGAGTATAGTCTCCCAACGAGGGATCTAATAACGTCGTACTGACTAGTGAGTTTTATTTGAGATGCAATGCTGTGTTAGGAAATACGCTGTGTTATATTGCCCTTCAATTTATGATACATTAAGTTGGTGAATGGTACAATAGATATTTTATTGGTTCTATCAAAACATTGATATATGAAATTTGGGACGGCGCATAGCAAATGCCATGCCGTTAAAAAAATAATATCTATTACAAACGATTATTCAATAGTTTTTATAATATTCTATTGCATAAACTAATTTTTTAATTTCTAAGGTTTTTTTAATGTTCAGTTGTTATAAATCATGCGTTTATGCACGAAAGGGAATACATCTATTTTATGGGTCTATCTTGTTGGAATGACTTTTTGTTGTTGTTTGAAATATAGGTCGTGATTTTTACTACGGAAGTTCAGTATTTTAAATAGAAGAAATCAAACTTTATGGAAATAAAGTGTGTTCTCGGTAGGTTTATACAAAAAAAGATTATCCAAAGTGATTAACATATTATCCGGTACTTGATTATTTATATCGAACCATTATATTTCACTTTGTGGACTATTTGATTACACCTATAATATTTTATTTATTTATGTTGTGTTAACTTCATACTATATTTTTACAAGACGTATTAACATTAAATTTGGTGTATTATACAAACGAGTTATCTTCGAGATAATGTTAGTGGGGAGTTTCTTTTTTGTTTCTAAGGTCCTGGGACTAGATATTGGAGATGGGTATAGTGAATTTTAAATAAACTGTAAATAATTTCCTCAAAAAAATCATTCTGAGTGATACTTCATTCATCATTGCAATATTTAAATTTATATATTTTATCATTATTAGTTTTATTATTGATAGGAATTTTTTCAAATGAAATCTTATAACATTTTAAATTTTAAATTTAGTAGATATTTTCTTTCATCAAACAATTTGAAAATTATTTTTAAATCTATATCTCAAGTTTTAAAAATATTTGATACAGTAATGGTTTTTCTACATATTAAAGTAAGGATTCGATGTAAAAACAGCAAATATATCAAAATTTTAACTAATCATCAAAAAAAAAAAAAACAAAACAAAACAAAAAATAAATAAATAAAAAGAAAACATTTTTAAATGCGATTTTTTAGTATCGTTAGTAAAGTATGTAATGTACATATTTAAATACAAATCAACTGTCACATGTATGTGAGCAATTCACTTGAAATTAGTTGCCGAAAATGTATAACAGTTGTGATTAAATTATTATTATTATTATATTATTATTATTATTATTATTATTATTATTACTGACTGAAACGAAATCTTTAAACTACTTTATCTATAAAGTTTAAGTCTGGCTGATAGGTTGCTTATGTCAGCTAAGAACGTATTTATGAAAATTCAATACTTAAAAGGGTTAAAAAGGGTAAAAGAAGGTAAAAATGAAAGACGTTATTATTTAGTCATTTTTTTTTAAACTTAGCATATTTATTCTGTAATACAAGTAATGAAATATCTATAACCTCATTTAGTAAAATGCAATCCCTAAGGGGATATAAGGAGAAAGAGAGGTAAAAATTTCAAATGTTTTTTCTTGGATGAATTTTTTGTAATAACAAATTCATATAAATTGAATGTGATGGAAACCCATAGATTCCGCACGAATAAATACTAATTTTGTTTCGGAAGAAATACTAGAAGGTACTAAATTATTAAATCTAAATATTTGAAATTGATATAATTAAAAAATACATAGGACCCAAAAAAGGCAAATCTCCGAAAAAAAATTTTAATTTGTACAAAAACATAGAAAATATTTTTCAGTTTGATACAAATGAGTACATACTTTTATTACTATATAAATATTTATCCAAAGTCAATAGGTATTCATTTATTCATTATATTCTCCACAAAATCAATATCAATGCTTAATCTAGCACAATGATGATGATTTTAATTTTTGTTATGAGGAGGACAAAAGGGAGCTACAATTTATTTTAGATGTATCACATTTCTGGTGAATATAAACGCAAATAGCGTTTGAGATTAGGGGGATAATTTCCTAGCTACTCAATAAAGTATCTGTGGAAGTAATAAACACAAAAAAGCTGGTAAGTGAGATGATGGTGGTACATGTTCGTCCTTCGTCCCTTCGGTCCTCGGACAAGATATTGGTGATGAATGTATTAAGTTTTAAAGAAATGATGACTCATTTCTTTAGTATAAAACGATTCTGAGCAAAGCTTCAGTGTAATATAATATATTATTATTTAAATACTGTTTACGTATTTTGCGGTTATTTGTATAATTTTTGGTGAGTTTTTTTGTAATTAAACCCTCATAAAATATTCAATTAGATATAACTCATTTAAACTTCAATTTTTATATAATTATAACTCATTAGAAATAAACTTAAAAGAAATCAGACAATATCGAAAAAAATCGTATAATAATTTATTAAAGTGTGTATAAATAAAAATCCTGACTAACGATTTTTGAACTTTTGTTAGGATAATTAGGTAGGTATATGAGTAAGGTCATATTACATTTTCAGAACTTTTTGTCAAATATTTAAAATTATATTACATAAAAACTTTCAAACAATTTGGTAAATTAAAAGTTCTATATTTAAGTCAAAAGTGCTATAATTGTTCTGAAAATGTTGTCCAATATAAAAAAGTATGTATTTGATATTGGATAAAATTTTCAAGTTTCTAGCTTCAATACTTTTCGATTTATGACTAAATACCTAAAATCTGAACAGTGAAAATCTCGTTTACGGCGGATTTTTACCGATTTTACCGTTTTTACTCAGTTTTTCGATCGTTATTCTTGATTACTGGAGAAACTATGGAGATTTTGGAAAAATGACCTCTCTAAAGTACCATCTCAGTTCAATTTGGAATCTAAAAAGTTGCTGGACGAAACTTTTGGACAAGGATTTCTATACGAAAAAGTGTTTACAGAAAAAAAAAAGAAAAAAAAAAAAAAAAAAAAGAAAAAAAAAAAAAATAAACATCATTGTAAAACCATTAGATCCTTCGCTTCACTCAGAATCTAAAAAAGGTATCACTGAACTAGATTTTAATATAATACATAATTATACCTAAGTATAAGAAAACTTATTCCACATTTTTTCTAATGTATTATTTCGTCTTTGAATAATATTTATATAAAATCTATACATATATAAATGTGAAAATAGAAATCTTTGTCACGCTTGTTCATTGAAACTACTCATCCGATTATCTTGATTTTTTTTTCATCGTGGAGCAGGTTTTAGTCTTAATTCCAATTCTATAAGCTAATTAAAAGAAAAAACAATTAATAAAATAATTATGATTGCTGTACACCTCTATTTATGAAGCCATGAAAATCCTCTATGAATGAAAAACTGTATTTCTATTGATTCACTTACTGATCAACATCAAGCTGTAGATATTGCTATTTAATGCTTTAGATCTACCAGATTTGCCACCATATAAACTTGATTTAAACATCGGAGCTCCTATTATTCTTATGCGAAATTTGGATGCTCCTTAATTGTGTAATAGAACCAGATTGAGAGTTTTATCTTTGAATTATAATACTATTGGAGCCAAAATACTGACTGGTGCTGAGAGTAGTTAAATTGTATACATTCCTATTCCAACAATACCTATGATTACGAATGAATATCCATTCAAATTCAAACATGTGCGATTTGATATTAAACTTTTGCAATTTTAATTAATAAAGCACAAAGACAGACAATGAAAGTTGAACTTTTTGTAGTGTCGAGTTGCTATTTCATTGATGGTTGAGATTTTTAGATCATTATGTAGTGCGTCGTTGGTCATATACCACGGGGCTCCAGTTATTTGTCTAAGATATATAGACTGGAAGACTTGTATATTATATTTATAATAATTATGTAATATATATTATACACCACACAACACATCAATAAGTATCATTAACATCTATTTTTAAAAGCAAAAGTAACAACACTATAATATTAACGCAAAAAAAATATTTGTTATGGTTTCATTTAAATGGCTTTTATATTTTATTAGAAATAAATTGCTTACCGTGCATTTTCAACTATAATAATTTTCAATAAGTACAACAAAATAAGATGGTGTTTGGAGAGCTTTTGATATTTTTGGGAGCTTATAAACTAAATACCTCCTATGCTGATGAGTTATGACACTATTGAAGATTTTATTTTACTTTCTGAGTTATGACTAAATAAAAATCAATTGTGTTTACGGTAAAGTTGACAATTTTTACTTGGTTTTTCTGACAGATTTTCCTTACTCTTGTGAAATAATATCGAGAGCAGAGAAAAATGGTCATTTAAAAGTAAAATTTACATGCTATTTCCAATCCATAGAGTTGCTGGATGAAACTTTTGGACCACCCTAATTACCTGAAAAAGTTTTAACAGAAAAAATAATCGTTCATCATCGTAAAAACCAATAAATCCTTCGCTTCACTCAGAATCTAAAAAATTATTGCGTCAGTCAAATGGATCTAACTCACTCTGTATTGTTATTTGAGGGTAAAGTTTGATAGAAAATAATTAATATTTGTATTTATTTTTAAGGACCTTTCATATAGGTAACTAAAAGATAGGTAAACTATAAGATTCAAATTTATTTCTGGGTACTGAAATAAGAATTTGAACTAGGTACTCATTATTTTGTTTTGAATAGTTAAATTAAAAAACGGTAAAAAAAGTTTTATTATTTTAACAATATTTCTTTTACTTAATAAAATACAACAAAATTTATGAAAATATTGGTTCAATTTTAAATATTTATCGATCATTTATTAGACTCTGAAACGAAGGGTCTATTGATTTTATAATGATGTTTAATTACTTTTCCTCTTTTGTTATTTTTCAAAAGTCTAAAAAAGGTCCAAAAGTTATGTTCAGCCACTTTATTGATTAGATATTTCATTTAGATGGTTGTTTTTATTAACTGTATTCAATATTTTCATTTATTTATCAAAATTGAATTCATTATATGCTTATATGCATGTATAACAATTTTTTAAAGAATCTGTCAGATGTGTAATAATTTTTAATAAGAGTCTTAATTTCAATTAAGTGTTATTGCAGACATGGTGGAATAGGTGCCAGATAGATTGTGTAATCTTATAAATGTACTGTAAAGTACAATATTTTATTCCCATAATCATATTTATTGTAATATAGTACGCACTATGCACTTTCAGTACAGTTTAAATGTGTAATCTGTGATCACAATAATTTTAACCTTTAAACAGGGATGATCTTGTGGTTTATTTTTAAGTCGTAGGCTAACACAAATTTACATATTTCCATGCATTAACTTAACGGCTGTTTTAAAAAAAAATTATTTACTTAAAGCATTGGAGTATTATGTTTAATATATTCCAATGTATTTTTATTGAATATTAATAATAGTTGATAACTGAAAAGCAAACAGTGATATTAAGTCGAAGAAAAAATAAAAAGGAGGCCATCACTTAATTTTTTAATTTCCAGTATATTTATCTTGCTTAATTTAAATCTTCTTTTTTTATTATTAATCAATGAACACTTTGGTCTGAACGAAAAAGATAAAATGTAGTTATTTCGTAATTTGTAATGTTATGATGTAAAAAATATTATATTCTTACATATATGTATTTAGTTGAAAATATATTTACATGGATTAGTTATTAAATTATTGTATACTGAAGAATATTTAGTTAAATTTATTATTTTTCATGGAATATTTAAAATATAAAAATAATGTAATACAATGTTGTTGTGTAAATTAAATACGAGTAATATTTGAAAACGCGAATGCTTTAAATATTTTACATTCCATTCATACTAAATGTTCATAAAAATATGTGTAATATAAATAACTCTGAACAGCAAGCTTATAAAGCATAAGTTCAATATAAACTTCGATTAAGTAGTAAGTATGTTCAAACATTATATTAAAATCTTTTTGCTGGGAAAATATGTGTTATGATAAAACACGTAAATCATTTATAAATTTTGACATATTATGTACTATAGTTTATAAGTTTTTCTTTACGGGCTACGGTTTATTCATTTCAGTACATTTATTGATTTATATTAAACAAATTTGTTAATCTTCATTTTTTTTTTATTAAATTACTTATAATTTTATACGAGAATTCATATTTTGGATATTAAATTATTTTGTGCTGTTGTAAATGTCTGTTGATCAATTTGGGTTTACTGTCTTAAAGTGTGTATCTATTAATTGTATATTACATTACTGTAAATTTTTTTTCATAATTCACATGGTATCTGTGCTGTTCAAATTAGAAATTTATAAAAACCTTCAGAATAAACATAAGTGATTTAATAATCAAATAATTTAGTCTATAGGACTCTTAACTACTCGTATAACAAACCTGATAAACATAATTCAGCTATTGACATAATTTATTTTAATGATGTTATTTTAACATTTTTTTGGAGGCGTCATTTGTGGTATGCAGGGTATACATTCGTGTACCTGAAATTCCGTGTTATCATTTTTGGCCTGCTAGAAACAACCACGCAGACCACGCCAGTACGCCACCAATGCTTTTATTCTTTTTATTGATAAATTCTGTTTTTTTATTTTATTGCTTATTAAAATTAGTTGCACTTGTTTAATTTTCCCGTTCAAGTTTCAGTTTGTATTAAATTGATTCATTAGTTTTTACACTGCTTGGTTAGATTAACTTCCCACGTTTAGTGTTAATAAAAAATAATCTTTTCACTATTTATTTTTTATTTTTAAAAAAGAAAAAAGGTATGTAATCAGTATAATTTTAGAATAGATTAATCATTACGATTCAAAATAAATTCTATAATTTATTTATTTTATTCATTATTCATAATATATTATTTAAAACTTATGATTTAATATCTTTGTATGAATCTGCATTGTAACATTGTAGTGACATTTAAGTTTTTTTATGAATTTAAGACAGTTTAAGTAGTGTTTTATAGTTAAGGGCACAAAACAAATACATGAATACAATAAGTATCATTAAACAATAAATTTTGTCTTCTCTTTATGAAAGGTAACATGAATCAAAGTGTTATGTCGTCTAACTTCCTATTAATTGTATCAATACGCCATTAATAATGTAAAATATTTCGAAAAAATAGTGGCCTGCTAAATAATTATGCATTAAAAAATTGAAATGACGTCATTGCATCAATTTAAAATACTATCAATGCATTTAGTCATACGATAATTTCCTGCTGTCAATTCACACGATTGTACCGTTATCAAATAACAATATTGTAATACGCAATATTCGTATTGAATTCAATTAAAGTAAACCATTATAAAATCGATTAAATATATAAATTCCATTTTTTAAATAAATAACAGAAAAATTCAGATTTTTTTCTTAGGAACTTTCATTAAAATTAGTAGGTTAACTTTAAAGTGTCAGATTTAAACGTATACAGGGAAGTACTCGAAAATAACACGTTTCGTATTAAAGGAGCGCTTTAATTACCAACGGAAATTAACGTCGACGTAAATTAAAATTCCTTTTGTCGATTATTAAGGCATTAGGTGTTGCTCCGAGTTCTCGGGTATCGAATAATTCAATAGAGGGTTTTGTAGCTCCATTTCATCAGCATGCCCATTTGCGAAAATTTTAACATGGAGCATACATCAATATTGCGGACATTATGCGTATTTTTGCGGACTAATTATCGATTTTTGCGATTAGTTATTTGTGCGTATTGCTGAAATATTACAATACCTAATTTAAAAATTAACTTTTTTTTTTTGCATAAAATAATCCCATTTTTAAGTGTATCTACATTTTGCGAACTAGTTTTCAATTTTTTTGGGAACATTACTTGTTTTTCTGCAAATGAAAAAAAATGATGTATAAATTATATCTGTTATTTTATATAAATGAAAATTATTCTGTTCACAAAGAATAATAAAACTGTAACTAAAAGTTAAAGAAAAATGAAATTATGTATTATTAACAATAATTATTAAAAATTGGTATAATAATTATAACAATATCAAGTAAATTAGCAAATTTAATTATTTATGATTGATGAGAATACAATTTGAAAAAAATACCTAACAATTACTCTACTGCATCACTGGATCCCAAACTGGGGGCATTAAACATTGTTGGGGAGGCGCAAACAGTTATTACGAAATACAATTTTTATTGATAAAATTATTTTTATTTTAAAACGTTTTAGTTGTTACATTTTATTATTTACTATTATTTATATTTTACAATTATTATCATCAATAAAAAAGTAGTCATTCCAAATATTGTAAAGTTTATTTTTAAAGTACACAAAAAAAGTTGATCAATTTTTTTTCAATTTATAGAATGGGGCGCGAGATTTAAAAAAAAAATATCAAAGGGGGCATTGAATAGAAAAGGTTAGAAACCACTGCTCTACATACAAAAAAACATTTGAAAAAAGTTATACTCTGCAAAAATCAGTAACTAGATTCTAGTTCGCAAAATTTAGGTATTTTTGAAATAAAGGCAGTTCGTTGTTTTACGATTTACGCAACAATTGTTGCAGTGTGCCAAATGTGTTTTTTTATTTGCAAAAAAAGTTATGCTCCGCAAAAATCGATAATTAGTCCTCAAAAATACGCATAATGTCCGCAAAATTTAGGTATGCTCGATGTTGAAATTTTCGCGAATGGGCATGCTGATGAAATGGAGCTGGGTGCTGGGTTTTGTTGTGTGTGAATAATTTTATGTTATAAAAGTGAAAAAAGATTGGGCGCAACAGAGTAGTAATCTGTTTTTTCTCTCGAGTAGAAAGTTTGTATTATATGCGCTCACTCTACGTGTATACCGGTACAAATGAATTTAAACGGTCGAAACGTTTATTTCGCCGGGACAAGTCGATCGTGCAAGTATTCTGCAGTTCACTCAGAAACGCGAAACGTAATTTGTGTTTACGTGTCTTATTGTCGGTAAATTTTATAGCGATGACACAAGAAAGAGGGCCGACGGTGACGACCAACTATTACTGCTGCACCGACGATTGTGCTAGTTCACTCGCTATTATTGGCCGCTCGGTTACGGAAAGGACGGCGAAAATGAGAATAACGCGAGGACTATTCACTCAAAACGAATTCAATCAAGTTACTTTTTATTTAATTTTATCCTTTTTTTATAACAAGTGGTTGCAAATATAGTATCTGTATTTTACAATAAAATATGTCTACCGTTTTATGATTTGTCCCATATTATGGGAAAAATACAATAAATGCAATATTTCGATGCCATATTATCCAAATCATCGATTACGGCTTTCATCAAATTTTAAGTTAATTTATAAATTAGATATATGTCACGTAACAAGTTCGTTGTTACTTGTAATAATAAAACAATTGACACATGCATGCATTTGTCAGGTAAGATACATGTGTATAAGTTCCACGGAAGGATTGGATCGAGTGCAAATTGAAAAATTAATTTTTCGGATGCAATTGAAATTCAAACATTTTGGTTTAGGTAAGAAATGCATTTTCTAGGGGGCATTCGGGCACTGTAAAATATTGAATTAATAAAATATAAAGTCAATAACTTAACAGATCACTGTACATTATACATATATTATATAACTATATAAACCTAAAAATAACAGTAACAACTTGGTGATTTAACTTATCACTAAAGTTAGACTGCAACTTAATAATTGAGCTGTGTGCGCGAGTGTGCGCGTGCACACACACACACACTGTGTATGTTCGTGTGCATGAAACTTATTTATATTATACGTATTATTATATTGTCCACTCACCTGTGTTGTAGCATGATTAGTCTTCTCTTTGGTAGTAGTGGTATCCGGTGCCGCTGCCGCGGGTGTGATGATTATGCGCTGTGACGCTCGATTAAATTGCCCTGTAAACATTAATGTGCATAAATAATTAGTTTTTTTTTTGCTATTTAATTTATTTTGAATTCGATTCAGTCACAAAAGTTTTATTCGGACATTTTAATCACAAATAAAAGCATCAGATTCGTATTTCAGAAGAAAAAAATAAAAACTTTACAATCCTATTCGAGATATATTATTATTTTCGCTGGCCAGAAGGGACATTTCGAAACATTTTAGACCCTAGCATACCAATAAAAGAGTCGCACTCAAGTAGTTTTTCTTGGAGTAATACGACTTGTGAGAGTAATAGTTTACATTATCATTCAAGTAGGTATTCGTAGTATTATTTTTATTCGCTATAAAACTAGTTAACAAATTTACATTTATATTCAACTTTCCAAGATATGTTTACGAAGAAAAGTTTAACGATTTTCCGATTTTCATGATAAAGTATTAAGGTTAGATTCGACAAGACGATTTTAACAAAATTTGTATTTTAACAGAAATATCTATTTATAATTATTACAATCGCAATGCTATTTTGGTATATAAATCAAACATTTTTAATTTTTATGCGAAATTGGTATTTAATGTATTTTGTTTTAAAAAGTCGTACCTTATATGAAATTTATCATCGTGAATAAACAAATGAAATTATTTAGAGTACTCAAATTTGAATCTTGAAAAAAGCTTTAGTTTTATAGGTAAATGAAAAAGGGATTTTTCCGATCTCTTTTTATTCATAATTATACTTATGCTGAAATTGTCAATTACTTAAATCCACCAAGGCTTATGATGAATAATAATAAAACAAAATTAAGGTCTCATTATCGTATAGTTTTCATAATATTATAAAAGTAAAATCATTTTTTAGAACACTAGAAGATTTATAAAAAGAAACTTATCTTTCAATCTGTGACGTTTGTGCTAAATAATTGCTTAGTAAGTCTTACAATTCTCTGAGGGATAGGAAATTGTGAAAAAATACATTTGTATAACGCAGTATCGCGTTGAGGTTCATATGTATTTGATGGAGCAAATGTACCTTGACATTTGAGGAGACAGTTTCTGTAGTGTTGATTATGGGGGTGGTAAATTTATATCGATGTATGGTTTATCAAAGTAAAAAAAAAAAAAATTATACCTCTCATCAATTTGTGGAAAAAACGAAAATTTCTGAGGCTAATAATTGTGTATTTTGATTTTAGTTTTTAAAGCATGTTAATTATATAAATATAATATAGATATAAAAAAAGAAAATTTAAAATATTTTATAAGTTAAATTTATCTGGTTTAAAAGTGATTAAATTGCTTTGAAAGGTATTTGAAGTTTGTGTGACACTAAAATAAATAATCTGTAATAATTTCAAGCTTTTATTATTTTTATTTTGTGAATGTCTTCAAAACGTAATTTGGTTTTGTGTGATTTTGTTCTTTTACAGTTATTTGGAAAATTATTGATAAGTATTCCGGAAATAACTTCTTTAACGTACTAGCTAAATGGCATATGAAACTTTTAGTTCAAATTTTCTATACACTACAATTGATACACACATAAAAAACTGTATTATTGTAAAACCAATATATATATATATATGTATCACTCTCCTAAGAAACAAAAAAAAAAAAAAAATGTTAAGTTACAAATGAAGTATACTGTGGTTTTACGATTTGTATGTAGACTTTTTACTCTTTAATCATAAAATATGAAAATGTTGCGATTTTAGAACCTTGATATATATACTTTATGAATTTATTTTCATTGACAATACTTTTGGAAGGAAATTAGTTTTTATGGCATTATTTGTTAGAACCATAGAGAATAAATTCATACATTTTTATTCTTATAAAATTATTTTCTGCCTAATGCCTATACATATGTTATATACAACTTGTGCATTTTTAATTAAAAATTTAAAGATGAGAGATAAGTTATTAAATTAAAATTATTTTGAAATTTATTAATAATATTTGTGCTTAAGCTATATTCATCCAAATATTAAGTGTCAAGTAAAAACTTTTTAAACAGTTGGTTTATATTTATTTATTTTTAACCATCAAAAAAGTTTTTTGATCATACTCATTTATTATGTATCATATAATTTAGATTTTCTTTGAAATATTGATTTCTTTAGTATTATGTTTAACTGATTTAACACAATCATTTTGGTAAGAAAAAGATACGATTGATGCAATAGGTAATTCGCTATCATAGATCAATTTTATGAAAAAGTAAAATATTAAATGTAAATATTTAAAAGCCATAAATTCCAAATTTAGTAAAGTAGATCTTTTTTGGGGAATTTTGAATTTAATTCATTAATTTTAATAATTTATGAAAGATGTATTTATTATCTCTTTATTTCATACAGTTTTTTTTTCATCGACCTTATTGAAAATAACGTTGACAGTATAGATTATTATGAATAACGTGCTTGTCTAATTTATATCAAACTATAATTGAGTTATAAATATGTGTGAATGCTTACATAGATGTAGACATTTTCCGCTGAAGCGTGAAAATTACGTTTATAAAACCCATAGCTACTTGACTGCCGTTTGGAAAATAAAACGGTGTAGTTAAAGTAAAACGGTATTCTATACATAAAATCTTCAGCATATCATTAAATGCGCCTTGGTAATAAATTAAAAATTTCCTAGTATTTTAATTAAACATTTGGGCGTGGTTACTGCTTAAAAGATAGGGAAAAGAAGACAGATTTTTTTCGCTCATTGACATAAAGCGACCTACCCTCTATCTCTGGCAAAGGTCCTTCTATGTATCGATCTTTTTTGCTCTCATTTCCATACGAACCCAAATTAACCCGTTGTTTTGCGTCGAATTCCTGTATAATGACATTTACACCCCACTCAGCCTATGAAAACCCACGGTCACGATTCTGGGTTGAAATTGATAACCCGAAGCTCGTTTTTCAACTACTGCCGGTCATCACGGGGGAAAAATTAATGAATCTTTTAGCTGACGCTAGAATGTGAACAAAAGAATGTGAAATCTGTTGGATTATAACACATGAAATATTAACGAAATAAAACCCATACATAAATATGTGATGGATAAATGTTCAAGTGAAAACGGTCAACGTTATTTAAACTATATTAGGAGCTTTAAAGTGATATTATTGTTTAAATATTATTTAAATATTAAATAAAAAAATTGGAATACTTAGACAGGTATATCATCCTAAAATAACTATTAAAAGTTCGTTTTATTTTTTCGGTACAATACTTTTTACATGCAAATAAAATAAACAATTAACGATTGGTATTAAAGGAGTACTTGTATTTAATTTTTTTGTTAGCTGTCAGATGTTATAAAAGTCAACAGTTAATTTAAACATTCTAATTTAATATTTGAAATGTTTTTAGTTGAACTATTATCATTTGTAGTAAAGTTATTTAAGTTTGTCTACTGATAAATGTGTATGTTCATTTTAAATTATAATAAATTATAATATATGGTGTTCAAGTACAATATTTTATGATTTCGGTGACACCTTTAGACTTAAGAGAAAAATGTTTTAATCCACAAACGTTTAACAGTTTTTGTAAAATTATTTTAGGATTTTCTTATGTATGTCAATTTATATTTTTAATTTTTGACTAGATTTTCATAAATGGATACTTGGATACAACCACCCACCCTATTTTATCTCGACAGCTGTAATAATTAATAAGTGAACGTAGTCACCAACATCACTTCATAAAATATATTTATTAAGTTTCATAAAAAATATTTTGGGTCAACAGATATATAAGTTTAACATATATTATTTATACAATATGATGAATAATATAAACTGATACAAATTGACTTAAATTTGATACTTTTTACTCTTATTGGCACTATTATGACCTCTAATCTAAAATTAATTGTTAAAATATATCTGACTATTATTTCTATTCTAAATTATTCCTTTATCTTTATAGTAAGTTTAAAATCTTTTTTAAGGAGAGTTGATGGAAGTATAAAGTTTTTAAGCGTTTTTATCCATTCTATGCTTTGCTGTAACAACCTTAATTGAATCCCTCATTTAGGACATTTTTCAGAAACGCCGAACCCACCAAGGTATTATTAACATGTTATCTATGTAATAGAAAATTGATTTTCATTTCATAAATATGCCACTGAGACAATCATCAATATGCGAAAGTATCTATATTAAATATACTAGAGAACATCGCTGTATTAGTTTCTACAATTTTAATGGATTGAAGATTTTGGTATGTGCAAGCATAAGTCGTTGGTGACATAATATAATATGAGCTTGTTGTATGGTTATGTAGTCATGTAGACATTAAAGCCTGACAAAATTACGTTAAAATGAGTCAATCACTTAAGCACTATCTTTATTTTAATTTTGAAAGAGGTTTAAATTTATCATTGTATTTTTACTCTTATATGTATGATGGTGTACTAGGAAATTAATTCCGTTTATTTGACATAAATATCGTCAGTAAAGATCACATAAATTCATAAAAAACACTTACTTTCAATCATATTTTTGGCTTAAAATTCTTCAAGTCAACGCATAAAAAGTTATTTAAAATTTTAATTAATTAATACATTTCTAGAGCCTATTTTTTTATAAATCAATTAAAAAAAAGTAATTATATATAATTTGTTTTATATATACATTGCTAGATTTACATAATCACTATGATATAGTTTCAGAAATATTAATAATACAAGTTTCAATCAATATAATCATCAATATTATAATTGAAACTGTTGAATACTATTAAAATGTCATGATACTTGTCTATAATGGTGTACCTACGTAGGAAATGTGGACATTTTATTATATCATGGATATTTTAGTAGTTTTATATTGTATCGAGAAGATGTAACGAGTTTCAGGGTATAATATCAACAGATTTTTTGAATTTGGTCTTATAAAGGTAATTGTATTTAATTATTAATGTCAAATTGTATTAGATTCTGAGTAGATGTTTTGGTTTTACAATGATGTATTCTTTTTTGTGCATGTAATCACTTTTTTGGGTATTAATATAATGTTCCAAAAGTTTCATCAAGCAACTTTATAGATCATAAATGTTATCTAGTTGGTACTATATTTAGAGGAGTTAATTTTTTCTCTAATCTCAAAAATTTTACATTAGTTGTTTTCGAGCCAAATTCGAAAAAAGCTAGGCAGGTTCACAATCATTACTGAAATTAGTATTAGATAAAGTTAATTACTTAAGTCACCATAGAAATAGTTTATTGTAAATCATAATTAAAGCTAATAAATTTAGTTATGATAGAAGAATTTTTTCTTAACAAATGTATAATTGTTGTTTTTTTTCGTACTATGTTTTAGACGTAGGGGAAGGCGGGGCAGAACCGTACTACTAACTTCTAGGCACTGTAAAACTTACAACATTTGAAAAATTT
This sequence comes from Therioaphis trifolii, assembly GCA_027580255.1. NCBI lineage: Eukaryota > Metazoa > Arthropoda > Insecta > Hemiptera > Aphididae > Therioaphis > Therioaphis trifolii. The sequence continues at coordinate 77,333,603 of CM050404.1, read as the reverse complement.
GAAATTGGATTGCGTTAATATATCACAAATATTGTTAGCTTCATTATTATTGAAGCATTTACAAAGAATCTGAACTTAAACTCAAAAAAAAATCCAAATTTTGAAAGTACTAAAAAATACGATTTTGCCCCATAGGTGGGGTAAAACCGTATTAGTCTTGGGGCAAAACCGTATGGATGGTTTTATGATCTAAAATAGTAGAAATATAATAAGCACTCTTTGCAATACATATTAATATCCCCCCTCCCCAATTCAAAATCCTGAGTTAAGTATTTTGCATTTTTACATTAGAATAAAAAAAAAAAAAAAACTCATTAACAACTATTACTTTCACTTCATTATGAACAAAATTTTGTAGGGTAGTTCTTTACGATCTGTAACCTTACATAACAAACTTTTTAAATAACATTTAAACCAACATGTTTAAATATTCATGTAAGTAACAAAATAATGAAAATAAAATAAACATTAAACTTAATACTTATATTATAAAATAAGATAAATAGGTAGGTCCCTACCTACCAATATTTAAAACGAAACAAAATAATTATATAAAGCAATATTTTAATTTCTTTATGAAGTAATATAGGTTCATAATTACGTACATAATTACGAACCATCTTTAATAAAAATATAAAGTTATCAAGTAAATTATAACACGTAATAATATAGCCACGTATAAAACGCTGGGGCAATTCCGTATAGCATACGCTTTTGCCCCAACGGTTTTGCCCCACAGTAGGTGTATTCAAATTAACAGCAATTAACTAAAAATTATAAGCAACATTCCTCCATATTATATCATTAAATAATCTGTACTTAATTTTGCGTAATTTGATGCAGTTTTTTTTCACATCAAACAATTATAAGTACCTATCAAAGTTTTTAATGACAATATATGAAAAAAAAAATAGTAATTGCACATATTTTGTGATAACAAGAATTTGAGCGGTAATTTGTTAAAAATGAGGTTAATAGTTATCGATAACAATAACAATAACGGTCATGGACAAATAAACATCAATAATTTTTTTTCTATCTTGACTTATTGTTCAAAAAACCTTATCATACGGTTTTGCCTCTCGTACGGACTGACCCCGCCTTCCCCTACATAATTGACCAAACCGCCGAATTTTTAATATATTATAATGAACTACGTATCACGACTTTATCAGATATTCACATATTAAATTAAAAGTTAAGATACACATTTTAGCATCCGATGAGTTAGTAGAATTTTAACATTCACATTTCATGTAATTTATTTTTGCTTCTCCCTAGTGTGTTGTAAAAGTTTTCATTAGATTTATTAAAATATGCGAATTCTAGTGTTTACTACCCTTTCCTTATTTTATTAAAATTTTCCACACAAGTCTACTGTAAACTCACTAGAACTACTATTAATTAAATTTAACAAAACAATGAAAAAATTAAGGTTTAAAAATAAATATTTATTTTTACATGAATAACATAATATTTGGAAAATGTATCTTTGCAAATATTTTTTTACATAAGTAATGACATCAATAAATTTGCAATTGGTAATTTGTCATTACAATAATTTAAATTATTTTGTGATTGATTTATTATTTTACGATAAAGCAAAAATTTAATTGTGTAAAAACTGAGGCACATTTATCTATTTACCTATATAGGTACATTTTGTAATGAAAAAAAATTTAATTTATTCTGTCTATTTCAGAATTAGTTAAATTTATTTACATTTACTAATCATAAAAAACTTAGCAAAATAAAAATATTTCAAGTCTTTCATTAGTTATATAAATTTACTGTTTTACTTGAAAGGACTTATATCTAATTATTTTCTCCTGCGTATTTTGAGTATCCTTGAAATTTTATTTAACTTGTATTTTATTTACCACTTTTTAAATTTTTTTATTATCTGTATTTTAGATTCTAAGTAAAACGAAGAATAGTTAGATTATAATGATTAGGTGATTACAATGATATGTTTTCTTCTTTTTTTTATGAATGTAATATTTTTTCGGGTAGTCATAATGCTCCAAATTTTCATCCAATATTTCTATTGATCAGAATTTAGATCTAGTTAGTACTCTAAGGAGTAATTTGTCATTATTCTTAATAGATTTTCCCAAGCGTAAAGAAAAATGATCTAAAAATTGTGTAAAAATGGTTACATTTTGAGTAGATAAGATTTTCATATTGGAACATCCTATTATTAAACTATGTTTTAAATATTTTGATTATAAATTAAAATCATCTGGGTCTGAAGCAGTTAAATTAAAGTAATAAGCTTTATATTTGTCATTTGATAATAGGTACATTTGAAGCTAAAAAAAATTAGATTTTTATGAATAGATTTTAATTAAAAATTAATCTAAGTTCATATTTTTAATTTACTTGATAGTAAAATATTAATCGTACTGTATATTTTTAGTTATGAGGAAAATGAGATAATAATTTATTTTAAATTCTTACTTTTTATTAGTTACGCCTATAAATGTGGTAAATTAGCAATTGAGACATGTTATATTACATCTCAAAGATAAAAATAGACGAATCTGGTAAGGTCATTACAGTTGGAAGTTCGTTCTAGGACAAAATTATGATAATAGTTGTAACTGTACAGTAACACAGTATTTAATTTGAAAGAAGCTATAACTCTTTTAATTAGTAAAAGGTGCTGGTTTACAGCATATTTTTGGTATACTTTCAAAATATTGGAAAATAAAATTAGAGAAAAATGATTTTTTAAAGTAAGCATTATTTACATGAAATTACTGGTCGATTAAAATGGTCATTGTAATTTTTAAACAAATATATGTAATTGCAAGGGGGTTTCTACGACCGCGCTAACCGAGAAACCACCCAACCGATTTGATTGAAATGTTTCACTGTTATACCTGACAGTCTGCTGAAGGTTTCAATACCACTTTTGTTAGGTAGTAAAAAGTCCACCGGTGAATAGGAAAATAGAAAAATAGTGAAAACTCAATGGCGCAGTGGTACTTTAATTTACTTTTAGTGCACAGTATTTCGAGTTTTAACCACGGCTCAGAAAATCAAATTTTTAGCACTATTTTTACATTTTTTTTCATCTTTTTACTTATTACTTTTATAATTATTTAAGTTGTTCAAGAACTGGTCGCGTCTCGGAGAAGTTTTTAATCGAGGTTTTAATGTATAATCTCTACTACTATATAAAATTGTAAGGGGATTGACCACGCTAACCGAAAAAACTGCTGAACTGATTTGGCTGAAATTTTTGCTGTTATACTTGATAGTCTGCTGAAGGTTTAAGTACCACTTTTGTCTATAAAAAATAAGTATAAAGTTCAAAAACAAAGCTAATTTTTAGGGCCTCTTTGCGAGGTCCGAAAGAACAGGCCTTTTTTATGTTCCCATTTTGTGACTACACTATTTATCTTTTTCCGTTTTTTTTTCACAGAGTTGTTTTGTTCCAAATACCCTTTTGAGTGTCACCGCAAAATCTGATTTTTAATTTTTTTGATCGGATGGGTGGGAGAGAGGTGGATTGTATTTTTATATTCCAATTTTGTGACGACATGCACCATTTAGCATTTTTCCAATTTTTTTACAAGGTTATACCAAATACTCCTACGACTGATCTATTGTTCACAATTTAATTTTATCCGTCATTACAGTTATAATCTTTTACGATCTCTGTCGAAAATAAACACTTGCCGAAATTATAAACTACAAAAATCGAATTTATTCCAAGAATTCTCAAGATTCCCACTGACTTGCCGTTTTCATTCAAACGGCTTCAATTCCATTTTAAAGTTTCTTTTGTGATTACGATTAACAAAGCTCAAGGCCAAACATTGAGGTTCATTGGCGTAGATCTTCGTTCTGAGTGCTTTTCACGTGTACAATTATACATGGGGTTTTCTCAAACTGCAGGGGACCCGAATCATCTAATGATTTCGATTTCAACAGGAGATAGAACAAAAAACGTTATATATTCAGAAGTCTATGTTAAATTCTTTATCAACAACAGGTTAATTAGCATTTATTTTGTATCTGTATACATTTTTACTAAAAATATATTTATCATTAATACCGCTAGAAACATTTCAATACGTTGACATAAACCGTTTTTTATATTTACTTGCCGATCATTAAACGATACATTAAACGATAAAATTTAAATAAAAATTCTACATATCATCGTCCGAAGGCAAAATAAGCAACCAATCTCGAACAAAGCCGTGACGGGTTGGTTAGTAATAAAATAAAATAGGTTCTGTGACTATCATTGGTTTTAGGATAATTTAAAATGAATGGTTTTATGAGAGTTAGTTAAAGAGATTGGACGCAATCGATTCGATTTTCAAATTTCATAATTGAATTTTTCAAGATACTTTTAATAGCTGAAATTAACTAAGGATTTCTAATAGAGAGATTTTATTAATCTTGGAATTATTGATTAGTAATAGAATCATGAATAAAAGAATCGTCGATCAAATTTCAACAATGTTGAATCGTGGATATTTTTAATAATTAAGATTTATGAACAGTAATAAAAAATATTGCGGTTAATATTGAAACATATCTTTTGATTATTAATATCGATTTATTTGTCTATGAAATATTAGATGAAAAGTTATCAATCAACAATGTTATTGATATTTTCAGAAAACTTTAAAGACCATAGAAAATTAATGGATGAACCATTGGTGAAAATTAAGCACCAGAATTTTTCCAATAATCAGAATCACAAAAATTTGATATTTCTATAATGTTAATAAATATAATTTTAATTTTGAAAAAAAAAAAAAAAAAGAAATGTAAAACATAACTATCCACCGTGATGTGAAATCGACTAAAAAAAAAAAAAAAAAAAAATGAAAAATATTAATAGGACAAAAGTCATTGTATTCCTATAATCATCCTGGGATATCCTGTATATAATAAGAATAATTATGTATATATTTTCAATGTAATATTGTCCTATTTTTGTGATAAACTCTGTGTATATGAGTATATGTAGACTTATTTATTAATTTTTATATTTGAAAACATTACACATAGCGCATCAAGCTGATTGTACAACGACGATGCTGCAACAGACGCTGAATCAGCCTTAGGTTCCATAAATTTGAACGGAAAATGCTGGTTAAAACGAAAAAAATAAAAAAAATATTCATTGACCCAAACGGGTCTTTAAAATTAGTACAAATAGATTTTTTTAACAGATCCAAATTAATAAAATCATAATTAGGTGATATGCTGTTTACGTCTAATTTAACGCGTGTTGTGAATTTTGATTTATGTTTATAGTGAATAATTTCAATTAGACATACTAAAAATCATGGCTGCAGAAATCTTAAAACAATTAACAATAATGTGCCATCGAAATAACATAATGTAAAAAATTTAAAGTAAATTATTTTAGTATAACAATGGGGCATGCTACTTTAATTTTAGAATTACTGAAAAAAGACAAAGGAGAAACTTAGTTTTCTATAGGTATAAAAAGCTGGTTAAGTGTTTGGCTCGAAAAGTTTTTTCTTAGTTTTGCGGTGCAAAATTTGCGGTAAAACTTAAGTAGTAGAAAGAGCAATACACGAAAATGTTATCGTTGTAGCGATGAAACAATAGCCGATGATGATGAAGAATATTCATCTTCAACGTTTTCAAAAACAACTTAAAATCAATTTGTAAACCCAGTTGTAATGGATTTCAATATTTTAGTATAAAAAAATGGAAAAACCAAGTATTATATTAATTAAATTTTATTACATTTATTTTAGATTCCGAGTGAAGCGAAGGATCAATTGGATTTACAATGATTAAAAAAAAAAAATGTTTTTAAATGATCTTAAAAAATCACATTGAAAAAATCCGAGATACTTCACACCATGGGTATTTTACACTCCTTGGAAAAGATACTGGACATAGATGTATTGAATTTTAAAGAAACAATAAATCATTCCTTAGCTCAGCGGTTCCCAACCTGGGGGGCGCATACACATCGCTGGGGAGGCGCAAGACGTCATCATAAAGTAAAATTTTTATTTATCGAATTTTATTACATTTAAAATTAAGAGAAAAAATGAAAAATTAATAATGATTGGTTATCGTTGATGAATATAGAATATAAGGTCTTTAAAGTTGATAAAGTAATCGATACAGATTACAAGTGTTTAGCCATAGTGCATAACTTAATCATTTTATGGCGCCACATCGTCCGTAATTAATCAGTACGATAAGAGAAAGCCAAGGGAAAAACTATTAGATTAGTTTAGACTCGATTTAGTTTTATTTTGCAGTTGCACATTGCACGTCAGGTAGAAAACCAGATAAAACACATTTCTAGAGTTAAATATTTTTTTCGAAATTTTCAAAGATATTGTTCTGTAATATTAAATTTGTGTATGTCAATCAAATAAAAAATAAATTATTGGCTGATTTTTAGAGATTCTAGTATCTTACTTTTTGGAATTATCATTATTTTTTACTTATTTATATATTTAGTATGCGTTGATGATCCTTTAACGCTAAATGAAAAATTATGATGAAAATACAAAAATTATATTATTTATTTTTAAGAGCGTAACATGTTTAATTTTGTAGAATACTTTTATTGTGTATCTATATAGTATACACTAATAACTGAATTATCGCAATTATCAAATTAATACATTAATTTTCACTTTGAATGCAGCAAAGATTACTTTATTCAAAATCTGAGACGAAACTTTTTTATTAAGTTTTTGTTAGTTATTATTGCCAATTAATAAATTACCTATTGTTTATTTAATCTTCTTTTTGATTAAATTATTTAGTTTGATTATAAATATAAAACCCATAAATATTAATCAGATTAGTATTTAAAACTTCTGTTTGGTTTTTCAAAGTTATTGTGTTCTTCATAAATGTTGTTATAAGCTGTATAAAATATCCGTAACGGAATTAAATGTGTTAATTTCCGGTTTGATTCAATACAGGATATTATTTTCAATTTTTGTGTAGTAGATTATCTTGACAAGTGAAAAGTATACGGGAAAACTCAGTGGTCGTGAAAACTTCAAGTACACCCCAACGATGACTTACAAATAAATGTGTATACGTGGAAAATTCAATAAAACGAAGAACTGAGAAAAGAACTACAGTGAAATTCAAAGAATGATATTCTATTCTATTCTATTCCATACACTATGTACATTGTACATAGTGGAAATATACTTATCAACTGTCAAAAAATCATTCAAGTTAAATGTATACTTCAATTTTAAAATATCCGTTTCGTGAGTTCTTTTCATTTAACTTTCGTGTACGAAGTTGGGATTTATTTTTACTTTTTCTTTTTATATATCTGTGTACTGTTCAAAACCTTCAGGGCCTCACTCCTAACTTAGTTTGTGGAACAAAAACGTTAGATGTAATTATTTTGTATGATTTGGGCTGGAAGGTGGGGACGATCGAACTATACATCCCGGATTTTAATTAATTATTAACTTTATTTAACAAAGCGAAATTGAATCGCTTGAAGGGGCATTAAGGTCAAAGTTAATACAGTGAAATTATTTGAACTGCTTTTGCCGTATCTTTAAGAAAAATTGACTGTTTACTCGGTTTTTGTTGAAGTTTTTAAGTCACCAATTCATGTGTATTTGTGTCTTTTTAAAATGTATTTCTTAAATTATAGATTAATTTAAAAATTGTTCTGGGGAGGACTTTGACCCTCAGATGAAATAATGTACGAATTAATAATATAAAACATTTATTTATGTTCTGACTCTTTTACTCAAATTATTTTCTCCCATGATCAAGAAAATAACTATGTATAGTATGTATTTTAGAAAAGTAAAATTTAAGGTTATCAGACATCTTTGACCGTCATAACTGAATTTTTTAAAATTCAGTAGTCAGTGACAACTTGACTTATACTTAAAATGTATCTGTTTCGGTGGAATTAGAAAATGATATAGAGCGAAGTTAATAAAAGTAGAAACAAGTGTTAAATTTCTAAAAGTATGCATATGAAACATCAAAAATATCAAGTAATTATGAATTATTATTTATAATTATTTAATAATTTTATTTAAAAAAAATGAAATAAATAGACGAAAGTCAAATAAGTTTCGTTAAAGTTTATTCAAAAAATCGTTTTAAAAACATTTACACTGTTACATAAAACAATTATTATCATTAATTTAGATTTTGAGCGAACGAAGAACGTATTGATTTTTCTATGGTGTGTTTTTTTCTTCTTTTTTATGGATGTAAACACTTTTTTGGGTAATAATAATGCTTCGAATGTATCATATAGTATCTCTATAGATCATAGATTGGATCTAGTTAATATTTTAAAGAGGTCATTTTTCACTGTTCTCTGAGTGCATGGAAAAATCACCTAAAAGTTTATTAAATACTTTAAGTAAATTACCATCATTATTTTATCAGCTTCTTTTAGTTCATCTTGTTATAAAATATTATGAAAATTAGTAGACGTTTCATTGTACTGGAAACTGGATACTTGATTATCTTAAAGAAATACAGTTTGGTGAAATTGATAGAAATAAGGAAAAGAAAAATTAAACATTTTCAATTAAGGTTTGGAATTGTTATGCTGATAAAATATAATCTTCTAATAACCAAACCAAAAACTTCGTTGAAGGAATGACATAATGAATTTTTGTCTATTGTAAACTTTATTCACCGAAATATCTTGACATTTATTAAGGCTTCACAAAAAGAATAAATGATAAACCGTCTACATATGATTTAGTAGGTACTGTTCTGGAGCTGAACCACCTAGAAAATGAAATAAATAAAAATACACCCCTTAGCAATTTTCCAATATATTAATATTTATGTATTAATATATATATATATATATATATATATATATATGTATATAATATAAATGTAAATCATTTAATAAAAAAAAAATTGATAAATATAGATGCCGGGGATACCTCTTAATTTGTAAGCAATATAATAATTTTTATATTTATATGCATTATTTTCATAAGTAAGATTATTTTTCAATTTTTTTTATTTGGTTTCGTAATTAATGAATATACTATATTGTGTTATTTAATTATATGGGGCACAGTTTTTTTTTTTTTTTAATACAATATTTATAAAATTTATATAAACGGTTGAATACTGAATACATGTTCCATTCAGATAGAAAGAATTTAATTCAATAAAGTTTCAAAAAGTTTTTCTGTTAATAAATTACCTTCATTTCTCAATACAATTCATAATTTTATATTAAAAGCATTGCTGTAAAAGCCTTCAATTATAACTTTGTTTGGATATTAATTATCAAATTATGTTTTAGATTTTCTTATTAATAGCTTTTATTTCATTTCATTAATTAAAATTGATTGAAGTTTATTTCTAAAAGCGAAAATGTTTTCTTTGTAGACGAATATCTATACTACATGCATTTGGGAAAACACACTGCTGGTACTATTGGAATTTTCGACAAAACGGTGGCAATATAGGTATAGTAGTTTACAATGGGCCAGATAAATCAAAACTCAAACATGTCCCTTACTTGGAAGAAGAGAATGCCATGAAAATAGTCGTTAATTTGAAGAGAAAAGCCAGTTAACAACCAGAAGCATCCTCAAACATATTTTGAGTTCAGAACTGCACGAAATGTTCTCAGGTATTTTAGTCTTAAGTGGTACTTCTCGAATGTGTATATACGACGTATAATGAAAACATTACAATGACAATACTTAAGACATGCCTTCAAAATCCTAACATTAAACGGTGATTGGTTAAAGACTTCACTTTAAACTTAGAAAAATAAACACTCCAGATAAAACAAATAAACTCTTTTTTATTTTTAATAGCTTTTGTAAAGGAAAAAGGAAAATGGTGGCTTAATAATAATAATATATCATAATAAAATAAATAAATATAATAAATATATAAAATTAAAAAGTTGATAAAATATTTTACAACCTTACTAATAATATGTAGGTCAATTAGTGATAAATTAGCTTAACTATTATTATTAAATGAGACGTACAAATTTGGTAGTTTCCTAGTTGCGGACAAAGTAATAAAAACCGTGCTAGTTGCGGAAGCCACTTTAAAAGGTGACATACGAATTGCGGATACAAATCTAATATACTAATAGTGGACAAATATCCATTCCTTATTTTTGACATAACAATTGCGGATACGAGTTTAGTTATCAATATACTAATATTGCTGACGTAGGACAAGTCTTTCTGTCCCATATCGACAATTGATATTATTACATACATTATAAATTATTATAATTATGTTATTTGTAACAACACAGCAATTATTATTATATCAATGTAGGTTAGGTATATTATATATAAATATTATTTTTCAGCATTAAGATTATGTTGGTCCCATTGAGCTAACCGGTCAACAATTTGTTTTGAGTCAGTTTAACGACGATTTTACTATTTGTCTACTGCTTAAAATGTACAGTAAAAAACTTAAAGAGTTACGCGTAATTTATGGTTTTAAGTTCCATTTCTATCGAAATATGCAAAATGAAATAAAACGATGGGCACGTACCAATAAGACGTGTAATGCATTATTAAAAATAAATGCACCTGGAGATTTAATTGAAAATATGAAAATTTTAATAAGTAAAAATATTTGAGATAAAAACGATTACTTTATTGCATAACACACAATTTTTTAACCCTACCTAAAAATTCAATGCAATTGCAGTACTCGGATTTGTAGAGCTTGTCTTAAGTCTTGAAAAAAGTGGTGAAGGGAAATATGTGTGTCCGAAATTCGAATGTCTCTTTTTATAGTTGCGTCCACAACTCACATATTTGTTATTTTCTCGATGTCCGCAATTAGTATGTTGGTGACGTAACTCGTGTCTGCAATTTGTTATATCAAAGTTTATGGCTTCAGGTGTTTGTCCGCAACTAATATGCAGCCACAAATTTGTTTAAACATACGATTGTAAATCGAACAGTAGTTAAAGACATTCTAAAGTATTTTTATTTAGATTTTTTTGGTGAGAGAAATTTTTGAATTATACAAACGATGGATAATTTTAATTGACATTGACAATATAATGATGTATTATTACTATAATTTATGGTTATAATTAAAATTTTCAATTTTTTGGATGAAGAATTAAGTCTTATTTTAAAATTTATATTATGTTTTTATTGGCTACTTTACATGTTAGCGTGCCAGTCACGGTTCATAGATATCAACACGTCAAGTGGTTGGGGATAGTTTTATCTCATGATCAATGAACCGTTTAATATTAAATCATTTTTAATATACCACATTAGGCACGTTTATCACTAAATATGTTCATGGTTTTTTTATTAAATCAACAAAACTGAATTGATAAGACTGTAAGATATCCTATCTGTTTTTTGACTACTTATAATGGCAAAGTGATGTATATCTCTCTCCTGTTATCAATAAATACATTTAAATTAAATGTTACCTACTTCTCTATATTTATAATTAGGCAGGGGTTGGAAGGTTCCAGTTTTGAAGTAAATTTAATTCTTTTTCTTACTTATGGCACTAAATAAAACATTTTTCAATATTTTTTTTTCATTATTCGAAAACTTAATTTCAACAATAGACATATTATTTGTTACAGAGAAATTATTCAAAACATAATTTAACGAATATGTGAACTTTAAAACTAAATAAAAACTATTTTTTCCATTTTCATTCGTTAAAGAATAATGAAAAATGTTCCAAATGTCTTATGGATTGCGGAGAAAGTATAGTCATGAAGCTTTCAAGAAAATGTAGTCTACTAGAAATTTGAATCTTGTTGTAATTATAAACGTGTTTTCAATATTTAGTTGTCCTGCCCTTACAAAAATCCTAGGTACGCACTGCCGATATAACCATTAATAACCATTAGTAATCATAACTATCAATAAATTGTGTGAATAACTCAATGATTGTATTATTCTGTAGGTATTAGAATTGAGATCAATGGGAAGTTAGTTTGGGAAAGTTTCCTTGACATTTTTCAATTTTATTTACAAGCAAGAAATAATTATTTAATGAAAACGTTTCCATTTTCCAAAAGAAATTAGTCATAAAAATGATAAAAAGTCATTAAATTATCTTTGTATCTTAGTAAATTTTTTAATGCTCTTAAAGATATTTACATATCATTAAACATTACTTATGATAAGTTCAATGCAGGGAAACTAAATTGTTGTGTTGACATAGAAGCACAAAAAATTTTACGATTAACAAAATATTGTGCGTGTGTGTGTGCGCGTGCGGATTTCATCATTAAATTACTAATATATTGTTTACCCACATTGAAGTTATTCTTAAAACGACTAAAAATGATATTTTTGAATTATTGTGACTTATAATACGATTTTTTTAATAATATTATAGTCATTTTAAAATGTTTTATATATTGTTTGTTGTACAGATGGAGATAGCAATAGTACGCCGTAAATAATAATTTCAATTAGACTGGTAAATATTGCCAAATAAATTTTTATGGAATTTACACGATAAGTTTGTATCGATTAAAAATGTCAATAGTGTTCTGAAAAATAAATAATGAAAATTCTATGATAATTAATGAAAATTCTAGTTTATTATGTAATAATAGAATTAACATTCTATTATTACATAATAATTCATGTAGTTATGGTTAAAATAAAAATTATGAACTTGCATATTTTGTATATTGTATTATGTTAATCAATTTATTATTTATAAAGACATATTATGTATGTATGTATGTATGTATGCACAATTATATTGTTATAGGCGATTATAAAAACCAATTTTAATCGCAAAATAACATCGTTATATCCGGATTATCGTTATAACCGATATCGTTATACTCGAAAAAAATTACAGCACAGGAGATATCAAACCAACCAAATATAAATGGCTGAGAATCGTTTTATCTGGAATATCGTTATATGTGACATCATAATAAGCGCATTTAACTGTATTTCTAAAATTGAAATATTAAACATGTAAAACACATTTAAATTCATAGATATTAGTTTTTAACATGAAATATGATAAGTTGTTTTCAAAATTGATATTTTGATTTAAATTTAAAAGTTTTAACATCATATTATAAGTTTAAAATCAGATGATGATTTAAAAATAAAAATAGTTTGTTTTATCTTATCGAGAGCTATCTTAAATTTTAATATAGATTATAATAGTTACAAAAATAGTAAAATTAGTTACTTATTTGAATATTATTTAAAATAATCAAATGAATGTGTAAAAATGAAAAATCATTAAAAATAAATTAGATAAAGAAAAAGTATTACTTAAAATCAATAGTGAAATTATCACAGAACAATAATGAAAAAATTGAATTATTACGTTTGTGGCTAGAATCAACTTAATAATAAATTCATTTTCGTGAATATTTTTAATGCATTTATTTATGTTAAAGCATCAAGAGTTTCAAATCATTTTGAATTTAATGTAGTGAATTCCATTAAAACTTTAAATGACTCAACATGTTTCTTTTTAGTATTTTGAATATTATTTTTCGAGCGCGTTCATTATTTTCTTCCTAGTCATATCGAGTTCAAATGTAAAAATGTCACAAGTTTAATTCATTAAATTACATGGTATTGAAAAATCTGACTTCCATGCTGTCCATTCAATTTTGTTCATGTGTTTCCCCTTACCAAATTATTTTCATTTTCCGGAAGTTGTACAAATATCGTCTATAGATCGGTATATAGGTCAGTAAAATAAATTATCAGATTATTTTGTTATTTCGTATCATTCTTTAAATAAATATATTTCATTCATTCAAAGTTTAGGTAATTTTTTTAAATATCTGAAAAGGTTGTTCTTTTTTTCATATCCAATAATTCACAACTATGGTTACTATTTTGTCTATTTCATATATGTTTGAATATTCCTTTTACTGTTTTTATAATATTACCTTTTTGAAATGTAATTTATTGCACTTTCATTTTCAATTAGTATAATAGTACTTTTACTAAGTATTAATATAATTTATATTTTTGTATTGTCTTCAATATAATATGATGCGAACACAATAAGTATTCCTAATATACTTTTTTACTGTATGAAAGTCACAAAAAATTATCAGTTGAAAATTATGTGGTTGCGTACTTGCCTTTTAAGATTTACAAACCTAGGTAAAAATATCCGCATATTAAAAATATCAAATATAAATATTCATAAACTATGTAAGTAATACTCATAATAACTAAGAAATATTATTATAATTATTATGAAATTATTTTTTACATATTTTATCCCTAAATAAAAATAAAAATAATCTTTTAATTTTGTTAAATTGCATCTAAATGAAATTTTTATATAATACAATTTAAATTCATGTCAATATTAATAAAAATTATCAAAATATATTCTCGTTCATATAACTGAGATATTCAAATGATTATTCTCATAATTTATTCAATTTACACAATATGTGAAATTGTAATAATTAAAAGTAGATATTTATATATTATGTGTATTATCCTAATCAATACCTCAAAATGGCCAATGATTGAAAAAATAATATAGGCCTAGACTTGGTTGTTTAAAAACAACCATAAGCTGAAATAATGATTTATTGGCTATGGGTCATTTTAAACATCCAGAGTTAGGTCTGGAAAATCTCGAATGCCCAAAACCCGTATAGTTATGTATAATAATACAATTTAATAATTATTGAAACTAATTTTACATTATATAATAATAATATAGTCAGTTATACAGAATAAAATTATAACACGTAAATAAATATGAATTATTTTCAAACAAATATTACGTATTAAATTTACACCACATTTAAAATCAACATGGATCTAATATGGCAAATAAAATAATGATGATAAATAACTTTAATCATATATTTATTTATTTTTGCATGAACTTGTTCAATGACATTTAGAATTGCATTTAATTAATGTCAGTTTACACTTACACCAATTATCAATTATAAAATCTTGATGCCTTGCAAAATGAAAATTTTTTTTGTAAGAATATCTAACATAGTAAGTTATATAGTAAGTTATAATAATTATTCATTTATTATATTTTGTAAATAATACTTATTTCGGGATTTGGCTTTCGAGATTTTGTCACATCTAGTTATGGTATTTTAAAACGATCAGATCTAAGTCTGTTCAAATTTTCCGGTCATTGTTTATCATCGGGTATTAAGTTTAATAAAAAAAAAAAAAAAAATGAAAATAAGGAATGGGATGGTCGTTACTCTTTGGCGGTTGCGAGAAGCAACTGTTAAGGCATTTTGTATGTATAATTAAAAGGGTGAATTAATTTTATTTGAACTTTGGCGTCGTTGCTAACAATATCTTAAAAATATTTTGAATGGTAATCTACAGTAAATCTTTATTAATGGATACCTATATTCTTTATAGGGTATACTTTTGAATTTTCCGGGACAAATATATGTATATTATACATATTATATAAACATTAAATCATGGATATTTTACCGTATTTTATGTTTTGTTTATGGATCCCGATTGTTTGAAAAACTACTGGAAAATTTTAAAATAATTCTCTTTTGACTTTAAAAATACATAAAACAAAATAAATTGAAATTAAACTATATTTATTATCATAGGAAAATAAATGACGTGTATGATTATGATTAGTTTTTAAATAAGGGTAAATTCAACGTTAAACATTTTATAATCATTTTATTTAAATATTATTTTGTTTCTAAGTATTCATATCAAGTTTCTTCAAAACTTAAATTTCTTCATTTTTTAAAAGTTATTTCGTAATTTCGCGTTTCTTTATTTTTTAGTTTTATGACCACCCTTTTAACCATTTTCATTTATATTTGACAAAAAAATAAAAAAATAAAAATAAATAATAATCATTTTCAGTCAGAAACCAAAATATTAAAGAGAACTAGTATTTTTGACTATTTTTTTTTAAATAATCATTTTACAGAGTACTTTATATTAATTATGTTTTGTCAAAATTTGTGTTTCATTTTTCATTTTAACTTATACTACTTAATTTATTTGAATATAAATAAATTGTCCACACTAATATATGCTTCAGTTTAAAATTCGTTTGAAAAATGCTGAGAATAGTAAAATGTTGGTGTTTTTCACATAATGCTCTAAAGATTTATAAATTTAAAATTATATTTTTATGAGATTCAATTCATTGTAATTTATCTGTACTGATCAAAATACATTTTATTCAAAAACATTTTTATTTGCTATCATTTACGATTTTTTTGTTATTATTAAAATAACTAATAGCTAATAGGCCTATGATATATTGAATAATATTTTGATATTAGTTACTACTTCGATATAGTATATATCTATATTATAATACACTGCAATGCATTTTTTAAAGTTTTTGTTAGGGTTGTGGTTATATACAATCATATTGTTTGTTAAAATATATCAGTTATCATTGTAAAACTTTAAAATTTTTCTTTATGCTCATTGCTCAGAACCGATAAAACAATAAATTAAACATCAAAAGTTTGTGAAATTGATATACATACGCTCCATTACGCCTACAATTGGGATGATCAAAAAAATTTCTTTAATCTGTTGTATCTGATTTTTGAGTTATGGTTATAATACAATTTTGTTTGTATATTTTAGTATTCATCAACCTAATAATGTTCAAGAATTTTACTGTCAGTTATTTAACATAAATATACGCACCTATAATAATGAAATTTGTAGGTGTATTATCGTATATTACGACTAAATAATTTATTAAATATCTACTATATATTATTTTCACAGTTACTTTTCTACATTGAAATCGTTGAAAAATGTTTTATCAAAATTATGGTAGGTAAATGCTTTGTTGATGAATTTGATAGGTTAATATTTATTATTTTCATGGTAAAGACACAGTGTTTTGTCTTGTACTGATACCTTTCGAAATATACATGGAGAAACAACAAGACAACGGGATAGTTCAAATTCTTCCAAAATACCCGTATAATTTGGGATCTCATCAGAATATGAATGCAATTTAAATGGCATTGACAGGATGTACAATATGCTGACCAGAATATATATGTTCAAGAATAAATCTCAAGAGCTCGGCATTTGATCTTTTTTCCCTATGGATAGTGGATACTGATAAAAAACACCAGACATACTCCCCCCCCCTAATGTCCAATCGTGTTGTTGAAATATAAAATACATAGACATTTTGTTCTTAAAATAATCATTGATGTATCTGAGATAAATTGTTAGTAATGCCTTACTCGACATTGAGTTTCGTGTAAAACGTACACAGTGTAATACAACTCGAAGCTGTGTTAAAAAATTAAAAGATTTTTATTTTCATGAGATTTTCAGTGAATGATATTATTGGAATATTTGTTTGCTTGTTGTTTGCTATATTGACAGTATTTACTTATTATAAGTGGTTGTTTGGTCAGCGTGAACGAATTAATAAATGAGTCATACATACGGGTTTGATTTAAGTGTTATTTTATTAATAAATCGAAATTTTGTACTTTCATAATTCTTTATAGGAAGTTCTTTTGGTGTGAGAATACTAACGGTACCAGGGTCACAGTTGGATTAATTTAATTGTTGTTCCTCTTATTTTCATTTCATTCGTTTCTGCTATCGAAATATTTAGGTCATAGCTGTTATTTTGATGAAAACTTTTGGACAATTAACGGACTTTGGCCCGACTTTAAAAGAAGATGTAAAGGCGTAAAAAGTATTTTGACAAAATCCGCCGCTCCTTTGCAGAAAATCATTTATTATTGAGCACAAGAAGCAATCGCTGAAAACTAGAAGGGATAAAATTGTCTGGTTGGATCAAAGGCGAATTAGGATTTACAAAGAATTTCATCCTTTTCCACCTCCCAGTTACAATTTTTAACAGTATTAAACTAGTTCATTTGGATGAATAAAAATCTTTTGATTTTAAGTTATTATTAAAAAAGAGGACCGAGACAGCTGCATATAATGATATACAGTAAAAAGCTATTATGAAATAGATATCAAATAAATATTGAAACCATTTATCAGATAACTATCGTTGCAAAACATGTGCAATCAATGTATTGTTTTTAATGTGATGAATATTTTACTTAAATATAAACTTGGAAATTAGTTAATAACATGCTTGAAGTACAATAATTTATTGATAGTTTTATAACTACATCAAACACGGCTTATATGACATAAGTTATAACTGAGCAAATATGTAGGTATTTCAAGTTTCAACACAGTTTATTTATATCAAATTCCAATCAAATCTTTAATGTTATGTATAAATATTTATATATAATTATATAAATAATGCGTTTAAAACGAAATTAGCTTTTATTTATTTTTATTTTGAAATTAGACTTAATAAAATGTCATGGAAACTGGAAATTTACTGAATGCGATATATGTAAAATAAAATAATTTATTTAACTACACATTATGACAATTTGGCTATTTGACCTTTATTTAAATGTATAAAATTATTGTAAGCAATAAGTATGGTCAATTTTACTATAAAATAATACACTGATTATTTTAAAAGAATATTAAATAAATATTTTGTGTACAATATATTTTTATAATTTTTATCAATATGGATGAATAAAGGATAATATAAAAGAACATATAGTATTGATTTATCAGGGACTATGACGATGGGAAGTGAAGATATAGAGTTTTAAATTATTAATACACGATTACAACCTGAACACTTGGTTGTATCATGACATACACAGAAGAAATCATTATTGCTTGACCAATATTATGTTCTTCGTTTCACATAAATAAAATATAAAAATATACGAAAATCTCCTGCAATGTAATGAAAAATATAGTCACAAAGTTTCTTTTAAAATAATTATGAGCGTAAGTTCTTCTTTGCACACACGATCTAATATCGGTCATTTTATAAGCCCAGTTATGAACTTATCTTTTAATATATCAACTAATTTTTTTTCCAAAACTACATTTCATTGCTCCTTTTTTAATACAAATATACCAAGCATTAATTGATTCATTGTGTTCTTGTTTTAATTCGTAACATTTTGATCGTTCGCAAAAAACGACTACTTTGAGCGCAAACTGTTTGCTTAAAAGTTCACACAACTTTCATTTTTCAAAGTGTTGGGTAACACAGGGTCACATATTTTTCTCAAGACGGCATATGCGGACGCCTCTATGACTGTTATGAGAACTGGAACTTTACGACTATCTTCTACGAAATTGGCGATAAAAAATTGTTCTAAACGCTCACTGTTTGATTTCTAGTCATTACCGATTTGGTATTCAGGCACCATGCGTATACCGATAAAGGTTTGAGCTTGAGCAGACGATGAATTTTTCGACGCCATGTCTGAACCTCGTGTCTGCTTAAAATTCTCGTTTTAATCTGAGTTAATCCTCATCGCCAGTGTTATATTTTATGCCGCACCGTGCGTACATTTCTATTATAATATTCATTTAAATAAATAAGATTAAATTTGCACAATAACTGATTTAATTACATAAAATAATTCTACACATAATGTAATTATACAACTTGTAATTTAGTACTTCTAATGATATATATATATATATATATATATATAATACATCTTGTTATTTGTCTAAATGACAGTGTTGCCAAACACTACAGTATTATTTATTTGTACTAGATTATGCATATTATAGGCTATAAAGTTAAATACAATCATTCTTTAGAATGATTAAATTAAGAATCTTTAGATTCAACATTATTAATCACATAATTGATACTTTTGAAATAAATCTTTATTAAATTTGATTTCACTAGTAAAGAAAACACCGCAATCTTACAAGTGTAACGTGGCAGAGATCTAAAATTGATTATTTCATCTTGATAAAAAAAATTGTTTCCTTCAATTTTAATTTTAATAATTATACCAAGTGCTTAAAATGTTCAATTTATTTTACAGTGAACGCCGCTTATAAGACTCATTTTGGGACCGCACAATGTAAGTTTAATAACCGAATGAATCTTATAGGTGAAATCGAAAAAAAAATGGATTAATTATTTATTTTATTTTATTATTTTGCTTTTACTTTACTCAACTTAATATTCAATAGTATTAAATAAATTTAATCAAATATTTTATAGGTCACAATAATAACGATAATCGCGATAAATTTGAAATGTGATACAATTTACTGTACATAGGTATATATTATAATGTATGAATAGAAACCAGAAATAACTAACACAAGATTTTTCAATACCAATTTATTTCTATATTTTAACCAAAAAAGTTTATTTTCTACTATTTATTTTACGAAATTTGAGTCTTATAACCGATTTTTTTTTAATGTATTTGAATACTTCCGGACCGTTCCAGACGATTTCAAGTCTAATAAACGACTGAACCTTATTTCATGAGTCTTAAGCGGTAACCACTGTAGTTCGTACATACGAGTATATAGACGTGGTAAGTGTAAATTGGAATATTTTCGTAATTGTTTGTTTTTTTTTGCAATTTATGATTCAGTTTAGAAACTATTAAAATTTAATTTAGCGAAATGCTAATTTTTTCACGTTTATTTATTTACAATCACTAGACATTTTAAAATTACGAAATACCATAAATACTCGTATTTTTGGTAATTTTGATACTATTTACTTAATTTTAAATATATAGTCTTAAGGTGTGATTATTTTTATAAAATCTTGAAAAATTATTCTTAGACGAGTAAATCAACGTTAGTGCACAATACGATTATCTAAAAAACTTAGAAACTCTGTACTCTAATCATTATTTGAATAATTTTAGTTTTATTCCTACTCTCATAAATCATTAATCAGTTTATCAACAATGTAAGATATAAAAAAAAATACAAGTTGAAGTTAAATATTGACTATAGTTCGTATAAATCATTTATGATTTTGAAACATTGACGTAACATAAACAAAAATTAAGACTTCTCAAACATATTTTGTCTTGCCTGTTGCCGCCGATAAGACTTTAAGA
Source organism: Therioaphis trifolii (assembly GCA_027580255.1). Classification (NCBI taxonomy): domain Eukaryota; kingdom Metazoa; phylum Arthropoda; class Insecta; order Hemiptera; family Aphididae; genus Therioaphis; species Therioaphis trifolii. The sequence goes on along the minus strand of CM050404.1, from coordinate 77,312,659 downwards.
GCCCTAGCAATCATAGTATTACCTACTGGCTCACCATGCCACGATACTGTAAATATTAAAAGTTGAACTTTTCATTCTAAAAAGATAATCATAAAGTTCTTAACATTCGAATGAATTAAAATTAAGTGTACTTAAAATATATCCATAATTATAAAAATATGTAAACTGTAACGATTTAAACAGGATTTGATTAGTTTTTAAGCGACTGCATGTACTCATATGTACATAAATTGTATTTCTTTATTTATAAATTTAAATAATAACATATTATTATTATTTATATAATAGTGTACATTTTTGTTTTGTATGAGAATGACAGAAAACTTAAGTATATGACATTTGGTATCAATGTATTACTATATTTTTGTTTCTTATATGAACCAGTTACCAAGTTGGTAATCGTTTTGAAAAGATGAAATTCTTTGAAATAGTGTTACCCGTAGATGGCTGATTTACGTTGATTACAATTCTGATTATTATAATTATGTTAAATAATATAAGAACGAAGTGGTAATTTATAAAAAACTTATTATGATTTATGAAAATAGTTTTGTTGTCTATTTATGTGCTCATGAAATGAATGATACATGATTATGTCAAACATAATGAATAAGTAAAACAATTCGTTAGACGTTTATCGGTTATTGACATTATGCTGGAAGTCGAGTCACGTCCAAATTACATATGGTGAATTTATAATACTTAAATGTTGTAAATAATAATGCGATTTGAAGAAGAGAGAATAAATTATATCATTAATATATGGGATGGGATGGGTGTGTAAATAATATTGATAATAACAGAATTCCAATATCAAGAAATACCTCAAAAACCATTAATGATAATAACAAACAAACAGTTGATTTCAAAATATGATTTGGTGGTCTAAAACCAACACACGAAACTTAGTATGAATGAAATGGGTTCATCTGTATGGATTACTGATGCCGTGGTTGAACGGTGGTGACGTCAAGAAGAGGATAAAATTCGTCGGAGAACGTTTTTTCATTCTTTCAATTACTTTCTTTCATCCATTGATATTATTCACGGGTTGTATAGATGACAATAGCATATACGTAATTATGTGTAGACAAAAATTTCACATATTTATAAACATTGTAATATTGAAATTAGCAACAATATATAAAACATAATATATGGGGGTAATATATGAAAAAAAAAAAAATGAAAAAAACATAACTGTACGCTGTGTAATAACGGCCAGCACAGCACTTATAAATATATTATAATAATTATTGAAAGGCTGTTAAATTTAAGTGCTACACTTTGGTAAGACTACATTTTCCGATTACTGATTAGATTAATTATCACGGTTGTGTGGTGGGGCAAGTATTTCGAAACTCGAATTAGTCAGTATGGTAATCGCACATAGTTCAAATTTAATATTATATCTAAACATAATTTTGATAGCTCACTTAGTGTTAATGTTACTATTAAAACTAAATGATACCCGAGAAATAAATAAAAAAAAAGATTGGTAAGGGCAAAAAATCGAATAACTTCTTTGAAAAATGATGACAAATTTAACTAAAAATGTTTTTTTTTTAAAATATGAATTTTTTAATTTATAGTTACCCCCAACTCTCCCGAATCATATAGGCCCATTAGTCTTCTTCCGCTATTTTCAAAAATGTTTGAAAAATTATCTTAAAACGTATTCTTCCCATCATTGAATCGAACATACCCAATACCCAATATAGATTTCGCCATAAGCACTCCACAATACACCAAGTTCATTGCCTAGTGGACAAAATATCGTTTACTCTTGATAATAAGCTAATTTGCACAGCTGCCTTCCTTGATGTGTCGCAAGCATTTGACAGAGTTTGGCATAATGGCCTACTCTTCAAACTCAAATCTATCCTCCCACCATACTATTTTCTCTTATTTAAGTCTTATCTAGAAAACAGAAATTTCGCCGTTCTATCTGGCTTCTCCTTATCCGAAGTTTCACCAATCCACGCGGGAGTACCTCAAGGATCCGTATCTGCACCTCTTCTCTTCAATTTGTTCACCTCAGATCAAGCGACCTCCCCTAACACTACAACTGGTGACTTTGCTGATGACAAGGCGCTTCTAGCCATCCATTCTGACCCTGAAATAACATCAAACCTCGTACAAAACCATCTCAATCTCTTATCAACCGGGTATGAAGACTGGGGGATAAAAGTTAACGAAACAAAATCTATACATTGTATATTCACAATAAGGCAAAAGTCTGCCTCCCATCTACCTCAACAACGTACCTCTCCCAACCGCCCAAATTGTCCGATACCTAGGTTTACATCTAGATGCAGGCTAACTTGGGTTACTCATACCCATAACAAAAGACTTTCCTTCAATAACCGCTCTCGACAATTACGGTATCTCCTCACGTCACAACATATCAACCTAAAAAACAAGCTCCTACTTTATACACTCCTTCTCAAACCGATCTGGACATACGGTATTCAACTGTGGGGTGCAGCCAAACCGCCCAACATAAATAAAATATAAGTCTTCCAATCAAAATGTCTACGCCAAATAACCAAAGCTCCTTGTTATGCATCTAATGACACTCTACATAGAGATCTATCTTTTTCAACAGTAAAAAATGTAGCAAATACTTTCTACAAACGCACACACTCCAAATTCCACAGCCATCGTAATCTCTTGATTTCCGAACTATCTACCAACGCTATTCCTGGTGATCCCAGAAAGCGACTCAAACGTACCTGGTGTCGTGACTTACTAAATCAAAATATGTATCTATCTCTACCTCCTCTTTATTTTGTATTCAATCTCATTCTCTCTGACTAGCACATTTAAAATAAACTCCTACCCTTAAGTGCCTCCAATGGGTGGCTTCTAATCTCCTGTCATCTACTCAAGCCATGTCTTCTCCATCGCATACGCTTATTGTAAAATTATAATTACAGATCGTGTATTTATTAATAAATGTTAAAAAAAAAATTATAGTTGTTGACATGTATTACTTTTGAATTTAATGCTTAGACTGATAATTATTTGTGTTGATTTTATTTCAAAAATCGTTTGTAAATCATTTATATGTTGTGTTACAATTGAAATCGTATGACGTCAAGCTTGGAATATTTCCCTATTTATTATTGATTAAAACTTTTTATACTTGGTTTATTGTCATTCGTTATCATCAAATATTTTCAACGTAAGAATCAAAAATGTTGATTATTTATTAGTAGTATAATAAAAATAAATAATAAAATAAAAAAAATAAAAAATAATATAAATATAAATATATATTTTTCTGGAAACCTATGATGATTAAAATTTTTTTTTTTCTGTTGTTTTGAATTGTAAATTTCAGCTGGTATAAAGTGACAACGTGTGAATGACACTAAAAAAAGTTTTTCATTTAGCTAAACTTATTTCATTGCATCTGAATACACGTAATGTGGATTTAATTAAAATTAAGAGGTAGTTGCATTGAACATAATTCACATTCGTATAATTGAATATCTCTCAGAAGATATATTGCAATTTAATTTCCAAGGAACACCTCTTTAATCCTTTTCCAATATAACGAATGGGTTTAATCAAGTTAAAACTCCATTTCATTGCTGTGACTCCCGTGTATCACACAATTCTAATCTACGTAATATTAATAAGTTATTTTGTATATTATAATGAATACTAAGAGTTTAAGTCATGTTAAGTATTTATAAAGCGCGCAGTATAATATATCCATTTGGGTGCGTAGTCTTTAATTTCCGGTCGAGTCTAGAATAATCAGTGACCCTAACTTTTTTTTCAATGCATCAACATTCATTCTTATTTTAATTATAAACAATAAAAACTGTGTAGTATTTATACGTAATGCATATAGTTTCAAGTTTTATGTACTTAGATAGTAATGTGTGTTATTTGTACAAAGTAGACACTTGTTTTAATATTTTTGAAGTTAGAACAACTATATGATTTTTTAAATACATTTTTAATGAACTCTACTATAGAGACATACAAATAAAATACACATAACCTTTAACATATTTTTAATACATAAACTTAAAAAAAAATGGTTTAGTAATTAAAGATTAAATGTACATATATTTACGTAATCATAATATTCAATAAACACGATTTGTAATCGTCATAAACCAAACATATTTTAACCTATTAATTAGTCTCATATTGTATAACATTTTTTGTAGATTCTGAGTGAATCGAAGAATCATTTAATTTTACAATGACGTTTATTTATTTATTTTTTTTCAGAGACGCTTTTTACCCCCCTGAATTTTGTCCAAAAGTTTCATCCAGCTACTCTATAGATCGGAAATTGGGTGTAGATAGTATTTTAGGCTTTATTAAGTTCTCGTCACAATATTTTTTCCAGGAGAGCGGAAAAACAGCCTAAAATGAAACGAAAACGGCAAAATTCGTAAACGACATTTTCAGTAAATCTATTTTAATAGTTTCGTCAATAGTTCGCTGAAAATAATGTTGCTAGAATCTTGAAATTTTCACCATATATTATTGACGTATTACTACATGTTTTAATAAAAGTTAAAAAAAAAAAAAATCGTCTACTTTTGGGCTAAAAATAGAATTTTTAAAATACCTTGTTTGTTAATAGTTTATCCCTAATAAAGTTCTAATATTTGATGAAAACTTCTGATTCTAAAAAATTTCAAAAATTGTGAGTTTTTTATATTACCGTTTAAGCCAATTATTACGTAATAAACTGTTTTTACGTCAATTTTTAACTCAATTAATTTATTTGAAGGAATTCGTCAAACCAAACCTAATGAAACTTTGAATACAGATAGAGCAGAGTTTTGAATTTTTTTCATAAAAAAAATTGTTTTTTGTGAAACAAAAAAAAAAAAACTTTAGATACCTAATTTAAAAAAAAATCTTCCAAAAATTATACGAAAATTGACAAGGTATGTGGACGGTACATATATTTTTATTATTTGACGAAAAATTTTGAAATTTTAATTTGACATTACTTATACACTCACAAACGATACTGAAAAAATTAAAAAAACTCAGGTACAGGAATTTTTATATAAGCGTTTGAGTGAATTATTTTACAATTTTTATGTAATAAACTGTTTTTACGTCAATTTTCAATATTTATTTAAAGAAATAGGTACATCAAACGGTATATTTTAATTGTGAAGCTTTGCTCAGAATCGTTTAACTAAAAAACTGATCTACTATTTCTTAAAAATTCAACACACCCATCCCCCTTTAACTCGTCCGAGGAGCGAAGAATACTACATGGGGCGAAGTACGTAATTTTTTTTTTTAGTTGAGTTGAATGGTGTAGGAGTGTGTACAAATATTTTAAATATGATCATAATATCACGAAAAAACAATTTCCACGATATCCGCGAATATGTATTACGAGTGTTAAACAATTTGCAATACAATAAAATGTGTGCATCCATTTTACAGTGTGCCGCTAAAGAATTCGCGGTAGAGCCCTGTATGCTTGATAGTCTCGTCCAGTGTGCACTCCAAGGAGTACTTTACTTTTAATACTTAAGTATTAATACCTTTGTATGTCTCGTGGATGGCTTTAAATTCTGCTGTTTTCAAGGAATATGAGAGTATCACATCAGTTGACAGAGTCTGAACAGAATCGAACGGACGGTAAGTGTTTTTTCAAGCTCGTGATAATTGCAGTTAATCGAAGATCCTTCGTGGTGCAGTGGTGGATCCAGGAAGGGAAATCGATTTTGCCCCCCACAATTAATTTCTGGATTCACACTGTTGTGGCGGCAATGCGTTTACTATGGTAGAATCGCACAAGAATGGTTTTGTAGTCATGCGATGTGCTAGATGGATCGGTACACTTTGTGCATACTAAAAACCATTTGTTTGAATGTGAAATAACGACATGCGTGTGTTATATCTACAAAATTCGAGCGATCAAACTTAAGAGCAGCAGTTTCTTTACAAATGTGATATAACCGATGAGTTTGTTGCACTTGATGCATTTAAATTGATCGGGTCAGACTAGGTCAGTGTTTTTGAATACGTATACGTGCACTGTGCTGTGATTGAAAATGACTTGGCCGGGAATACAAAATCGTTCAGCAGTGTTCACCTAACTGGTATTTCAATAGTTGTGTGCAGACTTCATGAATATTGTTTTTCAACAGGATTCTATTCGACCGAGCTGCCAAATGTTATGACTACGTATAATATCGTGCACAGATATGCCGGGTAAATGTAATTATCCGATTCGATGTTAACCAGGAAAGCTCTCAGACCAATGAAACGGTACCGGGTCGATAATGCAAGCCACATAGTTCACATCAGCCGTGGGAGCAATAATCGTAAAAGGGACTCTTCGTTTGAATATCGTGTAGCATGATAATAATTATTCGGTGGCCGGACGACATTATTATATATTAGACTGCAATGACAGCGTTTCAATGTAATGTATGAAATAGCTAAGTAATTAACTCCGTAACAATCGGTTTAATTTGTTCGGTGTTATTGTTTTGGGTTTATGGGATGTAATAGTCATTCTTCGACATGTATTTAAACGAACGCCATCATATCACGTTAGAAGAAACAATTTATACCCTTAATGAGAATATTTGGGATTTTTAATCTTTTATGATAATCAATATTCATATTTTATGCGAAGTATATCAATATGATATTTATTATAATAGCATCATTTTACATGAGTACTTAATAGTGTTGCGTGTTGCGAAAAGACTCAGTCTATTTTCTAACACGTATATTTTCAAAATAATAGTCTGTTTATAATATTATTACATTTTTTGTACCCGCGTAAAAACAATCTTATAAAAATACACTAATAAAATATTCAATATCTACGTTGAAAACTTTTATTCCATAACAACATATATATTATGCTGTTTTATATTAATTGATTATCATTCAATAGCATACAACTTTCTAATTACTTTTTTCCCCTAATAGACATAAAGGAGGTAAATGATAAATGATTAATCAATCAGTGTATAAATAGTGAACTCTTTATCAAGTGTTTGAGGTAAAATTATAAAATGTGTGTTTATATTTATTCAGAACATTAGTTGCACAAATAATATTGTGATATGGCTACAAATTAGTTTTTGTGATTGGCATTCACCTTTTTATATTTCTCAATACATTTTTTTTAGAATTTTAAAACCAATATCGAGTACAGGTGCGTAAAAAAAAATGTTTAAAAATGTTTAAGAACATTTAGGGTCTATAGATATCTATCATCTAAAATTTTTCTGTTTAAAACTTATGTGATACGTTTTAAATATTTTTTATGTTTTTAGATTCTGAGTGAAGTGACGGATCTTATGGTTTTACAATGATATTTTTTTCCGTTAACACTTTTTTGAGTAGTAATAATTTTCCGAAAATGTCATCCAGCAACTCAATAGATTATAAATTTGATCTTACTTTGATGATACATTAAAGAGAATATTTTTCGATTCTCTCGATAGTTTTTCCAAGCGTGGGGAAAACTGCCTAAAATAGAATAAAAACGGCTAAATTCACACTTTTATTAAATCGTCTTAAATAATTTTGTCGTAACTTTACTAGTAATGTTGCTATAAACTTGAAATTTTCACCATATATGTTATAATGACATATTATTACATACTAATGGAAACTAAGTTATAAACGTAAGTTTTTAAGGAAAAAATTGAATTAAAACTTTTATCTGAAATTCATACAAAATTACCTGCTTACCTATAAAATATATGGATAAATTATAATTATCTATTAATTTTTGTTTTCTGAGTGTGCTTAATTATATACAAAACATAATTCTTATTTAGATTATTGTTTTAATAATATCTTATTAGTTATTACATTTGAAAATGTCAAAAAATATTAATAGCATTCGCGAGTCTAATTTTGTAGATGTAAAATTGAACGTCTAACGTAATATGTTAGCTGTAACAAGGAAAAAAGTAATACGTAAACGTTTAAATGTTTTCATCATTTTTATTCGTTCTGTCGTTTACATGAGAAACGTATTATAGTAGAAAAAAACTAATTAAAAATTGTATGCTTTAAATTGAATTATATGTTAAACTTATATACAAAGGATGTTATTTCACTGATCCTTATTTATAATAATTATATTCTTATCCGGCTATAAACTTTACATAAAACAAATGTCATGCAAATAAATTAAAAGTAGCTCAGTCTTACGTCCTAAAAACAATAAATACACAGAACATTTGTTGAGCGTAAGTATTGAATCTGTTTTTTTTGTGGCACTGCATTATCTACCTAGTTGTTAGGTACATATTACTATAATTGATTTTTGCGAGAAAAAAAATGTTATTTTAAATTTTAAAACTGATTATAGATTATAATTTACAATTATTGAAATTACGTAATATATTTTCATCTAAATTCTTACATTTAATATCCTTTCATGGCCTCAAAAGTTAGTCGATTTTAAAACTAGTTGATTATTTTTGTGATATTAACAACGAGGGTTGCTATGTGTGTGTATGGTTTTTATGCCGTCAGTCGCGATCACATTATAAAAGTAAGGTAGACTTAACTTTCAATTGTTTAAATTTGATTTATGAACTATGACTTTTTTTTTCTAGAGGTAGAAATGATTAAAAAGGTTAAAATCTTTTATCTAAAAATAAATTTGCATCAATTGAATCGTTTAAATTAATTAGATTAAAATCGATCGACTTTGGTTATTTATTGAATACGAATTCACCGTACTTAATTTTTTATATTTTCATTGAAAAATATTTCTTAAATTTAGACAGAATTTTTAAAGAAAAAAAGCTATTTTTAGAATTATGTTAAATATGGAAATATTTTACAAAATTTGACAACATTATAAATGCGAACGTATTATAATTTGAAAAAAGATGGGTATTTTATCAATAATAAACTCTATATTGCTTATAACCTTAAATAGTTTAATAACCTACATTTTAATGTTTATAACTTAGATTTAAATATCTGAATAAGGTTTAAAATATTTATACCAATTTATTTATTATTTAACTGTAGTCACATGCATGTCACTCACCGTTATTATTCGATGCGTTTTCCCTTACCTGAAAAAATAAAAGTATTAATTAACATATTTTTTATACATACAATCCGAAGTTGTAATTTAATTTTGTAATAAACTATTAAATATAATTACCAACTATTTTATGTGATTATTTGTTAGTAGTGTATATTTTACAGATAATTGTTTATACGTTATTCAGAAAAATGATTTATAAGTATTCATTATCATGTTATCAAGGACACAAACGAATACCGTAAAATATGATTATATATTCTAAAAACTTATGAAAATGTACCTATGTTTCATAATTTTATGTTATATGATATTAAATTTTGTAATATAAAAATGTATCGATTTCAAAATATTATATTCTAATATATGTGCCAAAGGTAAATAAATACAATTATTAGTTAAAAAAAAGCGAATAGTACAATATTAATACTTAATACTTTATACTTGAGTGAAGTTGATTCTTAAATTGATTATGTTTAATGTCTCAATTAGGTAAGACATGTGCATATGAAGACAATTATAAAAATAATTTTAGATTTTATAATCAAAAATTACAAATTGTATGAAATGAAATCAAAAGAAATATGTATAGTATAGACTATAGAGTCATTCGAATTGTGATTCTAACTTAAAACACGTAAAAAAATAACTCATATCAAACTAATCTGTATGAAATTTAAAATACTGATAGACAATTATCAATATGATGATGAATCTACAAAAGACATTTTTTATCAGATTCAGAAAATTTACTAAATACAAATTGTATAACACGTAATAATTTATATATTATAATAATAGTTATTATTTTTTTATTAGAAAAACTGTATTAAAGTATTTTTAGTATTTACTGAAAATTTAGTTTCCGGTATTATTATTTTTGGAACGACGATTGAATATTTGAAATCGGTTTCATAAAATTATTGTTAATGCCATATTTTCCATTTTTATATAATTTATCGATAAAATTTCCTTTTATACCTTGTTCTTTTTTATAATTTAGAAAAACTATTGAGGATTTTGAAAAATTTCTTGTTTCAAGTACTATCTATGGAGGAAACTTTAGATCTGTAAGAGGACTGAACGTAATTATTAGACCACTTTTTTACTCGAAAACTTAGAAAAAAAAAATGCATAGTTGTGAAACCAATACATTTTTTTCTTGGAATCTAAAATTTAATCAATGATACCAGATGAAATCTTCTGACGAGGGGAACATTTTTTTTAATATAGTCTTGCATCCGTTAATACTTTATACGATTCATTCAAAATACCTATCTCATTTTTAGGATCTAAGTACTTTTTGTGTAATTTGTGATCACGTTATATTAGGTATGTTGTATGTAATTGCCGAAATTTGTATCTACATTTTCTTTAAAAATTTTATTTTACGGCACTATATAAATAAATAAATATTTATACATGTGTACATTTAATTTATCATTTGATACGAGTAAACGCGTTCGAAATTTGTAGTACTTGAAATTAACTATTGATGTTATACTAAAAAAATAGAAATCAACTGTTAGTACCTATATTACTTATAAACAATGGTTGTGTTATGAATTTACGAACAACTGGAAATGGCATGTGTGATGAAATGAACAGAAATTGTATTATAAATAAGTAATAATTTCAATTCATTTAATATAAGATTAAATAAATAATGTTTTTTAACAATAAAGGTAGACATTTTAATTAATTCCCAACATTTGTTTGTTTTTCTTAATTATGTGATAATTAATTATTATTTTAATTATATGCTGCATTCACTGGATATCTCATTTGATATTACTTAAAAGGAGACACTTAATTGATGTTGACTGTCTGCATTTCACGAATAGTTTATTAGAAATGATTTTGTTCCGTATTCCCATCAGCGACTCATATTAGGTTTTAAGCGAAAATTAGATTTTAAATATTAAGTAGTAAAGTTTATATAAGGACTGTGCATTAGTTTTGAGGGATTTCTGAGATATGGCGTTACTTGTACTATATCGTATCGAGGCATATTGTTACTATTTTTATGTGGATGCACTGTCATGTGACTTCAGTTCCCAGTATCTGCCATTTTGCCGTAGTGTAAACAACATAGTTTTTTTTAGCATTGAACATGGCGAATTACGTACCAACAAAACAGAATTTGCGGGAGGTTTACTCCAACGGCAAAATCGAAAAGGTTTTCTGCATCGTATTGTCACTGGTGATAAAAAGTGGATACGATACGATAATCCCAAGCGTAAAAAATCATGGGTCAGGCCCGGCACACCATCAACACCAATCTCAAAACCCAATATCCATAGATCGAAGCTCATGCTCTGTATTTGGTGGGATCAGCAGGGTGTAGTGTACTACAAGCTGCTTAAACCAAACGAAACCATCACTGGCGAACGGTATCGACTACAGTTGATGAGATTGAGCCAAACATTGAAGGAAAAAAGGCCGGAATTTAAGCAAAGGCACGATAAAGTTATTCTTCAACATGTCAATGCTCGGCCCCACGTTGCAAAGCCTGTCAAAACATACTTGGAAACTTTGAAATGGGAAGTCCTACCCCACCCGCCGTATTCTCCAGACATTGCACCTTCTGATTACCACCTGTTTCGATCGATGAGTAATGATCTATCTGAGCAACGCTTCACTTCTTATGAACAAACTAAAGAATGGGTGGATTCGTGGATAGCCTCAAAAGATGAATCGTTTTTCCGCCGTGGTATCAGTATACTGCCAGAAAGATGGGAAAAGGTAGTGGCTAGCGATGGAAAATACTTCGAATGATCAACTGGTTACAACTTTTTCTCAATAAAGCCGTTTTTTTACAAAAAAATCCCTCAAAATTAATGCACAGTCCTTATAGTAGATTAAAAAAATAACATAATGTATTAAGGAATATTGTGTGTTTTATCATAACTTAATTTAGGTCTAAAATAAGCGTCATTAAAAAAAAAAGAAAAATCCTTTCTTCGATTCTCAACTTAAAATGAAAATTCTGAAAAAGTGATTACTTACGCATTTGAACACAGTTTTTTTTTTAATTTCATGATAAATAAAGGATTTTATAATATGTATTGATTATATTTACATAATAGATATAAACATATTTAGGTTAGTAGGTTATTTGTATTTATTTTATACACAGATTACATTTTTTCAGTACAATTTAATATTAGTGTTTCACAAAAAAATATAAATGAATAAAACAAATCCATTGATCAAGTAATATATAACTTGCATACTTTGATTAATATTAGATTTGCGTACATCGGATATAATATTTCATGATCACAGAGAGAAAATTTCTCAGTAAGTAGTGACAAAATGTTTTCAAGACATTATATCAGATTCTGATTGAAACAATGAATGTATTGGTTTTACAATGATGTTTCTTTAATTCTTAATCATCTAGAGACACTTTTTGATACACTTTAATTTATCAAAAAGTTTCATCTAGTATCTTTAAAAATAAGAAATTTGATCGGAAATCATATGTAGATTGTACCACAGACAGGTGATTTTTAAATAACGATACCTTGCATGACTCGTTTCAAATGAACTAAAAGTCTGCTTATTCAGTTTTCGATCGCTTGAAAACAAATATTTTGTGACCATGGAACTACCACAGATAACGTTATTGATAAACTATTACTGTTCCAGATTTAATTAGTATATTTGCTTATGAAATACGAATAGTTTACCCGGAGCCCCAAAACGAGCACGTTTGTCATCACACAAACTCACTTGGGCGTTTTTGTGAATTTATTAGGGCGCAGAAGAGATTGTCCGATAACACTAAAATCATAATAATGTGCACATAGTAAAAAAACATAAATATCTGAATAAGTTTTTTATTAAACCTCTTTTTATTATGGGGCTGTTATGATACTGAGCCGCAAAAATAGTATTTTTATAAAACTAAGTCTAATGTGAAACTTGTGATAAAAAAAAAAAAATATCTCTGTGGGATAATTAATAAAAGTAAATATATATATATATATATATATATATATATATATGTAATTTTAATTTTAAATTCCGAATTTATTTAAAACACAACGTGGTTTAATAACGCCCACCATCGCATTTTATTCTCAGCTGATAAGGCGAAAACTACTGCCGTTTTTGTTCGATCTTGATAAATAAGTTTTTTATTATGTTGGTTGTTCGATATTATCTTGGTATATAATATTTTTAAGTTAAAATAACGATGTTTCAAAATCGGTGCCACGAAAAAAAGAATAATTCTTATGTGATTATAATGATGTCTTTATTAATTTTTTTTAGTGTTTATGAGTGTAGAATCGAATATTTACTTACTGAGTTTCTATTTTATATACAGACTTTATATATAGTATATATTTGTTTAATGTTTAAAAATAATAAATACACAAAAAAAAAGTAAAATATAAAATCTACGTACATCGTCCCCATACAAACTAAACGCATTTTAGATTGTGAGTGAAGTGTATTAACCTATTGATTTTATTATGATGTTTATTTTTTGTTTTGAAAAACTACTTTTTCGGGTTGTATATTTCATTCAAAATTTGCGTTTAGCCACTTAATTGATCAAAAATTGAATCTAGAGTGTACTTTGTACTGGTAAATTTTCTCTATTTTTCCAAGACTGAGGAAAACCTATCGAAAAGTTAGGTAAGAACAGTAAAGATGGCCATGATTATGATTTTTATCAGGTCATTTTTAGTTAATCAGTCATAATTAATATGTTATTGGTGCAAAAAGCTTGAAATTTCCAAAACGCAATTTCAAAAACTGTTGACATTTTTGGCCTTAGTTCAAAAATTGTAAGTTAAGATTTTCTGTATTAGCGTTTAATTATAATTTATATGAATCGATTATTTTTACATCAAAGTCCTTCTTCAAATGTGTAGAAAAAGTTTGTAATGTATAATATTTATGAAACTTGGGTTGTAGATACGAACATATTTTTCGAATATTTCGTTAAATACAATTTCTAATAGATTTAAAATTTAAAATTTCATAAGGTTTTGATTTTTTGAAAAAATGTACTAATGTAAAAATGGTATACATTATTTTGAAATCATGCATAGAATCGTCTTAACAATGATTTATCTTTTCTTTGAGAAATGCATTCTTCAGTCATTACCATTATCTACTGATAAGATTGATGGGACAAAAGACGAATTTTTATTACCACTATATCTTATCAGCTTATTTTATAACTGCTATTCGTTATTTTTTTACATGACATTACGATGCGCTTTTAGAAATATAATATTATTTATGTAGTAGGTACCTATAAACTCTACGCCCACATGATTATTGAATATTTTCGCTTATGTATAGAAATTTCAATATAATTTATTAAAATAAAGTTATTACATAAATTAATGCTAAATAAATATTTTTCGTTAATTCCGGTGAAATATGTACGTCTGACACGCATATTTTAATTTAATAATATGACGGTGATGATAATGATAATAGTGGAATTTATAGAATTAAATATTAAAAATCATATACCTTTTATACCATTATGAATGTAAGTTTTAATTATATTTGATGGAGGGCCGCGTGTTTTGAATTACTCCACTTTACTTAGCGCTACCTAAAATTACTAATTCGGTATACATCGTGAGTATAACTTCAAAAATCGGTATAGTAGGGGTTTATTTAGACCCCGGGATTATGGATTACTGTCACATAAACTTGAATGATTCATGTTCGCATATCTTCACGAACACATGTCATTAGAATATATTATTGTTTAGAATTATTATTGTACCATAGTTAGATATCAGCTAGTTTCTTAATTTTTCTTCATTAAGCCGTAATTCAAACTGTAAATAATTTATTCATTATCATTTGCATAGCAAGTAAGAGATCAACGTGATTATTCGTGAAATTTGCATTTTTTTTCGGAAATGGATTACTCGTAAACGATTAATTTAAAAGAACAGACGAATAAAACAGTATATGCTGTTGGTCACCCTTATTTATATGTTGTAAAAAAACATTTTCTGATACAAACGATACGTTTGGACTAGTATTATAGATAGGATAGTAACATTATGTTGACATATCGTTCTGTAAAACAAGTTTAATTGACATTTTTTGAAGCTTACAATTTATCATTATGTTAGTATATGTATAATTATAAAGAAAAACGAGATTGCGGTTAAATATTCTCGTTTATATCATTATTAACGTCAGTGGAGTTAATAATATTCAAATAAATAATATTCAAATTCAGCCCCGACCTAAAAAACCTAAAAAGCCCATTTTGCCTTTCTAATTTAACTTAAATTTAGAAGAATAAAAACAACACGTAATTATTTTTCCAATTTTCAAGACCTCTTGGTCTTGAATATTAAGGCTCCAAATGCAGTTGCATTGTCTGCTTTACTCTATTTGTGCCATTAATTTGCACGTTTATATAACTAAATCTCAATTTGAGGACGACGATAGACATGGTATGATTAGGTAGTAAAATACTGATATACGTAAATCACTTGTCTATCTCATCGACTCGGTAATTATAATCATTGGATTTACTATCACAAAACTTTGTAGAATGGTCACGATAATGATATGATACAATCTAATGATATGTCCGCGTCTTTATAAATGTATGTTAACATATAAATGTGTGTGTGTGTGTGTGTGTGTGTGTGTGTGTGTGTGTGTGTGTGTGTGTGTGTGTGTGTGTGTGTGTGTGTGTGTGTGTGTGTGTGTGTTAATTTATGTGATAGGACAAAGATTTTCGATGTGCTCTTAAAAGATAAAAAAGATATCGACTAAGACCTGACGGTCGTATCGATAGAAATATAAGAGAAAAAAAAATAGTTTACGTATCAACTTAGTTAAAGAAATCAAAATAATATTCGTATGTAGTTTAGTGAAACGCGATAATATCTCGTGCTACATTACGGTTTTTACGAGTTGAACAAATTTTAACAACGTGAATTTACGTAAGTTGTTGGTATCAGGTATGTGTGGTGTTTATGGTGGAATAGGATACATCATTATTGGTTGGAAGAAAAGGGGATGACGTATAGAATAATGAGTATAAGGGTTGTATAGAATTTGTATTCAACTCAATTATATATAATATATATATATATGTATATATATATATTGCCGTTTTATGGATAATTTAAATTGTTTAAAAAAAAAAGAGCTGGTAAGATAATGGTGGTGGAAGTTCGTCCTTCGTCGCTTCGCTCCTCGGACAAGATAATGGTGAGGAGTGTATAGCACTTTCTATCATGGGATCACCTAACCTAACCTCGGACAAGATATTGGTGATGAATGTATTAAGTTTTAAAGAAATGATGACTCATTTCTTTAGTATAAAACGATTCTGAGCAAAGCTTCAGTGTAATATAATATATTATTTATATACTGTTTACGTATTTTTCGGTTATTTGTCTGATTTTTGGTGAGTTTTTTCGTTATTAAACCCTCATAAAATATTCAATTTTTAACTCGTTAGAAATTTTCTGTTACCAAAAGATTCGAAACATGTTTTTATATCTATATTCCAAGTTTCATTGTGATCGGACACACCAAAAAAGATTTATATAGATTTTAAGTTGAAAATTAACGTAAAAACAGTCGATATTCATATACGAATTTATATGAATTTGTTAAAACGTGTATAAAAAAAAATCCTGACTAACGATTTTTGAACTTTTGTTAGGATAATTAGGTAGGTATATGAGTAAGGTCATATTAAATTTTCAGAATTTTTCGTCAAATATTTAAAATTATATTACATAAAAACTTTCAAACAATTTGGTAAATTAAAAGTTCTATATTTAAGTCAAAAGTACTATAATTGCTCTGAAAATGTTGTCCAATATAAAAAATTATGTATTTGATATTGGATAAAATTTTCAAGTTTCTAGCTTCAATACTTTTCGATTTATGACTAAATACCTAAAATCTGAACAGTGAAAATCTCGTTTACGGCGGATTTTTACCGTTTTTACTCAGTTTTTCGATCGTTATTCTTGATTACTGGAAAAACTATGGAGATTTTGGAAAAATGACCTCTCTAAAGTACCATCTCAGTTCGATTTCGGATCTAAAGAGTTGCTGGACGAAACTTTTGGACAAGGATTTCTATACGAAAAAGTGTTTACAGAAAAAAAAAATAAAAAAAAAAAAATAAAAAAAAAAAATAAAAAAAAAAAAATAAACATCATTGTAAAACCATAAGATCCTTCGCTTCACTCAGAATCTAAAAATTACACATTTCTAAATGTATTATATATCTCGTTGGTATTACTAAATAACGATTAAATAATCGATTTGTAGTTTTATTTTAATTGAAAATATTCGAATAATTCAACCTACAGTTACTGCATAAATACATATTACATAGGTATAGTATGAAAAAAATATGATTAATAATCTTTGCTAGTTACAAAAAATACGTGTAGTTTTTTATTTTGTTAGAAGAAATTTAAAATAATATTTAGAACATGCTGAGAAAATCATTTCATTTTGCAAGTGACGTAGATACACTCAGAACATAATTACTCTAATTGGTCCATTTGAATTATGGCTCTTTTTGTATATAAGTGTATACATAGAATGTAAGTAATGTGTCAATCTATTTATTTGTATCGATAAAATACATTGAATAAATTAGAGATTTCACAATATAACAAGATCGCCCAACTTTATCACTCATGCATTAGAAAAACGTTGAATTAATTATTTGTTTTATGGATTGTTGAACTTAGTGCATAGAAATATCACAGTAGAAATATTTTAAATTGAGAACAATATATTTATTGAATATCGATATCATACGTTGGATATTAATTAAGTACCAAAAGCTCTTTTATTTTATGTTTTTTTTAATAATTTAAAATGTATTTCGTTTCTAAAAAATGTACGGTTACGTTGTATATAAGGTATACCAGTAATTAATTGCACACAGCTATGCGTGGAAATACTCATGTGTAGACTGTTAACAAATTTATGCAACATGAACTCGTTAATTTACATATACTCTTGAATCTGTTAAATGAGAAAAGGATTCTTCAGTTTATAGAGTAGATTCACGATACATAAAATATAGAACTTATTATAAATTCACATTTAGGTTAAAAAAAATATCATCATAACACTTGTGTGTTACTTAACAACTAATATTAATGTATTATGTCTTCACTGGTGCTAAACTAAAAAAATTGTGATGCACTAAGATATCGACATTTCACCAATTCATCGATAATGATAAACTAAATTATTCAAAGTACATCGATTATTGATAATATCGATATCAATTGGTGAAAATGTCTGTTTTATATTTATATAGTTTTTGACAGGTAACTAATTTAAAGATAATTTAATCTTGTATATCGAATATTACCTGATAACGAAAAACATTACCCTACCGGCTATCACATATATACCCATTGTTATATCAACACATTAGGTCGATTATTATGACTGTATAAAATTGTGACAGGACTTTTACTATTTTGTTTCGCTTTTTTCATCGTTAACAGAAATAGAGAACTGAGACGTTCAATGAAAAAGCCGAGACATACATCGAATCATTGATATTCTTTCCTCCTCGAGCAACATAATGGAGAATGGAGATGTATTGTATTTAATTAAATGCAATGGGTGTATTGAATTTAAAAAAAATGATTGATCATTTATTAAGTTGACCGATTCTGAGGAAAGCTTCAGTATAAAAGTATACCGTTTATGTATTTTGCCATTTTTAGTTTGTCAGTATATTTTTTTTCAAATTTGTTTGATGCTTTGTTCGACAAAGAAAACAATATTTTCAACTAAAAGTTCAAAACATATTTTTCTATCGACACCCAAAGTTTCATTATGATTGAATGGACCAATTTTTTAAATAAAACATTTGATATCGCACATTGACGTAAAAACTGTCAATTTCCTAATAATTGAATAATAATTTACTTAAACTTTAATGAAAAAAATTCTGAGTTATGATTTAAACAATTTTTTAATACTGTTTGTTATGTACGTAAATGAGTATGGTTATATTACTTTTCAGCACTTTTTATCAAATATTAAAATATTTTTAAAGATAAACTTTAAAAATAACGAGATTATTTTCAATGTTTTATTTTTCATCATTTTTCAGTCCAAAACTTGTGAAATTTTTTTGAAACTATCGTATAGTATGAAGTGATATACTATTAATATATAATGAACATTAAAGTTTTTCTTCGTGCCAGTAAAAACTGAAGAGTGGGAGAGAAAATTGAGCCCCCAAATTCCATCATATATTAAATGTGCTTAAATACATATCTGTATATATATACAATATCTTATTTAAAATTAATAGATAATGTAAATGAAAATATTAAAAATCTATATGGTACGTGTATAATATGACTTAATTTATATGATTTATATTTATTTTTAGTACCACCAGTTAATTTCTGTACTTTATAAGTAGCCTGTAGGCAAAATATTTTATGTGATGAAAACATGATCATCAAATAAACAACAGTTAAACTTGACCCAACTTTGACTCCTACAATAGCTAAATTTTACTGATTTGTTTTTGATTAGATTAAAATTAGTAAAAATTATTAATGATTTTTTTTTTAGCTGTAGTAATTTTTATAGTTAGAAGCTAATAAAAAAAAAAAAAAAAAAAAGATTTTTTTTTAACATAAACCATTAACTTTAAAACTATTTGAGATATAAAATATGTAGCATTGTTTATTTATATTTTAAAGATAAAAATAAAGTTTACATATAAATGAGATCGATTTTAAAATAAATGTATGAATTATAATTGACTTTTTGTTGAGTAAAGTCATATTTTTAAAAAGTTTTTTTTTAAAATTAAGTCAACTAATAAATATACTAATCGTATATTATTTCATTCCCCGTAATACATTAATAATAACATTGCCAATGTTTTATGTTTTTAAGTATAAATGTTTTCAGACAAAACACGATTAATATAAAAAGTTGGTTCCTGGTATTTCGGTAAGCTTAGAATAATGGCTTATTTAATTAATTTAAATTTGTGATTCAAATCATTTAATGAGAAAAACAGTTCAAAGTGGATTTTGACTAAGCTCAAAATGGTCAAAATTTTAGCACGAAGAATTTTTTGGAGATTTTAATGAATTTTAGATTGTATCATATAATTCAGTACCTATAGCTTATATACATATTCGTTTAATTCCCTTTTAATCGATGAAGTTTTAAAATAATTGTTGGTCTCATTTTCACTTTTTAATTTTGCCCAAAAAACTGTAATATTTAAAATCTTTAAAAAAATTTTTTTAATAATTTTTACAGTAAATGCGTTAAATATGATTTAAAAGTTTCAATTATTGTCATCTTTTGAATATTGTTTCATTTTCATACTAACATAATAGGGAATACGTGTTATAAATTATGACTAATATAGAATGCATTTACATTATTATAAATTATAATTATTGAAATTAATACCTCTTTTTTTCTTTAAACATAACAATGAAGGAGAGGAAAAAAAACGTTAAAATGCGATAAAAATTAATGAACATATATAACTATACCTATGGAAAGATTCGAGCACAATGAACTATACAGATTTCGGTTGCCGCCCATTGGCATTGTAGCGGTGGAGTGTAGTTGGTGGTGTGGTATTTTTTTTAATACTAAATAGTCCTTTGCAAATTTATTTATTAAATGCCAATTTTTCTTTTTCTGGGTTCGAATGTTGAATGTCTGTTATTTAATCGGCTATCGAAAACTAAGCAAAATATAATGTTAGGTGTCAATAGTTGATATGTATGCAAATATATTATTTATATATGAAGTAATATTAAACCATGCCAGTAAATTAGTCATTAGTAAAGTACCATTAAGATTCACACATTTTGCGTCAAAACTACTATGTTTGCATGCATACTAAAGAACCAATTGTTACATTTTTCATATATTAGAGTTTTGTTAAAATTCATGAGTTAAGTAGCTTTATTATATAACATGAAGTCGTGTTAGGGGAATGCTTTTTTTTTTTTTTTTATAATGAAAATTCGCAAACTGTACTATTATGTACAGTAATAAAACATTATAAAATAATTTACATACATGTGATAAAATTACAGAGGAAGAAGGAGATCCAGTGGTAGAACGTTCTACGACAGAAGTTTATTGGTACGTATAATGAACTTTTTTTTTTTTTTTAATAAATTATATTTATAATTTATAATTATTATTTTATAAATATTTTTTTTAACTTCTATTGGTTAATCTATACGTATACAGATACATGTGTTACTTAATAATGAATTGTTATGTGAATCAAGCCACAAAATCATACATCCACACAATACAAAATCGAAAGTCTGGTATTGTGTGTACAAGCCACTCACATCATTATAAAGTGCATTATATCATTATCTCGAAATCCTTTGTTTCATAATTTTAGTTTTCAACGACTAGATTGAAATCAGCTATTCCACATTAATATGATTTAGCTTTAAATTATTCACTGCCTTCATAAATAATAAAATATTATCCACGGGTTGCCCACAATGTAGATTGTGGTGTCGAGTACACAAAGACTATATATTATACTGTTTATAAGACGTAGTTTGAAAAAAAATGGGTTCAAAAAGGGATATTCGTGGATCCAAAAATATTTTATAGTAATAACGTGTGGTCTTTTCACGCGTAATCTAGTTGCGATTATCATAGCTGCAATTAATATAGTTGTAATTTTTTTTTTTAATCTACGAATAAAATTGTTTTTAAACTATATCAATTTTTCAATTTGGCTATACTATATTTTTTTATTTATTTATTTATTTATTGAGATAAACGCCCGGAGGCACAGAGTACAGTAGTGATTATTTACAATAGTATTAAGTAAGAAAATTAGGGTTACAGTACAAACTAAAGACTAAACTAAAACATAATAACAATTTCAAGGTGATATATAATAATAATAATAATAAAATGTAACAGTTTAATTATAGAGATTATCATAATTTATGAAAGTGGTTGTATGGTAAAAATACCTAGGGGAGAATTTAAGGTGAATTATTAAATAAAATTAGAAAGATAGAATGCTGATTCGTATTGCTACTTGAGAGGAATGAAAAAAGTCAATGTTCTTATGTAGATTATTGCAAGAGACCAGAGCTCTATTAATGGGAGAAAAAAAGCCCAAAATATTGGTGTATAGTTGAAAATTTTTTACTAGAATGTACATTAAATGGTGAAAAAAATTCTGTGCAAATTAAATGATATTTCAATCAAATTTTAAGAATACACTTTTAAGAAGTTTTTTGTGAACTATATATTATTTTGACTTTTTAAATTTTCCTTATCATGTTCTTTCTTTTTTATGTAAGATTTTTTTAGAATTTCATATGGTTAATCTTGACCTCGAAAAATTAGAAATTAAGTTTACCTCATTAAATTAGCTTTAAATAGACTTTTTAAAGTACCCTGATAGTAAAACTACATAGATAAATATGAAAAAGCTGGACATTGCTTCATGGATATTCTTCGCTCCTCAGGCATGACGAGGATGAGTACATTGAATTACTAAGGAATGATTAATGCCTTTGAGCAAAGCTTCAGTACAAAAATAAATTAAATATATTACCATTTTTAGTCTAATTGTTGGTAGAATTTTTTTTTAAATTTGTTCAAAGTTTTCTTTTCTGAATAAGGAGACATTTTTTTTAGCCAAAATGTTCAAAACACGTTTTCTTATCTGTATTCAAAGTTTCACTATGATTGAATAGACAATTTTTTTGAATAAACATTTTAAGTTAAAAATTGATGTAAAACTGTCTATTCCTTAAAAAATGTATAGTAAATTACTTAAACGCTCATAAAAAAATGTAAAATCACAATTTCTGAAATTTGTTTTCTGTCGTTAATCATATATATATATGAGTATTTTCATTTAAAATTTTTAGAACTTTTTGTCAAATACTAAAAATTTTAATAAAATTAAACTTAAAAAGACGAGCTATTCTCAATGTTCCGTTTTTAGCCCTGAAGTTGTAAGTTTTTTATCTTTAATAAAATATGCTTTAATATGTCATTAATATATGGTGGAAATATCAAGTTTCTAATATCATTACTTTTGGAGTTATGACTAAATAAATAGATTTAATGAAAGTCTCGTTCGCGCCAAATTTTACCATTTTTACTAGATATTTCTGTAGTTTGTGTTCATACCAGGGAATTATTGAGAGGAGAGAGAAATTAATTGCCTCGAAGTGTCATCTACGTGTGATTTCCTATCTACAGTGTTTTCGGATGAAACTTTTGGACCAAGTCATGTGTATCAAAAAGTGTCCCCAGAAAAAAAAATAAAGAAAAAAATAAACGTCATTGTAAAACTAATGGACTATTCACATCACTCAAAATCTAATAGCAATAGCAACTTGTTAAAAAAAAAAAAAAAAAATTATAGAGTTTTGTAAAGTAGGTATAATATGACGAAATAATATTTATTTTCATATTATAGAAAGAAATTCTATTTTCGGGTAACAAATGTTGTACCTACTTATAGTTCTTATTGAAAACTAAACAAATTTGAATATAAATACTTAGTTCAGTTTTGTTTTTAGATGTGAGTTATTATATTTCTTTTATCTAAGGCAAATTTTATAGCAAAGTAGCATAATTAAGGGATAGTACCAGGAAGGCCGATCTCCGATCGTAAGATATTGTAGATCTCCGATCTATTTATTAGTAAATAAGGTGCGGTTATTTTACACTGTATTGTTTTTATACAAAAAAAGTATGCTTATTTTTTTGTAAGTAGATTTTCGTTAATAAATAAAAAATGTTCAGAAAATTATAGCTTGCAAAAGTCACCCTTAATGTATAAACTTGATATGTTGTGTTTTGAAATTTTACTATTTTTTATTAATTTGTTTTCGGAAATAATATTTGAAAAATAAAATCTTAAAATGTCAAGCGAATTTTTTATCTTTGTATATTTATAAATTTATATTTTTTTAGGGTATTATGAAAACAAATATATTAAAGATTTTAAGAAAGCTCTGGCCAATGAATTCCCCAACTAAGACATATACAGGTTGTTAGAGAAAAGCCTCAGGAATCAAATGGTATGGGTCTTATAGTCGATTGTCGTGCAACATTTTTACATAGATATAAGGGTGCAAAGATAAATAAATATTGCATTAGTCTTATGGGGAGAATTCATGAAGTTAATTATTTTTACCATGAAATCGTAAATTCCCCAATGCAGATAGTGATAAACTGAAAGATAAAAGCTTAAAGAATTTATTGGTACTTTTCGAATATGAGGTATACGTGGGAAATTTCGTGTAATTAAACGAAGAAAATTTTATAATTTATGATTTTAAAATAAATTTTTTTCCATAAAATAATTTGTAAACTGCATTTAATAAAAAATATTAATATTTACTTGGTAAGTATATACACGGAAGTTTGAATTTGAGTTTTGAATTTGTTCTTTTTGCAGAAGTACTGTTTAATAAAATGTAAAATTAAAAGATATTTACCATTAAACTTGTGAATATTATTTAAAAAATTAATTTTTTGAATTTTTAAAAGTATTATTTGTATCATTTAAATAGTTAAATGTGTATTATTTTTTTTTTTATCACTCAACGACTGGCCGTCGGACACGCTGGGGGTCCGATGCAGGGAGAACGCTACATGCAGGGAGAATCGAATTGTAGGTTACCAAAACCCAGAACGTCGCGTTGTCATCATCGCGGTCCCAAGAAAGGTTTTCCATTAGCAACGTATAAAGATATGAACTATCACGTCGCGCGACGGTGATATTGAAGGGGAAGTTTGGGCGGCCACGTCTAGCTGCCGTCCGTTGCCGTACCGCGAACCTCAACCACAGATACTTTTACTGTATAAAGATTTTTTATGAAAACTCATAGAAATGAAATTTTCTTGAAATTTTGACTATGTCCATTGGATTCCTGAGGTCAAAAACTTTTTATATATGAAATATAAGAAAAATCGTTAGAGCCGTTTTCGAGATGGCATGACTGGAAATAGTACATACAATTCCTTGCTCGTTTTATAGTATAAGATGATTTAAAATAATAATATTATACCTATACCTACTAACATTATTTTTAAATATTATCATCTTAAATGTTACAAAGGAACAATTATTTATTTATTTTTAATAAATTATTTTGTTTCATGTCATGTGCATTAATTTTTGAATAGATTTGATTTGAAATCATATCTTAATTCGTTAAATTTTGTTTTGTGCAATAATTGTAGCTATTGGTTAATTATTATATCAATGTTATTCTAACGGATTGGTTTTCAATGGAATAACTGCATTGTTTAGAACTAAAATACGGTTAGTATGGTTTGGGAACCTCTATTCTACACGAATAATGGATGCACGTAAATATATAAATCAAATTATAATGAAAAGTGACGGGTGAGTATTAATTTGTATTTATTGTCTCGTGTCGTTGTTAAAATATAATACAGTATGATATACTGGTATCGTTACGAGCAATTAGATTAATTTTTTGAATACTTCTAATAAATCTCATTGAAAGCAAGGCTTTTGACATACGCACGAAGTGATACAATTGTATGAAATACATTTTGAAAATTCTTCATAATATAATAATTAGAAATGTTGAGTTACAAAATCTTAAATAAAATATTTTATTCAAAGAAATAAAAAAATAGAATTATTTGTATCACCGAACCCTTAAAGTTGATAAAGTTAATGTTTCAAGTTTAATTATAATTATCGATTTAACAGTGTCAATCTATGATATACACAAAAAGTGTCGATCAAAATATGTGTGATTAAATACAAAGAAAATAGAGCCTTCAGGACACTGAAATAAACAAAATTGAGTGTACTGTTTTTCGCTCTTCATTTTCTTACGACTTTTGTATTTTTCTGTTTATGGTCAGAATAACATATGACTGAGTTTTGTATATCGCGTTTTAGTACTGAAAACTGAAAAAAATCATCGGTTGCATAAAACAAAAACATTGCGTGTAAAGTTGTTTATAGAACTAACATTTTCTTGGAAAAATTATACAGTCTGTGAAATACTCCGGTAAATAATTTGTGAATATTGTGTGATTTTGAAATCAATAGTTTGGGCAACACAATTTCACGGAAAACCAATTTTGTTATATTTGAAGCGCAGTTAGATCAACTCGTAGTTAATCATGCGAAATAAACGACAGTGCCATTGAATTCTGAACGCAAGCAGTGGAGCACAGTCGAGCGTACATAATATTATGTAGCTGCGTGTTTGTTCGGAAATAGGCTGTGTTAGGTGTAAGCAGCATATGAATATTGAAACCGTCGATTTCGGCATACGCGTTTCGCTAGTCAAATAATATGATCGCGTCATATATTACATCGTGATCATACAGTACAACAAAACGAGTCCATTTGAATACTCATGAGTCTATTCAGACGTAATACTGATGTAATTAAAATGCTTTGTGGCGCCTTGTCTCGAAAACGTATCTCGACGCAAGAAGCTCGCAGATTAAACATGGCCGATCATTACACTCCGTACACTGTACACGCCATAAACTAAGACTATTGATAAACTATTTTTTTTTCATTATGTATATAAAAAAAAAAAAAGAAAAATTGAAGCGCAATGAACATTCTCAAAAGCCCCATTCGATTTATGCGTGAGAAATAACTAATCGTCGACACGTACGGAATCCGATTATGGTCAACGTAGATCGAGGAACGTTTTTAGAAAAGTTTCACAGCAAACTTTGGATTATATAGAACGAACTTCCTGTTACCAAACAGTAGTAAGATGTTTTGACTTTTAACGTATTTATAAGGTCCTATATTGGTCATTTGGGTATAATGATTGTTTAACAATCACGTCTTACACGTGTTGTTGACTAATCAATTTTACTGTCATTTCTCCTGAGTCAATATCGCTTAGGCAGCAATCGATACCGTGATTACCGTTTTGTATGCATATTTTCAAGCTTACCTACGTGATTGCCGAGTGTCGTGTTTAATTTCATTTACAAAAATGAAAATTTAACTTTGAAAACTATAAATAAATAAAAAAAAAGATTTTACCACCGTCATTTCTTCAACACATTCTATTGTTTTTATTTCGCCCTTTCGTTAGTGTTCAGTTACAGCGTTAGTGTTAATGTTGGTATCAGCGTATGCATTATTTTTTCATATAATTCGGTTTTACTTTTTACATTCAGTTTAGTATATTTTTTATTATTGACTGACTATTACTTACCAAGTGTATCGTAAAGATTAAAATCTCCTCCACAGGGAATACACAGTGGCAAGAAACAATGCCGAGAAGTTTTCTTATTTTTTCTCCCCATAAACCCACCGTGAAAATGGCTGGTCTCCCACCGGCATAATCCACCACAGAATATTCCACGATTCAATATTAACGCTTACTCGCCTATATAGGTAGTATCGTAGTACTATATTATATTGTGTGTGAAATCGCATTACCTTTACAATATTATAATTACAATATTATACACAGTCCCAAGCGGATTTGATCGTTCCCATAGATTATAACATATTATAATATTCGACTGCGCATTATTATTAGTATTTTAAGACGATTACCAACTAATCGATATTTTTCGAGAGCAATTCGTTTGGTTTTATACACCCCGATCTCTGCAGACAGAAGCGAAACCGTATTTTTATTCGAGATGTATGTGACCACAATTCTATGTTCGGACACGGTCAATTTAAAAAAAAAAAAATTAAAAATATTCATATAATCGTTGTTTATAAAGTACATTTTTATGCACTACTCTCAGTTACACAATCCACCCATACAAAGCTATGCAAAAATGTAGATATAAGTTAACAGATTGATAACAAATCTACAATTTATGTGTCACGGGTTTATTTTTTATTTTTAGTAAAATATCTTCAAGAAATTTTCAGTATGAAACAATGTTCTACAATTCTTATAACTTACCTAGCCAATCAAATTATTAAGATTTTTTATACTTAATGTTAGTA
Organism: Therioaphis trifolii; assembly: GCA_027580255.1. NCBI lineage: Eukaryota > Metazoa > Arthropoda > Insecta > Hemiptera > Aphididae > Therioaphis > Therioaphis trifolii. The sequence continues at coordinate 77,284,616 of CM050404.1, read as the reverse complement.
AAATGTTTTAAATGTTTACTATTAATGAGGTATTTGATATACATTTATAAACTATCTTATCCCGTATATATATATATATATATATATATATATATATTTTTTTTTTTTTATTGATCTAGATAACATACAACACGGCAACTATGTCCATTAGTTACAAATATGGTATATACAGAAGTTAATTACAGTTTTTTAGTATTCTTATGTAAGTATTAACATTGAAAATAAAGAATAGGTGTAGTTCCATTGTGTAAGATCGAGTTACATATTGTTAAATGGAATTGTAGAGGCCTGTCAGTTTTAAAAATGTTATCATCTTGGTGTTTTCTTCAGTGTTGGGTACCGTTATTTTATTTTTATGGTACAAAAAAAAAAAAAGAAAAAATTAATGATATTCAAATTTTATTCACTGAGGTACAAAGAGTATGACATTTCCAACTTCGAACAGTTTATTGATCAAAAACTGGAGCAAGCATTTTCGAATGTTTTCATAGCTCTTAGAATATTCCTTTCCATGGCAGCATTCAACTGCACAGCTGAAAGGTCATTTTCCGCGCTAAAAAGAATAAAAATGTATTTACGAGCCAACTTAGTAGAAGAAAAACTCAACGCTTTGTCTATACTGTGTTTTGAGAACCACATTACGAACGAATTAGACTTCGACCATATGATAAAAGATTTTTCCCAACTAAAATCTCGAAAAGAACTGCATTAAATCATTCGTACTCTTTATGTAATTTATATATTGTAACTAGTTAGATTATAATATGTAATACAATATTTGAACTAAAGTATAAATTAATAATTATTCAACCATAGTACATTTGAACCATTTCTCACTCCCGGGACTCACCAGTGCAGTTTCGAGGGACGTATCTATTCCGATGTTTTGTCGATTGTGTTGGAATTTCCGGCATTCGGTTATGATATGTTTCACTGTTAATTGGACACCGCAGGCTTCACATGAGGGGGGTTCTTCCTTTGCCATTAGGTAACCCGCGCGTAAGTCGTGTATGTCCGATTCTCAATCGGTTTAGTACCGATTCTTCTTTTCTTTTTAAAGCGTTTTTAATCCACCTGTTGGTACTTCTTTTTATTGTGTTGAGTTTGGTGTTATGTTGTTTCCAAGTATTGAGCCATTTGATATTGGTTATATCGTTTATGTGCCTTTTAAAGTAGTTGTAGGAGGGACCTGGTATGGTCGTTACTTTGGGATTTGTGGCAGCGATCTTAGTCTGTTTATCGGTTAGTTCGTTTCCTTCGATTCCGGAGTACCCGGGGACCCACATGAGAATTATTTGTTTGTTTTTGGATAGGGCTTCATTTAAATTGTTCAGTATTTTTATTGCGACGTCTCCGGGTTTGAACTGGTTTTTTAAGCTGTTGAGTGTACTCAGGGAATCGCTGAGTACTATAAGCTTGGGATGTTCATCTTCTATGACTATTTTGATCGCCTTAAGTATCGCTATGGCCTCGGCCGTGTATATGGAGCATGTGTTTGGTAACTTTAATAATATATTTTTGCTTTTGAGTATTATTGAGATTCCTCCTTGGTCTTGTGTTTTGGACGCGTCTGTGTAAACTGCTTGGTATTCATTATAGTTTTCTATTATACTTAGGAAGTATCTTTTGAACATTTTTGGGGAAGTTTGTATTTTCAAGAATGAACTGAGTTCTGTATTTATCTCGTATGGAGAAGTCCACGGCGGTAGGGTTAGTTATTCTCTTACAATTAGTTGCGTGAAATCAATTCCGCTTTTTCTAGTTCATATGATTCAGTGTCTTCAATTGGGAGATAACTATTGTTTGATCTGTAGTATCTATTCATGTATTTAAGTGATAGATCATTCCTTTTAGTCTCGGGTAAAGGTTCGTTGTTTGTACTGTCTATTGTTTTTAGAATAGATTGTGATGCCAATTGTATATATTTGAACCGTAGTGTATTTTCGATTGAATGATTGATTTGTGGACCATGATAAGTGTTCTGGATTCACCTCCCCAGGATGTGTGTGTGATAGTATTTTAAAAATATTTAATGATTGACTGGTTGAAGTTTTAAGATAATGTATATGAGTTGCCAATGTGCGTCGGCAGTCGGAGAAGATACCTAGTATCTTAACTGATTTTTTATTGGGAATTGGAGTTTTATCGAGTGTAATTAGAATTTCACCAACTTTTCTCTTTTTAGTGTATATTATGAGGTTAGATTTTGTTGGTGAAAAGTTGAATCCTGTCTTCCTTGTCCATTCGGCTAAATTGTTGGTGGTTGTTTGGAGGTGTTGTCGTACTGAGCATATATTGCTGTTGCGACATGCACATAGCTAAAATCGTCAGCGAAAGGGTTGCATTTTACAGGTAACGAACAACTTTTGATTATGTCGTTTATGACTATAAGAAATAGAGCTATAGATAGTGTTAAACCCTGTGGTACTCCGTTTTCTTGGGTAAATTCTTTAGACAGATGATTGTTTGCTTTTACTTTGAATGTGCGATCTTTTAGGAAGTCGGTTATTAAATTAAGTGTCTTGCCTTTGCATAAGATTTGGTTGAATTTAACTATGATGTTGTGTCTCCATGTAGTGTCGTATTCGTTTGAGATATCGAGGTAGACTAGTCCCATTATTTGTTTGTATGTAAAAGTCTGGTTTATTCATGATTGATTTGAGTTACCTAGGTTATCGATCGTGCTTTTATTTTTTCTAAAATCGTATTGTTGTTTGGATAAGTATTTGTATTTTTCTAATATCCAAGTTAATCCATAGTTAATAATTTTTTCCAATAATTTACATAAGGTGTTTAGGAGCGTTATTGGTCTGTATCCATCGGGCTTAAACTTATCTTTTTCGGGTTTTGGAATTGGTATGACCGTACCATTTTTCCATGTACTTGACCAACAGCCTTTCGTGAAGATTCTGTTGAAAATTGTTAATATTAATTTAAGGGTGTTTGGTCCAAAGTTTTATATAAAAATATACGGTATATTATCGGGAACATGGCTACGGCTTTTGCGTTTGGTTAGAGTGTATATAAGTTCTTGCAGAGTGATTGGTAAGTTTAAATGGATTTGATCTATTTGGTTTTGGTCTAGAGTGTTAGGAATATTTTCATTTTCACATTTACGTTTGTAAGTTTGGAATAGTTTTTTATAATTGATATTACTGCTAATTTGAGAGAAATACTCCCCCAATCGGTGGCTTCTAGTTCTTCGTTATTTAGTGAGTTAGTGTTCTTATATGTATATATCAATAATTCATGATTAATTTCAATTAATTAAATGTAATAAAATGCAATATTACATTATTATTAAACCATCTGTATTTTAATATTTGTTTTTTTACGAGCTACTTTAACATTTCTAGAATATACACAAAAAAAGGCATTAAAATCTATTTCAGTTAACTTGTCAAATATTTAATAAAATATATTTTTACATAACTTTCTAATATTATGTCATTTTAATATGTTATAAATTAAAATGCACTTTTTTTAGTAGATGCATGGCCGGATTAAGATATTTTGCACCCCGGGGTAAACCTACCTAAAATTAAAAACTATTTTTCTATAAACATAAAATTGTTTTACTATAATTTGGCATTTATTAAATGTTAATTACGTACAAATGTTAATCTACACATGTCTGTGAATCTACATTTAGTAAGCTAAAGTTCATAAAAAACAAGTTCAGGATCCAGGTTAACAAGTGAAAACGTTGACGGCATTTTGAGAATTTCAGTTTCTTCCCAACCTGCTAACATAGATGCCATATTAGAGAGTTGTGAAAGATTTCGCCCTTCGAGTTCAACGAATTAATAAATTCAAGTAGGCCTATTCATGAAATTAAGTAAAATACATTTCCCTATTTTTTATATGCAAAAAAGTTAATTTTTTTTTTGATGTAATAAACTAATGTTATAATCATATTGTTTGTAAGTTATTTAACGCCACTTCATAGTGTATTATAACAATAAGAAAAATATATTTTGTAATTAACGTATACCGTTTAGGTTTAGGCCCTGACTAAACTATACAATTTGCACCTGCGGCCCTGAGGAAAATTTGATATAAACTACTTGGCTCCCTCAGAAATCATAGTGAGAACCCCTGCTCTTTATGGTCCCTACATTATTTCAAAACTTTGCGCCTTTAAAATCTTGCGCCCGGGGGCAGATGCCCCCTCTGCCCCCCTTTAATCCGGCTCTGAGTAGATGACTGTCAAAATATAAAAAGTAATAAAACTTCTAAAACAAATCTGGAGACTTAATTTCCTTATGCTCTTAAAAAAATACATGTTTCCAGAACTTTTTTTCATTGCGTATTACACTGATTTTTGTTATTTTTTTTTATTTTTCATTTAAACAAATGTATTTTTCAAGTGAATAATGTATTTTGAAATAAACTTTTGTTTCATATCCAATAGGTTAAAATATTGTGGTACAACCCACCATTTAGCCTTGCGATATGCATTTTAAAATAACTTTGGTTAATGTCGAGTTCACATTTCAAGAAATAGAACGTTTCTGATATTACTTTTATATTATTTACTTTCTTGGGTTTTTAGTTCACGAAGAGACTAAATAAGAGACTATTTCCGACTATTTTGACATGTTTTTCTTATATTAAAAAGATAAATTAATATATACTTCTTGAATCTTGTTTTGGAATTTATGTGTAAAATCAAAGTTTGATGTTAAAATAACAACAACTAATATATTTTATAAACTTTATCATTATTTATTACTATAAACTGTACTTATTACTTAATACTATACTTGATAACCTTGTAAATTCCTTAAGCAAATCAATTTATACATACACCCTCTACAATTTAATTTTTAAAATACAATCATTTTTAGAGAAATCTAACACAATTAAATTTAATTATTTCACAGACGCTGTTTAAAACAACATTTTATTTGTTTAGATGATAAATTTACTGTCAATAAAAACATAGAAATTTAAAATAAATGCAGAAGTATCTTTTTTGAAATTAATTTAAAAATATGCCAAGAAAAATGACTGTATAACACTATAACATATATTTGATGTTCACTTGTGGTTTATATCTATCAAACTTAATCTATGCACCAATTACACTTACATATACTCTTACACATCTTTATACATCATTAAACATTGATTAAAATAAGTTCAACACAGGGTGAATATATTATTGCGTTGACACGGGAATACGAAAGATTATGCCGTAAATGAAATTTTGTGTGGATGTGTGTGTTTGTGTGTGGGTGTGTAAAGGGGTAAAACATCCTTTGGATAGAATTTTGGATTTGAGTAAACCGTCCGGGGATTGAGATAAAAACTGTTGAATTAATATTTGATGACCAGTCAGCTGAGAGGACCAGTCACATTAAATTATGTGTGGCCTGTCGTTTGTGTGTAATTTACATTGTACGTTTCACTGTACGTGTTCTATAAAAGACATTATTTGTCAAGGAATTTTAACGTCAGTGGTTGCTGGAATAAATGTTTATATTTATCAAGTAAAACATTTCACTTGTTTTCCAATGTGTACAAGACTGTGAAAAAATAAATATCGTAACATTCTTGAAAGAAATTTAAACAATTGTAAGAGACTAAAAAGAAAATACACGCGCATTAAAAATTAATATTATAAGTGATTCCCGTGAACAGCGCTAGAAAAGTAGAATTACGGTTTTCGAATATATCATTAATAATAATTAAAAAAAAAATATGCGAAAACCGATTATTAAATTTAAAATTCAATTCACATCGAATATATTGTTGTGGGATAAATATTGAAATAATATTACCAATAGGTACGTGTTTATTTGATTTCCAGTCAGTACACTTCGATTTACAATCAATACATATCGTATCGTATTCTGATCGGATCGCCACTCGTTATGTATTGTTTAGTCATAAAGAAAGACACCAAAAACCATAAGCTATTAGGTGATAATGAAGTAAAAAAAAATATGTCTATTTTGGTATACGATTTGTATAAAAATGTTTTTTCATAAGATAAAAAATATATATAAACAGAGTAGAAGGTACAACATAATTACTTACTTTTTTGTGAAACAAAAGTAAATTCCTTTAAAACTAAAAAATATAACTAAACAAATAGATTTATTTCAAGTTAGTGTACTATGAATGACATAGCCTTAAGTTCGCCGGACATAACATAAATAAATAATCACACTTGATCCTTTGCAAATTCAATTGAAAATCGAAAACATTTAAAAAGATTTTTAATTTCAGACAGTATATTGTAATTGTAAAACTATAATAATTATACTGAAAGTTCTTAGTGAAAAAAAAAAAAAAAACTTCAGACAATAGTTATTTTGAACACATTATCAATCAACAACATTAATGGTTATTTGATATTATCAAGTTAAATAATCGATGTTTCTTACAATAAACGAACACTCATTTAAAGCTTTCAATAAAAAAACAGTAGTACTAAAAAAATCAAATTTGTGTCTGCAATGCATAATTACGGTTAACGCACGCTGTTTATCGTATATAAAAATAAATAAATATTTAAAAGTAATTTATGTTGAAACGTTGAGAATCATTTTAGGCGGGAATCGAAATGTCATTAATGTTTTTAAATATACATTTGAAATGTCTTTGTTGTGTCAAAGCACTTACGCGAAAATTGAATACTAAAAACCATCGAAGTAAAAAAAAAAAAAAAAAAAACAAGATTTCTATATAAATATTTTTATTAGGTGTAATGTATAGTGATTTCGCGTACAAAAGCGTCAATATGTTATGTAATAGTGTCAATTTTATAAATTATGTTATGAATTGTATTATATGGTCAGGTCGTTAGCTGTTAAAAACATGTTTTCTTCCATCGGGGGAAATTTTGCTGATTTGTTTACGGACGTTGTAATCGTAATAATTTATAAATGCTTTCATAGAAAATTTTTGAAATTACGTGAACGCTTGGAATGCTTTAACGCAATTAAAGTATTGGAGATTTAAGGTGAACAATTTGTACGGCTCCGTGGTTTATTAACTATTTGTACAACCCATGTATATACATATATACATTTTGTAATTTACTTTGCGAGTTATCTTTATCGAATTTCATTAATGATAAACTATGTTGTCCGTAAGTTACGTTTTCCTCTGTGTTCTCAGAGCAGAGTTGAGTTCAAAGCGAATATATATCTATATTTCGAGCACAACTTAACGTTTATAAATACTTCAGCTAATGGTAGTGAAACTGAATGACATATCGTGAGTTTACTTCATTCTCAGACTATTTTGTACCCACTACAAAATATACTAAAATACTTAATTTATAAATATATATATTTACAATTGATATAAATTAACTGTTATTGTTATATTGATCTTAATTTAATTACACTATTTTGTTATTATATGGCGAATTAACACGGACCAACTATCTACCATTCACAAGTTTATATTTTCCTGCAGTTTTTAAAAGTTGTGAAAATACGATTAACTTAAAATTATAATAATCACTCATCGACATCAAAACAACTATAGGATATTATAAAATTTTAATTTTATTATTTTTAGTACCTTTTTTAATTTAATCATTTTTTAATGAATATATATATGTATCAAAAAATGATGAAAAAATATTCAAATGCATTATTTTTTTTATATTTCCTGACTAAAATAGCACGGTAATGTATTTTTGAGATGTTAAATATTTTAAACAATTCATTTTTCAAATTCTAGTTATTTTTGTGATTTCAGATCAGTGTAGATGAGTGTAAAATTCTATCAATACATTATGACCTTTTGAAATTTATATGAAAACATAATATTATATAATATGTTATTATAATATATTAATAATAACATATATAAAATTATCCATGGCACAACACTGATGATGAGTATATTATTATAGTTATCTGCTACAAATAACATCCATACTTGGGAAATTTGACGGAGTCACTTTATAATTAATAACCCCCGCCTTTATACCCACCAATATGAAGAATTATATAACAATATTATACATAATAGTACGAAACTGCACAAATTATTTAAATTTTAAATTAAAATTAAAATTTGTCTCACTCGATTAAAACAATATTAATATTTAATGTAAAATCATAACATTCATAAATGAAATATGGGAAATCTCAATTATTTTAACTAGGAATAGACAAACAAACTTTCATGTACCAAATATAGAAAACGTAATGACGCACAATAGTTTAAATGCTATGGCTAAATAATAAAGTAATAAAATTAAGTATATTTTATAAAAAATAATTTAAAATAGATACTTAAAATTAATTTTTCTTTAAATTATTAAATCCTTACGAAAATTCTTATATTTCTACACGTACGCACTAAATAATAACAAATATACTAGTATTCATCAAAAGAATGTGGATAACTCACAGTATTGGTTTGAATCATATGTTTGAGGGGTCAGATAGAAAATTCTATCTGGATAGACAAATCAAACGTAGTACAGATTTGATTAAGGAAATATTGTTTAAAGATAGTGCATCAATGTAGTAAAAATGTAATGATTTGCTTAATTATAATTGAAAAATAGACAGGTTTAATAAAAAAAGTATTTCGTTTATTAAAATCGAGATAACTACACATTCAGAATGAGCCTCATCAGGGACGCATTCAGATAGAGTCGGTAGGTTTTTTTTTTATCAAATCTGTTTTAATATTTCTTATTAGACAAAAAAGACATTTTTTTTAGTAAAATATTCAGAACACGTTCTATCTGTATCCAGAGGTTTATAATGATTGGATGGTTTAATAATTTTTTTACGTATATTTTCAAAGTGGAAAATTGTAATAAAAACAGTCTATTCCGTAAATTTACAACCATTAAATTAAAAGTGTTTATCATAAGTAATATTATATTCGTAAGAATGATAGATAAATAACGTTTACTGTTGAGAGATGATGAATCGTAAAGCTGTTAATTACTTTCACGTGTGTACTCGATTTTCTAACAGTTTATATATAATTTTAGAAGTTTTTTTTTATCTATAAGGAGACTGAACATAACTTTTGAACGAAGTCTACAACTAAAAAAAGTAGTCATAGACAAAAAGAAATAAATTAACTATCACAGTAAAACCAATAGAACCTTCATTTCACGTAGAATCTAAAATTATGCCATCAACCAAAACACGTAGTTATTAATGAAAAAATATAAAAAAATAAAGAAATTTTAATACTAAAAATAATGAGACAAATTCAGACAATGGTATGCCAGGGTTGACCATCATAAAAATTTTCTATTTATAAAAAAGCACTTCAATATTATCTGTCCTTCAAATTTTGCTGTATACTTTTCTAACGTAAAATACGCCCCAGTACATGATTGAAAATCGCAAATTAAAATTGGAGAGAAAGGGTTGTCAGAAAATGCACCAGTGTATTTGGTTTAAATTAAGGGTAGCGAATAGGCATGTGTGGTGTATGAAATATGAAAATTTTGAAAAGGTATCTTTATATTGATTGTTTATATGTTATTATAAGGGTTTTTATTGTTTTAAAATAATGGTATGATAATGAAGTTATTTTATATTTTGTTAATTGTTTGAATTTGGTTTCTGATTTTTATTACATTCTATGTATGATTGTTTCACGTAAGAATGGAAATTGAATTAATTAATATATATTTAATAAAACGCAATAAAGTAAGCAATAACTCCAAAAGTATATTCGGGTTAGATTTTCAAAAACTCAATTATAAATAAATTTTTATCTTCATATTTATGATAAATTTAAAGAATAAAAGTACCGATAAGCATATGAGTCAACATTATTGATTACTGAAAATGTATTTTTAAAGAATGAAAAAATAACTTTGAAATACCATTGTTTTAGTATTTTTGACACTGAAGAGATAATATTTTGTCTCTAGAGACTTGAACTATTATTATGAATACCATGATAAGACGAGTTTAAAAATTTCTTTGTTGTTTGGAAGTTGGTTTTATCTCTCCGCAAAAAAAGATAAAGATACTCATGGGTTTTGATTGCGATTGTGTAAGATATTAGTAGTATTATCTATTATGTGCCGCTTGTCAATTGCACGCTAATGATCATTAAATATCACATGTGTTTTGGCAGGAGAAATTTTGATTGGTTGATGAACAATATAATTGAGTCGTGTTGTTTTAAATTATATGAAACATCTTATTCAGTTGGTTATTATTATCTACAATATAATTTCATTTTCGTGACGTATATTCATTATTCGCATGACGAGTGTAATAAATATAAAGTATGTACATCGTACAAGGTCATATGTACTACTAAATTTATCTGTTCACAGATGTTATATTTGTGGCATGTATGTTTTCCAGTGGTACATTAGTCACAAGACACGAAAATTTAAAATATTTTCATAGTGTGTAATCAAAGTTATGATACCTTTAGTCACTCATGGACGCTACAACTAATATACTTTTAAACGAGGGGATCCACTGTTCAAAATATGCGGTAGGTTATGATTAGAGTCCGGATTCGTATGCACTCAAAAAACCTAAAATAGTATGCATTTATGCATCTAAAAACGTTTAAATATGCACTTGATATGCTCTTATTTTTTAAAATTATATGCAAAAATATACTCTTGCCCAAAATATATTCATTTATTCGCATAATTTTTTATGCACTTAATTATCTTTTTGTTATTTTTTTAATTTCTTTCATAAATAATAATTCAACTAAATTAGATAGGTAACTTAATTTTTTGATTGCAGACATCAACTTACAATATTGGTTGAGGAACAGTAAATATTTAAAAATATATTCAACAAATAAAACAAATATTTTTATTAGGAATAGTAAAAGATAATAAATAAAATCATATTAAATCCTATTATACCATTTCTTTAGTAAATATTTTTGAATAAAAATACGAAATAAAGAAATTAAAAAAAAAACACGGTTTTATAAACTTTAATACTTTAATAGGTACCAAATATGCTTGAATATGCAAACATTTTAAAATATGTCGTCATCCCTGAAATATGCATTTATATGCAAAATAAACTTTTTCTTACGCATTATCTGTTACACAAATCGTCCACATTTCTTATTGTCACTTCTTTGTCATTTCTTATGATAAATGAAAATTTATCTGTATTTTTTCAATTAATTTCTCGAAATCTATAACTTATCAAATACATAGTACACTATACGACTATAAAAGTAAAAATTAGTACATATTCTGTAGTTCAAATAAAAACATGTCATTTCAAAAAAATGCATCAAATTTATTAATACATTTTTAAATAAATATATACAAATATGAAAACTAATAGTAAATGTGAATTATCTTGAAAACTCATAAGATTACCTTAGGTTTTAAATGGACATGTTTTCCTAACAATAATGAATTATAGAGATATTTTTATTTAATGATGTACAAATAGGTAATTAAGAATTTTATTTTTATAAGGTCCCAATAGTATTTTGATTATTTTAATTAAAGGAAAACTTTAAGTATTGTATATGAAAATGGAGTAACTTTAACGACTTTTTTTCCAACATAAGATTGATTAAGATTTAACCACACAAAGTGTTATTAGAAATTATGTAATGTAAATGACAAATATCATTGAAAAAAAAGAAAATTAGCAACACATGAATTTGGAGTTATTAAAAAATATATCAAAATGCAAGTGAAATATTATTTAAAAAGTTGAATTTATTGTGGAGATACAGTACGTATTTGTATGTTCATAAACCAGTGATAAATAAAAATAATATACTTATAATAATGAATAATTATGAAAGTTATAATTTAAACTTCATTATTAAAAGTGAAAAAAAATTAAATCAGTTTTATTTTGAACGGAAATCGTCGAAAGAGTTTCATGTGTTCTAAAGTCGAAATTATAAACATTTTCTGTCATTTGTGTTTATTTTTATCGATAAGCTTTAAATTATAATTATATCAATATCAGATACATAAGTGTAATAATTATTTTCAATTAATAAATGACCTAATCGACATAAAAGGCCATAACAAATTTGCGGTCTAAGCTTTTTTTAACATATAAATAATGTATTGGCATACAAATGCAAATAAAACAGAATGGAAAATACAATATTCCCGAATTGTATTTATTCTTAATTTTTTTTAAACTTTTAAAAATTTTTTTTTAGATAACTAATTAGGCTTAAAAATTACAATTATTTGGACTCTATACTCGACTAAAGTAAAAAAAATAATAACAACTTTGGGGCTTAAAATAGATCTTTGAAAAATCTCGTTTTTATAGTTGATCTCTAAGTAAATTTTTTATTATTTGACGAACATTTTTTTAAATTTATTACGACAGAATTTTTATACTTAATAAATGATACTGAAAAAAATCTCAAAATTATTAGTCAAAATGCTATCAAAACTTTTAAAGTTATTTTTTCTTTCATAATTAGCATTTTTTTATACAAAGTTGGTGAAATATATTCACAGTAATAAAAATCGTAACGGGTATCAAAAAAAAAAAAAAAAATTATCGCAAGATAATTTATAAACTGTGTGTGTGTATACACGAGCATGTTTAATGCATATATATGTATACCAAGATATTAATTAATAAATATCTTCATTTGTATGTAGATCTTCGTGTATGAACATATATATACACGTATGTATAATAGTTAAAATTATATGTAGGTATACACCGACTCAAAAACTGTGTGTAAAACAGAAAAAGCGAAGATTATAGTACAAATTGTTAAATGTAGTGTATAATAATATGTGAATTGTGTAAGTATTAAGTACTTATAAAATATTTCAAGCGTAGCGATACATTTTTTTTTTACGATAAAATATAGTTCAATAGTGCGTATGTCCAACAATTGGTTCACCAATACACCACTGGTAATAAATAAATAGTCAATTGAAAAATAAGGACTGAATAATGATTATTTTTTATTTACTAATAAGCTCCATTAGGTTTTATTTAATTATCATTATTATTATATTTTACTAACAATGAATTCAATAAACCATGATGTTTTCATTGATCAGGTAATTTAAATTATACGTTATCTATAGTACGTAATAAGTAAATAGTTAGTAGAAAAATAAGGACAGCTGCTTATTTGCCATCTTTTCACTGCGAAACTATTTATGCGCTGCAATCTACCTATGCTACATAAAAACAATGTTTAACCGAACAATTCGTCATCATCAAGGCTAAAAATCTGTTTTATACTAAATGTTGTTTTTAGTGTATATTATAGGCAATTTTAGGATTTTAAAATTTAATCTGTTATTTTTCTAATGAATTTGTAACCTTTTTATCGGTAATTCGTGCAGAAATAACTAAAACAACATAAAGGGGAAAAAACACAGGTTTGGCCGAAAGTTTAATTATGAAAAAAATAACTTTCAAGTTTAATTATGTAAAATTTAAATATTTTTACATCTCATAAATATACGAAGCATACAGTTGATGTTTATAAACATAAACTCATACGTTATTTTAAGTAGTTTTATTTTAGAAAATATTACAACAAATTACTTCACACAAGGTATAGCCATTGAGATATTTTAATTGCGTGTCCTTCGACATAACATGTTCAGAAAAATATATGCACACACTAATAAATATATATATATTTGATGTAGCTCATAATTATACTGTTCAACAAGCGTGATAATGTGTATGATAGTTTCAATGTTAAGTATTGTATTAGACGACTAAATAAAAAAATAATTTCCAGTCATTTTTTGAGCGCCGACTACCACAGACCGTCTACTTACCATTTATTCTGCTGAAAACAGTTCGATAAGTATTTTTTTCATTTGAAATGGAGAGATGGGAAGGAAAAGTTGCTATAGTTACGGGTGCTTCTTCTGGTATTGGAGAGGAGACTTGTAGACTATTAGTTGAAAAGGGAATGATCGTTGTTGGATTGGCCAGAAGAGAAGACAGGTTACAAGTAAGTAGCTGGATTAAATACAAATTTTTTTTCTTAGGTAAAATCAAATAATAATGGCAAATATTCGTTATTGGTATCATTTCAATTACCTAATAATATAATTGTTCAATCTTTACGGTTTCTGATTTACATTTATGTCAGTTCAGTTTTAGTAGTTATAAATTATAGTATGTTGCAGATATTGTATTGTAAAATACATTAAATATCGAATGTTTAGTTAAAGTAACTTATCAAGCTATAATGTTTGTTTAACGTTTAAAACATATTTATATTGCAGAAATTAAAAGAATCATTAGGGAAAACGTTTCATTACGTTAAAGTTGACTTATGTTCAGAAGAAAGCATTTTGGAAGCGTTTGGGTGGGTAAAATGCACTTTGAAATCTATGGACGTTCTGATTAATAATGCTGGAGTTTTCAAGCATAGTGATTTATTAGGTAAGTTAAAAATAGTTGTAATATAGGTTTTGTGTCGTTGCATGAGATAAATTAATTATTATAAATAATTTGGCTTAATTATTTTAATCTAAAATAACTGTGTATCAATATTTATATATATATATATATATATATTATTGTTTTGACATATTTGATAAATAAATTACTTTTTATTTAAAATTATTACGATCAACTTTTTTTTAAGTAATTGTTAAAATCATAAACTATATTTTTATGAAAAAAAAAATATATTAATACAAATAAATAGACGGATACAGTTGGTACCACCTGTATTCTTTGGTACTTGAACAAGATAATGGTGGTGTGTGTAAAGAACCTAAGATATGAAACTTTTGATTGGTGACCATTATTTGTGCGAAGAATTTGTACATGATTTAAAATTTAAAATCAGTGATAAACCATTGTTTTCGTTAAACGATTCTGAGCGAAACTCAAGTAATTATTTTAATATTTACTAGTAAAGTTTTAAAAACACGAAAACCTTAAGATAAAAAATTGACACAATTTTCAAGTTTAAGTAAAAAATAAGGTGTAAAAATATAAATAAATCCAGCATTTTAATAAAATCAAATAATTCCAACTTAAAACGAGTGTGAAAAAATAATTTATTGAGTTAATCTTTATAAAACACGAACCACAGATAGGAGTTTATGTGGCGAATCTATAGGCAAAAAAATTTAAAACTTTTACTGAAAATATCGCTAATTTACGCTTAATTAATTATTTTCGTCAAAATTCGAACTTCAAACACATATTGAAAAAATCATACTAACGATTTTTTAAATTTGTTCAGCGGTGTCACTAAGGCATTTGAATAAGACTTGACTTAACTTTGAGGTTTTATATCAAATATTTGATATTTTATTATAAAAAATATTTCAACAAACAAAACATATTTTCAATAATTAAAAAGTTCTATGTACCTATAGCTCTAAAATAGTAAAATGTTTTCTAAACTTTTTTCAGTTTGTATTAAGGTAATTTTAATATTTGGTGAAAATTTTGAGAGCATAGAAAGATTTTTTTTGGACTTGTGGCTAGTTAAAAAAAAATGGATTTTTGGATATCTTGTATACAAGAAATTTTACCGTTTTCACTCAATTTTTAGGTAGTTTTCCCTTACGCGTGGAAAAAACAGCGAGAATAGAGAAAAATAATCTGTTTAGAGTTGCTGAGTGAAACTTTTGAAGCATTATTACTACCCGAAAAAGTGATAACATACATAAAAATAAAAGAAGCATATCATTGTAAAATCAATAAATTGTTCGTTTCACTCAAAATCTATAATTTAATCCATTTACACAAGGACACAATATTATGATACATTTCATAAAATGTATTTTTCAACACATGTTCATTTGATACAATTATTAAATTTTAAAGAAAACTTTCTTGTAATTAACTTGTATTCAATATATTTGATGTATTAGATTATATCAAAATAAATCAAAATAATTTTTTTAGGTAATACAGCTGACTGGAAGTTAATGTATGACACAAACGTCATAGGTCTGAATATTTGCAGTAGAGAAGCGGTTAAAATTATGAAGGAAATGAAAATTAAAGGTCACATTATAAACGTAAATAGGTAAATGTAAAATTTATATTTATAACTTTAATTGTCGAGCTGAATAGTTTCTACTACAGTTTTAATAAAAAAAAAATATATATGTTGAACTAAAGAATATATTACACTGGGTTCGTTTTAAGAAATTATAAATAATCAGTAAACACTTTGTATGTATAATTATAAAACGAAAATATGTTTGTGGAAAGAAAAGCTGAGACAAGTGATGCTAACTCGGCCAGCAACCCTCATTCGCTTCCCTCGTCCGGCATAATAAAATAAATCTATACATAATATACGTATATTTAATATTTTAAATAATCTCGAATGGTTAAAAACTTAAATTTATATTTAGAGTGAAACGTGTTTTAATTTTGAAAGAAACATTAAGTGTCGCATTGTATTCTGACGATAGAAGTATAATTAAGAGACTTTTAGAGTATTTTCTTGTTGGAAATTTATTTTAATTATTACCTATTGTTTTTAGTATTGCTGGTCATTTCATAGTACCTGGGATGCCAGCAATTTCCGTTTATAGTTCTACGAAGTTTAGTGTCACTTCACTATCGGAATATTTGAGAAGTTTCATGTGTTCGGAAAACTTACCAATCAGAGTTACGGTAACGTGTTTTCATTTTGATATATCTTATAATTATTTATACTTATTGTTTTGTTTTCATATTTTTCTCATTTTCCCATGTCTATTCTAACTTATTTATCCAACACGTTAATACAATGTTTTGATTGTGTGTGAATAATAATAATGTTTATGTTCACCAAATGAAGACTAATGTATCTAATCATATTAGAAAATAATTCTAAACTTTATAAATGATATTATTTTAAACATAAAAGTTTATTGATTCTTATCCAACAATATTACATATTTCTATCATTATTGTTTACTCTTGAATAGTTTTACATGTTAAGATTGTTTGACGTGTAGTGCAGTAATATTCATGTACGAAATTATAGACTATTATAATTTAAATTGTTGAAAATATTCGTTAGATTATTATAATGTATTTTTATCTGAAATGTTGTTATTGATTTTTAGAGTATCAGTCCCGGACTAGTGGAAACGGAAATGACTGGAGCGTTTGCCTTAGAAAAACTTGATGAAAACGCAAAACTTAAGCCTATTGACATAGCTGACGCTATTGTATATGCATTGAGTACGCCACAACGCGTCAATGTAAGTTCGCTGTGGTCCGCTATTAATTTTTGATTTCACATCATACCTCTAATGTGTGCCATTATCTGCATGAACAGAAAAATATGTTTCCTATTTAGTATCGTGATACTTGCCACGGTATCGTTTAAACAATGACCATGAAGTGTTGCTTTTTAATGTAACACCATCGCATAGATTAGTCCTTAGTCGGTAATAATTGTTTGGGACTGTGGTTTGAAATGTAGTCACATCTACAAAATGAGACATAACGTTGTATATTAATCACATGCAAACGTTGAACATTTCATGAAAATCTGAAAAATTTGAACGCATAATTGTCAATTATTTGTAGATATCGCCGTATTATTTATAGATGATACTACAATCAAAAAAAAAAAATTATTTTAAATATGCATTTTGAATTGTTCACAGGTTTCTGAAATTACTATAAGACCATCGGCCGAAAAAATGTCGTTTGATGATATTTTGTAGGCTTCGAATTGATTCGACAATATTAGATGTTTAAATTGCCATAGCATATTCATAGCTACTATATAATATACAGAAGAAAAATACGTTTTGTTCAAATATATCTCTATTATAAAAATTAATTAAAATTAATTATTGTTAATTCATCGACAATCGATTAGTTTTAGTAAAATAAAATCATATAATTTGAAAATATGACTATGTTAAATAAACATTTTTTTATCTTTAAAAGTGATAATGTTCGGCTAATTATTTTTGGAGTGTATAATATGTGATTGTTAATAGTTTAAACGATCTCTTGGGGAAACTTAAATATAAACGTTAACCTAGGGTCTCACTTTTCTTACCAATTGGCACTGAGTAAGTGATGGTTTATTAAGTTTAATTTAATCGTAGAAGTATTTAAAAAATTCAAAACCAGCATTTTGATAAAGTTGAAAAACCTTAAAAATAGCTTAGTTTTATTTATCTAAATATTACAAAAATAACATCAGTTGACCTCCTCTTTAGTTTTATTATATTACAATTTCAAGATTGATTAAATGAGATTCCACACAACAGAGTAATATTGAAATTATTTATTAGTACATAATGAACAATGTAATGATATTATCACATTACACAGTAACAATAATCATTACTTTGATATAAAAGGATTTATTTATGTTTAATGTTTAGATGTTGAAAGAAATGACATTTTTACGTAAAATATCAAATTATTTTTTACATCATAAAATTTGTAATTTTTGGTTTTAAAATCAAATACAATTTTGTACAAGCTTCTTTATGAGTTACGTTAGGTATACTTACAGTTTTAAAGTAATCGGTTACGTTAATTTTTTAATTTAAGCTTAAAGTGTCTAAATATGGAGCATATGTACAGATATTATTAAATCAACATGGGTTATTTTCGTTATTATTCCAAAACTTTATTTTATTTGTAACTTGCATTTACTGTTTATCATCAGGTGTTTATTTTTTGAAAACTTCAAAACTAGCATAAACTAAATAATGAACGTTTCCCTAAAAAAAAAAATAAAAATGATTTACCATAGATTCCAAATTTCAAATAATATAATACTTCATTTATCTTTCGTAAATTGAAAAGTATCTCATCTAAGGTTAGTAAC
This sequence comes from Therioaphis trifolii, assembly GCA_027580255.1. Lineage (NCBI taxonomy): Eukaryota > Metazoa > Arthropoda > Insecta > Hemiptera > Aphididae > Therioaphis > Therioaphis trifolii. The sequence goes on along the minus strand of CM050404.1, from coordinate 77,265,875 downwards.
ACATCACCCATTATCAGGTCCAAGGAGCGAAAAATACCCAAGGAGCAAAGAATGTCCACCTCTTTTAAAATGTTAAACAACTTATCATAATAGATTGAAACAATTATTATTAAATATATGAAAAAAGAAACAATCTTATATATTATTGCATATGTTTTGTTAAGTAATAAGGGCATAAATCATCTTAGTATGCTTGTGCATGTAATTAAAAAATGAATCCATTTATTAATAAAATATGGCTGACTAATTTATTTTAAGGATTTGAAAATGAGATTGATCATAAATTGTATTTTCTTCAAGCATACTGCATAGTTATCTAAAGTAATGCAAAATATTAAAAAACAAATATTATAAATTATTATAATGGTACTCATACAAATATATTACATAGAAATGATGTATAGCTATACTAAATGTGGTTCAACGATGACAACGATGATTATGCTTAATTAAAATAAGTGTGTTTTTATGTTTTTAATAAAAGGAATACCATTCATTAGTTCGCTAATGAAGATGTTAAGTGAATAGGTATCCAAGAGTTTTTGATGACACGCGTTATAATATATTCTTACTTACATTTAGATTCTTCCAAACTTTTACTACTTTTTTTTTGTCCTATATAAATTATTACTTCTCTGAATACCTGTCTTACATCTCTTCAAATCATATTATATTGTTAATTTAGTTTTAGAAGTGTTAAAATTCACTATGCCAACCAAAACGTGTTTGTTTTATGTTGATTGAAATTATATGGCGTAGTGCGTTGCAATCATCTCTCGCGTACACCTTTAATTAAACAAAAATATAGCTTTACCCACTGTCTATATTATTAAGCCACCACACCAGCAGTATATGATCATAACTCCTTATCCGACGTTTCTCATCTGTTCGTTATGTTATTCGTACTTATACGTCGAGTTTGTAATTTTGAACGATTATTATATTTTCAAAGTTCGTTGAAATATACTATCTACGTGTAATATTATAACAATTGATAACTACGCGTAAATTCAACCGAAATGGTGTGATGTAATATTTATTACCTTGGAAAAATATCATATTTGAAAACAAAACATTTTGTCAGTGGTCGACGGTCGACGTTAAACAATAGATCGTTTATTTCATACGAGAGAGTGCGATAAAAATCAGTGGTCACGGATCCGATAAAAACAATAATATTCTGATAATTAGGGTGCTAAGTAAGGACGTTTGCGAACAGGGAACAGACCGGGACGAGTCGTGTCACGAAGAAAAAAAAAATCTCGAGAAACGCGCGTCAGTGCCGCGGAGATGCCGAGTGTTTCATCGCGATCAGCAGACACCGTAATCTCCCCGTCATTATTAGCATGTCAAGCAGAAAGACTCGTTAAAATCACGTAGGATTTGATAAGTACCATAGGAAATGTCGGTGGACCGGATTACACTTTATTGCTACCACATTACTCTGTGTGTCTAGCACAACAACCGCAGACATGCCGTGACCACGTATATTTTACGTATGTATATATGCATGTATGTACATTGGCATATCCATGGAAGAAGAGGAGAAAAATGGGTTATAACCCCTCCTCAAAATGTCTTCAATTGAATAAAAACTTCTTCGGTAAATTAAATGAACGATTCTTAGTTCACAGATCTACTTTAAGTAATTTGTTGAGTATTTTACCAACGAAGATGATGAAAATCAATCAGGATATTTGAGATGAATTTAAACTACTGGTTGAGTCATGCAGATGTATTATTGATGAGTGTACTGATTCTAACCTGAACAATTCTATTTTAAATTTCGGATTGAATTTTAGGTTAAATAGTTTTTCTTCACTACTTCATAATAAGACATAAAGTGAATATATACCTTTGGTTGACAATTTTTTTTTAAACCTATGCAGATTTATATCCAATCATTACCAAACTTCTACAAATTTGTATTACGTTGCCAGTTACTATTGCCATTGAAAAATTCAACTGGTTAGCAACGTTGAAACAGTTTAGCATTTTTATGCATCCACTTTGACATAATCATCAAGACTTATGATGCGTTAAAAGAACTTGCGAAACATTCAAGAAAATTAAACATACATTTTTAAATATAGGATAAATTTATGTATATTTATATTTTTTAAGACTGTTTATTCAATTTTAGTAAAATAAATCATCATATAATATATTATATTTGAACTCAAGCTGAATATTAAAATTAAAGAAATTAGTGCTTATGTAAGAGGGAAAATTATAAATTCAACCCCTCCCCAAAAAAAAATATTTTTCTGGCTACGCCACTGCGCATGTACACAATTTACTGCGTGTACCCAAATGGTGGTGACGAAGAAGAACCTTTTTAAAACAAACACACTTGATTCCTACGGTGTGGACGGTCAATCGAACAGACTGCTGTTGCTGGAGAGTGCACATGAAACCCGTGGCTTGAAACGTCCGATGTCGACGACTTCTCGACTGCGGACTGCTTCCCTCATAATAACGTCAACGATTCAAGAGAGAACGTTTCGTAGACACGTCGATTTTAGTCATTGAATATTTATGACAACCGCAAATCAAAATCGATACGCATTATACACGTTTTACCTTAAGTCTATCAGTTTGTGTTCAAACTAAAAGGAAATCCAAGTAAAATTGATTATTTGACATGTATCATGACACTACTCGTGTATGAAACGCGACTGCGACTTAAAACACATATCGTTTGTTGTGGAAAGCACTGGGCCAGTGCGACGTATGTGGGTCACTGGCAACGAACAATTGTCATTTGTTTTTAAAGTCGAAATCAACTCCTTCGGAAAACGTTTTCCCGCCCGCAAACTCTGTATGGTGCTAACGAATGATCACTGATCTAGTTGTTATTTCCACTACAATTCACAAAAGTCATGATCATATTTGACAACAATAGTCAACACGTTATCACCTAAACTTGTTTTTGTCGACGTGCAATTAATTATGCGTTTCGTCCGGTCGAGTACGCCCATTCATTGGCGTGAAAATATTCCTGACTGAAGATAAAACAATCGATTGCAAAACGGTTCTCAAATTCATTTATTTGAATGACATAGACGGAATAGTCAATCGATTAACGATGTAATAGATATACATAAAATCATGTCGAATTTTATTTTCTTGGTGTAATTTTCATTGATGTATAGCTTATAAGCTACTTAACATGATTTGTCATAATAAGAGAAAAAAATTGTTTTGTTCAATAGATAAATTTAAAAATCTTATAAAATTAGAATAAAACATACTGTTATTGATTTAGAATAAATCTTTTCTTCAATGGTAAAAAAAGGTTTATTCATGACTTATGGACAAGCGTAGGTATATTATGAATTTTATTATAAGGTCTAATTCACAAATTTAAAGGAAAAGGTGAACTGTTACAGACCATATATTTAATTCAAAGAGTATTCAATTCTTAAAAAAAGAGGGAGAGGGTTCCAAAATTGTATTAATCAACTGCCATTTTACGCTGTTAGAAATGCTATAACCCAATTATGGTCATTGATTGGCATCAGGATAAATAATATCATTAATATCTGATAATTATACATAAATGTACATTTATTCACTTCAAAACGGGTAAAAAAAAAAATTTAGTACCTAATAGCCAATAAACGAAAATTATATACAACAATCATAATATACAAACAGTCAATCTCAGTTAACTATATTAATATTATTATACATATATCTATACGTTTAAATATAGATGAATAACGTTGATCATATTATACCTATATATTTAAAAAGTCTTAGTGTCTGATGAGACACAGGTCACAGATGAGAAGGTTGACAATTCGAATTGTAATCACATGGTTTGAATTTGATAAAATATTAAATATGCTTTTAAACTTAAAATTTGATAATTGTATCAATTGTTTATTATAATGTTTTTTTTTCTAGACCTTAACAATTTTTTCTACGAATAGGACATTCATTTTTACTGTATGATTGTGATTTTGCTTTAATTAAAAAAAAAAAAAAAACTGAGCACAGTTGATATACCTACTCTACACTTTAGAGGGCTATGTAGAAGTAATTTTGAGATTATCACACAATCACCCAGACAAGTTTTCAGTATTCTTAGTTGTAAGTTCTTATGTGTAAATATTTAAATACAGTTGTTACACTCAATACAGTCGCCAACGACCATACCACGTTGAATACACCAGTTCTCGTCCGATCACTGAAGTTAAGCAACGTCGGGCGTAGTTAGTACTTGGATGGGTGACCGCTTGGGAACACTACGTGCCGTTGGCATTTTTTTGCCGTGTTTTTTTATATTAACATTTTCATTTTTATTTCACCATATTTCCAACCTACATGTTTTGCTTAAAACAAATTTATCATACGCACTGATTTAAAGCCAATCCACTATTAAATCATATGAAACAATTTTTTTGATAGTACATCGTGCAGCCGAGTAGATATTTATGCATCGTATATTCGTATCATAAAGATTGAAGACTACAATAAAATGAATCACGAGTATAATATTTGAGAGTGCAAATGCATAGTATAAAGCCAACGTCTAGTGTCGTTATAAAATGTTTTCTTCACCAAACAAACGGTTAAGTTAAAAATAACATTTACCAACTCGCATCGTCAATAGAGAACGTTTCTTGTGACTATAATGGTGTATGGAATTATTGTATATGATCATAGATACATATTTTGGTTTATAGATATGTGTGATTTTACATCTTGGATGAACGTTGTTTGTATTCGATAATTTGTATTAAAGACATGGTTAATGATAATACCATAAGACTACATTAATTGTTAAAAATGATAAAGTCCAATGGGGGTAGGGTTCGCCATACTTTTAAGTTCACCCCAAATTAAAGAAACGTACATGACAACACTTTAATGACAACAATACTTTAACTGACAACGATTCCATGTATAGAATTTTGAACAAATATGCGAGGAATAAAATGGAATAATAATAAAACAAAAAATAAAATGTAAGAACTTTGTAGTTCATCATGCTCAACAAAGTTTATATCATCAAATTTACATAGTGAGTTCACAGCAGTCAGCACAAATAACAAAAAGGTTTGATCTCTAAAACACATATACTTTATTTACATGTATATATGTTAATTTAATTGTTAAATAATTATTGATGTATCATATTAATTAATTTTTAAAATACATGACTAATTAATTGTTGGAAAAATGTGAGTTGAAGTCTGAGGAGATAAATGTTGACTAAGACAAATTATTTGATTTGAAAAAATATTAAAAATGGCATTCTATTCAATATGTATACGAATTGATATAAAATAATATGAATAATGCTTGTTAATCAATCGTGCTTCCCTAAAATGGACGATAAATATCGATGGCTGGTTACGTTGGTACCCACGGTCCCTCGCATTGTTTTAATTACTTTTATTATTTATTTGAACATAAAGCGACGTAGTCAGAAATAAATATTACATATTGTTTTTTACAACATTCACATATGTTACATTGTTTCGTATTTTTGTTTCTTTATTTTCAATAATGAGAACAAGGTACCTATGTGTTTTATTTTTAGTTAGTGAATATTAGTTTTTGATGACAAGTAAAGTTTTGTGTCAATTACAAAAATTACACGCTGAAATCAAGTATAAAAATATAATTTTAAAAACTTTTTAGCTTATTTCACATCAAAAATTTTATGTGTGATAAAAATGTAATTTTAGTAATGCCACAATTAATAGCTGTTAAAATATAACATAATAATTATGAACATCGAGACAAAAGTGGCGTTGGATTTGTTAAGCTTTAGAATAGTGTATTTTGATATATAGCTATAATTTAAGCAAATTATATAGTTGTGGGATTGATGTGGATTTTCGTAAATGCTTCAGATATTGATAAATTAATCAAATACAATTTTTTTTAGTTAACATAACTTCAATACTTTGATTGCGAAGGTCAACATATATAATCATGATTATTGTATACTTATCGCACACAAATAGAACGAATTCAAGTATGTCAGAATGACTTTAGAAATAAACAAAAAAACTCAGAACGATTGAGTCAGCAAAAATGTCATCATACACATAAACTTTTTCCTTTTTTTTACACAATTAGAACCATGTAAGAACTATGGTTACACTTTTTTGAATTATTCATCATACATTTTTTTTTTTATGTCTATTTAGTGTTGTGTATAAATATATATTTGAAAAGATGCCACAATGTCGTATAAAGAAGTTATGAAAGAAAGGGTTTTTTTGAAATTCGTGGTTGTCTGATAAGCGAAAATTATATTTTATTGAATTATATGTGTTTGGAATGAAGTCATTTTGTATATAAGTTAACATTTGGTTAAATGTGACGGTGTGTAAATGCACCTACGTTTTAATGAAAAGTTGACTTTTCAAAAACTTAAATAATCGTTTTATTATATAATATTAATATTAACTTATTTAAGATTCACTGGTTTCTTGGTGATATTCCATAATATTGTTTTCAAGAACATAATATTGATATTTTAAAGGAGTATACCCTATTGGTGTTATAACTGAGTACCTAGTTAAAAAAAAGTGAATCTAATAATGTGGTCAATTTAAGTATTATGAATAGTTATTTTAGGCATTTTACTCTAATATTTTTTGAATTATGATGTATTGAAATATGTATACTTTATAAGACACTTGCGCTTGAAGTAACCAGCAATACTCGTAAAAAAAAGTAAAAAAATTTACATTCTGATGGATGTTATATATTAAATAATTGCGTCACATAGTGTTATTGATTGTTACAGTTTATTATATTCTACTATGTGACATTTCTAACCATAAAAATAAAAAAAAATACACATTTTACATAAATATATTCATATATACCGAGTGCACCTCGTAGATATGGTATGAGTGAAAGTAATTTCAATTGAAAATGGTCATATCTTCGCAATGCACCCTCCATAAAATATTACGAAAAAACCCAGTCAATTTTCGTCAAATAATCCATATAAGGTCTTTGAATAAAACCAATAGAGTAAATATCTCAAAAAAAAAATCATTATAATAATAATAAAAGGTTTTAGAAAAGGTTTCCGAATCGAGAATCGGAAAAAAATTCTCTTATTTGCCAGACGATTGCTCACTGCTAAACTACTCGGTGGACCATATTTTAACACAGATTTCCGAGTCATTAAACTGATTTCAAACGATGCATTGCTGTAAGAATTCAATATATACATTTTTTATCCTACACTTGAGTTGAAATAAATACTGAAGTATACAAATCGTCAGTTTTTAAAAACAACACCGTTGTTGATGATAACTATCATGGTTGAAAATTGGAAAACGTTATTATTTACAATTTTACAACTTCTCATTTAGAACAGTATGTTAATATGAGTCAAAATAATATTACAATAATATTCTAGTATTAAAACTTATTATGAACATTTCACATAACGTCCCTGATTATCTCGTGAATTGGTCAAAATAGTGTTTCAAATTGTTTATAATAAAATTGTAATAATTACGACTTATATTAACAAATATCACCTTAAAACTCATTAAATTGTTATAAAATGATTATGATTTACGAGGAAAGTACGAGCATGCATTTGGGATTTTTGTCTTTGACCATCGGCTCAAACTTGGCGATTAGTCTGGATTTCGGATTGTGTCCGTAATGCATAATATGCTATGTCCATTCCGCTTCTTCACTACTCGGCGCTGTCAGTCGATGGTGGCGCCGATCGAGAGAGCAAAACACGAAAAATGATTCTGCGGACGGCACGAAGCGTAGGCGAACAACAACCCGTGTCTGTTGCAAAAAAGGGTTTACTGTGTCAGACGTAGGAAGAAGAAACGCATAAACTCGAATCGACACAATAAATTCGATAAAGTATTTATTTTTTTCACCACAGTTACGATTATTATTTATCTTTGACAATAATGACATAAAAAAAAAAAAATAATAATAGTAATAAATAAAAAATAAATGTTTACAATATTGAAAAAAGGACATGGTGCAGGGCACTCAATACTTGCACCGAACTAAAGAAAGACTATCGTGTGGAAAAAGTTTTATGTTACAAAATATCCCCAAGTGGTGGGACGAAAATATATAACGTATTTATATCGATGTATTGAACTTTACGAAGGTCGGACGACGCAAAACTCGTGATATTACTTGGTATAAATTTTTTGATGTCACAGTACCTTATGTACGCCACGCCGACAACACCAAATACGATCATTGTGTACATTGGTCATGCGTATTATGAAAACAAGCAGTTTATGACTATTATTGACAAGAAGGGGCATAGTTTTACACCGGTGAAATAACTAAAAAAAAAAAAAATGCCACTTTCGTCGAAATTGACGTGCGTTACGTAAGTTACGTTGTTACGGTAGTTCATACGTACTTTCATCACGCGAAAAAGCGCGTTTTTTCTGTAATACAGTCATCGATTAGGTTGATGCGATCACACAATGTAAACGTGACCGACAGCCATGGTGTGATAAATAATAAATTTAAAAAATAAAAAATAGTTTTTAATAACGCATGCCATTCTGATTTGGTTCTATGAATTTTAATACCTGGGACACAACCATAATATTAGCGCCTGTACAAGTTACAGTAAAAAATACAGACTATTGAAGACGACTTCAAGGTATAGTAATTTAAATTTCAATGTATACATACTACAAAACATGCACGTTCATATGTTCTGAACAAATCGTTCGACGAATTATCATATAATGAATTAGTTTGTAGAATTTAAAATGTTTTCAAATGAATAAAAAAACTGCGCTTTTCGAATATTTGCTTATTTTTGGAAGTGTGGAAAAATTGTAAAAACCAATGATTATATAACATTAACGTGTTAGTGGCTATTTTCAACGAGACTAGAAAACCGAGAAAAAAAAAGACGATTGTGATTCGATAATTATGGCACAGCCATTGCTAATGACGTATTGTAATTATTGATAAATACTTGTATGTAATCTGACGATAAAGAATTCAATTAGTTTTGACGAGAATGCAAAGGTGTTAAAAAAAAATGCGTATACCTAATATTTTGTGTTCCGTATTTTTTTAAATTTTTTTTAATGATACTTGAAATTTTCATCGTTTTATGTATTTAGGTGCGTCTACATTTGAGCAAATTTGTGTGTGCGTTGTATTTTGAATTTTGACGAACACCCGTGCGTCAAAAGGTGCGTCCACATTAGAGCAAATTTGTGTGTGCGTTGTATTTTATTTTCGACGCACACTTGTTCGCCGAAAATTAAGTATATTTTGTAACTGAATATTGTGCGTCGTGCGTCGTATTTTGACGCTCAGAGGTCGCGACGCAAAATTACAAAACATTGTGTTGTAGTAACATTCTGTACTTAGTGTACCTACTAATTGTGTAGTTTGTACCCACGGTTTTTGTATATTTTTTAGTTTATTTTATTATTTATTTTTAAAAATATCATTCATCTTGGCACCACTCCATTGATAAATAAAATTGAATCAATAATTGAAAAAATATCAAAGTTAGATGTACTATTCACTATGAGCGCGCCGCGTGCGTAACAAAATGTGCGTGATAAAATAAAGTCGTCCAAACTGAGCGCCGCACAACACAAAATCGTTTGATCTTGACCCGGAGATCGACAACCGTTCGGATCGTTTGCGTTGTACGCCGCGAACACATACGCAACGCACAAGCATGTCTCGCTCGGTCCAAACATGTCTAATTTTTGACGCACGCGTGTTCGTCAAAATTCAAAATACAACGCACACACTTTGCTCAAATGTGGACGACGCACCTTTATAGTATTAGATTGTGGCGCTGGCGTGTTGCTGACGGGTATGACTTTGTAATTCGTCAATCGTCGCGGTCGTTCTCGTGATGACGTCAGCGTCCTTGACGGACACTGTGACCTTTGTCAACGATGTTTTCTTCGGAAAAAACTAACCGGACTTCTGGTTAGTGGCCGTGCGGTAAAACCATTTGACTCCCTCCCCTGTACTCCGAGAGTATGGTCGGGAGAGGAGGAGGACCACTTGCACGCGGTGGTGGTCACGCGGACGGACGAAATAAAAACTCTCGGCCCCCACTGCCCCACGGCCACCGCGTGGTTAATGATCCGGGGCGTTTACGGCTGATCGAGGTCAGTTTCTCCGGGCGCGGAGAGCGTGGACGACGCCGGGATACCTAACCTACGGCGGCGGGGCGAAACTCTACCGAACATTACGGTCTACCGAAGATGTTGAAAATTAACTATAGTACATGCTATAGTATGTACTAGGTAGGTTACGGTTCACGTTATAGATTTTGATGTTTTTCGAGTACGCTACGCGAGTTAGTTAGTATAAAATGTGAAAAAAAAAATCGTATTTTCAAACAAAAGCGGCAAGGTCCTTCTGGATTACCAAATACAAATGATTAAATTGGCGTTTTTTCCCGGGTGTACTTACTCTTTTTATTTACGTACACTGCACTTCGGAGAGTGTTGTCCGAGGTCGGTCGTTATTTTTTTTTTTCATTAATAGGGCCGCATCCGGGTACAAATCCGGAAATAATTGGGGGCGGAAATTGACTATAGATTAGCCGATTTAATTTCAATAAGTCAGGTCAACTAACAAAGGCTAGAAAATACACCACTGACCAATAATTCTGTAACTTTAATCATTTGATAACACTAGACTAAAGGAATAGTAAAAATAATTTAAATGAGAACTTAACGTTACTGGTAGCTTATTCGATATTCTAAACAATGCATATTGAAAATATTAAAATAGATAACGAAATACCCAATCTCACTCTATAATGCGTTTAAAATTATTATATCGTATATTTATCATCTCTTGTATGTATAAAAAAAATGTATTGTTTATCAGGGGATCAAGATTCCCATTGATTGTATCAGTTGACGTTTAATGAAAATCTATTTAGAGTGTATAACTCATCTTTCACAGTGGAAGTATTTTTTTCTTTTTCTTAAATCAAACGCATTAACTACACATATATATTGTATGTTTCTTTGAATAATAATACTATTTTTATTTTTTTTTTAAATTGAATCTTGCCGTAAAGTCAACACTATAATTATCGATTAATTTCTATCAAATAATATTTATACATATTTTTTAAAGTATAATTTTATAATCAACCTGAAACAATTGTTTCGTTTTATTTCATAATATATATATTTGATCAATTTTAAACATTATTTATGAGTTACATTTAAACATACCAGCAAGGGGACTCTTAGGAATTACGGGCATTACGACCCCGTGGTTACCGTAGTTATGTTGGGTCCTCCATTAGTGGGGGTTATCGTAGGGCTAACCCCCCTACATGGAAAAAAAATGGTCACGATTTGACCAAATATGCCTCGGATGAAAATGGAGCTAAAGGATTTTTTAATAGGAACATCAAACGTGCGATCATTGTATAAAGTTGGACATTTGAGGACAGTGATATCGGAGCTTGAAAGATATCGGAGAAATATAGTAGCGATTCAAGAAACAAGGTGGAAAGGAAATGGAAATTTAAAGACTGGGAATTGGACTCTTTTCTATAGTGGTGGAATAGAACATAGTAGTGGAGTTGGATTTATCGTAAATGACAGAATACTGCCAAAAGTTAAAAAAATTTGAGGCAATCAATAATAGGATATGTTATATGGAAATAGAATCCAAATGGGCTCACATAGTCATAGTTAACTGCTACGCACCAACCGAAGATAAGGATGATGATATAAAAAACATTTTTTTATGATAGAGTAGATGCAGTATATGACCAAATACCAATAAATAAAGTGAAATTCTTGGTAGGAGGTTTCAATGCAAAAGTAGGACAAGAACTAATTTACAGACCAACGATCGGGGAACATAGTTTGCATGAAAAATCAAATGATAACGATACTAGGCTAATTAATTTTGTTATGTCACGGAACATGGTATTGAGCAGTACAACAATCCCACACAAAAACATACATAAACAGCACTAACCAAAAGAGTTCACTCTGAACATTCCTCGCATTATAAATACTAAGCGGACCAATTTCAGGTCTTAGAGAGTGTATGCGTGTTAAAAATGTGAGCTACCTCTGGTGATCATGGTTAGCATACATCGAACATTAAAAAACTAAATTTTCATTTCAAAAATGATGAATATAATAATGTTTTATATGCATTTTTAAATGTAAATATCTTAGTCATTTGAGATAATAATAGTATTTCATTACATATTACGTATATTTTATGAAATAATTAACATAATTATATTTATTTTGAAAAATCGTTTCGCGGAAAAATAATAAACTTTTAAAACTATTCCTAAAACAATTAAACTTAAGCTGAACTACAATGTTTTTGAATTATTAAAGGATATTTATATCAATATTCCTTCAATAGAAGAAACTAATGGGGTAAAAAATATTTAAAATAAAATAAATATCTTTATAGAACATTTAATAAGAATATAATAAAGAAAATTAAAGCTGCAGTTCAAGTAATGCAGTTTGTGATTTAACATGTTCCAGCTTAACTAGATTTGAAAACCTACTAAGATAATCTAAATAATGAATGATAAATAGCTTTTAAACGTGGCTTCATTAGCATTCGAGCACAAAGATTTGAAAACTTAAACATAGATATATTTTAATGGATTAGATAATCAAAAAAAAAAAAGCCGATAAGATAATGGTGGTGGAAGTTCGTCCTTCGTCGCTTCGCTCCTCGGACAAGATAATGGTGAGGAGTGTATAGCACTTTCTATCATGGGATCACCTGGTTTACGATAGTTTAGTTGTATGGTACTTTACATTTGAATGCAATGATAAATCATGGTAAGTACAGGATACAGTAGTTGGGTGGGATACACGAGATGCATTGCTAGATTAGGCATTATTGGATAGATTTTGGAATTATTTTATATTATAAAAAAAAAAAACGATTCTGAACGAAGATGAAGATGTCAGCCTTAAATTGTAATATATATTTTATTTTAATATCCTAGATTGGGTTAAATTTACATTTGTCTATTCATGTGACTTCTGCTCGTGAGCATTGGACAAACCAGGATGTGCATAGATAGGGCGTAGGTAAATACCATATTATTTGCCTAAATGCACTATCGTGACGGTACCACCCGACCCCGCCGTCCATATATGCTGAATGCTCCGTGGCTACGTCTATTTAAATATTAATAATTAATAATAATATATAAAATCCTCATGTTTATGGAACTGATACACACATTAAAATAACTGGAAATTGGAAGTTAGTAACTTTCTATTCAACCATGTTAAGGTACGTTATACACCTTGTGTTTACAATCTACCAATATTTTGTATAGAACAGCTGTCAGCTACTGATTATATTATAATAAACTTAATCTATTTAATTATCTTTATCAGCTGTGATATTACATAATATTTTCATTTCTTATCTTTGAATACAAAAATTTTTATACATTTTAAACTACAAAATAATTTGCAAATATTCGTGATTTTGACAAATTTTGTCGATTTTTGAACTTCAACTGCTTATAAAAAAAAATTGTGCCTATGTATTTGAATAATTTTTGAAACACTCTTAGATCAACTTATTCAAAACCTTCTATTAAATTTTCAAGCGATTTGGTAGGGCCAAAAAATTGTTATCGACTTTTATAAAAAAAAATCTAAGAAAAATCGAATTATTCAAATGCCTATAAATAGCTAAAAAATAAACGAAATATTTTGAAAATACAACTATGTAAAGAAAATGCCTATTTAAACATTTTGTAAAAGTTTTAAGTTTCTACGACCTATACTTTTTGAATAAGAACAAATATCAAAAATCAATGATGCCTAAATTGTTATTTTACGCGATTATGTGAAAAAATTGTAATTTCAAACACTCATAAAAATTTTTGATTTTATTCCAGTGCAAATTTTTTTACAGATAATTGAAGGAAAACGTATGTCAAACTTTGTACCGAATTTACAATTCTTAGTTTTGAATACTTAAAATTTTATGAATTTTCAACTGCAAAATAACTTCAAATTTTCGCGATTTTCTACACATTTCGTAAAAATATGAACTTTTTATGCTTATAAAAAAAAAATTGTGCATTACGCTTTGAATTTTTTTTTTATACCGATAAGTTCGACATATTAGGTACCTTGTATTAAATTTTCAAGAATTTTTGTCCAGTCAAATTTTTTTTATCCACATTTCAGAAAAAAAAACAAATAAAAGTTGAAAATTTCAATTGTCTATTAAAAGCTCAAAAAAAGTCTAAAGTTTACAAAAATTGTACTACGTATAGATTATTCCAATATAAACATTTGGTGAAAGTTTCAAGTTTTTTCGACTTATACTTTTTGAATAAGAACGAATATCAAAAATAGTTGAAGGCTAAATTATTATTTTACGCAATCATGTAATTATTTCGTAAACGTTTGAACTTTAGATGCTTATAAAAAAAAATTGTGCCTATGTATTTTTATAATTTTTGAATGGGAGTTAGAACAACTTATGTGGACCCTGCTATTAAATTTTCAAGTATTTCGTCCGAGCTACATTTTTTTTATCAACATTTATAAAAAAAAAAATAAAAAAAATCGATTATTTCAAATGCCTATAAATTGATTAAAAATGAGTGAAATCTTTTGAAAATAAAATCATATAAAGAAAATGCCAATATAAACAACTGATAAAATTTTCAAGTTTCTACAACTTATACTTTTTGAAAAAAAAACAAATAGCAAAAATCGTTTGAGGCTAAACCGTTGTTTAACGTGTTTTTGTAAAAATTTAAATTTCAAACACTCATAAATTTTTTTTGTCTGAATCTGGTAGAGTTTTTTTTGCAGATAATTGAAGAAAAACTAATGAAAAACCTTGTACCAAATTTTCAAAACTTAGTTATAAAAGAAAAAAATTTTACGATTTTTCAACAACAAAATTATTTGCAAATTTTCGCAATTTTTACATATTTCGTATAAATTGGAACTTTGAGCACTTATAAAAAAAAATTGTGACTTACGATTTTGGATTTTTTTTTATCAGTTATGGAACAACTTATAAGAAACCTTGTATTAAATTTTCAAGATTTTCTGGCAAAAAAAAAAAATTTTATCGTTATTTAAAAAAAAAATACTTAAAAAAATTGAAAATTTCAATTGTCTATAATTAGCTCAATAAAAGTCAAAATAATTTGAAAATTTAACGGTGTATAGAGAACGCTAATCTAAACATTTGGTGAAAATTTCAAGTATTTACATCGATTAGTTTTTGAGTTATAGCAAAATAAAAAATTTGATTTTGTCGAAAACTGGTTTTGCGTAAAATATACCGTTTTTCCCTCATTTTTTAAGGGTTTTTCCCGGCGCGTTAAAAAAACATTGAAAATTTTTAACTTTTGACCCCCCAAAGTACCAACTAGATTCAATTTCCTTTCAGAAAAGTTGCTATATAAGGAAATCGAAGCATTTTTACTGCCCCAAATCGTGTCGACAGACACAAAAATAAAAAAAAAAAAAAAAAAAAAAAAAAAAAAAAAAAAAAAACACACATCATTGTAAAATCAATACATTCTTCACTCCGTTCAGAATCTAAAAGACAATTACAGCTTTATAATTTATGAGAAATCAATAAAAAGAAATTAAAAGTAGTCATTTTTTTCTAATGTCCCCCTTAAAACTTGTTTTACCCTGCTTAAGGATTTGCTCTGACTATGGGTTGATACGGAGGGCTGAAGAGGGATTATTTTTTTTAGGTGTTATTTACTTTACGAATAAAGCAAATATCTGATCACAGAGCGTAAAAGATTTTCATAGGGATTAAATCAAGAAATTAGATTCAAATTACCTGCCATCATTTTAGTATCGTTAGGTATTCGGCTATAAGTAAGTGGTGAATCACTAATGATCAGCGAAATCCGGTAATTAGTAATTACTTTTATAAAAAATATTGTACAATATCATTCTGATATTATATTGTAGCTAGGTACATTTACTAGACACATTCATTTCATTCCAATCAGAAAGTTTATGTTTCAACTTTAACTCGTATATAAAATTAATTACAGACATTACGTCATATTGTGAAAAACTTTGAACGTATAAAAATATGGTAAATACGAGTTAAAAAAAAATCAAATTAAAGTAATACAATTTTTTAAAAATTCGCAATGATTTCTATAATCCATTATAACATATTTATCATACAAATAATAATTATTTTGTTTAACATAATCATAAATCAAGTAATCTGACCATTAATCACAATACAATACCATTATTATCATTTATATCATTCCTATCTTCAGTTTTTCGGTTTTCTAATTATGCAATTCATCTTAATCGACATAATATATTCAACTTAAAAACAACATACATTTGCATTTATGATACATATTATATTAGAGATTACTGAAAATTAAACTGTATTTTATTTAGAGATGTAAAATGATCTGCAATTTATCAAAAATAAAAAAAATAAATAAAAATAAAAAAAATACAATTTTACATAAATTCTGTAAATTTTGAAGTTTTTGATTATGTAACTATGTTTTATTTTATTTAAGAATTGTCTTTATTGAGACACTTATTAATTTTTGTTATGTATATGTTTTCTTGAAGATTATTGAATTATGTATTCACTCTAATTCACGTATATACTTGCCAAGTGTTGGATACTATATCATTATGCGTTGAACGTATACATTTATAAACCTAATGAATTTAAGAATTACAAATTATTATATTTTTTTTCATGCGAATGATTGACTATTTATTTATCATTGCATTATGATAACGATTCAAAATTCTTAATAATTTTCAAATCAACATATCTTGCAAATATATTATTGTGACACTATATTAATAAAATTTGCATTATCATAATTATGTTCATATTTTTCATTCTTAAAGTTACATCTTAACATTTTTTGAATTACAGTGACACTTTTTCTGTCGTGAACAATAAATACGAAAAACATATTAAATAATATTATGATGTATTATGATAAAAGATCCCTTTTGTTTGCAAAATGTACCTTCAAAATTATTCTAAAAATATTTTTTTACAAAGGTAATTTGTTAACATAAAAATTGTATGTACCCATTATTAGCATTATTGATAAGAATTTTTCATTTCCTATTTTTAATTTACACCAAGAAAAATATAGTGAGGGGATTGTTATTCTCTTAGAATATAGTTATACAATTTTAAACTAATTTATTTTGAAAATTAAGAATACACAAATAAAGGTGAAAAGAACAATGAAGAAATATAATCAAGGAAACTTTTTGAATAAAGTTTACTATTAATTACATGGTTGTGATGATGACAGTGTTCAAGTTAAAAGTTATTATTATGCATACTAAATGTTCCACTTAATTGTTCTAAATAGATAAAGATTGATTTTAAAACTCTTTTTTAAGTTGTATTTTGTTGGAAATTATTGAGTTATATTGTAATCATAATTTATTTTCCAATGGTTTAATGAAAAACAATTTAATTTTTACCAAATGTATTTTATTAATAAATTAACACTGATAACTAAATTTCCATGTTTTATTGTATATATGTAAATAATAATGCTTGAATACATTCATAGGCATACAGTAATGTTTTAGGCATAATATGATATCGTTTTTAGAGAAATTTTCTATTATATATTTGTAATTTGTCTATGATACATTACACCTTAGGTAATAGTGCATCAATATACAGTGGTAAATAACCCACTATTTCAGTTATGTTTGACAATTTTGAGAATTATTATTTTTACTGAGAAATATTTCGTTATATCATGTCATCATGTCTAAATTAGTGTACGAAAAATAGAAAATCGTGTGTAATAAGTTTAGTATAGAACATTTTTATCACATACTGAGTTTAGTGGAACCTTTTACGAAATGAGCTGTTAAGTTAAAAAGAATTTTGGGAAGGTTTCATAGAGTCGTCGTAAGTGATTTTTCGGTACATGAAAATATTTCTTTATAATAAACAAATTTTTAGTACAAACTAAAAAAAAATTATTTTCACATTTCATACCATATTTTGTTGTAATGTTTTTCGGTATACCGTGTATAACGGATAAATACCTACACAAGTACATAAATAATACGTTCACATTATGTGTATTATACTTATTTAAATAAATGTATTACAAATTGGCGCATTATAAAAATTCTATATTTATAAATTATAAAATTAGAGTAAGTATACAAACTGTAAGTCGTTACAGAGTCTGGAGGTATTCACTAAATTTTGTATGATTTAATTATTTGTTATTATCCTATTTTGTTTATTTCAACTGTGTTGCAAACATAGATTTCTATTTAAAGTTTTCAAATAGCGAATAATTTGACCTAACTGATTCTCGTCGTATTTGCGATCAGAAACTCTTCAACATCCGATTCCACTTAACGCGCCAATTTATCAATAAAATAATAATAACAACAACCCTGCGGTATTTTAAACTAAATATAGAATTAAGAATGGGAAAAGCAAACCGTAAGCGGGATTGCTAAACTTCAATATAGAAACCCATTTAATTTTAAAACGTTTTCTCAGTGTCTCAGAAAACGCTACGTGGTAGTTTAAGATAAATCGGATTAAGACAATTTAATTAAAAATTGAAACAATAAAACGCACAAGAAATGCTGTCAGTAAAAGGTTTCAGTTATGAGTTTAGTTACAATTTTTATTTTTTTATTATGTTAATTTTTTGTTTATTGTATTGTAAATAATAATACAGATTGCAATGACTTTAAAACAAGAGAAAATAAGTTTTTCTTCTTTCCATACCAATTTTTTGTCGAAAATAATTTTTATTTTTTAAATTTAATTTAATGTACCAAATTGTTGAATAATATAACATTTCGTTTTAAAAATGTAACTTTCTAACTGGCTTACTACATCGTAACCTAAATTTTAATAACAAATCGGTATTTAAATTCGAACTCTCTGATTTGTTATACACAGTGTTGTTTACAATAAGACTTCAATTAATTTTTCGTTTTTCGTAATATTTGTTTGTTTTGTTCTTTTGTAGAATTTAATGATATTATTTAATTTAACTTTATTGATTTGCATTTTAGAATGCTTTTTCCATATGCAAATAATTAATACATTGATAAAATTAATTTGAATGATTGAAAACACACTGAAACAAATCGTATTAAAATTATAAGGTTTACGTCTATAAAATTAAAATAATTTTGATTCATTACATAAATACTAAAAAAATGAAGATACATTTATGAAATAATTAACTTTTCAAATACAATTTTTTAGAGGGGAACCGTAAGATATTTTATTAGTTTTAAATGTTTAATATACCAATAAACAAATATATTCAAATAAATAAATAAATAAATAAATAAATATATATATATATATATATAATATATATATATATATATAATATATATATATATATATATATATATATACATTTATTTATATAAATTAGAACTATTTGGATGTAATACGCCCGCATATGTTTATTAGTATAAAAAAAACTAAAATAATATTAAAATTAAGCCCTTTGTCACCAAACTCTTATATACATTTTAATTTACGTGTTTATCTGTTTTAAATGATAAAATTTACAATCAAAAAATATTGTTGAATATACAAATAAGAAATTGAAATTGAAAATTTCTAATATTTGTAAAAAAATATGTTAATGTACTGATATCGATATATTCATCATTTACCTATAAATAATAAAAGTTAACGACGAACATAAACTAATATAACTAATTCCTAACGTTATTAAAAATCAAGTCAAATTTCACTAATGTTGCGTGTAGTTTTATATCGACGTGTTTGGAACATTTATCATAATATGTTACTTTAAACAAAAACAATTTATGGTATTTATTAATAGCCAAATTTTAAAGAAAGAAAAATCCTTTGCATCTGACAAAATATTCATAATGTTCATTCATAATATTTGTGATGTTAGTATGTATTTTTACATTCATATTTTGTCAAGCTAAAATCATTTTCGTATTATTTATGTATACATATAATTGTGATTCAATAAACAGAAAAAACTCGAATAATGGACACTGTTCAACGGCGAAGATTTCAATGCAAACATATTTTTATTCCCTTAAAAACGCCAATATTTGAGATTTTTTACGCAAATATGGATTTTAAACTAATACACTAGGTGTTGGTGCAATGGAAGTTTACTATTATTATTTTAACCAATTTGCTTTGGCCCTTGTTCAATATAATTGAATAAATGTGTTATTTGTTAGTTAAATAGATAGTAATTCTTTGGGTAATCAAGTAGTGCATTGTTATTGTTTATACGTCCAGTAACGGTTTATATACGTCTGGTAATTATCAAACTTTGTATGCGTTTTTGAAGAAATTATAAGTTAGTAAAATGACAAATGCTATATTATTACAAAAAAAATACGACTAGTTATTACTGTGTTGACCAAAACTTGATTACAATAAGCTGTTTTTATTTATACTTATACTAATTTTTTATGAACTTGTTTTTTCAAATAAATTTCCCAAAAAATATGGACGTCTGTTGATTTTTATATTAACATCATTAAGTTATATATACTTATTATGATCATTGATTTCAAGTAAAATTGACGTGCATAATATAAATCATCTATTTACGAATATGCTGAATGTTGTTCAGCTTAAATTACGTGTTATGTATTAACAACTAGTGATTTTACTGCCAGTATACTTTAAAAAACAAATTAGAATAGACATACCGTAATATATATATATATATATATATATATATATATATATATATATATATATATATATATATATATCACATATTATATCGTTATGATATTTAATCTCGCTGTCAAAGAAACATTTGAAAGAGAACGAAGAAAATTACATAATTGTAGAGTACCTATACTCGACTCAAACGATGATGGTAACCGAGTTCAAAACGCAAAAGTACTTGGTTTGTATTGTAATGTCAATAATTGTCAAGGAGAACGACGACAATTTAATTTTTCTCTTTTAAAAAAGATATAAACAAACACTTTTAACTCTTATAGAAAAAAAAAAGAAAACAAATAGAAAATAACCCACAAAGATTTACAGATTATGTTAGGAAAAACATCCAAATGTTAAAAAACAATAACTATACATAGAGCCAGGTTAGGTAATAAATATAAAATGTGTGATTTTTATCGAGTTTACAAAAATTACTTTAATAGTTAGGTACTAATAAAATAGCAAAATATTATTAGAAGGTTATCTTTGCAAATTATTTACAATTCTAATTAAATACATGTTATTAATGGAATATTTTGCAGTAAGATAATTTTCACACTTTTATCTACCAAAAACTAAATGTCCATACAAAATTGGTTACAATAGTAATCATTGATTTATTTATTTCCACCACTGAAAATTATTACAATAAATTATTTATTTATTTATTTATAATAATTAAATGGACAAAGTTCTTAAACAAATGGTTAGATTACAGCTAAAGAGATTACAATTAAAGGTAAATGTGTACAGTATACAATATAAATTGAGAAATACAAATTCATATAAATAAAAATTACGAAATTATTATTTTAAGATACTGAATATATAAAAGGAGCAAGAGTAAGACAATAGAAAAGTGAACTTAACTAATTAAAATTAAATGTAAAACTATTACCAGCAAACATTAATTGATTTTCAGGACAATTAATTATATAATTTTTGTCAGAATGAACAGGATAAAAAAGTTCAGGTTTATAAACCAAACATCGCGCACGAAAAAAAAATCATCGAGTATATCTTAAATCAAAATGTTTTAAATTATTTAACTTAACACAATATAATAATTTAATACAATAATAATTTAAATTAATAGAATTTGATTTCCAGGATCTATACAGTAGGTAACTAATGACATGAATCTTCCTTCAAGTATGTCTGGTATTATCGCTTGGGTGTGTATTGACACTGTTTTAGACTAGGAAATTTACATTAAGTGTCTCATCTAGCGTCTACGGTCAACATTCGACCATGCGCCGAGGCAACCATTGTGCATGTAGCAAAAAATGGATAATCCATAAACATGGTCGGTGAGATTTGTTCGAATTTTTATATTCCCTGCACGGAATCCGGCGAGAATTTAGACAAGAATCGTGTTCGCGAGTCACAACATGTTTCAGTTTTGTATTTTCACGGTAAATACGGCCACGAAATACTCAATTTTTGTTTGGACAGTAGAGCTTGTGACAAAGTCAACGCGGACCTGACAGAGAACAATAATACCCTAAGTGGCTTTTTGTTCCACCCACACGCACTATTAATCATTAGTAAATGATTTAATCACATCAACTGAGAATAATGCAAATTGAAAATAAACACTCTTTTTACACCTTTCACCGTATAGTCAACAATATTAAACCGTAAAGTAATGGTCATAAACATTCGTTGTGCGATGATAAAACGGTTTGGCGTGCCAGTGAGTTAGCCGTTGATATCATTTTCCAGTTATAAGTGTATGATTAGGATGATTCAATTTTATACGACGAATGCAATAGGCACATCTGCTTCCCTTCAGACCCACCGACCTTTAAGTGTCATTTGCCGTGCAATTGAAAATTCAAAAAATAAAAAATAAATCTCAAGGTAAAACTATTCACAAAAGTATACAAAGAGCAATTTATTTTAGATGAACTTACGTTTGGTGTTGAATCATCATTTAGAACGAATCCTAAGAAACAAGCTAGTATTTGTGAAAAACGTCCGGTATGAAACTGCAAGACAAACTTGTCCCCTACCGCTATGTTTATGATATTTTCACCTCTTTTCTAGTTAAGGTCACTTAATCTATTTGCTTTTGTAAAACATTTACCGTGGTAATAAATAATGTCAGTCATTCAATTTTACCTCAAAAATGAACGTAGACATAATTCATTTATTATCTCTCTACAGATTTATACTTGGTTATATTACTTATTATTCTTTACTAAATAGTATAAATATACAAACCAGATATAAATGATAAACTAACCAGTTATTGCTTCATTATAACCACATATTATATATATATATATATATATACATATGTATGTGTGTATGTGGGTGTGGTTTGTCGTAATATCACATTGTATTATGTAGTCGTCGAATTGTGATATGTCACTGTTTTAACGCACATGTTGTGGTAAAGGTGTTTGTGATTTAATAGGGTGAACATTATCGATCCTTTAAACTTTCATAAATATTTTTTAGTAGATAACGTTATGATGGTTGAGAGAAATATTAATAATTTTAGGTTTTCATCAAGCTGTGAAACTCATTTAAATGAAAAAATTCAACCATTATAATATTCAACCATAGGAGGAAACTCTTAGATCACATTTAAAAAAAACGTTTCGTTGATTTGTGTTTAAGAAAATCTGTACGATTGACATAAAATCGCTAAGACTTTTAAAAAACAAATATACGTAGTAGAACAATTTGATACGAAATTAAGTTATATAAATTAGTTTTATCTGGCACACATTTTGATTTCTCAAAATTTAAATGTATTTATGTGTATCAAATGTAAATAAATAAATAATTAATTTAACTAAAAAAAAAAAAAAATTGTGTTCAAAGTTAAAAATATAATGTTTTATATAATATACAACAAACATGAAAACAACTATGACAACATAACGACAGTAGAGATAATCTACACAGTGATATGCTACCTGTGTATAAAAAATAAAATCATCTTTATGTAATAGGTACGAAAATTTAATGGAAAAATAATGTAAAAGTTTATTTACTGCTTTAGATAACCCTCCCAAAGGGTACCTAATAATTTTATTTATAGAACCCATGGTTCTGTATGAATATACATATTCTATTCGTGTTGTGGAATAAACTGTAGGGATTTATTATAGTAACGTACATTATTGAAGGCCCTTTATAACACATCCATATTAATTTATACTCCGTATAAATCATTCGATCCATCCTAATACAAAATATGACTTTGTCAATTATCATCTACGGGAATTTTCGATAAAATCATTTGATTTTCGATGGGTTGTCATGTATCTACACCGTTGTGCCATCAATCAGCTTTTGCACTGTCGATTTTTCACAAATGTTTTTCACAACTTTTGTTTTTTTTTAAATATTTCGTACACAATTGATCTTTATCGTTGTAAAATAGAGCACACGAAAGGGATTTCAAATCCATTTACTTTTAAAGGTTACAATAATTTATAATTGTCACGCCTGCAGTCATCTACGTATGCGTACAGAATTACTGTTCTCGTTACGGCTATGTACATGTTTTTTTTTTTTTTTTTTATAATCAAAATCACATCTACTATAATTGAAAAAATGTATTAAAATACACTGGAAAGTTAATCGCATGTTTTTGATTGGTAATAAGCAACTACCGTTGCTTATTAAGAAACTAAACCGTTAATACCATAAAATGATAAAATTTGAACTGTAACTGTACCTGTATCATATGGTAGAGATTCGTAAAATAATAATGAATACTCAAATTTGTATGAAGTCAAGTTGAGAAAATGCAGAACTTAAAAGTTATGATAATATACACAACCCTAACTATTTTATGAGTATAAATATTTTGTGTTTACACATGTAATAAATTTAAAATTTTGTATTTTGTCTAGATTTTTTTTTTGTATTGAAACATCTACACCTTTCGATCGAATTATAATTTTGACGCCTCTCGCGTGCCTCTATGATTTCACGCCCCGTGCCGTCATTATACGCGTAGGATTGTATCTAAAATTGTATCTGAATTCATAGGTTTTAATGGTCAAGAACTATGCGTTCTAGTCTTTTTTTTGGCCGTCTTAAGCCACCTCTGGTGCCATGGACTCCGTTTTTATGTGGATTGACATTTTTCGAAAGTATGTAGAGGTGGTATCCGATCTTGGACGTTTGGCTTCGTCCTTTTGGGTGTGGTTATTTTTCCTAAAACGACTAGGTGTGGTTCTCGTGTATATATCATCGTAATAAATCTAATGGTTTCCAAAATCCCTATTAATTATTTTATGTAATTGAACGCCAATGGCGTACATTATTGTTTTTCCTCAAACGTATCGTGAAGATCAGGCATGATTTAGTTTTTGACTAGAGTCCAGAACATAGTGGATCATGCCCACTCTTAATAGCGGCCCTCTATAATCGAGTATAATCTGTCATTATTATTTTAAGTATATATTTATTTATTTTTATTGTAATGACACACAAAAACGTCTTGAAATAGTAATAAGAAAAAAAAAATTATAAATGTATGCATATTTACGGCTGAAAAAGTGGGTGAGTTTGCTTAAACTACTTAAAAAATCACCCAGTCTAATATCAATTAGTATTTATCTAATATTATCTAAAATAGTAAAATGAACAATGGGTTATTTCCAAGTGAGTACATCATACTACTGTGATATGAGATTTTAAAAGAGATGAGTTTGATGTCACTCGGTCGACGCGGCTAAGGTAAATAATAATTTTTGGGTAAACAAATTCAAAAATCCAGAGGACTTCTTTCCCATCTTGACTCCCTCTCCTCGGCATGGTTATGGCTGCACCGGTGTGCTACGATACAGACATAACATTATATCATACGCGTACACTCCACGGCACTCGATAGAAGTGACAGCAACACAAACGATTCGTCAGTGTGAGGCCGGACACGAGAAAGAAAGAGATCTGCAGCAGACGAACAGGCGACAACGACGACAATGACAAATTCACGACGCCTCGGGGTTTCCGTACTCTGCTGTCTGCTTAAAAAGCTCTTCAGAGATCGTCGTGTGTCACCGTTGACGTTTCGTTTCTATCGCCAGGGTGCTGCCGTCGGCCAATTGTTTTGTAATCACGTAATTTTGTTGATCCCTGATGGTATTGTATATTTAAGCGTAAGTTTTCTTCTTTGTTTTTTTTCCTGTTTTTTTGTTTATTGAAATGTGAATTTGTCTTATCAAGCAACATACGTGTACACGGCTTTTAACGGAAATCAAGTAGTATTATGATCTGAGTACATAAACATGCTAGTGATTTTTTGTTTATATCTGATGTCCTGAGTTTTTTTTTTATTTGACTGACGATATAATAATGAACCCAGGTAAAATACTCTGATACATTATAATTAAGGAAAACGTGTCCAAGTAATAAAATTCAATGAAATAATATCTAAGTACAAAAAATTATTCTATTTAATGGAAAAATATATCAAGTATAAACATTGATATATGATAAAGTTAATTATTATTATAATTAACAAGTATTTTAAGATTGCTATATTTACTATTTTTTTTTACATATTTCGTCTTTTCGTCGCATAATAAAAACATTTTAGATTCTGAGTGAAACGAATGTATTGGATTTAAAATGGTTTTGGTAATTCTAACAGAATATTTTCATTTATTCTCGATAGTTTTTCCAAGCGTTGAGAAAAACTGCCTAAAATTTGAGAAAAAAACGTTAAAATTTGCTGTATACAAAGTTTTCATGAAATCCATTCTTTAACTTTGGTCATAAACATTTTAAAAATAATGGTGCTGGATTCTTGGAATTTTCAAAAAATATCAATACAGTCCTTATGCAGATTCGAAAAAAGTTTCGAAAACATTTAACCATTTGAAGCTATATATCAACGGTCGGCAACTGACGGACCGCGGTCCAAATCCGGACCGCGGAAAGCAGTAATCTGGATCGTCAAAATAATATCATACTTTGATAGTTTAATAAGAAGTACGTTATTACAATTCTACAAGAGTTCTTGATTTCAAGTTACTAGCCAAAGACAAGAAATGAGATTTCTCATTTAACATTACAAGGCGTGTTAACTCTTCAAACGATTTTAACATTTTAGTAAAAACCATCAAATAATGTAATACAATTTTTTTTCTACGGACTCTGTTTACGTATTATTTTAATTTTCCGGACTCCAATAAAAATCACTTGCCGACCCCTGCTATATATAGAACTTTTAAACCATTAAAAACATCTCAGTTTTCGAAAGTTTTAATCTGATACAATTTAAAATATTTGATATAAAACCTAAAAATGTAATTACATCTTATTCATTTGCACAATGAAATAAACAATATATTTTTATCAATGTATGACTTAACACATACAAGCAGCATCGCTACTTTCGAAATACATAGGTACTTTTAGCCGATAGAAGCAGACAAAATAACGAGAAACATGTATATTTTTAACGTCCATAACATTCAACAAGTCAAAGTATAGGATACAGGTATTCAAAGGAAAAACAATTAAATTAATATAATTACCAGACCGGGTGCAGTTTTTAACATACCTACTAATAGTTCGTTCGCGTTCCGGTGTTTGGTTTTAGAAATCCGAAAAAAGAGTTTTGGTCTAATGTCTGGTGATCTAGTAATCACTTAAAACGTAGACACTCGTCGCAGATAATATTTAAATGAACCCGATCCGTCTTCCGTAGAATATTTCACGAAACTTCTGGGAGACGGATGTGAGAAATCGTAGTTTCGAAATCGTCTCGTAATGTGTGACTAGATCGAATACGACTCAGCCACACGTTATATCGTCACTGTACTAAACATTTACATACGTATTTATAAATAATACGTATTATTTATTATCGTGAAGTGTCGCGTGTTGTTATGAACATCATCGCTAATGGCTTCGCGAGTTATTAAAATGGCTTTTGCGATTCTTCCTAGAAATATAATAAAATGTGATCGTTTTTTTTCTTCTATATGCAATAAAATATTTATAAACGAATAGTTATAACAATAAAAATAATAATGATAATAACAAGGCACCAATTCAGCGTTGATTCTGCAAACCCCGGACTGTGAAGTCTGTGAAATTGATTATTATTATTATTATTATTATTGTTGTTTTTATATTGTCACGCGCGCCTTTCAACTTCCACTTATTGTTGTTATACATGTTTTATGCCATTACAATGCACACGTTTATCGATCCGGAAGCTTGCGGACCGGATGTGAACGGTTATTGCGAAAGTATGGGAGGGGTTGAAGGGACGGGATAATGCCTTTCGAACCGGGTGAGTAAGGTGATCCTGTCCTCCTTTACTGTATATGAGTTTGACCTTTAGATAGAGCTCCGTGTATTGTCATTGTTGTTGTATATCATTGTGAGATGAAATCAACCAAATTATTTAATTCATAGGTTTAACCGTTGGTTGATCATTTCAACCAACCAGAGAGTAACCAATTTCATCGTTCAAATCTGTGTTTTTTATCTTTAAAAGTATACACTTTCACATTATAACCTACACATCTTATTATTAGGCACTGGAGTACTTAATTGATGATAACAGATGGGCAATTTTTTTTTTCAATTGTTTAAGAAATATTTTTTTTTAATTCTTCTCGGTTATTGTGATCTAACGTATTTTTTTGGCAAGAATAAGTAACCTTAAATATTTAAGACATGACTTGTGAAATATCATACGTTTTATTTTTCATAGCGTTTGGACTCTATTCTAAGGCGTACTATACAGTTTGCACTTAATTCTCTAGTTGTAAAAAACTAAAAATATGATAGAGTATAGAGTATACGTACTGTAGAATAATATATCAGAAACTCATGAGCCTCCTCCTGTGATATTTTTCGTTGAAAAATCGAAACTGAATCCCCAATGATTTAATACCCTTAACGCGCACATCGTATACACGACGGACACATTCGTTACCGACGCATTGTATTATACGGTCGGAACTACTCGAAAAACAATGATAATAGTGGGATAATAATAATAAAAATAATATTATACGCATAGTCACCGTTTCGGATAGACATTTCGCTGCGATAAAATGAACCAGTGTGATATTCGTATAATATTATTATTCTAACGTGGTGCAGCAATAACATCAGGCTCTATAGTACAGTTATTATTTCGCAGCGATCCTGAAGCATATGTATACGTATACATACTTTAATACTAGAAATACGAAAACAAAAACTCTCTTGAAAACGAAAATACATTTATTCTTAAGCGAAATGCATTGCATTTTTTTTTTTTTTGTATTTGTCACTCTATATTTCTTCTGGATTTCATTCTCTTTTTCCGGGCATAACTTTTGCGAAGCGACTGAAATAATTTATCGTTATTATTTTTGTCTATATCGTCGAAAGCTGCAATAAAACGAACACAGCATAACATATGCACGTGACGTACAAAAGCAAGGATCTTCTGACTATTCGAAACGTCTGATTCTGGTTACACGACGCATACACGATACGTCAGAATATTTTATATTATATATGTATATTTAATATATATATAACATATTTTCATTTATTTTCATTCAAAAGACGTAACCAAGTGTGTAATGGTTTCTCAATGTTTATATTTATGCATACTAACGAATCGGATACGAAACCCGATTGCGTGACATATTATCTTTGTCATTTGTCTATTTATACGTACATGGAGTTGAAATTTATGACATAATATGGATAAGAAAAAAAAACATAAATTATCGAAGAGTACGTTTTTGTGCGACCTAATGCCTTTTTGATTGGCTTTATTACAGATGGCATGATTTCGTACGATTGCTGATGTTGGTCTTGTAGGTACACGTATACACGACCACATACTTTACAGGTACGTATTTATAACGTTACTCATAACGAATGGAGATGTGAGTAAATAATGCGAACAACGGATTGTTCGTCTGCCACTGAGACTCAGGAATGATATTGAAACCGATATTATTTTCGGCTCCAGATTTCATACGTTCGTATCGGTCGGACGCTGCGGCGGCGTAATAAAATGCAGGCGGTGGTAATAGTTAACGTGCTTTGAACAACTCATCACATATTCAGTGGTGTACAGTGTGTTTAAAACGGTGGAACGAACGCACTAAACCACGAATGGCGAACCGTTTGCACCCACGCGTCAAATAAAAATGTTTGGTTTGATTTAATTTTCCATGCGTACCAGGCCAGCCAGTTGGTTGACTTCTAATTTTTTTTTTTTTTTTTTTTGTACTAATAATTAATTAAATCAATAAATTGGACTTCATTTTTTGTTACATTCAAACTTCATATGGTATTGAAATATCTTTGAAAATTTGGTACTAAGGCTTACAACTGGTTCATTACACAAGCAAAATAACATCTTGTTATTGTTTTGGAATACTTCAAAGTCCACTGTTCATTATTCGTGGAATTATCTTCTAGTTAAACTGGTCTCTGGATTTAATTATTATTATTTATACATCTTTATTATGTAAATTTACA
Source organism: Therioaphis trifolii (assembly GCA_027580255.1). Taxonomy (NCBI): domain Eukaryota; kingdom Metazoa; phylum Arthropoda; class Insecta; order Hemiptera; family Aphididae; genus Therioaphis; species Therioaphis trifolii. Next base: position 77,235,647 of record CM050404.1, on the reverse strand, counting down.
AAAGACTTGAAATTATATATTTCGGTTAATACCAATGATAAAAAAAAAACAAAAACTTTTTTCGAGTGTTACGTAAAATAGGTTTATACCTAGAACTATTAAACGTCTAGAAGTTTTTCATGATTTTCACGGGAAACAAACTGATGGTTCAATTTGTAATATATTTCTGGTACCCATACTAGGTGAAAACTTTTAAATTGTTTGACACGTGTCTTCCGATAAACCAATAATTTTCTTTTGTTCAATAACTTCATAACTCCTTAACGCATATCAAATAAAATAAAATAAAATACTTAGATATCGGAGCTGTATAAGCCCGGAAGACGTGGCATCCATCCGCGGTCGTCGTCCAAAAAACGAGCCCGTATATGTAATAAATCGTTTTCGGATGTGTTGAGAATTACGCGACACTTATCAGCAGAGACAAACACAATAGCGATTTTATACCACTGTCATCGACAATGACACTTGAGAAAAAAGAAATAACTGAAAACCTCAACGGATCTCTCATGATTTTAACATCACAAGGAGGTGGCATCCGGAAAATCTTCAATTATTATTTAGAAAGAGAGAGGAAGAAAAATAAAAGTAAAAGCTAGATTTGGTAAAAAAAAAAATGTTATACTGCTGCATGGCCCCGAGTGTTTTTTTCGGGAGTGGTTACGCATCGTATACATCATTAGAATTTTACTGTGATAATTAAGCGTCATCTTTGTGTCTTTTATATGACTGTGACGTGATTTCATTACAACGTTTCGCTGTTAGATTCGTCTTCCTTTTACTTATTTATAAGACTCACGAGTATTAACGTTTCGTTTCACACACACACACACACACACACACACACACACACACACACACACACACACACACACACACACACACACACACACACACACACACACACACACACATTCACCTTGACTTACCACACAGATGCTATACCACTTCGCTTAATCGTAAATATTAAATTACTTTTTAACTTATATGGCATGAGAAAAACAAATTTTCGATATCATTTGCACCGAAAATATTTACATGAGAATAATGTACGCTCGCATATCGCAATGCTGCATGTTTAGTGTCGACACTGCATATTCGCAAATCTTGATTCCCAGAGAAACAGCTGATTTTAGAGGAAAATAAAAACTACAGTTTTCGCAGTTTTATCCTTCCTGCACGGCCGCGCATTGATCCTCTTTTTAACTACTGGAAAAGTATAACGTCACGCACGTAAGTATAATTTAATTTTCGTGGTTAAACGTGATTTAATAACACTTGTCATGGATCCCTTGTCCCCATATTCGATTCCGTTCGTCGTGGTTGGCCTCGGAAAAAAAAACCATACGATTGATCACTGCATGTATTTATTATAAATGTAATAGTATTATTATGTTGTGTGACTAGCAGAAGTTTTTGAGGTCAAGGCATAAGGGATGTTTATCATATGTTTGTATGTACAAACACACGTCGAAAGAGTTTAACGTACGTTGAAAAGTTGCAGTCAGGTGAAAAATCGTAATTAACCTATTTACGCGGCACGTATCGCATACTGATGACGGTCGCACGAATATTCGATTTAGTTAATAAATAAATACATAGTATAACGTGTGTAATATACATATATGTATGTACATAATTTTATCCTGCAACTGTTATACCTAACTGCTTTTCATTTAATATAAAACAGGCAATATTATATTGTAATGCCATTTTGACTGAACATATTTCGTTTTGGATGGTAACTTTTTACGCATATATCATATTCTCAAAACAACTACCTTTCATACACTTATAATTTATATTATAATAGTATATTCCGATTGTTTTATTCCGAGAACATAGCTTGTGAAAACTCGTAAAATATTTATTAATTTACCAATTCAGAGGAAACGATGAAAATCAAATTTAATAATAATAAGTGGGTTGGTAACTATTCCATAAAACATGTTTAATGTTTCAAACATATTTTTTTAAAGTGTTATTGAACACACGTGTTTACTAGTCGTTGTTTGTATACTTCACTTGGTCTGGATGATAATATAAATTCAATACTTATTGACTATAGAATTATAGGTAAGTTCATGCATTTTTAACGAGATGGAAATGCATTTTGATATTTTTTCTTCACTAGCGTAAAAATTAATCTTGCGTTTAGTCAAGAATAACGTTTATGTTTATATTTAATATAAAAGTCACGATTAGGTTCAATAGACACCTGCTGTTGAAAGTAAGCTGAGAAACGCACGGGCTACTGTGCTCCTTAGTCAGTCAGTCTGTGTCGTTGAAATAGAGCATCGGAGACTGAAATTAATTGGAAAATCAAATAAAAAGAGACTTTAAATGAATTACTGACAACTCGACGAAATGAAATATTGTGGTACGAAAATAATAAAAAGTTTTAAAATATGTAAATCCAATGAGCTAATACTGGCAAGAAATGATTTATAAAACAAGAATTGAAGTATATTAATTAAATTTACAAATTTTAATCCTCGAAATAAATTTAAGCATATATTTTAAGAGATTAAAAACCTTTTTGATGTCGATGCTTTGAATTTGATTGTTTTAATTAACGATGATGTTTATTATTGCTGTAAAAATGCTGTGACTCAATGAAATAGTATTGCGAGGAAAAATTAATTGTTTTAAAACTCGAAGATATTTAAGAAATGTTCCAGAAAATATTTGCATCACACTATTACGTATTGTATTAATACAAATATTCATAAACGAATATTTCTTCACATACCGTTCGTGAAATGATCTCTCGGTGAGTTTAACAAGAGAACAAAAACGTAATAAAATAAAAATACCAAGATATATTTATCCTCAAAACGTATGATTTGTCCCTCATCCAGTGAAATTATGCCGAGAAGAGTTTTTTTCTGCGTATCGAAAATAATACGGACGGAATTAAAAACCCATTATACTCATAAAGCGTTTTGTATAAATTATGAGGGTTCGAATATTTCAGAAGTGTGGAATTAAGTTTTAATATTAATTTTCTATGATCCAAAAAAACAAAAATCTATTCAATAGGTACATTTATCAATTATATAGTGGAATAATTTTTAGTTGAACATAAAAATTTTAAATTTGTAAAAAATATCAAGTGTGATGTAAAATTTTTATAGTGAACGTAAACACACATATTGCACCTATTATATGTTAGTTTATTAATATTACATCGTATCGGCATCTCACAGTTACCGTATAATAACCGTTATTTTGTATAATGAAAATTATGTAATCGTGTCTCGAGACCCACATTATAGTTATTTTAATAAAATAATTGATCAATGAGTGAATTAAACAGTTTGTCTCTTCCTACACCTGTATGTTTTAAAATCACATATTTTACGACCAATTATATTAAAAGCCTGCATGAATTTTATTTAGGACATAACTCGATGTTAGAAATCTGATTTTCTTAAGTATCAACCACCGACATTTTATAAAGAAAATAAGAATGTTAAATATACACTTTTCTGTAAAACAACATGTATTGAGTTGCGAGTGCGCGCGTATGTGTTAATATGTGTATATTATACTCGTGCGCTAAAAACAAACGGCATCTACGACGGCTCTCTATGGAATATGATATGGCCAGAAAGTTGAAGCGCGAGTGTTTTCTTTTCTAACCGTAATCTACAATAAGATTACAGTAGATACCTGAATGCGTTTATCAGTTCATGCAGATTTAATATTACAACAAGCGACGCAGTTACGGTCTGCATTCATCCTAATTTTCGAGTGAAAATTGTTTTATACATAAAGTGTACCTTGGGAGGAAATTTTATCACTGAAACGTTTACGATAAATATCGATAAGACGGCGGTCCTTACATTTGTGTAATCGCGGGGTTATAATGACCGCTAAACGATGAACGATTCAATCCTATCTGTGAATAAATTTCAAGATTAAATTAGGTAACTAAAATATCATTTTAATTACTTATTATGGGCTGCTTGTATAAAATCGTAATATAAATAACTGTCGAGACTAACCACGAAGTTTCAAAAAAAAAAAAATAAATAAATAAATAAAAAAAAAAAATTACTTATCAAATATATTATATCATATTAAACCGTTTGATATGTATAAATTAAAATACTTTTATGATTTTTTTGAAAGCATAAATAAATGTATAGACATGGTACGAATATACATAAAGACGTCAATAAAATATTACGAGTATTGTGAAAGATAAATATACATAAAAAAATGCGTAGTTAAATAGTATATGTACTTTAACCAGAATCATTATTAAGTAGATACATCCGAAGCATGAACAACGATTTTTTATGTTCTGAAATGAAAAGTTTATTATACGCATTAGCTATCATTAGATAAGACATATGATTTTTTACTATATATGACGCTATTTTCTGAATTAAAACTAGAGTCCATTTCAGATCTCAAATTGTAAGATCAGAAAAAGCAAACAAACGCAATGTAAAATTTGGCCTGAACGCTTATATTTTTGTTTAACTTCATAAATAGTATAATGGTCCACCCTTGTATGATAATATATTATTTTCGTACTGATAAGTGTGTACATTATAATGAGACTACAAATTAAAGTAGTTAAAATAAGTCATTCTGACATATTATTTGATTTATATATACACTTATTAGATGTATGATTTACAGAAATCACATCGCATATTTAGTTGAATGACGTTGATCGTCAGTCGAGATCGTAAGGACAGTACTTTGCAGGGACATAGAAAGGATTTTTTAAACGGAAAGTTACCTCGTTATTCAGCAGTGACTTAAAGTTTTTAATGAAAGATGAAATGAAAACACCACTACTTCATGGAAAGCTGATAAGTCTTAATAAAATTATAAATATTGACACAAAATATACTAAACAAATAGCTTCAGATATGACCAACCATAAAGCAACATTGAATATAAATTTTTTTTTAATAATTTAAAAAATGTTATTTTATAATCCATTAATAAATTTAAAATAAATACATTTTTTTCTTTCAATGTGTAACGAGAGATAAAAAAAATACTTAGAATGTTTTATTTACTATTCAAACAAACTTCAAAAAAATGTGTGATTCTATGATTCAGTTGATTTTTATCCAAGTTTTCTAAACGATTTTAAGGTCTATCTAAGAATTCATATATTGGTATCAATATGTCTATCTAAATGTAACGAGTTTTTTAAGTAATAATTATAATTTACAAAACACATACAAATAAATGCGTTCAAATTCAGTATTTATTTACAATCAATGAGAGTGAAAAAGCTTAGCATACTCTACAGAAGGGTTGAGCATTCACTAGCCATTCCTGGGCTATCGGTGTACGGTATTTATAATATATACGTCATAAATTACTATGAATTATCGCATGTGTGCTAATTTACTAACTCACAATAATTTATACGACATGAATATGACCGAAACGGAGTATATAAAAGGGTAATTTTTTTTTGTCTTTCTTCATGCCACGCACGCATAATCAAAATTCCTAAATAGACCGAGAACAATAGGGTGACTTAAAAAAAAAAATTATCTAGTCGTTTTCGTTCTTTTTTTTCGTCAGCAGAACAGCCCGATGACCTAATTTTGAAAGTTTCATAACTGTATAAATGGGCCCAGGCCTCGTTTAATCCTTCAATTATAACCGGATCAGTATCCAAAAGTGAGCCAGATTAAAATCAATATATTATTCGTGTACACTACGCCCCCCCTAAAAAAATGCCTTTTTGATATTGTAATTATTTTTATTTTTATTACTGTAGTTGTCAATATGATTATTATTATTAGTGTATATTACTGAAGGATCTCGGGCGTAGATGGAAAACGGCCGTAGTTGCTCGGGTCACTCGAAAATTATTATATGGGACGGCATCGTAAAATATGCTAATTGAATTACGAGATCTGTTCAAAAAATACCGGAATTTTATTTTCAATAAATACATAAATTTATACAAGACGTTATTTAAAGATATCCCCATTTAGAACCATTCCAAAGTTATGGCATTGAGTTTTGCACCCATATTCATTTAGATTTCTTCTACATTTGAAGTCGCTATCCGTTAAGTAACAATTTTAGAATCGGAAGATGAAAACATCACACGTGGTGAGAACACGAGCTTTGAAAGCGTGCGGATCAAAGGTATTTTTTTATAAGCTGAAAGTTCACGAATAGACAGCGTTGGATGTTATACAACATTATGATATGCGCTTCTGCGTGTGACGCTTATTATTCATTAAACAATCGAATCGATGTACATTCACACACATATGCGTACATATTATCATGTACGTTGTATGCGTATTGAGTGTACGTTTGCAATTCAGCTGAAATTTAAACGGTCTCCGGATACAGAAAAAAAAATATTCACTTGTTATCGGAACAATAATGATGATACTATGTTCCTGTTACTTCGCATAACGATGAAAAACAGTTTCCGCGGGGCCCAACGGGTTGAAACCGGAAGTTATTGGATTGCGATCCGGCCGTCCGGAATAGAAATGTTTTGTAATTAAACTTTTTTACGCTTTCCCGTTTACATATTAATATGACATACGGATAAACATTTTTTTTTCATCATTACCAAAACGTTACGAATAACCAATTCAAATCTTTCGTGCATTCGGCGTACTTCCTCAACACTCATCCTGTCGATGACAAACGGCACAAAATATTTTTCTTTTTGACAATAATTCAACACGTATGGTATTATTAATAATTAATAATAATTAATGATAATAATAATAACAACGTTACATTGTATTATATGGTATATTATGTATCTTTGGATCTTGGACCGTGTTCAGCGGTGTCGACTCCGATCGATCACAGTGTAGTAGGTCTCATCCCACGTAGGTGTACGACCGGAGGCATAATACGATATAGTAAACATAATCATAATTAGTTGGTGGTGTTTAAGAGTTCCACGTCACAAGCGAAATTTCATTTGCACGTCGGACATACAAGTCACTTTTGAATGTGTACACGATCCGCTGTATTACGGGCGGCTTGACGTCGACATGTTACTATAATATTATTATTATCATATTTTGTGCCGGCGTCATGCCGTTGTACGCTTGACCCGGACATTGAACTGCACGGCTCATACAAATCGATTGTACGCGTTTGACGTGAAACTGACTCATGGTGCAATATTGGTAACCATTGATGTTTGCGCCAGACTCTAGTTCCTACGAGTGGTGGCGGTTGACTAGTCCGACTCGCGTAAGGGTTTGGGGAATGGGTGACCTTCGTATATATAAGAATATGTAAGACAACAACAATTTATGCAAGCGCGTTGCGCTAAATAGTTATAATAATAAATCACGAGAATGAATGTACAAAAAAAAAATAATAATGTAGGAGGGCGCCCTCGTAAATATAAATAATAACAATAACGCCTAATTGGCAGAAATACAAAATGATAATGCTTAATCAGAATACAACACCTGATAAATGTCACCCGGTCCAGTATGGCAACTTGACGGTATATGGTATGACGGTTGGCACTGGGTCACCGGGTCCCGCTCGACGAGCAACGGCCTGGGAAAAACCCGTGTGTTGATCCGCAAATAACGGCCGGGTACTTCGGATGCGAAACGACGAAAATGTCGCGCGAACAAAATATTACGTCGGGTTCACTGAACGGGAACGCAGCGGCACCGCGCGACGACACGGCAGCGATGGCACGTGGAAACGCGGCACTTGTCGCGTAAAGGCGCGTAATTTGTCGGCACGACGATACGGCAGTGACGGCACGTGAAAATGACGATCGCACGAAATTAGCGACGCCTCGACACTCACGAATTTTATCGACGCGGTTTGCGTACCTCACACGGGAGAACGATAATCAACGCGATCGACAAAGGCGTATATAACGACACGTAATGGCGGACGTACGACTGCCCGAGATAATTGCGTAACGCACACGCGAACTCGGCGACGCGTCGCGTCGGAACCGTCACGAACGACGCGATAAAAAACCAGACGGCAATCGGTACGTGAAACGCGCGCAAATGCACCGGTGTGGGATTATAACGCCCGTATAAAGCACGTAGCGCACAGCGAAAATATCCAACGCCGAAAACGGATTTCGGGGATAATGGCGCTACGACACTCGACGCACGAAAGAACAAAAAGGGGCACGACGACCGACGCGGTCGGTAGGGCACGGATCGAGAGAAAAAAATGGCGGAGGGAGCGGAGCGGACGGCCCGATCGCATATAAGCATTCTGGGGTCCATTTCGGCACCTGCATATAACTGAGCTCTCCGATTGGTCGATTTTAAATTCTCGCCAAAAGTATTATCACCCATAATATATACATGTAATGGTATCATGTATTCATAAACAGCTAAATGCTCCCCGACCGAAGATAACGTACGACGGACGACGTCGCAACACAACCGCGGTATAATGCGAAACGGGTGTCACCGGGCGTTTAGTTTTGGTGTGAAAGCAAAGTGCGCGGCGCGAACAATCGAGTTAAAATAAATAAAAAAACAAAAAAATCATCGTTTCGATGGCAGTTTGGGAGTCGTCCGCGTCGATCGCATCGAATCGAAACTATTGTAATCACCCTGAGTGGGCAATGACGGCAATCCCGGGAAATGGAATTTTAAAATTCAGAAATCATCCGGTTCGTCAGCTTTGAGAACTTCTTGATCCGGTGGTGTGATATACGCCGGTGCTTTGTTTGTACGCCCATGAAAACTATAATGTTGTGGTCAGGTATGCAGTGGCGTCATTTGGGGTTGTAGTAAACCGATATTACGCATACATTAATATTTCCAAGAAGACATAAATTTTTGTATGATCCCTTGCCATTTAAAAGTCCTTGCCAAAAACAACTATCTCTCCGCATCTATTATTGACTCACCTGTTCTCCTCATCCGGCTTCTCGATTAATGTATAAGAAAGGGTAAAATAGAGCCCAATGATTTGTATAAATACCGACTCTATTTTACTGTAAAATTAGATTACGTCCGTTCCCCAAGCCTCGAACACTACCTGGTCGTAGCCCCGCGCGGTTACATCGTCGCCAGCTCTAGTGTTCACGAACCCACTTATTCTCGGGCAGACCGTAACGTCTGTCCTCACATTTCTTTTATTAACGTAATTATTATAAGTTACATTTTGTCTCTATATTTCAATAAACATATTTACTAATCTCAAACATTGACTTTGTGACTCTTTACCTCAACCTGTCGAAGAACACGCTCAGAGCCGTCAGTCTAATAAATATTGAGTATAGTGACTAGCCTCCTGGTTCACTACAGGGTGGGGCAACTCATACATTTGCCACAGTCTAGTGTTTAGCTGCTCAGTCTCTCAAGTTGGTACATATGAAAAATATAAAATATACAAAAAATATTATAATAATAATTGTTCGAAACTTGCCGCCTTAGCGACATTTAAATAAAAAACTTCGCGCCACCATTATTAGTTCTGCCATGAATGTCGCGAACTTTCGAGACGTTTCAGCGGCTCTCTCCCTCGGCATCCACGACCTTAAACCTCGGCCGATCGCCACCAGTGTTGGGATTAGTATGACAAAAAATTATCTAGATAAAGATAAAAGATAACTAAATCAAAATTTATCTAGATAAAGATAAAAGATAAATACTTTTTATTTAGATAAAAAAATAGATAATTTTTTTTAATTCCTACTTTAAAGCAGGGTCATCATTTCAATATTTTCTAGGGTAGGGGCGTAGGGCATAATGTTGAGACGTAAGTATAAAACTACCCTTCACTTCTTAGGCATCCAACCAGTGACGCCACTAGCACTAAATTTTAGGGAGGGATATTTTTGTCTATGGTCCTATCTCAGTATTATGCCACAGGTAAAATGACGAGTCATCAACACAACATAACAATGAACTGTAGGTTTACTCTATATTTGAGCACCTACCAAGTTCCAGGCCCCTAGCAAAAAGATAAATAATGAATAATACCTTATAGCCAATAGGTACATAGTATTATTAGGAACATACAATTTTTTACTCAGATGACTTAAAAAGTCAAATTTAAAGTATTAATTATCAAAAAAATTAATTGACAATAAAAACCAATATGTATTTTTTTTTTTTTTTTTTGTATAGAGAATTAGATACTAATAATTTATCTAGATAAGATAAAAGATAACTAAATAATTATCTAGATAATTTATCTAGATAAATTTATCTAGATAAGTCCCAACACTGATCGCCACAACCGGTACCACGGTCCACGACGAGTCGGCTTTTGCGTTTTTGTTCCAGCCACCGTCCGTCGTTGGCGTGTTTGGCGTGTGCCGTTTACCGAGCGTTCCTTTTTTTTTTATTATAACGATAATTGGTCGTAGGAGTTGATGGTGTTGTGTGCTTGTTCTCGCCGCCGTTGGATTTCGTGCTGTCGTCATCATCTGTCCGCTGTCGCCGTCCAGGTTGTATTATTATTGTATTTGTATATATATTTTATAATTGCCTATACGGCTTTATGTACCTTTTTTTATTATTAATATTAGCATTTTGTCCCCCCCCCTTTTGGGCGCCCATCTCAATTTTGTACATTATTATTTATTTGTCTGTATTGTTACGTGGTACCCAATGAAAACAGGTACCTATCGTACTCTTGAGGATGTATGAGTTAGAATAATTCGGTAGACAATTGAATAAGTTTAAACACTTTTAATTTAATTCACTTTACAATAATGACAGGGTAAAATTACAAGTTATAACTTAGTCGCGAATAACAATATCAAGACAGAACTCCGAAGGGCTTGTACTGATGGCTAGACACGTCTGCCCGCCGGGGTCTCCCGGAGGCGGTTATATAGGCAGCCGAAGTGCCCATTCCTCTATGGTGGTCCAGGTGCGTCATAGGCCGTGCTTTTAATTGCTTCCCGGTGTGAAGGGCAGAACGTCCTTCCATTATCCTAAGTGCGGTTTATTAATAGTTGTTTGATTGATGTACCTCTGTGAATACAAGTAAAGCATATGGCCTTTTGCCCTGCTCATTAAGTTGTTTTTTATCTAAAATAGAATATTGTGCGTTCTTGGAATACATTAACGGGAGTGTTGGCCAGTGCGTGGTCATATTACATCTTTAAATGTACTTGGCTCTCGAAAACATGCGTATTAATATTATTTAGTAATAATAATAATAATATGCATGTTACAGTATAGTAGTTCTGACCGATTGGCAGACAAACTAAATTTGTTATATATTGTTCATATTATTGGTCACCCGTATTTATAAATCTTTTCTCTGGGTAGTTTGGGCACCGTGTTGCCGTCATTCTGGGCCAACCGCCAGTTAGGAGCCCGTTGACAACAATAATAATAATAATAAAACCATTAAACCTGTAGAAAATAAATTATGAATAAAATTATTGACTATATTATTGTCTATATTTAAATGATAAAATCGAGATAACCGGAGACGGGCGCTCTGCACATATTAACATACCCAAAAACTAAATCGGTACACTGTACTAAGTACAAAACGTCATTATTTTTTTACTAATACCTTAGTGGACTAGTTTAGTCTATAAATATTATAGTCGTTATACAATGCCATCCATAAGAAAAGATATTTTCATATTATTATCAATTTGTATACAAACATTGATTAAATAATAAATATTATTCAATCTATTTTAGTGCAGCCGAATAATCGGAGTCGTCATATCATGACGAATACGAATGCCGATTATGAATAATACTTTTTCACCTCTTATGAACATAATTGAATTGTTATATAATACATTTTAGTTGGCAAAAATAAAAGTTCAGCCGGCTTACCAGTAAATGGTCGCCCTAGTCTAGAAAAAACTGAAATGACGCCACTGCAGGTATGTACAAGACACGCGCACACACTATTGGCCGCTAGCTAGCACTCAAATCGTTATGAGCTAATGAACGTTACGTGGATTTATGAATATAATGTTTTTCGAACGAATGACACGAGGGTGACATATAAATTCAAAAATCGTGTCACGTTTTACTGTTCTTTTTAATATCCAGAGCGGTAAAAACGGTGAGTGATGTATACATTCATCCATAATTTTAGACAGCGGATTAGTTTGAAGCTTTGCCTCTGAATTATTTCACACGGTAAATTACCCCAGATTTAGTTTTCTGCGAAAAATTCACAAACTTTATATCATGGTGTACTCGAGGTTCGTTCGGCATCGCGGTGTGGCAGACGTGTGGCGGGGAATGGATCCTTGCGACGCGTGGGAGCATCTTTTGGTAGTCGATTCACACAGCGATATGATTTCTGTAACTGTTTGGGTTGTTTCCACTGAACACTAAGTCTCCTGTAGGCTCGAGTTATGTTTAGACGTTTACACACGTGCTAGGTGGAATACGTTTTAATGACGTAAACCGTTCAAGTAGCTAGAGACTATGGGATTTTACGAAATAGCAAATTAACCGATTTAAGTTGCGTCGGAAGTAAGGCATCCCGTATGATCTGTCGTTGCGCCTCGGAAGAATGCTTCGTCTAGTGGTCGAATACCGGTGGTAGTGATCGGAATGATATTTTAGTGGATTTTCTATTGTAGTTGAGGTGTTATGATGATTATATTTAACTTTTGCATACAGTATTAATTCATCGGTCGCCTAATATGAGTGGTGAATTTTGTTTTGTTTTGCTTTTTATATTTTGTTATCGACTATACTGGTATTCACAGTTACAAGTCAAGAACTCAATCGAATGGTGTAGTTGAGCTTCAGATTAATGATATATTATAGTAGACAAATTTGCAACTGAACTTTGAACTGAATTCAAATGATCAATAATGTTATGTTGAATTACGATATTAGTAGGTACAATCGAAAAAGAGACAACGAGTTTTAATATAATAACAAGAAAGAAAGGGCCTTTAGAGTTTAGACACGAATATTTATGTATAAGTTTCTAAAAATAAATTTCTTAAAGAAAGTCGTCGGCCAACAGTTGAGAAGAGCACTCGACTACACGACTCTGATGTATGAATAATGAATCGGCATTTACTCGTCACGCTTCAACAAAACTGTAGTTAACTGTAAGGTGTTGTTCTTACTCACAGATTTCTGCCAAATCGTCATGGAGAGTAACACTAACCTGGAGTGTAACTTAACAGAGAAGTTCGACTGTAGTCGGTGGTTCCCTTCGATGAATCCCGACAGCCTTCGATTCACTCGCATTTGAGGTGGCAACCGACAGCTTGTTAATACCGTCTAGTAATTCCGACTGGTACGGAACGCTGTTGACGATTCTATTGTGCTGACGCGTGTGCGACGAATACTTCGCACGGTCTCAAGACCAGAGTGCGCACGGGGGTGGACAATTCGGGGGAATGACGGTCGTGGACGCGATTCCGTGCCATTATTGCGGATTATGGCTGGCCTCGAGACGCAGTGCAACCCGAAGATAATATTATATAGTCTTCAAGGCGAACTGCGCGGTGTAACACCTCGGAACCCACCGTTAGAAATAGACAGCAGAGTTCGGCTAGTAAAGGTTTGGGCTGTACGCACTCGCAGATTTATAGAAATTAGGTTAATCGATGGTATTTCTATTGACAATGTATTTAATCGATTTTTCTCTTTGTCATCGGAATTAGTCACGTGGCATTTTATACTATGTAATTTTGTTTTTTTTTAATCTGAATTTAATAAGTTTTATGCATTTTTAATTTAAAACGTGATTTTATTTCCATAAATATTACCTATACTAAATGCATCATAAGAGTAACGTATTGTTAAAAATAAAATTTAAAAAATACGCCATGTCAAATCGATAAATTTTCTTTGTTGAATTAAATATTATATTTGTTTTCATACAGCGATCTAGTCAATTATTTAACACCGTTGAAAAAAATAAAACTGTAAAAGTAAATGTGTAACAGTTCACTATTAAATACTAAAAAAGTAAACAAAAATCTACAAATAAAAAGTAATGTTCAATCGAAAATCGATTTTCATGATTTTGAAAAAAAAAAAAATTAAAACTGAAATCATATTAAAATAGTGATTGTTTACAAAATATTAAAATATCATAAAGTTAAAAGAAATAACAAAATAAATATTTTACTAAAAAACAATCCGTATTTCTCAAATTAAACTTGAATTCTGTTTGATGTAATGCATATAATTTGTTTTTCAATGTCACATGTTTTTATAAAATATATAACCTTAAATCACCTATATATATATATATATATATATATATATATATATATTTTCATTTATTATTTAATTTAATTCACATTTAAACAATTTTAATTACTCACAAATATTGAATTCAATATCAAAATTCATTTTACAAATTTCTAATAGTACGTAATGATGATTTTTGGATAAAAAAATGTTCAGTTTAATAAAGCGAATGGTTATTCATGATGTAGAAGTCATATAAAATGCAATTATTAATATAAGGTTTATTTATTTTTTTATGTAATGCTAAAAGCCTAAAAACATAATAATTTTCGTCTAACGAAATAGAAAGATAATTGTGCGTGAACAGTGTTGCTAATCGTTTAAAAGGGAGTAGAAATTTGACGTCTGCTCTCAGGGAAAAATAATTTTCCAACGCCCTTCCGAGCTACATAAATTGTTTTCCGTTTTATACCCGGGAAATAAAACCCCTAGTGTAGTTTTAGCGAATATTTTCTGCGAGTAATTTCTTTTTTTTTACTTAAATTATATTCATAATAATAGTTTTGGTCTCAGAGCTGTGCAAATATGTTCGCATATATTTGATAACAATTTCTTGAGAACTCGTGTTAAAAATAATTATTATACTAAATATAGTATATTATTCTGAAGTGATAATTCTGTGCATAATAATTATACGAGTTCCTAAAAAATAGTTTCTAATCTGCGAATACAAATGAATGAAAATTATTTATTTCATACATACTTGTATATACATAAATACAATGTATATCATCATAATGAAATACCTCATAATGAAACAACATAATAATGTCCGAATATGCGTGGCTTACTTTTTAAACAAAATAAATCATAAAATAAAATAATTTATTATCTCGTAATAATAATTGTAAAGCATTAATAATTGTAAATATTTAAACTAGATTTATCGAAATAAGATAATCTTTAATACTTTTCAGGCGTTTTAAGGCAGTTTAATTTTTTTTTATTTATGACCTATAAACTGTCCTTTTATTAATTTTCACAATAATCCAAGTCATGCGATCAAATTCAATTTTTTTCTCTCTCATATTTTATCGTCAAGAAACTCATAACTAATGAATATATAAGAAATATAAATCGTCGGTACTGGAAGTTTTATTTGACATCATTTGATAATTTTCCGATGATTATTCTCGGGTAAGTGCACTAAACGATTTTTTGCGAATAATCCAATTTGTGTGATTTTAATATTATCGATCTCCTCACTATATTCACCGAAATAATTACTTTGGGGCTGAGTTACAATACCCGGGACTTTCGGGGAAACTTTGTTGATTTCACAGTACACAAGTTAGCAAGTTCATTTCCATTACCGCAAAGGTAATTCTGATAATTTATAATTAAAACTATTTATAGCGGGAATATATCAAAACCTACACGTTCATTAATGTTAATTTCGTGTTAAAATAATACAAAATATCGGTAAAATATTGTCCTAATTTATTTTTACGAGTACCAATAACACTTTAGAACATGTATAAAAAATGTGTATGGTAAATTGGTTTATTGGTCACAATATTGCAATAGTAATTTATTTTTATACAACAGTCCATGCGAATATATTAAGAACACAAAAGGTGTCTTTGAAGGTTTGATAAATACAAGACATTTTGCTCTATACATTATATTGAATTTTCTCGTAAATAATAATTAATTAATACTATAGTACTGTCCTACAATACAAAGGTATTAAAAGTGTATTTTTGGAATATAAATTCTAAAAAAAATCAAAATGACCATAATACATTTTAAATACCATATTTTTAGAAAGGTGTTTGTGGTAAAATATCTTATTATTGTTATGTCCTTTATTTATTATAATTTTTTAAACTTGTTGAAAAGGTGTATTTAGTAGATTGTTGATGCTCAATAATTAAGATTAAATTAGTGATATCAATTTATTTTACCCTAAAATATTAGATTAGAAATTATTGATTGATAATATTATTAACGTTTTCAGAAAACTAAAAAAAAAAAAATAATAATAATAACGAAAGAATCTTTATAAGAATTTGAAGCATCGATATTTTTCTAAAAATCAGATTTACAAAATTGATATGTCGAAGAAGTTATAAAAAAATTTGAAACTTGAAATTTAAAACTAAAAGAAAAAAAAAGTCTAAAGATTAAAGTTATAGTATAGCAAAATAAAAACGTAAAAATATTAAATAGAATAAAATGTATTTCAATTGGCAAATAATCCTGGGACACAAAATATTTATTTATTTAATACGTCTTCTATGGGTATAATGAGTAATGACAAATAATTATATTAAAATATATTTCTAAAAAAAATAGTTTTTTTTTTTTACTTGAATCAATATATATACAAAATATGTATTTTGATGTAACAGTATATACTGTACAATTAGCAACTACTTTTATTTAAAAATATATTAGGTGCATAATTAATTTTAAAGAATTGTTTACTAAACATTTTTCGAATGTTATCATCTAAAAAAATTCAACTGTAACTATAAAAAAACTTTTAAAAACGTTTAGTATACCAATAACTGATAGATTTTAGATTATACACTGAAAAGTCAAAATGAAGCTGTGTTATGGAAATTAAAATAGACACAAAATGTACCATTGAAATTTTTTTTAAATATTAAAAACTATATCTTTTTTCCGTCATTTCATTACTAATTAATAAATCAACGTACTATTTTTATACATATGCCACAGTCAATTAAAAATACCAAGAGATAACGTGTTTTCGTTGGTTAGTAATGTTTAATTTTAAAAGTGAACTGGCTATCATACGAATTAAATTGTACTAGTATGTGTAAGACGTGTCTACAATGATTATAATATGTTATCATCAAAAACCAAACCAATTAACGTCCATATTGTAGTATTTTTTTGAAAAAAAAAATGTATTAATGTACCAAATATTTTACTTTGACTGAACGCCTAATGAAAAATCTATTTCAGGTCTTTAAAACAACCATAGTATTTCTTCATTAGTTTTCAATTGTTTCATGTTTATTTTTCGTAGAAAGTTAATTAATTATAGTTGTGCCCTGTAAATTTTTTTTCTTTTATGAAATAGTTTGATAAATTCCAAGAAAGTACAAGTATCTTACGTTTTTTTTTGATCGTGCAAATCTGATTTACCACAAAGTTCGTCATCTATAGTTTCGGTATTTTATCCACGTTGATCTGCTTGTTTTGACTTAATATTGTAGTTAAAAAAGTTTCAGTAAGCTATAATGATCAAAATATTTAACTTAACGATACGCTTAATGTAAGCTTTCTTTTATTTTTAATTGTATTTTTTTGAACAGATATTTTAAATGTCAATTATTACATTTGTATGTTGTTTGATGAAACTCCGTTATATATTTCTTATTCTTTGACCACTACTTTGATACAAATTTTAACGTACCATAAATACATAGTCATAAATAATTAATATGTTTCATGTGATAAGAAAAACAAGAACAAAAGATATTTTGTTCATATAAAAATTCAACGAAGTATTAAGGAAATGTATATTTTTAATTGTTTTGCTTGTATGAATACATTACTAAAATTACATTTGAAGTATAAAAATCAAACTAATAATACATTTTTTAGTTACTTAACTAGAAGTTTTTTTTATTAAATAACAATTATAATTACGGTCATGCAGTTAATAATTGTTTTTAGCATATTCAGGGTGAGTCAAATTTATGTGACAAATGCAATACTTTTTTTTATTCATACTGTTTAACTTATTTGAATAAAGAACATTATTTTTTTAAATAAAAACTTGAAACATGCACTTCAATGAAATTGCATTAATTGAAGAAATTTTTATTTTAGAACTCAAATTTAAAATTTAAGTGTGCTGTTTAGTAAAAAATTCAAAATAGTTATGTAGTGAAATGAATTTAAAAAATACGTACTTCGCCCCAGTGGATATTCTTCGCTACTTGGACGTGTTAATGAGGATGGGTGTATTGAATTTTAAAGAAATTATTGATAATTTCCTTAGTTAAAAGATTCTGAGTAAAGCTTCAGAATCAAAATATTCCGTATGAATTTTTTCAAATAAATTGTTTAAGTTGAACATTGACGTAAAATAGTTTATTACGTAATAATCGTAAAATAATTCACTTAAACGCTCATAAAACAAAATCTTTTGTTACGATTTTTGAAATCTTTTAAGTATCGTTAGTAATGCATATGAGTAAGGTCATCTAAAATGTTCAAACGTTTTCATTAAATATTAAAAATACATCATTCATACACTTCATCAATTTTCGACTAATTTTCAGAAATTTGTTTTTTTAAATTATCTAAAGTTTTTAAGTTTGACAAAAAAGACAATTTTTTTATAAAAAATATTCAAAACATCATGTTCTATCTATATTCAAAATTTCATTATGTTTGAATAGACCTATAGAGTTGCTTGATGACATTTTTGGACAACGTTAAGATGAGCAAAAAGTGTCTTAAAAAAAAAAAAAAAAAATAAAATAAACATCACTGTAAAACAATTAGATCCTTCAATTCACTCAGAATCTAAAAAAAAAAAAAATATTAAAGCTTAAATTTTAAATTCCCAACAAAGGTTCATTGTCCACAATTTTCGAAGTTAAGAAAAAGTTACAAAAATAGTTACTAACAATAATATTCAGCCCAGTCGCTACTTTAAACGTGCACGAATGCTTGTAATGTAGCTCCGTTATTGCTATTGCACTGATATGGTTATATTTATAATACTATTTTAGTTAATATTAATTAGGTATCTCATTAATAGGGTT
Source organism: Therioaphis trifolii (assembly GCA_027580255.1). Classification (NCBI taxonomy): domain Eukaryota; kingdom Metazoa; phylum Arthropoda; class Insecta; order Hemiptera; family Aphididae; genus Therioaphis; species Therioaphis trifolii. The sequence goes on along the minus strand of CM050404.1, from coordinate 77,216,704 downwards.
TACAAAGCTTCGCAACTTTCACCGAAATCAAGCAAACGAATTTTCTCAAATTCGTCAATTTCACCTAAACAATACGACAAAAATCAAAACTTTTCGTCTCACCAAATCGATTCGCCGTTATTCCACCCGACGATTCCAGCTATTGCGTGATTAATAATATAGCTAAATTATAAATAACATATTTAGCGCCATTATATTTGGAAATTTATAACATGATGTTGTTTGTCTGTGAAACAAAATCTATTGGTTTTATTTGTCCACGGTTCAAGGATGATTTTCGGGCACAGTTTCATCATTTTAGGATAATCTCTAAGGAATAACGACCGAGTCATTATTCATTCTGGAATATTCGCACTACATCATCTACATTAGTTGTTTTAGAGCAAACTACGTATGAAAGAAAAAATAAATTCAAAAAATTAAGTATAAAATGTTTCTTACGTATACCCAGGGTTATAAATTAAACCTGTCATATTGTAAAAGTTTTGAAATTTTGAAATTTGTATTTTTCTACGTCGAAAACACATACATTAATTACTATCACGATGGTAGCAGTGTGTTCTATTTACTCTTAACAATGATTTTTGTCGGTGTCACTATATTATGAAACAGCACACAGAATACTCACTACTCGTTCAAAACCAATATCACAACATTAAAATCAAAACCTTAACTTTATATTTTTCATGGTGGATTTGCAATAAAACTCTCGTTTTTCGTTATTGTTTGAAATTTATTACATAGATCGAGGTACTTAATCGGAGATAAAATAAAAATTGGCGGTGGAGGAGGGGGCATGTACCAGGTGCCCCCAAAAGTACCTTTTTTGATACCAAATCCCCCCAAACTACCTAGAGGAAAAAGTACTAGTTGCCCTCACATGTTAATATATACACAAATACAATATATAGCTCGTAAAATAGGGGAGGTACATATACAAATCATAAATAAAATATAAAATTCAAAATTATAATAATTTGTCAATATAAAATATTACAAAATCAAAATATAATAATTTGTCAATATAAAATAGTACAAAATCAAAATATAATAATTTATCAACATATAAATAGTACAAAATCAAAATATAATAATTTGTCAACATATAAATAGAACAAAATCAAAATATAATAATTTATGTACTATGTACTATGTACTACACTATGTTGACAAATTATTATATTTTGATTTTGTACTATTTTATATTAACAAATATTATATTTTGATTTTGTAGTATTTTATATTGACAAATTATTATAATTTTGAATTTTATATTTTATTTATGATTTGTATATTTACCTTCCCTATTTTACGAGCTATATATTGTATTTGAGTATATGTTAACATGTGAGGGCAACTGGTATATTTTTAAAATTGTGATAATAGCCGTTGGAGGCAACTGGTAAACACCCGGAGGAAGAGATTCTTTGGAATCAACTGGAATTTCGATGTCCATGTTATATTCTTCAATAGGAGCAATTGGGGAGTAGCGATTAGCGGAGATGAAGTTATTTGATTAATTTGATTTTTTCGTTCGTGGGGAGAGGGTATTGTTGTTAGGTGATCTAATGCGTTTGCTTGAGTCCGCAGTTTGCCAATTAAATTTGTTATCTGAACAGTCCGTCGGAGTTAACTCTTCTGTTGCGTGTTTAATTGTTTTTGTGATAGAAAACGGTGATACACATTTATTTGGTTAATTTTTGGTGTTGATGGCTTGTTGGTATTCGTTGCAAAATAATTTTTTAAATTTTTTTTTTCGGGCCTCGGATCGCGACTGGTGGCCGGCGAGGTGGTAGTGGCGAACAATGTAAGTTGAATTGTTTATTTAGGTTTTTTTATTTAAACAATAATATATAAAATATAAATTAAGAATATTGAGAAATAGGTTTTATTTCCTAATGCACTTATTAAATTTTAATTGCCACGATAAGCGCAGAGCGACAGTGCACGTGTGCGTCGGTCGGCTGCCACTACGTAACTGTTAGATTTGTTAAAATATTATATTATTCGGTTAACTTGATTATCATAATTAATTTCCGAACAATATTATACGTAAAAGTTGACAACAATTATTAGTTCTCCTTCATTGCCCGCATGTTCTAGTCACACGCTTCCTATTGTCTACATGTATGTAAATTCAGCAAATTCAGGGTTGATTCCACAATACACAAAGAGCATTTTTCCGGGTTTACTCTTGCGAAAAGAATAATTTAATTGGTGTCGCGTACGGTGGTCGTCGTGAAGGCATAAACAATATAATATAATGGGATTAAATTTCGTTACGATTCGAAAAGTCCAACTTTCCTTATTTATACAGTGCGAACAATGTATACGAGCGCATTATGGCGATATTTATTTGACTATGCGTTCGTGCCACCGACGCACTAACATCATAATAAATAAATAAATATACAGGTACGTATACATTTATATACCTATTATAAAATCTGGTGACAAAACTGCAATAATTCTGCACATTGTTGGATTGTTTATCACGTTTGAAACGGCATGGTAACGACTAACGAGGGACAAAGGTGAAAACGGGTCAACATAATATATTAGTGTTATTTATCGTATAAAGTTTATAGTTTTGAAATAAAGCACTGCCATGTGATCGTAAAAAGAGAATTATTTTTTCAAATTGCCACGCAAATCGCAATATTATATTTTATTTCATCGATATCGATCAATTTTTCTTTCGTGGAGAAGAGGGTGAAAACAATAAATTCGTACTCGATTATCAAATGGAAATATTGGATCTATAAAAAAATGTTATGTTCCAAAGTTTAACCATTAATCGACACAATTAATATAAAGTAACATGTATGGTCGATAAAATGCTTAGTTTATTTTTTTTTTATCGTTAAATTTTCAATTGGTTTTTTTTTTCTTTTCTGCGTTTGAAATCCAACCGCGAATTACGTGATAATTATTGGCGTTTTCGTTTCACGCTACCAACTGGAACGTTTTTTTTACTCATCCGACTTTTAATTTGTAAGAAACTGTATAGCCAAACTTAAGTATGTCATTATTGAATTTTCTGTTCTTATTCGATACCTTTCAGCATTCAAATTATTACGGTTCAACAATTATTATTATTATTATTATTTTTATTTATTACCAAAACATTATAGCAAAACAGTGATGTACTATAAAACGGAATTTTCAATTCGAGTGAGGCGTATTATTCCATTATTTTTATTTTTTAGGTACCCGTGTGCATGAACAAATAAACGTATTGAAAACAAGCGTCGTTTGGACGTTCTATGACGATTATAGTCTATTTTGAAAAGGATATATTATGTTAACGTCAAACAAAAATTTCTAATCATCGGTATAAAATGTGGTTGTAAACTTCGCCCGAATGAAATTCGTTTTTATATTACAGTACATTTCTGAATCAATATTGTCACAGCAATATCAATATTATCCAAAACTGTAGTAGGTAAATACCAATTGTTTATCAATTCACTGACGAAGTAGTTAATTATTATATGCGGCATTGGTTTAAAAGACCTATTTAATTAATTAAATAATCAGTGAAGTCACGATAGATGAACAATTTGTATCTCAACATGAAATGTGTTTAAAAATATTTTCGAATCTCGTCAAGTTAATCCTTTATTAAGTTCGGGTGAGCTTACTGCAATTATGTACAGTGAAAACATTCGATTAATTTTTCAAAAAACATTAGGTGATAGTATAACGGAACAGAGTTGAAACCACAATCATACAATTTTAAGTGAATAATATTTGCAAAACCAATTCGTAAAAAGTGAGCATGAAACGGATAAATGAATTACACGGTGTTTATGATGATAAGTGATAAACTGATAACAGACGCTGGCAGTTTACATATGGCCATTTTACCGTCGGTAAAAACTCTGCAGTGGCTTGCGTGTATGATTTATTTATTTGTAAATTGGGCACAGTTTGAAACTGTCGGTGACGACTCCCGATCGATCCCTAACCTTTCTTTCCCCGGAGTCCCCGGAGAATAATATCTGATAAATCAAACAGTTACCATAAATATATTAACGCACAGCTCAAAGCCAACTAGAGAAGTGTTTATTTAAAATTTGAGAGCGCAAAACACTCCCCTGTGCCTTGGTATATATGCGCCAATGTCACTTGGCGTTGCCAATTACGTTTAACAAGAGTGTCCCCTCACCGGCATTCTTGCGCGGGTATTCGCACAATAATTCGACGATTGCGCCGCCGTCGTAGTGTTCGTTAATTCACCGAAAAGAACCGTGGAGGCACGCGCAGCGAGCGTGTACGGAAAATAAATGCGTACACTAGGAAAATGACATTTTCCACCTTGCCGTCATCAAAGCGACTACAACGACGGTAATTAAAAATTATGAGTTTTCGATTTTTAATCCACTTACCATAGTTGCCCGACAGGCGGGGTCGACGGCCATTCGCCGTGCGTCTGACTGATCTCGTTGCAAAATCTACTGGCAATTTATAATTCTCGTTCGACACTGCGTCTATTGATCAAGTGCTGATTAAATACCGGCCATGTTACATTTTAACATTTCTGAAATATCCCGATCGATACGACCAACGGGTAAAGATTAAAAAGTGTCGTCCAAGTGTCCTACATGCGAGTTGGACTATATTGATATTGTTGTGGGCACTTTTTCGTTTCTTAAGTAATCTCTTAAGAAAATAACTCCAAGTAAGAATCGTTTCGTGACATTCCAATGTTGTATTTTACAATCAAATAAATTAAAAACCAATTGGCACAAGATTAAAATTTTACGCTGTGTTGTTATTATAATATATACATATTTTATGTATACACCATAGCACATATTCAGTCGACGACTGCAAGTTCTGAAATTCCATCACCAAAAATTATTCAATAGATTATTTCACACTTTGGCGTACTATTTGAATTCCTTTAGATCTAATTTTAATTGAAGTACTTTATTTTATAGTTGAATTCTTTTTGGTAGAGATTTCTCATTATTATTTGTGTTAAAAGTTTAAAAACTGGTTAGACAATAATGCGACGAATACTGTTTCGTTATTATTATTATTCTCAAATATTTTGCTGTCGCTAAGCAATTCTTAAAACACCAATATACTTGTATTTTAATACAAATATACGAGTAGTGTTATCAGGGTTAGGCGCCAAGCTTAGTAAATAGTTCTCATCATTTCTTTTTTGATACTTGTAGACATTTTACTATATTGTATTGAAACGTAAAATCAAGTTATAATTTTCATACAATCATAATTCACTAAACCATGACTGATTTTTATGCTTTTAAAATATTGTCATTTTTATATCAACATTTGAAATGACGACCAAAAGTTAAAATACACTAAATTTCATTATTTCTGAATTATAAAAATTGTCTCTGTAATGATTATTATAATATGCAGGTATTGAGCACAATTTTTTTTGAAATATAATATAATGAACAGTAATATATTATATGTGTACAATTTAATAAAATATTTGAATTTGATTTTGACAATCAACCCAACAGTAAGCTTACATCATTCAATTTGTTTGAAAATATAATAAATTATTTTATTTGTATTATATCAACAAGATGATACGTAGTGTGGTGTTAGTTTGTCCTTTAAGTTCCTTTTGGTCTGCTATCTACCCTGATTTTTATCAAAATTATTCATCTGGTATAACATATTGGCATTATCCCTATCGACCTCATCTTGTGGCCATTATGGGTTAACCCATCATTATAGTAAAACTTTGATGAAGTCTTTGTGTCTAGCGAGTCATCGCTTTTTGTTAGTTTCAGATCATGTTTGGTTAGATTGAAAAGATAATACTAACAAATTCAATAAACCAATTTTGTATTCTATAACATTTATTTTATACTTTTACCATTTCAGGTGAAACAAGAAAATAAACAAATGTGTGACGCGTGGTTTTGAATAGTTCAATACTCAATAATGCAATGATTTTGTTTTTCATTTAACATTTTCAAATATAAGTATTCTAATTTGAGTAATTTTTAATTTATAGAATACAGTTATAGCGGTTTGCTCAATATTAATATATTTACAAACATTTTGTGAGTTATGACAAACAAATAAAAAGAATAGTAAAATAGAATACAGTAGTATCATTCATACTTTCATTTATATTAAATCAAATTGTTGTTCAATTTCAAATTTCAACAAAATTTATATACAATTTCTGTGACGTCTACTCGTACTTGTTCAATTAGTGTTACAATTAGTTACATAACTCATATGATTCAACGGAACATGTTACTTTTGACACTTACTACTTGTTTCTTAGTGATATTTACATGGGTTCTTGTGAGTTTAGAAACCAACTAACTATAGATTCTAATTTCACGTCAAAAGTTCTATAAGACAGCGTTTACAACTCATTTTACGGTTTTTTGGAATATGTGACTTTTTATTCTAGTTTACTCAAATATAATGTGGATAAATGAAGTCACTTATTAAATTCCATATGTAATGGCATTTATATTTGTTCATAATGGTTTTAGAATATAATTCAAACATTTATTAAATCCAGCGGAACAATAATTTCGTAATATATACAGTTATAGTGAACAATGATATGGATGTATAGCCCAATATTGTTTCAACCAAAATAAATCTAAATTTGGAACAACTTAAAAAAAAATCTGAGCAAATCAACTCGTGCTCTTTTTTATTTTTTATTGTAAATCGTTTTGAAACATATATTTTTATTCTATTATATATATATATATATATATATATATATATATATATATATATATATATATATATATATATATATATATATATATATATATATATATATATTGGTTGTTTGTAGACGATTGAATTTCCTTTACAAATTGGAACACCTGTGAACTGTAAACGCATTCCACACGCCTTCGCCTTACGTTTGATTTCCATGCATTTGAATAAATTATCTTTTGATATATACTTTTATTTTAACATTTGAAATGGAAAACCATTAATCCGGCGATGAGACATGGTGGCATCGCATTTTTACCAGTTGATTTTCGTTTTTATTATTTATTTTTGATCACAATATTTTTCACAATACTATTTTTTTTACCCGTGCGTTAGAGAAGGAACAACAAAAAGTATTGTGTCTATATAAATATATACGTCCCTAACGAAACATAAAGAATACTTTGTCCTGCTTGGGTAGACACGGTATAGTGAAAACTTTTTAGTGGTTATCGACCACTTTATTATGATTTATGTTTTTTATTCAATTGATTCAATAAAATGGAATATAATATGTAATACAATATCTAAAATTAATAAACAAATAACAATTATAACTATGCTTGAAGATTGAATATAACATATTTTGAATTTCTCAATACACATAATAAAAACAATTTCTTGTTATTTTTACTTTCGACGTTAAAATAATTAAATTAATTTTATTACTACTAAACTTTAAATAAAAGTATGAACGAAATGTTTTTAAATACTAACACATATTTGTTTTATTAATTTAAAACATATTTATCTAATGATTGATGGGTGAGAAAGTCAAGGGATTAAAAGTAATTCACCCAGTCGAACAGAAAATTGATAAAAATTATTTTTCAAATCGTAATGATAATTTATGGAAGTCTAAATCAGAAAATTATGATATAATAAATAAAACATTGGTATCGTAATTAAAATATCCACGTGCAAGATTACATAGTAAATAATGGTTATAATATTTCAAATTAACGCATTGTTACAGCTGTTGGAAATACGCCCATTGTTTTCATGATACTTGCCTATTCATATGTTTTCCAATTATTTAATTCACATATATATTTCTAAAAATTATTCATTTTATTTTAAAAACTTTTATAATGGGATAAATTGATATAATAATTAACTGTGGTGATTGTATACGTTTTTTGTTTCTTCTTAGTATACATAATATTTATATCGAAAATCTCAAAATGACGAGGCACTTATTAATCATTATTTTTTGTCTTTAGGGGTAGGAGTTATATAAATTATTAATGGTTTTAAACTACTCAATATGAGACTTTGTCGATGATAAAGGGGACATCCAATAGTTTCGTTGTCATGAATTGCGTTCTTTGAAAATTATAAAAATATCCACACATTTTATTTTAACTTTGAATTGTCCAAACTTTTCATGATAGGAATTTATTTTGATTGACTTTTTGGAAATTAAATCATTATAATAATTTGTAAATTAAATTCATAAATATTATTAGTGCTTTCATTATTAACATTAATATTTTTGTGCTTTTTCTAAAACATATTTTTTATTACATATGTTTGAATATATACAAAATACGGTTAATACAAACTTTATATTTCACATTTTTCGCATAAACTCTATTGGATTTTTTTTCAGATTTACTGTGATGTGTATAGGCTTTTGAAAGTTGTATGCCCTTGCTTATTTATACATACGTGGCCAACGATGATGAAAATGTGATATTCATTAACGAAGTAAAAAGTTGTTTGTCAAGTGAGTGCTTATACATAACGTGCAGTGTGTGTAGTCACATAAAGATCATAGAAATAAAGAAAACGGATTTTTCTTTTTAATTTGAGTGATGTGGGATCATATTGAATTCGACATTCACTCCACTATTACATCGAATAAAATATGTTGTAAACTGCAATAATATGATACAATTTTTGCTCTTAAAATGCTGTTCAGTAGACTGTGATAGCAAAATTCTGTAAATGATCACTATTAGCTCTTTAAATCATATTATGATAACTATTTCAGTTGGTAATAAAACTGAAGTATTATATTGAACTGACGAGTACTTAATGATTTAAATATTGTTAAACGTTTTATTCATAAAATTATTTAGTTGGTCTGAAGCACATGAACTTTCTGTCTACGCATTCATTTATTAGTTAATAATTATATTATGGTATACTTATTAAATATTAATTACAACAACTTTGGGACTTTCATTGCTTGTTGCTTATAGTAAACGTCAAAAAATTTGTTCTATGATACCAAATGAGACAATATTTTTTATTCATAAATTATAATATTATGTTAAATTATTATTACAATTAGTTGCGATTAATTTCAAGGGGATCGGAAGTGACATTTATTAAGGTTAATTTCATAATTTGACCACCACGTTACACAGTGTGTTAGTATGAGTAGTAACTAGTAAATGGACTCATTAGTATGTATAAATATGATACGTAACACACATAGATGTGCGTGGAATCCCAGAACCCTAGCAAGTACTATTCAAATACTTTTTGAAATACCTACGACATCAAATCGTGTTTACAACATATCGATCGATTTATTGATATAATAAGGACTTAGGAAACAAATTCGAATTTTCCGGAAAATCTACTTTAGATCCATTTTCCCATTTTAATAATTATCCTCCTATGATTTTCAAACATTAAATTATGTTTGTTTTAAAAATCTAACTTGTTATATTCTACTTCGTGAAATTTTTTTGGTGGGGGGACTTAAGTTAATTAGTAGGAAATTCGATCTAAATTAGACTCACGAGGAATTAAAATCTGTTTCAGAATTTTTATCGTACTATAAAAAATCGTTCAGTACGTGGGAATGAAAATACATATATATTGCTGTGTTGTGTATATGTGATAGAGACAGGCGGAAAATCACCGCTTTCAATCCTTTTAAGGTAAGTAATAAATAAGTATGTAGGTAGTATATGGGCACACACGTTTTACGCACAGGGGATTATTCTTGAAAAATGTTATTATATTTTTTGTATAGAATTTTATCCTTTAGTTAAAATTAACTGAAATACCATAACAATCTGGAGAATTAGGAGAGAATTTACACATACATGTATAAATGGATATGTTGTATAACGACACAAGTATTTACTGTAATAATTAGTGCAATAAAAAAGTTAATATTAGTGAATGATAATTGAACAAAAAAAAAATTCACATATACGTAATGCGTATATAGGAATATATTGTACCATTTTTCGCTGAAACATAATGTATATTATAACACACCGGAAAAAAAGGATAACAATTATATAATACTAAAAAAGGAAAAAAAGCAACGTATATTTCCGCACATAAATACTGTTGAACACCATTATGTACTCACCTGGAGTTTACCACTTCATATCTATATAGAGCTATTCAAAAACAAAACTTCGAACACCGTACGTAATTAAATAATGAGAACTAATATTTTATTTATTTATATTTAGATAAATCTACATTCTGTTAATTATTATAGTTACCTACAGTTAAAAGAATGGAGTAGTGTACATATTAGATTATATGGGCTTGAAATCAAGACGTTATTTATTGATAACGCTTCGTCGTGTTTTATTTAAATATGTACATGATAAATTATAAATTAATATAACTAATAAAACCGGTATGTTTTCCTTATACTGTAATTTATCACGTTTAAATGCGACCACATACATTTTTGTCATTTTTGATGATGAACTATTAAAATGTCTACTGATAGGCATTAGCAGCATAATACATGTCCCACTGTATAGCGTTTAATCCTTTGGTTGTATACGTTTATTTTAACTTTTTTTTCTTCTGAAAACCAAAGTCACTTAAAAATTGTTTACTTTTCCATGGGACAGCTGAATGTACGCATTGCACGTAAAAAAAAAAAATGAAACGTAAACGTTTATGTATTTGTATTAAATTATTTAATTAATTGACGAATTCATTTTAAAATTATATTATTTAAAGCCATATGACAGTGAATTCAGCGAGTGAATTTATTCTACACTTAAAACTTTAAATATTATCAGGACACAAAAAAATATTTCATTTTTAAGTATAACTTTAATTTGAAAAGTAAAACTGAAGTGTTCAACTAGGAGTCGAGAAAGAATATCTGAAATGAAAATGAAAATTTCATTATATTATTTTAATACTGTATATGGCCTTTATTCAAGGCACTTATAAGCATTATGAAAATGTTTTCATTTAAATATATTGGATATATCTGAGTGTATAAACAGTGACAAAAAATTTAATTATTCCCCGAAATAAACTTGTAAAATGTTAACTCAATATTAAAATGTAAATGACAAGATATTATTTTGTATTTATTTTAAGTTTTAAGATCACTAAAACGTCTACCCCATTTTGAAGTACGTTATTTATTTAAATACTTTCCTCCACAATTGTGGGACAATAAAAAATATTTTAAACAAATATTCTAAAACGACGTTTTGACGAGTAGTTTTGATTTTGAATGGACTAAAAATCTATTAGTTTTAAAATAAAATGTGGTTACTTTTTATGTTGTTCATACATAATTTAAAAAATGGGGAAAATTACACAACAATTATATACTAAAAAGTCATGATGAGACTTCTGGGTTTGATTACTTGAGAGCAAAACATAATTTTCGGTATTTGAAAAAAAAAAATGGTTGAATGCTCCAGACGTTTTAAAGAAATTATGATAATTTATCGGTCTATTTAGAAAAATAGTGAATTTCTGATAAATATATTATAAGTAAGATTGATTTTGGTTCTGTTCAGAAAACAAGGATCTTATTTATATTAGATTATTGATGGGGGTTTTTTAGGCTATTCATATTAGCCATATATCTATAATGTTTAAAAAAATTGTATCGATAATATTTTTTCAGTTTTTTATATGGTTCTTTGCTAATATACATTTACTACATATTATACATCTTACAATTTAAATTCGAATTCAAAACATCTGAAAATTAAATAATGGTAATTTATGTTATTTAATTATACCATGAACATGTTCTTTTATCATTTTTAAATATTTTGCTTTTGAGCTTGCTTTATTATTCATATATATATTTATGTATGTATATGTTCCTTTTAAATTTACTATATTTTATAATAGTTTGATAAAATAAGTTGAGTTATAAAAAACGAATTGAGATAAAACATACTTTTCACACTAAGTTACTGTTGTACCCTTTTCGGTGTTCAGTAGATACTTATCCGTCTTTAGAAAAGTTTATTTTTGATTTTCAATACACCATCAGAAGTAAATATTTAGATTTTCAAATAAATTGTTTCTAAAATTATGCCTTGAGAAGTTTCTAAAGTGACATAGTCCAGAATGATTCAAATAATAAGAGGGTGATAAAATAATATTTGGATTGATTGTTGTGATTAAAGAACGATTGATTATAACGATTTAAAATCGATTTCTATTTAAAACAATTTGACTGCCATGAGACCCAAATATGGGTCTCGGTATTATTCTCTAAATTGCCACGATTTTTCACTTGAAATTGACAAAATTTCCAAGGTATTAAATTTCATCAACAATTTCTGAAACTTTGCACAACCATTAATGAGCTGTAAATTACAAGTTTTATTTTATTATTATGTTATTTTTAGGGTGAGACCCAATTTTGGAACTCATGGCACTGGAGATTGATTTTAAACACTTTTTTGTAAATACCGGTAAAATGAGACCCAATATAGTCAATATTATCTGTAATAACCTCTTTTAGAGCAAAAATTAAAAAAATACTGATTATAAAATATGTTAATATCACTTTTTTTTAATAATAATAATTGTAACTATAAATTACTTATGTCTTTTCAGTTGTCATTCTTTGACAAAACAACATTTTTCACAATATTTTATGTTATGTTATATAAAATTAATAATAAAATCTCAGTAAACAATATATCTTTGATTACCTATTTTAAATATAACAATGTAATAAACACTAAAAAAATGTAACTGTGAAACAAAAACTAAAAAAAATTAAACAATTCTAGTAATAATAATAATAAAATTAATAGTACAATGCTTATGTCTTGTCATTCTTTGACAAAACAATATTAATTAAAATATTTTAAAATATTGTAATAAAATAATAATGGGTATAAAATAATAATGACTAATGAGAAGTATCTTAATTCTTAATATTAGATACCTAAATATTTAATAATATTAAAAAAAAAAATCGTTTACTTCTTATCTTACATTTGAAAATACGAGATCAATTATTAGTAGTAACAACACAGTAGGTTTAGTTGTAGTAACCAAATTAATAGTTTACACATATACGCATTTAGAACTTCTTTGGTTTTTTATTAATAATATTAACGTTTGGGTCAAATTTTATTAATGTTTGAATAAACGTATTCAGAAATAACAAATGTAATAGCCATAGACCAGGTACTAAGGTATAAGGTCTGTGCTTATAAATCAGTGAAACAAAATATTTCTGGAGGGCTAATGATATCAATAGAAAGCGGCGACACTGTAAAATCCGATTTTGATGTTAATATCATAATAAATGATGATATCTATATTTATATATCAAAAAAAAAAAATGTTATCTGAGATCCAGAAATGTGTCTCATAGCAATCTAAGAAAGTTCGGTGAGACCCACAATTGGGTCTCGTGGCAAAATTGGCAAGTTTACAAAAACCTACATGGCAGTCAAATTGTTAATACGTTGTGTCATCTAATATATTATTTAATATAATGTATTAACTGAATTTATATTGATATAGGTATGTGTACGCATCAACATTGTAGTTTGAATGATTTTTTATGGACGAAATGAGTCATCTTGTAAAATTATGAAATCTATATTAACAACATAATCACAGAAAATTAAATTGTACATATTCGGCCTTGAAAGCTAAATTTTCATCATCAGCGTTTGTGACAAGTATTAATATAAATAATTTGATAAATTCATATAACACTATATAATGGGTACAGTAATGAACGAACATATGTTATACGTAAATAATTATCTAGTAAGGTGACTATTTTATTATAAAATATCCATACACAGTTTAACTAACATTTTTAAGGAAAATAATTAATTCTAAGTCTAACAAAATGTATCAAAAAAGGTTCCTAAAATTAGATTTTCTTAAGTAAATTATAATAATAAATAATTTAATCGTGTTGACAACATAATAAAGTAATAGTCGTTTCAGACTCTTGAACTGTCAAACACTGACATATATTTTACTTTTTTATTTTGCGAATCCCGAGTCATTTTATTAATACACGTACGTTTGAGTTGTTATAAATACATTTTGTTATTAAAATAATAATTAGAATAACCATGAAATGGTTTGAGATTTATAAAATTATGTTTCGTAAGATTATTTCACATGTGATTTGATAGTTATCTAGTCCTGAAAAAAGGACTGAAACGCATTATATTATGAAGTTATGTGATTAATTAATAATTATGACATGTCTCGCATTAATTATGAATTAATTTCGAATATATATACCTTGAATAATTTTTATGTTAAAATTTAATATCACATTATTAATGGATATGCCTAAAATTAATTATTAACAAACAAAACCTATCCTATTTTGAGTACTTTGCGCAGAGTTCAAATAAATAAATTATGATAATGTTTTCATATATTCACATATATTTACACAGCATAATGTAAAAGTACAATCGTCTACAGACATAATACAACTAGAAATATTTCGTTTTCATTGAATTCGTACAAATGAAGATCTAATCAATTATTTGAACGATATTTAAAAAGAACATTTTCTTTTTTAAATTTGATAATCTTTTTCATTTACATCAAACACTTTTCTCCCTCTCAGATAAAAATCTTAAGCATTGTTAAAATGTATGTTTATGAAAACGTGTATTGGGTCTCATTCTGTGTGCATGATGTGTATCATTCTGTTAAATTTTTTTCCCAATGAATGTCAATTAATTATTTTATTTTTTATTTTGTATTTAACCCCATTTGAGTTCAATACTCATATCCAATGACATTGGCAGTATATTTAGATAAGTATCTGAGCGAAAATATTGATTTATAAGTATGACCCAATGATATACTGAATCCTCATAACTAGTAACGAAGGAAATGATGACACGTCAGACGCAAAAATTTATTTTTCTCAGTTTTCATCATTATTACATTAACATTTTATGATTTTTATAAAACGGTCAGCATGAAAAATAAGGTAGACTACCTGGATTCGGGAGGCAGTTGTGCGCACCCTACGCATCGTACACGTGAATCCTATTTTGTGATTTTTAATTTTTTAGTAATTGTTTACTTTCAGATAGTGTTTTAAATATTTATGTGCACAGATAATTTTCTACAATAAATGGTAAATATATCTAAAATTATCTTGTGGAAAACTATAAATTATGGAATGAAATTAAAATTTATTGATTGCCATGAAATTATACGTCACACTGCTGTAAAATTAAATTATGTATAATTCTTGTGAAATTATGAATAAATAATAGCTGTGATAATTTTACACATTTTTAATTTAACTTTCAATCAGACACCGGATAGGTATACATTGATATTATAATTACACTTGTTGAATTATTCATCAAGGGCATTATTATCGTAATACACGGACGATGTCG
Source organism: Therioaphis trifolii (assembly GCA_027580255.1). Lineage (NCBI taxonomy): Eukaryota > Metazoa > Arthropoda > Insecta > Hemiptera > Aphididae > Therioaphis > Therioaphis trifolii. Next base: position 77,201,345 of record CM050404.1, on the reverse strand, counting down.
GAACAATTCGTTAAAATCAAAGGCAACGTCCCTATACATATATATTTTTTTATTTTACCCCATCATTTAAATTTATTGACTGGCTCTGTCGTGCTTTCTAAATCTGATAGCTAACGCGGCGGTAACGATTGTAGAATGAACAATCCATTTGTATGTTAAATTCAAAAGTTTTTTGACTGCATACACGCGCGTGCTGTTGAAATCGAGTTTATCGACAGTCACGAGGGGTATTTTTTTTTTTTAAATGCAATCCAATAGAAACGTTTCAGTGCGGCCGTTTGAATAAAACCATTGATTTCCAATTGAGTTTTTCGATCTCGGTAATAATTTCGTCGTATTCGTCGGCCATCAGAAGTGTTATAATCATACGCTATCGGTGAATGTTCATCGATAAGCCAACACGAGAAACGTATTGTAATATCCGAGCACCGAAGATGAGTTTATTCAACAGAAAATATTTTTCATCGATTGCAAATGAGTACTGTGTATAAAAATATAATATTTATTGTAATGTTTGTGTGGTGTTCTTTTTATAAAAAAAAAAAAGTAACAGCGTGTAGTATAAACATATTTTATAAATCAAAACGATTCAACTAGTAAAACTGATTAAAAACTTTTATGTTAAATGACACAATGGTTATGCTGTCATAGTGTTATACAGTGGTGACCAACCTTCTTTTTTTACTGAGGGTCATAAAAAAATTAAAATATTGATGGACCAAAATTCTATAAAAAAATTAATTTTTCTCCTTCTGATTAAAAAAAAGAAACGCCATGTTTAAAGTTGATTTCCCGTTTTATTTGTTTTTTTTTTTTTTTAGGGCATTATGAACAAGACCAAATACTGAACTACAATAAGAAAATAAATGATTATCATAATATTATTATCTTTTATATACTTGCATTTTTAGATTAATATAAATTTATTTTTTTTTACTTTTAATTAATACTTTGGTGGGTAAATTAATAAATTATCACGGCCGTAGTTGGCCCTCACTGGTTTAATATATTTCCTACAATTTGTATGGGGAGAAATAAAAAAATAAATCAAATGTTAGACAATTTTTTTTTTATAACTTTATATATTTCATAATTGTTATTACGAATTTCATTGATTAAATAGTTTCAAATTTTAAACTTGTATTTACGAAACAATGTACCCGTATTATTATCTGTACCTACATGATCTGATTCTGCAAGATATGACGTGCAAATAAATTATTTTAATATACATGCAAAATAATGTGCGTGCAACGCGTATAACTACATCGATTACAATTTTATCATATTCGTATGATATAAAACACGTAATCGACGTTACCAGTAGATATATTTTTAGACTTGAATAACAAAATATAAATAAAAAAACACACTTCCCTCATAACATTGTGGTACGTGTTTGGTGTTTGTTATAATATATTATTATTATAATTTGTAATACAAAATATCCGTTCGCAAATTACTTTGGCGGCACGTGAAATGAGTGTCAAAGAAAGTCGAGTAATATTATTACTTATATTCCGTCGTCTTTGCGTAGTTGTGTGTGTGTGTGTGTGTGTGTGTGTGTGTGTGTGTGTGTGTGTGTGTGTGTGTGTGTGTGTGTGTGTGTGTGTGTGTGTGTGTGTGTGTGTGTGTGTGTGTCTGTATGTGTGTGCGAATATATGATAAATAATTCCGAGTGCGTTTACATGAAGACACCAAATAATGTAAATAAAAATTTAACGATTTCTAAGTTGCTCGAAGGCACCGATGTAAGTACTTAAAAACAGGGCAAAAGACACACGTCATATATATATTTATACAGTGGGGAAATAAAAATCTGCGGTTCGTTTTTTCTCATAATACGAGTATTAGACTGAGGTAGTCGCATCCGTGCGGAACCGCAGTGCGTCGTCTGACGGTAACCCTGCGTTTTTGCGGGATATTGGCGAAAAGCTTTATAAATTCAATAACCCAACCAAACAATTCCACTACAGGCACGCCATATTCCAGGAGTTGCTATAACTCGTTCACTTGGTTTCGTTATAAAATATTTTATTGGTTGGACGTACACTTATACAGTACAAACACACACACACACACACACACACACACACACACACACACACACACACACACACACACTTTGATTTAAACTATAGAGACCATACTTAAAAAATCACCATGTATATTTTAATATACATATTTTTTTTGAAAAATATCCATAGAAACCGATTTCATTATTCAATTAAAATGGCGTTTATCATTGACATGATACGGCTTGCCATTTGACTTTTGTAATAAAAGACTTATTTTATTAGTTAGATTACATAATGCATGATTTTTAAATTACATTTAAACATGAAAGACATATTAATATACTTGTTTGAACTGGTATATATGATATGCAAAAATCGATTACTGAATGTATAAATATCGTATTTAACTTGAATAGATTACAATAATCTATTGAGTATTTAACATCGGTAAGGGAATATCATTAGTTATTTAGAAACGATAGTTGATTGAAAATAGTAAAATTATTTTATTTTATTTACATACCGAGTGTCTGATTGTTATTTCTATATCATTTTGTTTCTTAAAATTGTAAAACGTATATGATTATTGATTACACAATAGTACTTCATTATTTTTGATTAATAATTACTTTTGTCAAATAAACTTTGCAGCCAATCAAACCGTATCTTACTTGAGGAAAAAACTTATACGACGAATACTAAAAACACACACACAACAATTCACGGACGTAACGTTATCTTTTTGGTCATCCGGTACACACACTTGCAAAACACTTGCTGCGAAAAACGAGTTCGGTTACCATAAACCTAATTACTACGGTCTTTGTTGTTTATTTTATTTAGTTTTTTCTATTTTCTACGCTTATACGCGTGTGCTTACGTTTGTTTCATATATATATATATATATATACTCGTAACCATTTATCGGCTGAAACACATTTGTGTGCGTCAAATATCTACTTGGTTGGATTACACGTTAAATCGGCTTCTGTAAAATTAAACATTAATTATTATACATTCTGAAATTTTTATCTCCGGAGAAAATTTGTTATGGCTTGTATACTATAACGGAAACGAGATAATAATGAAATGTAATTAAAAAAAAAAAAAAAAAACAAACGTACCCAGGGCTGATGAGAGCAAAATCGGGCACCGTGGTAAGATTTTTCACGAGTTCTCCGTTTTTAAAAGTAAAATAAAAAAATAAAATGAAAAAATCGATAACTTCGTATTTTTATAAAGAAAAAATAAGTGAGAAATATCTAAGATAGGTTTAATGGCAATTAAATGAAAACAAAATAATAGATTCAATTTATTTTCGAAATTTTACTAATAAACAATATAATTACTTTTAATTATAAAGTTGATTTCAAATTGGCATTTAAACATTTTATACGATTTTTAATTTGTATTTATTAAAATTTCAAAAATAAGCTTTTTGTCGTGCAAAATCTTCAGTTCACCCAGTAATTAATGGTTTTCACCATTTTACTACCTATAGCCAAATAGTTGACCATTTTACGTATATATTTGTATTTTGGCCCATTGTAATATATGGTGTATTGACACAACATACAGAGTTGTATTTGCACGTCACGATATTTTGAAAAAGCGTTTATCGAATCCATACACGTATCAGTTTGAGCCCTTCAGGAAGCTCGGGTCCCGAAGATAAATTCTCAAGTACCCTCCTCAAGTTGGGTCTGTACATAGCTTAAAATATTTTAAGAAAAATTCAAATATCAAGACGTGAGGATTGCGTTTCTGAAATTTAGTCTCATAACATTTTTTAACGTTTTTACCGTGATTGCAATTTCTAAAAATTTTGAAAATGGACGACATAGTGAAATAAAGAGTAAAATAATGAACGTGGACAGTAAATTTGTGATCACGACCGAGTTTAAATTGACCGTGATAAAATAATTCCAGTCACACTGGTCTTAGAAATCTTTATAATTTTTATTCTAATCGAAACCGTTTTCTGGTTCTACTTTTTAACTGAAACTATTTATTATGACGATATGTTTTCGAGGTTCTGTATTTCACATTCAGAACGACTTTTACATGGAAAATATTTCACTATTTTTTTATGTACAAGCCGTTTAGTCAATTCTGTAGAACATATTTATGTTAACTATATATATACAATGTATTTTTGTTTATAATACTATTGTTTCTGTCCTTTTGAGTACAATTTGTATTCATGTTCACAATGTCATTCATTATTAAAATGTTGCGTAGGCATTCTACTTAATTTTATTTTTATTTTATTATTCTAATCACGCAATATTTAAAATTTGGATTTTTTCAACTACTTTTAATTTCATAAAAGTGTTACGGTTGGGTAATTTTTTTTAAGATCAGTTTTACAAAACGAGTTTATCATTGATATTAAATAGATGAAAATAAAATAAAAAAAAAAAAAAAAAATTTCATGTTTTAGTCAAATGTAAAGCCACATATTTATACGAAATACGTATTGTTATTTTATAAAGTTCAATACAAAAGTATCGAAACATTTGATTATTGTGGTCACAAAATATTAAAAATATACAAGAACTCACGGTAAAATATAGATTTTAAAAGTTCATGGTTTTTATTTGACAGCAAAAATATGATATTTTATACTTCATACTTTGGTGATACCAAATCAATTGTTGTCGAAGCGTACATTGTTTCGATGTATTGCGTACATGATACAAAACTTCTTCACTAATTTGTATTCTCTGGAGATTTTAAACTGTGATAACTTTGAAAAAGTTGATGATTTCAAAGAACTTTAATTCTAGGCATTTATTTGCCTATGTTTTTATTTTATTTTAACAGATTTAATGACCACAAATTATTTGTTTTGGATTTGACAGAACAATACAGTTGGATAATAAAAAAAAAAAAAAAATTATAATTGAAGAAAAAAAACTCTTTAATAGCTCAAATATTTTTTTTTATTTTAATTTTTATTTCATAAGAAAAGAAAACGTCTGATTTCTTCAATAACGTAAAGTTTTGTATAACTTTTAAGTTAAGTGGTACCCTAATTATTTTAAAATTGATATTGATAACATATTATACATATATATATATATATATATATATATATATATATATATAAGAATTATTAATAATTTCTTATGTGAATTTTTCCTTTTTATTTTCAATGCGATCGTGTTATATATAAATGGTATCTATGTGTATAATATATAATATTTATACGACATTTACTATAATCGAAAAACTTTTAAGCATCTAATAAAAATATTCTTACCCCAGCACTTGTAAATGTTACAAATGTATATATTTTTTATGTTTTTAATTGTTTTTGAATGATTTTATGTTGGTAATTATGTAAGCCAGCTATAATTTATTTATATTACTGTTTTATTTGAATTCGTAAAGTGGTTTATATTGAATGAACATTTATTTTATCAACATGGATGTGATCTGAGTTATGAATGGAGAGGAACTTAACCCATCGAGTTTCGGTTAACTTCTAATTTCTAAATCAGGCGTGCACCCTAATAAATAATTTATTTACGGCTACACGCCACTGCTCACACATGACAGTACAAAGTGACAAATGAGAATATCTCAACTTCTGTAAGATTTATGAAATATGAATTAGTTTTGTAAGTATTTGTCGTAGATATTTTATTCATTTAAATGATAAATTACAATATGAAATAAGGGCCGTTCGGTTTTTTTTTTTTATTAAGAGATGTATAATCTACAAATTAAACATCATATTACGTAAATCAAGGATAAAACTGAATAGAATTTGAATTTTCGTCTTATTTATTTGTCAAAATGTATAGTGGTATTATTGAGCACAACAAACAAGTAATAAAATTTGTGACGTACACGTGAAATTGATTTGAATCCTAAAGATAAATTCCATTTTGTATCCGTCTTTGGCGTGAGATCATACTTGTATTGTTGTTAGTGGTTAGAGAGCTGCATTTTTGAAGTTACGTGGTGTAGCAGTTATACAGTTTGCATTATGAAACTTTTAGCAGCTCTCGTGAATATAATAGATTCAATAAGATCGACAATTTCATACACGTTTTTTCCATACCAACACGCATTCGAGTAAGCATAACCGAACGGTACGGGCATGAAAACTGGCTCAATCAAATATGTGGTATTTGACGAGCGTATCGTAAGCCAATTTTAATATGATTGATGTTTAATAGAGTTAATAATAATTATTGGTGTATTAGGTATCATTAACCTAGTACAAGCGATTCTATTTGGAAAATGATCAAAACTTGAATGTTGAACGTTGAACCTGTATTAAACGCGTACCATAAAAGCCTAAAAACGTACTGCGTAGTAGATATTGTGCGAACATAATAGTTTTAATAACATTCACTTAGGAATATGTAACACTGGAATTCATTTTCATATTTTAGAAAAATAAGTGCTTTTCATATCGATCAAACAAATATTTCCCAGTGAAATTAAAAAAAAAAAATGTTTTTTAATTTAATTTTTGTATCGAATTATATCTCAAATATTTAAAAAAATTCAGGCACAGTAATGAACTTCCATTTAATTTTAATAAGAGATTGAGCTTATAACAAAAAGAGTAATAATTTAGTGTATTCAAAGAAAATTTTCTCCATTTGTCTTATGGAACGTCTAGTGACAAGTATACCCAATATCTTCCATGTACACGCCTATCTAGGATTTTAATGACTCTCGTATGATATGCTATAATAAAATTCATTGAGTTGTTCTGAGGATTAATGCGGATTAAATTGATGTTTTTTTGAGTTAGTTAATCTGGAAATTAGAACATTAAAAAAACAACCATTAAAAATTAAAAAGCTAAACATGGGTTTTAAACGAGACTGTGAAACCTTTCAACCAATGTATTAAGTGCTACCGAAAATCATTAATTAATTTTTCTCCTTGTGTTTTTCATAACATTTTAATTTTCAACGAAAGGTTTTATGATGTTTGGTAACTTAATCGATTACTATACCTTTATAGATTTGCATTGAAAATAAGCTTCAGTTTATTAACAGAAATCGTAAAATTATATTTTATTTCCGAAACCTTTCATTCGGTTTTATTATATCATGGTTTCATTTTATTTTAGTTAATATGGTGATTTTTTTTTTTAAATGTGATGAAAAAATGTGACTGTAGTTTTGTGATAAACTCAATATACTTTTTACTTGTAACTTCTCGGTAAACTTACTTGAATAAACTGAGTTTTATAAATAATTTAAACAAAACTTTTTCACTGCAAAATATGAAGATTTTATGTAACCATATAAGGAAAAGACTGGATTTATACAATTTAAATATATTTTATAAAAATTGTAAAAGTTTTATATTTGCATATGATGTTTTATCGAGTTTTATCCTATACTGAAAACGTTCATTCGTCCTTAACAAAAACTTCTAAAATCAAAAAATCCATGAGTATTTATTGTTTTAAAATAATAAAATTTAAACATTAAGTTCTATTTTTTAGTATTTTAGTTCTATTATATATACATTGTCATCAACAAAAACAAAAACTTAGGAAAACTTATTTCGCAAGCTAACCAAATTTTTGGTTACTAAACGTATTTTAATACAGTTTGATATACTAATAACATATACAATTTAAAAAGTATTTGGTAACTTTTATACATTGATATACATTTTTTTATTGAATACTAGTAGTATTCAATAAATGCCTTAATATTAATTATTAATATTAGGAGCCACTCGTCTACCTAAAATCTTAAAATTCTTAAATTAATTAAACTTCTGGACCTCTAAAATAATTATTTACACATCAACATTTTGAAAATATTTTTTTTCTCTTTTGGCTTTTTTAATGCCATATTATAAGCAGTATGAAATAATAATAAATATTTTCATCAAATTTGTCTATCATTTATCGAGAAAATATTCATATATAATTCATATGCAGGGTGTTTCATAGGTCATAATGTTCATTTGGTAATTTTTGTTCAATACATTTTGTTAAAACATTTTTTATGAACAATTAAAAAACAATATTTCCTCAGTTATTTTTAAGTGGTTTGAATGCCTTAAATGGCAACTATGACATAGTTAAGTATTAAAAAAAAAGATAATTTTTTGGTTTTGATATTAGTTTAAGAAAGTGAAGTAGTGAAGTATTTTCACAGTACCCAATCATTTTTGATCGTTAACCTTCAAACTGTTTTTTTCACGAAGTTATCTTGTATAAAAATGTTTATTTTAGATAAATATATATGTTTAATAAATACGTGAAATCGTATCACATCGCCTCAGTCACGGACATAGTTGAAAAAAAACAGTTTTTTCATATAGCGTTATATTTAACCCCTATGTTCGAATTTCGTGACCATATCTGGTCGTGCACTACTGGTTAGAGAGATATGCACATTCAGATTTCAGAGTAGCAGAGTGAAGAAACAGTAGTATCATGCAAAAATGTATTACCTTTGTTCCACCGAACTTAATTTTAAATGTTTTATATTCCCTAAATTAATGGTCAAAAATATAATTTTATACTCTATAATTATCAAAAAAAACGAACGTTTATTTTAATTTTAATTTTTAATAATTATGAATGAGCAGGTTATTATCTATGAATACAATCAAAAAAACTTAAAACTGAAATAAATATATTTCATTTTTCATAAAATTGATTTTTCTATACTTATACCTATATGTATAGTTATGGTATAATTTTAAAACTTATATAAAAAACATTTCAAGAAAATTGATTGGAAAAAAATGATACACAAAGAGAGTAGACAGATGATAAAATAAGTAGTATACATCACACTTAATATATATATTAACGCAGCTTACAAATACGTTTGATAAAACAACTATTTGAATGACCTAAATGTTTTTTTATTTTTCAAACGGGTCCATATATATATATATATATATATATATATATATATTTGATATCTCAAACGCCTTACGATAATAGGAGTTTTCGAACAACACTCAAGCAGACTCTGATTCTGGAAAAATAACCGGGGAAAAACAAAAATGTGTGTATATACGTCTAAAACTTCTCTCGCGAGTGAATGGAGGGTACAATTTACGGTTTTCAATGGTAGTAGTGCCGTACCCTCGAACACCTATGGTGGTTCATCCGCTCACCCCCCAGACTATAAGAGTACACGGCAAAAAAATATATATATATTTATATGTGTGTGTATGTGTGTGTGTGTATTTGTGTATGTGTGCGTGTGTGTGAAAAAAAAGAATGCGGATAAAACCCTAATCGGGTCAGTAGTTCAATACTGGTGGAAAAATAGCGTAATGCGGTAGAGTATAATAAGTGTGTGTGTACATACGCAGCGGTGTAGAAGACGAATGCTACCGTCGCGTTGAATCCCGACTGCCTGTCCCCCCACGCCATCGTCTGAATTGACTGAAACCGAATGTTTTCGTTTACTTTTTTTTTTTTTTTGTGTTTGGACTCGCGTAATTTTATATATGATGTAAAAAAAAAAACTCGATACGTGTGAGTACTCGGTCACATATGAATGACAAATGGGCTCGACGAACGTTTTTCGGAACCAACAATCGATTATTTATATTAACTCGAATCAGAAGTAGGGACCCATGAGTACTTGGTCTCAGGCGTTACCGAATATTAGCCTTATAAAAAAAAGTCTGGGTCACGTTGGTCAGGGACGTCAAAGCGAAAAATCCGCAGAGATCAATAACGCGACAGTCTTGTGTCATCACAGCGAAATTGCACGGTGTGCGTTTGAAAGAAAATTAAATTATTAACGCCACACATTTTACAGATGACTGAGTATAAGGTTAAAAAAGAAAATCGACTAGTGACCGTTTTCACGATCCGGACACTCACACGTATAATCTACCCCTTATACCACCCTCAATCGAATGCCATCGGATTTTCCTCACAATACACGGAGTCGAGATCGTCAAGGCCTTCGGCAGATATTATTGCAGCTGGTCCCCGCAAAGATTGCTGCGGTCGTCGCGTGGCATATATAATGTCACATTAAAACCACTCGTGTTATTGCTGTGCCGTATAGGCGCTTTATATGCTTACACGACAGTCCGCAACGCTATATGCGTTTTTTTATTGTTTTATTTTTTATTCATTTTTTATTATATTATTATTACTAAAATTATGATTCGTGCCTCTCGTTTCTCCGATATCCTTTGAATGTAGTTGGAAAAATATCACAGACCACACGAAACCTCTACTAGTCCCAACAAAATGCGTTCGTGTATTGATTTTGTTCCTTTTCCTCTCCAATCATTGCTTTCGTTTGACCCAAGCCACACACACACACACACACACACACACACACACACACACACACACACACACACACACACACACACACACACACACACACACACACACACACACACACACACACACACACACACACACACACAAATGGACGGATGGACTGACAAACGGACGCACGCACCAAATTGTTCTACTAGTGTTATATAGGTGTAATAATTTCTGCAATAAATGCATGAACAGATGATCTTCATTATCGTTGTTATTATGTAATTATACTTCCTAATTGCCCCTGATCGTATTAACTATCTATAATTATATACCTATGGGCTTGTGTTGTTTATGTTAACCAGCGTTACAACAATAGCGATGTATGTTAATTTCTTTTTTTTTTTTATTTATTAATTTGTATTGTTTCAATACATTTTTGTTTTTACAGTGTTATGTTAATTTCTAAATTCAATGACCAGGAACTATGTGAATCTATATTATTGTATCACAAAGGACATGGACCCAAATTATCTGTGACTGAGTATCGCATATCGTTATCCATACATTGTATGGATACGCGCGAATTACATTGGTATATAAAAGCAAAATCAAACCAAGTTCACGAGTACAATGTTTTTGTTTTTAAAATAATTTGAAAAGTGTTCACTAGCATCCGGATCATTTGATGACGTAAACTCAACTCATGAAAGTGGACCTTTTCTTCATTTAAATAATAATTATTTTATTTATTTATTTACTTATTTTTTTGACTATAGTGGGGAAAAAGTTAAAAATGTGAACATGATAAAATAAGAGCGAAATTAGAGTAATTAACCTTAGAACATGAATATGACATATATTAATGTGTCATGGCGGCACTTTTCTAGTAATTTTTTGACGCATTCATTCAACAAAATGCAACATAAAAATAAAAAAAAAATTTTTTACCGTAACCAACAAAACGTTTTCTTTTACAGAAGAGACAGAAAAAAAATCTTGGAAAATATAAATAAAATAAAAGGACGCCGCCACAGGGGGTATTACCCACGGGAAATGAGAAAATATCTTAGCCATCAAAAAATGTCAACAATACCTTCATAAATCTCGACGACGTGATTTGGCTGGTGCATGTAGTTGGATTTAATGTGTTCTCCTTGTATATAGAACCATAGAACGCGTGTACATACACGTACAGTACGGTTACGGGTATTGTAGTATGAGTGTTTGAAAAATATGGTCGTGGCGAAATCTCACGCAGGTGTTCGGGTGAAATGATCTGAGATGAGTTAGACGAGGAGAAGTGATACATAATACACTGTAGTTGTACGTTGTTTATGTGTGTTGAGAAACTTTCCAATCAAAATGATAACGCACAACGACCAAATGTAAATTATTTAATTTGATGAGTGATCACGCGTAATGTCTCACAAAAACGTAAAATACACGCGACAGTGATGCGATTTTTGAAAAGATTTTTGAGGGGCTTCATTTGGTGGATGATCGTTGTTAACGACGATGTGACAAATAAACTTGAATGTTTTTGAAAAATAAATATGATGAAGAAATCAAAGCAAAATTTCATAAATATTTCAAAACTAACATTTAAAATAACAAAATTTAAAGTTCAAGTATCCAGTGCTCACACAAAGAGATACATTTTCTTCGTATTGTATTGGAAATGTGTAAAACCACTATTTCATGAAATCATTTACGACAAAATTAACTTGTGAAAGTAGTAATCAAACCATTACAATCTACTTAAATAAATTCATTTCATATTTAATTGTTTCATCTGCACTCTGAGTTTTCTATTTAAAAACGGTCAATGTATGTTTCAAATTATTCCGTTAAGAACACGGAATTTATTTTATTTTTATTTTTCGAATGAGATGGTTAAGTGTTGTAAAAGTATTTTTCTTCTTTTTAACAAACTACTCAAATACCGTTACACATATGCCTTTTATTTTTTTACATTTATTAACAAACCTTTGATTTAGTCTTTTTTTTCTTGGATGTTTTGCTGAGTGTGTCAAGTATCGAATACAGGTTCAATTTATATTATATATATATATTATATACATATAATATGTTTGGTGAGTCAGATCTATTTGACTAATTCAATAACTTTTTTTTTTTCATTATTTTCACCTTTTTTTGTGTTAATAAAAGATCGAGTCATGTGATACAACAAAATTGCATTACAGGATGATTTTTATGTATGCTCACATCGTTTTTTGGTCGTTAAAGTGCATAAATTTGTAGTGTTAAAGGTACCATAAAACTGTTTTCCTTATATTTTGTTATCATATAACTTTAGCTAGAAGTTTCATGAGATGAAAAAAACTTTTTTTCGAATGGAAACCTCCTTTTTTGCTGTGGTTTTTCTCCATGTCTTTTTTTTGTGTTTTTGCAATCCAACAGGACCGAGTTTAGGTTTTCCACTAAGTGTTTCGAATAGTCAGGGGTAGTTTAAGTTTTTTTAGCCATAATAATAATAATAATAACAATAACAATAGCAAAGCAATAATATACATTGACATATAACCACTCACGTGACCATGTCGAGACTGGGGACTCTGTGCTGGTGTAGAATGTGTGACGATGAAGAAGATGAAGATGACCAGCGTACACAATTTGTTATATAAACGTAGAAGAACTATGTTGCTTGTATGCGTATAGAAACGCTTATATCTTAATATTTATAAAATATATTTAATGAAAATACATATATTATATATAATATGTTTGGTAAGTCTAATCTATTAGACTAATTCAATAACTTTTTTATTCATTATTTTCACCTTTTTTTGTATCAATAAATAATCGAGTCATGTGCTACAACAAAATTGCATTTAAAGATTTAATTTAATTGAAGAACTCAAATTTCTAAATTTTTAGTCAACTGTATCATTTGGGGACGAAATAGCTTTGTTATGAAACGGATTTTTAGAAAATGTTGATGCTTATATTTCTAGAAAAGGTTATTTCCTTAATTTTCTTCAATTTTTTAAAAATTTTTTGCACAATTTAATAATAACATTGTGTCACATTATTTTATCAGATATTATTGAATACCAAAATTAATTAAGAAGTTGATCAAAAGATGATTTATTCCAAGATTTTTCCTTTCGCTCGTAGCTGTTATCTAATTATAATTAATTAAAATTGATATTTACCATTATCAACTATGAAAATATTTATCGAAATCACTACCTTTATCTTGATAATTTTCATAATTAGATTAAAATTTTCAAACAGTTTAAAGAACCATAATAAATGAATGACTAAATTTTAAAAATGTATTGAAATACCATATTTTTTCTAAAAATCCGGCTTAAAAAGTAACTTTTTTGGTTTTTTTAATGGTAAAATAAAGTTTTTAATTATAAAATTTGAGTTCCAAACATCAAAGATAAATTTTAATTAAATTTTTTCGTAACAAAGTATTATAATAATATTAAAATTTTTTATTTGATAAGATAAAAAAACAGTCAAAAATAATGAATAGGAAAAAGTTGTGTTGCATTTTTGAAATAGATCTGACTCACTCTATATACTTATATATATATATATATATATAATAGTCTTATCGGTACACGGCTGTCGCCAAGTCAAAATTCTCAAGTCATTTTTCATGGGCACAGAAAAGTGTTTATGATATAATAATATTAATATTACATTTGACGTTTCTGTCGGGTCGTTTGTCGTGCGGTCTATCCCGGCTCCAGCGACGGAAAACGATTATACCTCAGCGAAAGTGAGAGAGCGCGTGTGTGTGTGTGTGTGTGTGTTTGTCTGCTCCTTTGTAAGGCCACAGTAGTTATTATTGCTGTGCCGCTACCGACGTCTCGGGCAATAGCACTGTACGTGACCCATTTCACTGATTATTTTAGTGTTATGTGAATGATAATAACGTGCGTCCATTACGGCTTTCGCGACCACCTCCGCGTGTCTCGAACAAAGGTCCCCTTCACGTGCCTTTGTCCAGCTCCGATGGCACTAGCTGTACTTATGTATACACACACACACACACACACACACACACACACACACACACACACACACATACGCACACACGCGTTCATACTGGCGCAAAATGTAGATTTATACGTACATATAGTATTATATATATAATATATATATTCATATATAAGCACACAACTATGTAAGTGAAATTCATTTCCTTCGCATAAATATTGTAGACGATCGCGAGGTCCTCTAGCGCAAGACTTAGTGTCGTGGCTCGTGCGCTATTTGCGGTCACCGTATGCGTGAACATAAATACCGTCCGAAATTCCGTAACCACCCTACTGTAACAGCAACTTTCTAGTGGTCTGGTGTCCGGGTCCGGGTCTCATTTCTCGCGTGTTTCCGGACGGTCAACGCACGGCAACGCATGCATGACATTATAATAACATTACGGCAGGTACAGTGTTTAATAATAAGTGTTTGTGTCTGTACAAGTGGCCTTATGAGTTTTTCATAAAAGTAATTTTCTATGGCGATCCTTGTAAGCCGTTTGTTAACGTCTGTAAAATCCTCACGTTGTTTTAGAGTATAATACGAGATTATTACGAAAATAAACGATCAGGTGATGAAGTTATGTGGTGCTTTCAAATAACGTTCAAGCAACACAAATTGTACCAAAAAAAAAAAAAATTAAAAATTAAAGTAAAATAAGTTTTTCTTAAATGGTATGTGACATGTCACAATACCTCAAATGTGATTGAATTTCTATTAATAATATTTGTTTTTATACATTAGTGTATACAATTTTGTAATAATATTGTTTAACGTGCAATATTTAAATTTTTGCGAAAACATAATATGATGTACACACTGAGAACTCGTTTAAGAGTATCAAAAATTGTATCAACACTTAAATCATATTGAATAAATTAATTCGTTACAAATCAATAAGATATGATCATTTTATTATACAATTTATCAACCATATTGTTTATCATTTTGCTAGATTTCATTTTTAAAGGTCAGTTTTATCAGATCATGATTACTTTCTTAGCTATTTATAAGCTACACGACTAAAACTCTATTGAAAAATGATCTGGGTGCCTGATACTTTGGGCAAAACTCATATCGTGTTATTAAATAAAGATCTGAAATGGAGAGGGTGCAATTCGTGTAATTGTTTGGGTGCAACTAGAGTGTAACCAGTTTAAGTTCACGAGTACATTGCTGACGTTTACAGTCATAGATATCGAGGTCGTGGCACGGATAAATTAAAGTATACGGTATGCTTTGGCTATTAACAAGTGACTGGCCAACCAGTGGGCGTCATTGATCGCAAGTCACATCGAAAGTCGTGCGTTATTGGTGTCTCTATGCCGTCACGCAGCGACGATACATAACTACTGTCAACGGACATGGTGACGAGCAGCTTGGGTAAAAGAAACGCTCGTCACTACCTCTTCTCTTCGTATACGATATGTCGATATATTATTTATTTATATTCGCAATCATTATGACGACAGTATATTTTTTCGTGATACTATTCCGTTATTAGTTTAACATATTATCATCAAAATATAATACAATGACTATTGAATGTTGTCTGTTTGTAATTAACACGCAGAGTCTGGGTATAATTATTATCATTCTATTATATTTTGAATGCAATACATGTTTCGTTGGGCCACTCTGAGTTATATTTTATAATTACCGGATTGCCTTTATTTTTCATTTTCAAAGAATACAGTGAAAATTATAGTTAAATATATATATGGTTCTCAACTATTATTGAAGAAATATCTTTTTACTCTTATAAAACTGTATAGGCATCTATACAATTTTAATGGTTAAATACGAATTTCCAAAAGTAACTGTTGTATTAGTGAATATTAAATTATGAATACAATCGATAAACTATATGTCATGACATTTTTAAGCAGTTAAAATTAATTTCATTTGAAAATTTCCCACTAAAAAGACATGTTTATTTATTTAGTTATTTAAATCGTATTTTTAATTTACCTAATACGTAATATTGTTATCCAGCCAGAGAAATAAATATTTCAGAAATATAAATTTCAAGTTAATAAATCTATGTAAAAATAACCAACTTGAAAGTTTTCAAACATTATTGATTTTTGTTTTCTCATTCATATATAATTATAAGTGTTACTTAATATATATATATATATATATATATATATATATATATATATATATATATATATATATATATATATAAACAGTTTGTTTCAATATCTTAACATTTTTTTCACTCGCCCTTCCTAAAATCAGTGAAATCTATCTTTAAGCAACCAGCATCCTTGTATCCTTAAATTAATACACCGACCTGATATTTTCATCTACCTACTGCCCTCCCGGTCCTAAAATTGCTACTGATAACTTCAAAAACTTCTTTGAATCACTAGGGAAATATTTTATCGTCGCTGGTGGTCTCAATGCGTCTCAATGCGTCATGGGGCTTTTTCGCAACCAATACTAGGGGCAGAACCCTCCTTCATTCAATAGAAAATTAAAACATAAAAATACTACCACCCCTTCAGCCCACATATTGACCTTCCCACCAGAACATGCGCCCCGATATCCTTGACATTTGTATAGCCAAAGTCATAAGTAACTGCAATTTCAACGTCTCCAATATAAATGATTTATCATCCGACCATTCACCAATCATACTCGAATTCAAAATACCTCCTTCATATAATTTTGTGAACAATTTCCAATCTCATGGTAAAATTGATTGGCCCATTTTTCAAACATTCATCGAAACTCGCACTCAGATCAATCCCTATTTAAAATAAAGTGAAGACATCGATAATACAATCCTTAAGCTCACAACCGATATACATGAATTCATACAATTAGCTACAACTCCCAGCTCAATACACTTCAAAAATTATCCTCTCCCGAACCATATCAAATACCTTATTCATGAAAAACGTAAAGCTTTATATTATATTATTAGGTTTATGATTTTTAACAATTTAAACCTAAGTTGATAATAAAACTATTAATTATTTCCCGTTATTTATTTATTTTTAATTAGAAGAATAATTCTTAATAATATACGTATAATGTATTCATACTATTTACTGTGAGCATATTTTTAAGCAAATATTATGTCTAAGATAGCGGCCAGCCCGACACACAAAAACATCTAAAATCATAGATGAAAATATCAAAATAAATGGTATAAGTTAAATATAAAATATATGTTTTTATAATATATTTCATTAATATTAAAATATTGAATTGTTATAATTGTCCTTCCCGAGTTGGTTTTGATATGTCCGAATTTGTTACCGGGTCTTAACGAAAGATATATGAAAATTGGTTTCCAAGTTTTCAAGAATAGTACATTCGAATCGGCTTCTAGATTGTTTTAAAAGCAATTTTAATTTTTTTTCGTTTCATACATACTGTCTACTCATAGTAAGTTTGGTTCAACATTATGTTTGCTTATTGCATTCCTTTTTGTACCGTTTAGTATTTTATCGTCATCTTTATCGCGGTTATGTATTGTTTTATAATTTTATTGATTACATTTTAATTATTACCAACAACCTACATCATTAAATTATAATTTAATTTTTTTTAAATAACACTATTTCTTAATTCGTTTTACTTAAACATCAATTAAACTACCATTGGTACGGATGATGATTATAATATAACGTCTTTGGTGTCAAATTGATACGAGTTCATCATAACCGACTATGTATTTACTATAACAAGCATCTTTAAGAGGATATACGTGTATACAACCATTAATTAAAAAGGAAATTAAATTTGAAAACGAGAGAAAGTTTCTAACACGCGCGTACAGAGCAAAGCGGGTTCACCAGTACTGCATTCTCACTAACTAAAATGAGAAAATTTAATTCTTAACTTTAGTCCTTAATCACTCTTAAAAAAAAGAAAGAAAAATACGTGTAGCTTCGAATTGTCTTTTAATAGGTTTTTTCTCGGCTCTTACGTACAAAATTAAAATGTATATACTACTCGGACTCTATTAAAAAGTTAGTAAGCTATTACTTATATTAATTGTTATGGATAAATGAATTGACTCAATAATATATAAAAATGAGTAAACTAAAAGTCACGATTAAATATAGAATTAGATATCAGTCATATTTTATATTATGATATATTTCAAGATGTATTTGTTGGTTTTATTTAAAAACGTACTTGTTTTTTTTTTCAACGTACAATTGTGATACAATTACCAAATCGCAACATAAAGTAAGTACGTTTATGTTATATTTACTAAAACATTAAACTTCTCTGAATAGTACTCAGAACCATTTAATATTTCAACGTTACATTTTTGGTTAGGTTAGTGGTTAACAACCTTTTAGATACTACAGATTATTCAGTGATAGTTAAATTGAGCCAAGTCTCTCGGGGTTTTTGTTTTTGTTTTTGTTTTTGTTTTTTTTTTTTTTTTTTTTTATGTTTTTCACTAAAGTTAATTCAGTCTTATATTTTTATTTTGATGATATAATGTCCACGGATCTCAAGGGGATTAAAATTTACTCTAGTGGGTCCGTGAACTCGATTATATATTACATATATTGAACTAATCAATATCAATAGAAACGTAATAATTATATAGCTCTTGACACTATAGAATATACTTTTAAGTAAATTATCAAAAAATTGTCGTATTTGTTGAAATCATTAAAAAATGTACAATACCTATACTTAAATCTATATTATAAAAATAAAAATAAAAGTTAAGTTAGTAATAAAAATTAAGCAATCAAATTTTAATGATCATTCATTTTTATAATGGAACTTAAGAGTATTTTTCCTATGTTTAAGAAAAATACCAATAAGCGCTAGTCTAGATAATACAATCAAGTGAAGTACTAATTGTTACATTGTATGATAATGATACAAAAAATAAAATTGTTATTAATATTATTTTTGATCGTAATTGACTGAATGTTAATCAACATGAACTAAATAGGAGTGTATTTCTGTTTTTGGGCCTTTTTTATGATATAGGGAGTACGCATAAACGTGTGTAAATTTCTGTTCACAAAAGAAACATCCTTACATTGGAAATAAAGTATTTTTGCATCCATTTTAGACAATTATGATCATTTTTGGAAATCTTCTTGTACGAAAATGTATGTAAGCAAATATGATCTGTGACACTGTTATAACCTTGTAAGAAAATACTGAGAAAGGCATTTTTTTCACTTCGTAAATTTTAAAAGTCAAATTGTATTTAAATGTTTGAACTCTGGACTGTCGTTATTAATTTAAATAATAATTTTATGGATGTTTCATTATTTACTAATAATCTGACTACGCTGAACAGAGTTTCTCATAATTTTTAAACCCAATTCACTCAATTTTTGTTCGTGCTATTTACATGATGTTTCTTTTATATAATTTAATGACTAAATATATGTTCATAAAAATCAGCTGGTTAATATTTTATAACGAAGAATGTATTGGTTTTACAATAATGTGTTTTTTTTTGTGTGTACGTAATCACTTGTTTTGGTAGTAATGAGTGTTAATTAGTTTCATTTAGAATCTCTACAGATTAAAAATGTCATCTTGTTGGCACCTAAAACAGATAATTATTTTCTATTCTCAATAGTTTTCTCAAGTGCTATGAAATACTATCTGAAAATTGAGTAAAAACAGTGAAATTACCAGTCGATGAGATAACCATAGAAATCTGTTTTTGACATTTTGTCATAAATCAAAAAATAATGATCCTAAAATTTCTATTAACCATTAAAAAAACTTAAATATAAACTAGACAAAAGTTATAAAAAAAGCTAACCACTTTCATGCTAGTTATAGAACTTTTTAATTATTGACAATATCTCTTTTATTGTAAATTTGTGTTATACAATTTAGAATCTGTTATACTAAAATCTAAATTCTTGCATAATTTTGTTCATATCCTTCACTAGCAGTCCCAAAAAACATCAAAAATCGTTCATGAGTCCTTTTTTATACGCGTTTAATGTAAGAATTGTGACGAAAATCAATAATTTTACATAAATTAGCGATACACTTTAGAATTGTTAATCCTATGAACATTTACTTATGACGTATTTTTATTTATGGCTCAAGGTTCATAAAGATTAACTCAGTAAATTATTTTTTACATTACTTTGGTTATTTGAAGTTGGAACTATAGCTAAATTTATTCTGATTCCTACGTATGATATTAGATTTATTTTTATTTCATTAAATTTTTAATTTTTGGTTATAAAATACGCACTTTGGATACGAGTTTCATTATAAGTACCCTAATAGTAAGTGAATTTTTATGTAATTCGGTTGAATCATTTTTTTTTTTTCATAAATAATAAATGTACAAATTCGGTGAAATTGAGTATTTTTACGAATATTATTAAATCGATATGGATCATTCTAATTTTTATTTTTTTACTCGAAACTTGAAAATTGCATCAACTGTTTATTAAAAGGTTATATTTTTTCGAAAATTTAAAATTTTGATACTAAAATTATTACTGAGTTTCACTCGAAACCATTTTCTAAAAATAATGATCTAAGTACCATAGATTTAAAATTTAAAATAATACTGTAATATACAAAACGTTCGTAAATCGTAATATTATCTCATTTAAGGTTCTTTACATCCAACACTATTATTTTTTCTTAGACCAAAGAGACGAAGTACCAAGTTTCACCGAAATGATCTTACCAATTTTTTCAAAAATAAACTCTTGAACAAAAAAAAAAAAAAAACCAAAATTTGGTGACTGTAAGATTATTTTTATCAAAATATTTGATCACTGGTGCTTAATTGTATGTATACAATGATCTATTATTCGAAGTAACAACCTTTGGGTTGTAGACAAAAGATCCTTTCTCTTTGACTTGGTCGGAATGCTTTTATCGTAATGAAACAGTTGTTTAATACGTTTTATAATTGATAATTTAATTTAAATTGTGATCAATCATACAACTATTGAAATATCGTTTGCAAACCCATGTAGACACTATACAGTATGACATATGCATGTGTGATCACTGTAATGTGAATCAGTTTATTTTTATTTCACGTTCATTGTCATTAAAAAAAGCAAAATATCTGAGTAGATAGTATAACACAAGTTTCGCAATTCACTCATGTACTGAAATTGTCTATACAATACGCCGTTTTAAGTGTATTGTCATAAATATTTTATGACTACTTTTATATATATATTTAATGATTTTTCAAATTTTTTGAAAATGTCTATTTTGTAGATTGGTGTTGGTTAATTTTCAGTAATTATCATAGGGTTTATAATAAATGAAAGCGATAATTATATCCACTACGATTATAAATTATATATTTTGTATTCATTACAAATTGTTATTCACATTTCTGATGTTTATAGCTATTGATGATGATAAAATTCTTAAATTAAATTTTGATAAACAATCATTATTACGAGGGGACATTATGTGTTAAACAAAATGTTTCACATTTTCGGATATTTTTAAAAATCGTGTGAAATTAATGGATGGACCTTTATTAGAATTTAAAGCACCAACATTTTCTTGAAAATCATATTCACAAAAAAAGACTATTTTAATTTTTCTTTAAAATCATAAGGTAAAATTCAAATTTTGATTTTAAATATAAAAATGTTTTTAAAAAATTCTTAAAATGTTATTATTATTGCACTGAAGGGTAGAACAAAATTCAAAAAAAAAAAAAAAAAGTAAAATAATGAATATCATCTGAATATTGTGATTTTGTTTTTGAAACATATTATACAATTATTTTACATGATAATAATAATATAATAATAATCATAATAATATTGATTTTGCATTTATTTTGCATATTAATTTTGTTTAATAGGTTATTACAATAATTTTTTTAAATTTATATATTATATATACATAAAATATTTTAATTCTATAGACATAATGATTACAATTTAATCTAAGAATACCAATTATAGATGATGAAATAGTTAGAAATTTAAAATAGAATGCTTTAAACTTACTTATGTTATTTCTAGATCAATTTTACATCATTTTAACTATTAGATTAATGAGTGGTAATATGTTTTTTATATGTAACAATATAACATTACAATAAAATATTTCGTTAATCTGGCAAATAATTAACTTCAGTTGAACTTATGTTTTCTATTTAAAAATTTATTTTTTAGGAATCATAATCTGTGATAGTGGCATTGGATAGAGAGAGTTGGAAAGGCATTTTAGAAACCACGATGGTCCTGAATGGAACGCTATAAGCCTGAGAAGAAGAAGAAGAAGAAGAAGAAGAAGAATCATAGTCTTGGCTATTTGTGTGAATAAATGTACCAATGTTTAATGACTCGGGTTTTTTTTATTTTCAGGTTTTTTTGTTTTCAATCAATTCATCTATTTCTATTAAATAAACAGTTTATTTTAACTAAAGATAATATGTTAATTTATAGGTTTATTTTTTAAACGTTTTGCATAAACTTTATTAATAATGACATATTTAAAATAATAGCAGTAATAATGCATTGTACTGTTTTGAATTACAATTGATTTTTATATTCACTTGTGTTTAATATTTAAAAAAATAGAATTTTTTTGGTAAAAAAATCTTTATGGGAAACTAATATTTTAATTTGTGTATTTGATGTTTTTAACTTTGATGTTTTTTTAAAATAAATAATTATTTTTTTTTTATAATAAATCAACAATACATTTTGAATATTGTTGATGAATATTAATATCTATTTATAAAAAAGAGAGAATTTCTGTTGGACTATTATCTATGAGTTACAAATAATTTTTTTTGTTTACCATGATATTCTGTAGTATGAAAAATTCATTATATGTAGACGTCAAAGAAAATCTATATTATTTTATTTTAAATAATAAAATATGGAAAAAATATGAAAAAATCCATTTGAACTGATTGATTTCAATAATTGAAATATCAACTCGTTTATTTATGAAAATCATTAATCATTCAATTATATCTAAAATATAGTTAGGCATTAGTTATAATTAACTATGACTGAATGAAAAAAATTACAAATATTTATTTAGTTGTAAAATAAAAAAAAATCCTTGTGATTAATCGTTGTCAAAAAGTTCCATTGACTAAATTAATCTAGTAATGTCTATAGAATTGTGACTGTTGATGAAGTTTCATAAGCACAATTATTTCTACTTTTAAACTGTCAATTTTAATTTAGAAAAAATATTTTTTTTATCATAATGTCGTTATTAATCCATTTTTATTTTTTTTTTTTGGTTTATAAACGTTAAATATTTCAGAAAATTAGTGTAGTGATAATATTTGGTGAAAATTGAATATTTGATGAAGTCTGAAGTAAAAAAAAAAATTTTAAAGCTTTTTTGGCGACCACTTGAGATTTTAAAAAGAACCTATATAGCGGTGGTATATGAATAAATTTTACTCAAAATCATATTATTGAAAACATCAATTATTATTAATTATTTTTGTTTATAAACACACAAGTAATAACTTTAAACTTGATGATGCCGATTGATGGTATACGATACGAGGATCAGTTGGTTCATTTTTTTTATTCAACGCATACACGTTGTCCTTCAAAATATTAAGTATGATCTAATTCAACTTTTTGTTTGTGTAACCAGACGTTTGTATTAATTATACATAATAGACTCAAACAAATTTCACAACTAATCAACTATACGGATACATATCGTCACTGTGTACTACAATATAATATGCAATTTTCCAGCATTTAGATAGCACGCGGGCGTAGTTTATTAAGTGACGTTATTAGGAACAAGTCAAACGTCGCAGGTTTAATTGGGTACAGATCAATTATATTAACGAAACAATCAATGTGCACGGCCATTGTACGCAATTCGAGCCATAGTACATAAACCGGACAGACGTACGCTTGAAAATAATGTATAATCGACTCTCGATAATTCAAAGCTTCGGTAATTTGAAACTTTCGGTAATTTGAAACTTTTGGTAATTGGAAGTAAATGCTCTGTACCTTGAAAATGCCACGGTAAGTCGAATAAAAACAATGTAATTAAGTACACTCGGTCATTTGAAGTAAAATTTAGGATAAACCAGCCTCTGACACGAGATAATTATTTAAAGTTGCGTTTGCTCGACTCAAGGTAATTCTTAGGATATTTACGAAATGTATATTCTTAAAATCTGAACGGTCATAATTTATTATTGTGTATAATTTAATGAGCACATTTTTTCTAACACTTGAAAATAGTAATAACCTAGTTTTTAAGTTCAGAGCAGGAAAAAAATGATTTAGTAAAATACTAATTCAAATTTTAATTACATTTATTGTTAAATTTAGAACTATATTGTATTGTCGTTATCATAACTATTATAATTAATATTCATGTTATTATCATTATTATTCCTTAATATAGTAGTTGAAAATCATGAGTTGTTTTTTTACTGGTTAATTTTTGTCATGGATTTTTTTTTCATTATTAAGCTTCAACTGCTATGGTTATTAGCTTGTTACAATAAATAGTATTATTGTTATTGGTTACAATATATATATGTGTCCTTTAATTAGGTTGTACAGGTAAATTTGTTTAAGATATTGAATTATTTTCTCGGTGTTGTCATTAGTTAGACTGAGAGCTTCGAAGAGGTTGTCGGGAAAATTTGGACTTTTCCTGGTATCTAAATAATTGCGTTAGTGGACAAGGAGGTGCTTGACTGTGAGAGGTTCTCCGCAGGTTTGACACATTACAGGTTCTTCTCTGCGCATAAGTGACCAATACGGAGTTTGTTAATAACTACTTCGTCCTTGCGGTTTGATGTATAGGGTTTGGGCCAGTATACGTTTAAATTTTAACAAAAAATTTAATTGTAGTTAAAGTATTATTATATTTTTCAGTTTTTCTAAGTAAATTATATACAAATACTTCGTAAGAAAAAATCAATAGAATCTAGTGAAATTTAAAATATCCATAAAACATTGAAACATAAAGATGAGTTCATCAATCATATTATGAAATCCTCGCTGAGAATTTTTTCCGTATACACTCCATATTGTGCTGACAATAAATTAAATGTTACATATAACGGTTTTTTTTTCTTATAGTTTCATATTTAATTAAAATCTACTCTGGTTGTTGATTTTAAAATTAAATTTTAGAAATAAATGATTCATGGCCCATTGTAAAAGTCTTAGATGTCATAAAATACTCAATTTAGAAATGAATTTGTTCTTTCTTAACAAATCTCTAAGGTAAAATTTATACTCTTATATTTTTACTGTTCTTTTTCCTATACCGTTATATCCCTTCCATTTTCTCTTGGTTTTTCGTAAATAAATTTGTTTGGCTCGAAACAATATCAAACCAATAATAATTTTAATAACAATAATAATAATAATAATAATAATGATAAAAATGATTTTTCCTTAAATGTGGCACAGGTCTTTATATTGTGTAAGTCACGGAACAATATGTTGCATAAGGTACAATCATCAAAATTACAAAAGAAAGTTGATTCACGTATTTATGATATGAACTACCAAAAATAATAACATTATTGTTGAAAATTAGATTTTATAATCAATATTATTAATCGTATTACAACTTTACTATTCTTATCTATATTATATTTATTATCCGAGAAAATATGTATTTAATTTTCTTTCAATCAAATCTATAGTATTTTTTGTGTGTTAATATGTATACACACATTGGTTTTAGATTTTACACTAGCTATTTTTTTTTTATGTCACTAACAATATTGATGTAACAATGGTATCCATCATCATTGATTATTAAATATTAAATTACTGTTTGAAGACTATACACAGTTTAAAATCAAATCAATGTATATCCACAATAATAACATGTTCATATATTATGACTATGCTGTTTTTTTGTTGAAATCAAATCATTATCTCCAATAATTTCATCAACATAATAATATTTAAGTATTACTTTCTTTTTAGAAATTATATTTTTATACAAGTTTGTGTTTGCATTTGTTTGTTATAAAATAGTTGTTATATTGACTCATACTTACTATAAGTTATCGTTAGTATCAGTAAAAAACATCAAATATGTAATATAAATGTCTCCAATTCGGAAATAGTCACAAATATAATTTATAATTTAATTTTATTTTGGAGGCTGGTTTCATAATATGATTTCTTTAATTACTTTACTTTTTTAATACTTTTCATTTATTATTATTAATTTTGTATTCTTTAGAACTGCTTACTTGTTATGTCACCATTGTCGAGCTGTAATAGTTAAACTAATAGCTATAATACAAAAGTAAAAATAATATAAATGCATTTAAAATAATAAAGTAAATAAGTATGAAAACATCGTTTCAATTTAATATACTTAATAAAATTGTATCATTTTATAGTGATAAAATAAATTGACATCTACCTAACACATATTATAAATAATTGTTTGATTTGTGTTTGGAGTAAAAGTTTTTTGTTTAAAAATTTAAATAAACTTTCAGTAACCGGTAATTTAGCTAGCATTTGCATTGAGTAAGTTATATCTGACCAGTTTTTCTTAAAAATATTGCTCTGTGTTTCAATATAATATTACATCATTATCTAAAAATTATGATGACTGAACAAACGACGTTATACAGTTTAGTTGAAATATTTGAGTTTTTCATGTTATTCAAATTAATCGTTATACGTATGAATTTCATATTTATTGTTTATCCATATAAAATTAACATCTGTGTTTAAACACTTTACCAGATTTGTATACTGAAACATAGGAAAGTGTAAACAAATAATGTGATTCCTTTGAGTAAGCCAAAGAGTAATGTAGAAGTTAGTTGGTTGATGAAAAGTTTAATAGTTCGATATTTCGCGTATAATTTATAATATTGAAAAATATATAAAATGTTTGAAAACATCAAATTAATTTTGCTGAAGCATTTATTTTTATTTAAAAATATCCACGTATATGAATCATTAATTTATGCATAAAAAAAATGTAAATAAAAAATTATACTTAAATTGAAAAAAGGGCTTTAATGCAATAATAAATTGTATTAAAATGAACTTCTCTACGATATATCATAATATTTGTGTAAATTATATTTTTAAAGACTGTAAAGTTTAATGGAAATGTTTTATTATCTACTCATTGTGTAGTTTTATTTCGTCATCGACTGAATATTAAACATATCTCAATATTTTATTACATTTCACAACTATAGTGTTATATTCTGAGTAAAACGAAGAATGTTTTAGTTTCTACAATTATGCTTTATTTTGTATTTAATGTATATTATCGAGTTTTAATTATTCTTAATTGTTTTTCAAAGCGTCGTTAAAAACAATCTATAAATTGAGTGAAAACACTATAATATTCTGTTTAAAAGATTTTTATACAATCCGTTTTAATATTTATCCATTAACCTAAAAAAATGGTTTTAGATATTCAACATTTCCCCAATTATTAAAAATACTGTTTTTCAGACTGGGAAACAATTTCAAACGAATTTGACCTTAGTTATATTTGTATTTTTAAAGTTATTGGATCCTTTTTTTTTTTTTTTTTTTTTTTTTTTTTTAGGTTAATTTTATAAATACGGTGAAATCGTGAAATTTTATTAAAAGTTTTATTAAAATAACATAGATTTTTTAGATTTTTTATATTTTTTATAAAACTTATCTATTTGATACTAAAAATAAATTATTATTTGAGTTCACTCAGAATCATTTTCCGAAAATAATGATTTATTATTAATTTAAAATTTAACATTTTATCGTACTGCACGTACTTATCGTTCACTAATCGTAAAAGTGGCTCACGTAAAAATCTTTTTATCACACATTTCGTTTAGAAACCGAAAGGGTGAAGGACGGATTTACATCACAATTATCTTACCAGCTTGTCGATGATAAATGTGAAGTTTTAGAGTTATTAATCAAATAAATTATTTTGAAATTTTCCGTCATCTAGATAAGAAGGTTCTTGTATTAAAAAATACGTTGTGGTCAGCTGTTTACGTTTGAGATTCACGAACTTTCTTTTAATAACACCTGAGTAAACTCAAAGCCATCGGTGTACGTACCTACAATAAAATATAACTGCAGTATGCACAAGAGTAATTGTAATTAGTTCAAGAGAAATTTGCGTTAACTCCTGTAAAAACGTAAATTACCCATTATAATTTACAACCTGCACTCTATTTACAAGGGTTTCCATTATGCGATGTCATTTAAAGTACACAAAGACCTATTTATACTCTCGATAATGGACTGAATTCATCTTTTTTATTTTTAACATTTATTTTTTTTTTTATTATGTGGAATAGTTAAGGCAAAAAAGGCATTACGTTTGAAAATTCATTCAAAATTAGTTATTTTATGGCTGCAATTGTTTTTAGCCTATGTCAGATATTTTTTAACGACACGCGCGTGTGTACACTGTACAGTAATAATATTGAAATTGTGTTTCAATAACTATTACATGCATTCAATTTGGATATAATAATTATTGTATTTTTAATACATGTATTTTGGTATGCTGCCGAATATTAGTTATAATTTTCATAATAGATTAATTATTTCCTTTAAGAGTTGGAGTCTTTGACATTAATCAATCTAAAAATTATATTGGAAGTTTAATTTTTTTTTTTAAGAATGGCCAATAAATTGTATGCCGTTATCTTTATAGGATGTGTGTGTGTGTGTGTGTGTGTGTGTGTGTGTGTGTGTTTGTACAAATGACCGATACAACAACTATGTTGTGAAAATGGAATATTATTTTGTTGTAAGTAGAACTTACACGCAGTGTTGTGCCTGTACTGAATTTCCTTATAGTGGTGCTAAATATGTAGGAGTGTGTGTGTGTGTGTGTGTGTGTGTGTGTGTGTGTGTGTGTGTGTGTGTATCGTGTATGTGTATATAAATGTAAAAGAATGTGTATTATGTTATATGCTGCTTCATTAATGACGTACAGACATTAACACACACACACACACACACACACACACACACACACACACACACACACACACACACAAACACATACAACGTGTAATCAAAACATTACGCAAAAGCACTCAAAAAGAACATTAAGAACCTTCGGAAAAAATATTTAAAAATATCGAAATAAATTACAACATTCGGGCAGTCTTTAATGTGGAGCGTGAAAGATCCACGGTGAACAAACATTTCTATCCACCTTAAAATACTTTGATATTGTATTAAAAATATAGACACCTAAGTATATAGCAGGTGACTGAATTCTAATTTAATTTAGTAATACATTAATACACACTTTAATGTCAGCTTATTTGAGTGATCAATTCTAAAAATATACGTATGTTTCAGAATTAAATTAAACTAATAAACTGATTGGTTTGTGCCCAGTTCGCCGACACCCGGTTTTTGATCAAAAAACCAGTTTTTAATATTTTTTAAAAATAGCCCAATTCGCCGACAACAAATGATATTGGCAACATGCTACGGCGGTATTGCAATAAAACTATAATACTATCATAAGTAGGAGAAATTCCAAACCTAAACCAAGTTTGAAATTTCGCAAGCTCGAGGAACAGTTGAAAAATGTTAAAGAAAAGTACGTAATATTTTTTTTTCTATCATATACACTCACCGGGTGAAGATACTTTTATGACTTTTAAAAACAATGTTATATTTTAAATAATTATATTTCACTATTTCAGGTTAAAAGAAAACAAAATTTCTCTAATTGAGTATATTGATACCATAAAATATCATATCCGCCTATAACTTTTTATTTTTTATTTATAATTTTTACTATATGATACCTAATGACTACCTAATGTAATATTACCATTTTATTTTTTTTAAATTTGTTGTACTATAATCAGGGATTTATTGGAAAATATGATGACTATTAATATTATATGTCTGGAATTTTTTATTCTGTAATAAATTTACTATTTTATATTTGTTTATATCATTTATATATTTTTTATAACTAAACTGTAACTATTGAGTGTCGGCAAACTGAGTGTCGGCAAACTGGGTGTCGGCGAATTGGGTGTCGGCAAACTGGGTGTCGGCAAACTGGGTGTCGGCGAATTGGGTGTACGCCAACTGATTGATGCAACAAAACGTATATTCTGAAAGGAAGAAGAAGAGAATACTTGGTTGCATGAGCGTCCCAAGGTAGGGATTCAAGAAGAGGTAGTTGTTCTCCAAGGTTTTTAATGCTGTTTACGCAAACATTATCTACCATGAACGCATTCACAAGTTTTAAAATAATTTCTTTCGAAATCGTATCATAGTTTGATGTGTTGTGTTCATTTGGAAATAAATCGATTGTATGTATTACATGCTAGATAGGTCATTTTATCTGAAATTTTCAATTCAAAAAATACAGTCGAACTTATTTATTGTAGGTACTCCCAACACTGTATAATCCCAATGCAGTTGTTGCCTGTCGGTCGATACGCGTGTTATGTGTGAATTAATATTATGTGTATATTTTTTTTAAATGTATTTATTAAAAAAGCACTGACACAGTTTGGTAGACAGTGTTAACGTAGATTACAATTTGCATTTGACGAGAAATAATGAATAACAATGTGGAAAATAAAATAAAAAGTTCATTTAAAAATAATATTTTTGTACATTTTAAACATACCTTTGATTAAATCTATATACCCAATATGGCATTATAATATATTAAAGTTAAGAGTTTTAATTATGAAAACAATTTTCATTTATTCTTTTAATTATCTTTGTCCCTTCTCTTAGACAAATGTCTGCGGGCACCCATGCTTTGCGAACATTTACAGTTATTTTTTACATTCAAAATCGTGTGTCGTTATTTCAACTGTAAATAAGTGTACAGTACCTAACATTTTCAACTATGAAATATATTTTCTTTCTTTATATACAAATTAAAATAAAATTGTTTCTCTTTAGTAATAATTGATTAAGCGATTGAATTAGGTGATTCAAAATACATTGTGATTGCACAGCAGACATTAACATTTTTAAATAAAAACTTGTTGAAATCGATCAAGAAAAAGTATATTATTATAATATCAGACTAACATGATCATGCATATTTATGTTTAGTTTGATAATATGTTTAAGAAAAAAACCAAAGATCGAAAGATAATTTGTTCATTATAGTTACGGCATTGGTTACATTTAATTACTCATTAGTTAGAACGTCATTAATCTATAGGATTATATTTATTATAAGAAAATATATATGTACAGTATACGTATAATAGTAAGGCATACGTGAGTTATAAACATTTATTATAATTACTTACCCTCGACGAGACAAAAACAGGCGTCGTCATCTGAAAAAAAAGATATCAAACTAATAAATTGAATATATATTATATGAATACATGTACATATAAATCAATTGTTTATAATCAATAATACAGTACATGAAATGAAACAAACTAAAATTATTGAAAGAAGTCACAAGCAAGTTTAAGTTTGTAAAATGAATAAAAGAAATTAAATCAATTTAAGAAAAAAATAATGTTGACAATCGTTTTTACATTTTAAAACTGTTAACGAATGAGAAGAAATGACTATAACTGAGATGTAAAAAAAAAATAAAAAAAATACTATATATGTATATTATATTATTTTTCTCGTGTCAATATTGCATTTGCAATAAAAAGAGCTTTCTCCGTCGTTATTTTTCCGCTTGAAATGAATTATTTTTAAATGTTATTTATTTTCTATCAGATTAAAAACTTTAAATATGGTAAACCGTGACACTTTGGGTTTACTTATAATATTTATCATGCATTTGTCTTAAAATAAAATAAAAATGAATTATCTACTTTATGAAGACATTACAACTTGGTATAAATAAAAAAAAAAATAATACGTTTTACTTATTTATTTAATACAAATGCCGATCATTTGAATGGGAACTCTGATAAACATAATTATATACATGTGTTAAAGTTATTTATATGTTTGCATAAATATAAAATTATAAAAGGCAAACTTTTTTCAATCATTTTTGTACTGTTTTGGCTACGATTCGTTCTAACTATTTGATATTTTTTCTCAGTAGAAACGAATTACGAATACCACAAAAAATACTAATACCTTTAAGTGGACTAGTTTAAAAAAATGTCCATGATACGTTTTTTTCAAATGTTATTTATATTCTTAAAATAATGGAAACATTTACCAATTACTATCAATTATTATCATTTATTTATTTATTTACTTAATCAGCGCCAATCGGCAATTTATAAATACATTAAGCTTAAACTAAACAATAGGTAATTTTAAATAGTACATGTTAATATAAAATAAAACTAGAAACTAAACATTTAGTTATGATAATTCTGATCTAGTTATGATAATAATTATCTTAATCAGCTATACTGCTATAGGTTTAGGAGCTGTTTAGTAGACGGAGCATTCTATCTAACGGATTGTTGTGGGAATAGTTAGTACGGTGGGAGGGGACATGGAATAGAGAGTGATTTCTAGTAGAATGGACAGAAACACGGAAAGAGATAGAAGAGAGAAGGTCGGAGGCATCTACCGTGCCATCAAGAAGAGAGGTCATGAAGGAGAGATCAGCATCTATACGCCGAGAAGAAAGGTTTGAAATATTTAAGGAAGATCTTACGGATATGTCATCATGGGGTGGGTAATCAATCTTGAGTAGGTAAGCGGCGTAAGACAGGAATCGGTTTTGAACTCGCTCTAACCATAGTTGGTCCTTGGTTAAATAAGGGTGCCATATTATTGAATCATATTCTAAAATAGAGCGGACAAGAGAGAAATAAAGGAAACAAAGACAGAGAGCGGATGTAGGAAGACTGGTGTTGCGCTTTAAGAATCCTGGAACTTTTAAGGCTCTACCAACGGTGATATTAATATGGTGTTCGAAAGAAAGGGAAGGGGTTAAGTAGAACTCGAGGTATTTGACATTAGAAACACGTTCAACTATATAGTTTAGTATTTTAGAGTATTTCTATTACAATTTTTTCCCTGTACTCGTAGCAATTTATTAAGTCGTCAATTTAACTTACAATCAATCCACTTTGGACTTTTATAGTAAAATTATAGATGTTATTACAGCAATATACTAACGCATTTGTATAAATATGCTTAAGAATATTCTTTAATTGTTCTGTTATAAAAAAAAAAAAAAAAAAAAAAAAAAAAAAAAAAAAAAACATTATATCCAGTGATGTATTGCTAAAATAAATCATGGGTATACGCCTTATTTTTATTCATATTATGGTAGGAACCAAAATTTTTTTTCTCGCTTCACTCGAACAATATTCACTTTACTTATATTTACCCAAAACCTCATAGAATATCATATTTTCATATTTATTCTATAATACTTCTACATGGCACATGCTTAACAGATAGACTAATTATTTAAGTGTGAATTGGTTTTTAATTTAACCACTCTTCATTTCAATATCTATTTTCAAAGTTAGAAAGCACATGTTTATGATATAAATTTGTAATATGACGTACAAAAAAAAAAATTTCACGCTTCGCTTAAATTGTATATACATTTTATATTGCAGTGCAATATGATCATAGACTTATAATATTATTTCAAATCTATGATTATGATATAATATTATTTTCTATCTGTTTAATTAAATTGCACTACATTAATGTATGAGTGATACCACTGCAGCATGTCCATTTGCGATGCAGTAAAGTTGTGATCATGTAGACCCTACATTGTAAATTGAAACAATTGAAAACGCTATGACATTCATGGCGTTGGGAAACCATAATATTATCTACAACTAGAGCTCTATATCTATAGTGCCTTATATTTACAACCGTGATATTGACTATATCTGACTCTATGGATAAATAAATAAATAATATCCCATGGTTGATGATTATGACTGTTCTATAATAAAAACTTGTTGCTAAAGGATAACAAATTTAAATTTTTGATAAAAAATAAAAGTAAAATAATAATAATCCGAATAATCCGATACCGAATCACATCATAAATATAATCACAAGTTGAATTATTTATTTGTCAAATTACAAGCTATACGCTAGATACGGCCATATACCCGCGTATCATCAATTTTTCATGAGCTATACACCATGGATAAAAATAGCGTATTGGGTATACACCGTATACCCTCGAATACCCTCCAATACACCTCTGACTATATCGTATTTTAATGGAAAAAAAAATTTCAATATAACTGACGAATTTCAGTATACCATAAAATAAATTAATTGAAATAATATTTGAACATATTTTTCCGTTGCCCCAGAAAAAAAAAACTAAATATAATATGATAAACAGTGTCTTCTAAAGCAATCAACTATCCACCGGACGTCAATACATATTTGAGTGAACTCCGCTCACATAAACACGTCTGTTTTGTTTAAAGCATAACATGAAAATATTGTTCCTGACAATCCATACTTCACGTTTTTACAATGTGACTGTCATTTTCTCTAAATCCGGGTACACAATGGAGCATTTGGGTGTAATGTAACGCTGTAATTTAACTGTAATGCTCAAGTGTGTACGATGTTACTGTAACATTCGTGCGTGCTCGGCTGGCGACGCCGTCGATCCACCCGAGTGTCGGTATTTTGACGAACATCAAAACAATGTTGCATTACCACACGATGCTAGTGTGTACGGTAAACCAGTTACTCGCAGTGAATCGCCTTAATCGCTACCGTTACAGGACTGTTTGAAGGTGATTTATCCGTATAAATTTAAAAAATAGATTGGAACTACGAAAAGGTGTTGGACCTTATTGAGTGCTACGAAAATAAATCGATACTATGGTCTCCAAAGCACCCAAAGCATTACAATAAATTTGCAAAATCTGATACGCGAGAATATAACGAAAAAATAACCAGCATTATGTATCATTTCGTCGAGAAAAAGCTATATGATAAAAAAAATAAAAAGTTATATGATAAAAAAAACTCAGAGAACTGGCTCAGGTAATTATAAAATACGTTTTATAAAATATTATTTAGATACAATATTATAATTAGCCAGTCTCGCTTAGTGCCTATTCCAATACTAAGATTTGATCCACTACATATGTCCCCAAACTTCATTAAATTTGTTTGCCACCATCTTCTTTCACTTTTTTTTTAAATTTTTTCGTTTTTTTTTTTAAACACAATGAATTAAAATAAATGATGCACTAGTGACTTGTAAATTTCTATCAGAAAACATTGCACACGATGTGAACTAACTCGAGAACTGTGAATAACTGATGGATAGACTGGCGAACAACCAAATACACAGTAGCGCTCGACTCTATCGTACACACTGATCGTGTAACAATGTAACATTGTAACATTCAGGCGAGTACGAACTCTGTTACATTACGGCGGGCCAAAAGCCGTTCTCTTAAAAATGATAAGAAAAAGAAAAACGTACATATCAAATAGTAACTCATA
The DNA here is from genome assembly GCA_027580255.1 of Therioaphis trifolii. Lineage (NCBI taxonomy): Eukaryota > Metazoa > Arthropoda > Insecta > Hemiptera > Aphididae > Therioaphis > Therioaphis trifolii. The sequence continues at coordinate 77,165,679 of CM050404.1, read as the reverse complement.
CCAACTAAAATTATAAACAATATTCCAAATAATAATTTAATATCAGTCTGTGTAAAAGCCTGTTAAAATACATTAATTATTTATTCGTTTTCTTATCAAAGGGCCAGTTGTACAGTCTGTGATTAAACCCCGAAACAAATATTTAACCGGGCTAATTAATAAAACTTCAAATTAAAAACCGCACTTAAAGTTCAAAGTTCACTGAAGAAACATGGTTTTTAACGGTATTGATGCTCTACTCGACCACGATTATTTAGGCGGAACCTTGTTTTAAATTTTCCATCCATAGCTATAAAAGTTTATTACTATTTTAGTTAGTTAAAGATTATGATTGGAAACTTACTAGTTACTAGTTTCTCCGATATTCAAATCTGAAAAACTAAAAATGCTTCGTACTTGCAGGCAGCCGATTTGGGTTAACGCGGAAAGAAGATCATTTTAATACAAAAATAATTGAACATTGCATTAATGTTAATTATTCCTGGCAATGCCTAATTAATAATTATGAGTTATGACACTTATATAGTTATATGCCAATACTGAATACAAATACATATTACATAAGATATTATGTTTTATACATTTTTATGTTGGTAATGGCATTATGGTAACGGTGTAGGGAATTTATGTTTTAGTGTTGGTGTACATGATCTGGATATGTTTTTCTTTTTTTTTCTCAGTTCTTATCAGTTTTAAGAGAACGGCTACACACGTCTCCATTACGGCGTTACATTACACCTAAATGCTCCGGCGTGTACCCGGCTTAATAATATGTATTGTTCAACTGAATGCCTACAATTTGTAAATCGAATAAAGTTTAAAACATTAAGCTTACATTTATTTACGTTTATTTGGGGTTCAAGCATAATATATTAATTGTAAGAAGAAAACAAATGGAATAAATAAACTACCTTACTCGTTAGCGTAAGACGAAGCTTAAAATATATCAATATGTAAGTAAAATAATTCAAAGACACACGTTGTAGTGAAAAACGAAAACGGAGTACCTATAGAGAAATATAATTATCGTTTATATCGTTTAAAGTATATATTAAATTTACATGGAAATCAAAACACATTTGTGAGAATTAACGAACAGGGAAAAAATATTGATTGCAAAATCCCACTCCTGAAAAATTGTTATTTAAAAATAAATAATTAGATTGATTAAATGATCAATTAAAACAATAAATAAAAAGGCTAAAAAACCAGAAATCTCCTGGAGAAATCTTTAAGAGATTAGATGAAGAAACAATATCAAGAATACACAATGTTATTGCAAGATTTTGGCAAGAAGAAAGACTCCCGGAGGAGTGGAATATACTATAAATGATTTTATTGTACATATTATTAACAAATAATCATTTTATAGCTGAAAGTAAAAAGAAAAAAAAGCTGATAAGTGAGATGATGGTGGTACAAGTTCGTCCTTCGTCCCTTCGGTCCTCGAACAAGATATTGGTGATGCATTTATTAAGTTTTAAAGAAACGATGACTCATTTCTTTAGTATAAAACGATTCTGAGCAAAGCTTCAGTGTAATATAATATATTATTATTTAAATACTGTTTACGTATTTAACGGTTATTTGTATTATTTTTGGTGAATTTTTTTGTAATTAAACCCTTATAAAATATTCAATTAGATATAACTCATTTAAACTTCAATTGTTATAACAATTATAACTCATTAGAAATTTTCTGTCACCAAAAGATTCGAAAAATGTTTTTATATGATTTTGTATGATAATAATTTACTTAAATGCTTGGAAAAAAAATCTTGAGTCACGATTATTGATATTTTTTCGGTATTGATAGTTTAGTATAAGAGTAAACTTGTATTAAAATTTCAGAACTTGCTAATAAATACTCAATATTTCATTAGAAATAAACTTAAAAGAAATCAGACAATATCGTAAAAAATCGTATAATAATTTATTAAAGTGTGTATAAAAAAAAATCCTGAGTCACGATTTTTGAATTTTTGTTAGGATAATTAGGTAGGTATATGAGTAAGTTCATATTAAATTTTCAGAACTTTTTGTCAAATATTTAAAATTGTATTACATAAAAACTTTCAAACAATTTGGTAAATTCAAAGTTCTATATTTAAGTCAAAAGTGCTATAATTGTTCTGAAAATGTTGTCCAATATAAAAAAATATGTATTTTATATTGGATAAAATTTTCAAGTTTCTAGCTTCAATACTTTTCGATATATGACTAAATACCTAAAATCTGAACAGTGAAACTCTCGTTTACGGCGGATTTTTACCGATTTTACCGTTTTTACTGTTTTTCGATCGTTATTCTTGATTACTGGAAAAACTATGGAGATTTTGGAAAAATTACCTCTCTAAAGTACCATCTCAGTTCAATAACGAATCTAAAAAGTTGCTGGACCAAACTTTTGGACAAGGATTTCTATACGAAAAAGTGTTTACAGAAAAAAAAAATATATATATATACTTCATTGTAAAACCATAAGATCCTTCGCTTCACTCAGAATCTAATACTGCTTTGAAAATGAAAAAAAAATGTGAAAAACTAATAACTAATGAAATATTTGAGGCTGCTAATTTTTGGAAAGTTTGGCAATATCTGGTTCAATTTGAGACAACTGGATATGGTGGTTAGCTTCTACATTAAAGGATATCACAACACTAAAAACAAATTTAATTCAATTTGAAGTATGTCATTACGATTACCTAAGAACTATGGTTATTATTCAATGAGCTACAGACGTTTGAAAATATACGTGTGACGTCATAGAGGCGTAATCTGAACATTAGCGTATTTTAAACGTGTAAAAGTATCTAGATTTATACAATAATTTCAATCGTTTAAGAAATTATTTTTAAATAATCTTAAGTGTTTTTTTGTGTTCATGATTCTGGTGTAGTAATAATTCTAATATATTTTTTTTATTGTAATGAGATCAGGGCCGGCGCCAGAATTTGCGGGGCCACGTGCAAAGTCAAATTGCGGGGCCCTTTATTTAATTTTGTATTTTCTCCATATTTTAAACACGAACATTTTTCATATTAATATAAAGCATATTACTTAGTGGAAACTTAAGTAATTTTTCTAGTCAATACGTAAAATTGAATTATTTTTAAATCGAATAGTCAATACTCTATAGTAGGTATACTTACGAATAGGTGCATATCAATACATTCATACAGTTATTAAAATGTTTTTTTTACACTCAATGTTCAGGATCTTGAACTACTACAAAACTAAGAAATTTAAAAAACATATAATGTGTATGAAACCTTATACATCATACATATAGAATTTTGAATAAAATGAAAATTAAATTTTAATTTTGATGCGTACAAATACTTATAGATAAATAAGAAACAATTGAAATATATAGTAAAATTAATTAAAACTGTTTTTTTCTTGATTTTTGAGTTGCGATTTGATTAATGATATGATCGTAATCCAATGTTTCCGCAAGTCCTTTTTCAATTGCAAGGGTAGCCAATCCAGATAGCCGTTCTTGGGATTATATATATATATATATATATATATATATATATATATATATATATATATATATATATATATATATATATTTATTATTATTACTATTATAATATACTAGGTAGGTTACACTTTTATTTAACCTATGAATAAAATTGAAAAATATTAAATATTTTGCGGGGCCTGATAAAGCGCGGGGCCCTGTGCGGGGGCACACCCTGCACACCCATAGCGCCGGCCCTGAATGAGATAAAACTGTTTCAGTAAAATTCAGTGTTCAATAATAGTATGTATAAATAGCCCAGAATGGTAACATCGGCCGGTGCCGTCAGCTACAGAAGTGTGTGTGCGTGAATGAATGACATTGCGCATTCGCGCATCAATGAGTCGCAAACTCAATAATTTTACTAAAGTATAATTTAAAATAAGTACACAATAACAAGAAAAATTGAATTTTAAATCACACCATCGTCTTAAGCACATAAGTATACTCAGGATTATGAAAAAAACAAATATTTAATATTATTGTAAATTATTAAATCATTGTATTAATCTAACTACTGTTACACGTCAAACACGGGTGGCTGCTCACTATGACGTCTATGACGTCACGCGGCTATTCATCGACTCTCATTATCTCGTTGAATAATCATTTTTTCAACTTCGGATTTTTATCAAAACGTTTTTCATTAACTTGACTATATTAATTCACCGATAAACTTAAAAATTGAAAAAAAAATAGTGTTGTGATATCCTTGAGATAGTTGCGATATTTGGTTTTTGTAGCCGTGTAATTTATGTGGCGTGTATCATTTTTATCTATTATTGAATTATTCGTTACTGGATACATATTAGAAACACTATTTACTCGTAGTGTATATCATATTAGATATGCAAAGTGTGCTAAGTAATTTTGTTCGTAAAACAATTTTTTGTCTTTTTAACTACAATCAATTGTAAATTTTTAGTATATGATTTAATAATTATTTCCATTCTTGGATGAGCCGAGGTTCCCCTTAAGCAGCCCCTACACGATCAATAATATTGAGTAAATAAAATTGTGTCAATATTTTTTTCAATATTCATTTCACCCAAACCTCTCAATATTATTGCACAATATTCAGTTGAATTCGTTGGCCAGGTCAGGTGTAGTACCACTGTGTATGACCGCTTGTGCTGTTTACGTTGTTTATGCTGTCAGTTGAAAGGCAGCATTTACCATCTGCTATAAATTATATTACAACTATATTATTATAGTTTTAAGTATGTATCTTGACGATACCGAATTAACTTGCATCGCAGTAGCATTTGGATTGAACCAAAAAAAAAAAAAAAACGCAAACAAAATAAAAGAAGATATTTGATTATAAATGAACGTTCTTCCAGTGGATATTTTAACTGACACACTGGGCGGCAAAAATGTCGCCCAGTGAAAACTTTTTGTCGCCTAGTAGTAGATGTTATGTTTAATAACTGAGCGACGATGATTTTTTACTACATTGACGATATTGATATTTTGCGAATTATGATGGTTAATATTAGTAGTAGATCAGGTTTGTATATAAAACTCTGAAATTTCCCTTTTTTTTTTCCTTAGACTTATGTTAACTTTTATTATGACGTGTAAAATTTATTTAATGTCGCCCAGTGGAAATTCCTTAAAATATCCACTGCGTTCTTCTATTTTAGTTCACATAATTCTTATTATGTCTTATTACAGAAAAATGATGTAGTGTATCAATAAAATGAAAAATATAAACCTGTAGCAACACGGCACAACACGCGTGGCTTCACAAACGATATGATACGATACTAAATATTGCGTAATTTTGCACAATATCATATTCAAACGTTCAATAATATTGTGTATTGTTCAAAAAATTTCCAACCCAATTTGATTTCTTCAATATATTGTACAATCCTTCAATATTTGTACTAGACCGTCGATAATATTGCGCAATATCGATTATTGTGCAATATTATTGATCGTGTAGGGACCGCTTTAAAGTTCCGCGCACACTGCCGCGGTGGCGGTGGCGGTAACGGATATCGCTATCCCGCGCGCACTGCTGCGGTTGCCGTGGCGTTGACAGTGGCGGTGGCTATCACTGTTGTTGTCGACGTATTATTTTTATTTAAAAATTACAAATATAGTTATCCAACAAATACAGTTATCCAACAGGCATCATACAAATATATTTATGATTTTGATATAAATACGATTACACCTAAATAAACAAAGTATTTAGAAGAAATAGTCTAATATAATATAGCACACAGTGTAAAATTACAAATATTTTGATTATAAAATAAAAAAATATAATATCAAATGAATATGAAAAATTATAATATTGTAACATATAATCTAACGTATTATATTCTATATAAATTAAAGTTTACATACATTATCAACTAATATAACAATTTAAAATAATATTTGAAACCTTGTAAGTACAGTAGTTTTGTAACTACAGTAACCAGGGGTATGTGTAGAATTTTTTTTGGGGGCGGGGTTTAATATTTTTGTTAACACATATGTCAAAATTATTTATTTAACTAGGTAATAATTTTGGCATATAGAGGTTGCAACAGGTTTATTTGATAATTGCAATAACTTTTTTTTCTATTCACTCTTTTAACTTTTTTTTAAAAATAAATACTAAGGCCTTGCGCTATAACAATATTGTCTTCTAATATTTTTTTCTTTTGAAACTCGAATTTGAAAATTTAAAATTTAATTTTACAGTTAAAAAAAAATTTAAATAGTGCCATTTTTTAAACCTGATTTTTAGAAAAATATTAGTGTTTAAAATTCTAATAACGGTTGATCCATTTATTTTCTGATTTTTTAAAATTTGTGAAAAAGTTAAGAATGTTATTGTATATACCACATAATATTATAACACATATTATTGTATAATACTATTAATTAAATGGCTGATTGAAATTTAATTTTTATTCTAAGATTTTTGTTATCTCTTACACATTTTATCAATCGATATTTATTATTATGAGTCCAAGTCATAATTACGTAACATACATGTTGTACAAATAATCAGAATTAAATCTTATTATCACGTTAATATGAATGGAATATGTTTAATTAAGTGTATGCTTTCATGGAAAAGTTAGTGAAATCACCGACTTCTTGATATACATAGTGATGTGTCATTAGGAATATTCCCCAAGGAACATTCCGGGAATAAGGAATATTCCCAAAATATTTCCGAACTACTCGGGGATATTCCTTTAAAAAAAGTTAATAGGTAATTAATTATTTTTATAGAACGACTTGCACGTTATTACATCAATGACTTTATTTCGCTTCATTTGGCTATACTGTTTTGTTAACAAACATTATTTTTATCGCAGCCACCGAAGTTACCGAACAATGATAAATGAATTATAAATTATAATACAAATATACATTTTACTATTTAGTATTTACATAGTTTTATAGTTTTATTATAAAACACAATTTTTTTTTAAATTTCTATGCTTGAATTGAAGTCTGTGGTCATACATTGTATTTTAGTGTATTATAATAACCACTATAGTGATCAAGTACTATAAAGTGGGTACGTTTTTTATTTGGTGCCGGTAAAATTTGATACTGCAACATGGCTGGTAGAAAAAAAAATTGGATTGTTGGTCCTTATATTATTATATAAAAAGATTCATAAAAAGTTGGGACAAGGTAAAACATGATTTTAATTTTGGTAATTTGTTGGCAGATACATTATTAATTTATTAGATTAAAATTTTAATTTCATGTAAATTATTATGACTATTAAGTAATACAATCTTTTGTAACACTAACATTTAAAATATAACTTGAAGATTATATTGATGTCTAATAAGAATGAAATATATTTTTTTTAATTATCCATTAATCAAACTTTTCTGAAGTGATATTTATGAAAAAAATATTTGCTATTTGGATCAAAAAAAACTTTGGGTTTAGTTAAATATTACGAAATATGAACAACTTTTAAAAAATTATAATATTCCCGGAAAATTCCCGATATTGGAAATATTTCTGGGAATTTTCCCGGGAAATTTCCCGTGATGAAATTCCCGGGATTTTGCACATCACTAGATAGACCCGTACAATATTATTTTAATAATTTTAGAAATTTAATTCACATTTTCAAAAAGTTTAAAAAATCATAAAAATAAATGACCAAATATTAATGAGATATTTTAATACCATAATTTTTCTAAAAATCTGGTCTAAAAAATGGCTATTCTGATTTTTTTTTTTTAAATGGTAAAATTAAATTTTTAATTTTCAAATTTGAGTTTCCAAAGTACAAAAAAATATTTTAAATCGACAGCATTGTAGCAGAAGGGCTCAGTATTTATTTGAAAAAAAAAGTTTAAAAAAATGAATTGAAAAAAGTTATTGAATTTGTCAAATAGACCTGTTAAACCATGTATATATATACATATATACATTTAGTTTTTTTTATTTGGCTGGAAACAACTTTTTTGTAACCTAACGATTCTTCACACGCCTAAGAAACTATAAAAATATACTGATCTAAATACCTTAGAATTCCCTGCAAATCTTCACAGGTGACTGAAAAAAGATGAGATATTTTGCTATGATAAAACAAAAATTGATTTGTTCCTTTTCTTTCTTCACTGTTTCATTTCTATTCTTATTCTCTTCTAGTCTTGTCTTCGAGCTAAGTGTTACTATTGGGTCACTTTTAAGTCAACCTTTGTCTGCGTTACTTTGAGTTTTCATAAACTTTTTGTGCTACTCGGTATAGGTTGTATATTATCGTATATAAAAAAAAAAATAATGATAATGATAAAAAAAAAAAGCAGTTGATCGATGACAAAACAAACCTAACGCCATCCATACATCATAAAACATGAATGCTATTCTATTAAACTATAACACTCATTGAAACGGCATTATTATTGTTTTGTTTACTATTTAATGGAATTTCTGAAAATACGCAAAACTCAAAGTTAAACGACTCTAAAACTAAGTCTGAGCTAACTCTAATTTCAACAAAGCTCTTTAAAAGTCAAATTCCCTATTCAGGCGCGAATTCAAAATTATTTTCCAAAGGAGGTTTGGAGGTAAAATAATGGTTTTACGTATGTTCAAAAAAAACATGCCAGAATTTTAGTTTCTTTTACTGTAACTTTGAGAAGGGTTTTAGCAATGTGCCAATGTATATGCATTGTATACACCCCTGGAACTATATAGGTTAAAAACGAAATCGAAAAATAAAGGTGGCCGGTGAAGTGCATTTATTTGTTTACATAAATTAAATAATTAATTGAATGATATACATTTATGCAACATCCTAATTCATTTTTAGTGATCTATATAATTAGTGCAAGTGTTCTGGAGTTGCTTTCAGAATGTAACAATTTAAATTACTTCTTCGTTGTTCAATGTATTCCACGGAGGGTTTAGTTTACTTTTGTGGTAAGAACGTAAGGTAATGGAGTTTTCATAGTTTCAACTAGCAGATATTTCGGGTACCCGGTAATTACCCGATGGCCGAGTACTCAATGTCGTATTTAAGAATCGGCCCTTACTCGGTACCCGGAATTTCACTTAATTTTTACCCGGTCAATACCCGATACCCGGTGTATTCCTACATTTTATCAACTCATACTCGATAATCGGCAAATGCTGATAATTTGTAGACTGACTGTGTATATAAATATAATATTGTATATAATGCATTCCTATAAATATACCAGAACAAATGGTAAATAATAAACTATGAACTATTTTGGTACATTTATCACAATAGCCAGTTTATTGTAAACAAAATGGTATTTTCTTCAATGAATTAGGTACTAAAATAAATCTCGTGTTTTGCTATTATTTATTATTGATAAACTACATGATTAAAGTAAAAATTAAAATTAAATTAAATTTTTGAATTAAATTAAAAAAAAAAAAAAAACTACATGATAACGGCTAATACTCGGTACTCAGAGTATATTCAAAATTTTACTCGGCCAATACTTGGTACTTGATAAGTATTCAAATTTTTACTCGGCCATTACTCGAAACCCGGTTATAGTAATCAAATTTTTACTTGGCTAATACTCGGTACCCGGTATCACAGTAAATTATCTACCCGAAAAATCCCTAGTTTCCACTGCTTGAAATCATTTGAACATCGTATATTACGTTACACTAAAATCATTCTTACATTGAATTGAACACTAAGAATAAAGAAATGGAATACTTTTTTACGCACTTAAATATAAAACTGTGTTTAGTAGTTTTTAGAATATACTGATTGTAGCAAAGAATGCATTTGTTTTACAATGATTGTTTTTGTGTATTTTAGATTTTTTCGGGGGTTATATAACGTAATATAATGGTATAAAACATTTGATATTACAAATGCTTAATTCAATATTGTAAAGTATTAAATTTTTTTTTCTTATGTAATCCATTACATATTAGAATGAAACTTCAGATATTTTAATTTTTAATAAATATCACAAATTATTTGACATTTTAATTTTTTTTTTTTTTGTGATATCATTTAATTAATACTATGTAATAATTTAATCTAATTTAATAATTTGTGGAATTGGAGGTTGCGATAAAAATAAATTTAAAACATAATCGTAAATAGAATAATAAGTTATTTACATAAATTATTTCTAAAGTGAACTGGAGTGAAAACTTACGATTTTATAAATAGATAAACATTAGTCGAATTTCTATTAAAAAAAAAAGAAAAACTGATATTTTAATAAAGAAAAAAAACAAAAAATTATAAATAAATACATAACGTTGAAAACTTGTGATATTTAATTGAACTAATGCCCTGATGTTTATTTTTGATTCAGGTCATAATCAGTATTTACCCATGCTCAGAAAAATAATACGAGTAATTTAAACACCAAATTAAATTTTAGGTTTTAAAGTAGGTTTCTACTAATTGAACTTTCAATTGATAGAATCGTATAATTCGTACATGTTCAAAATTTAACGCACATAGAAGATGCATACCCTATTATAATATTAAACCATTATTTTATAAGGATTATAAAAATTGATCAATTAATAATCGTCTGCACGTTGTGAAAATTTTTTCATCTAACCTAACAAAATCAATGTTCAAACGTTGATATAAAAATTAATATAAAACATTTAATCACTATCGATCACTGTCTCATTATAGGTTGACTTAGTTGACAGCAACGTTGTTAATAATATTCTAAAAAATGAGGGAAAAACTATCAACAGGTGTCAATTGTTTTTCAAACACTTTTCTATAAAACTGAATACGAATTATTTTTCAATCTCAGAAAACGATAGATTACATAAAATATAAAACTCAAGCGCACCATATACAGTGCATAATTATACATATATGGGAGAAAATCATATTATGTATGAATGTATATAATTCGTGTATGGTGTGTGTGTGTGTGTGTGTGTGTGTGTGTGTGTGTGTGTGTGTGTGTGTGTGTGTGTGTGTGTGTGTGTATCAATGTGTGTATGAAAAACACTCAATACAAAAGCTAAATTAATCACAGCTTAAAATTATTTTGAGAAAAAACATTTAATATGACCAATCATACAAATGGCTGTTGGTTTAATTTTCTTTTGAAAATATCTGGAGCGTAAATTACGGTTAATGCACGGGTAATAAAGCTCAGTTTAAAAGGTATACCCTTTGGAAATTTTATTTTAAAATGATTTTTAATTAATGAGCATTGATGTGCTAAGTTTAAACAAGGAATAATTCAATGGTGTTGATGTCTCATTTAAAATTGTTTTATTAATAATTAACTGTTTTAAAGTGCATGGAGTAGAAAAAAATTGCATTTGTATTTAATATATGCCTGGATTTGGTTTTTATACTTGCATAAAGACATTTTGCAAAAAAATGCTTGTATAGTGTTGTATGCTTATGCATAGTGTAATAATGAATTTAAATATAATCCGAATTATATTTAGGTCGTACGCGTAATACTTGTGATCGTGTCCTTGGCACGTAGGAAATATTTGACAATTTCCTGATGACTTATTATCATAAATTGGCCGTTTGTATGCAGCTGTATGGTGTTAAATTAATTATATTATCACTATTCATATCGAATTTGCCGTGTATCCAAAATGGAAGTCAGCTTGTGTGTATTTGGTCACTTAAAATGTTTCATGTTGAAACATTCTTGGTAATTCCAAAGACACAATGAAATTGGTATACTTAGTACTTGATTTCCGAATCACGAAATAAATTTTTTGTTTTTGTTTTGTTTTTATTGTTCGTATAACGCGTGTTCATCATTCTTTTATTGAAACGTATGTTAAAGTGCATAAAAAAGAAAAATGATTGCAAAAAAATTAAAACTAAAAACGGAAACACATAATAATTATAATTGTGTACATCGTACGTCATCCAGTATTTTTGGATCAGTTGAATAATGGATATCACCCGGAAAATGTGACTTGTATTTAGCTTAGCGGCTTCGGAGTACTTAATATTATTATTATGTATGTAATGCATGTTATAGTATGGTGATTTCCGGTACAAACAGCAAGATTTTTTTAAAGCGCATTGCACACTTTGGAAGGTCTCAACACGATCTGCACGTCGATCTCGCTAGCAGAGTAATAAACACTTAAAACCTTTTTCATGGTTAGTGAAACTTACAGAATCATACGTACATTAGAATCTGTGAAAAAACGACTTATATACCTCTTGTATACTTAAATTATTATTATTTTTTTTTAGATGTTTTTAGAAATAGGAATTTCTTATATCCCCAAGTTGTAACTATTTATCCTTTTGCTCATTAATTCGTTCGTATATACTAGACCAGAGTTACAAGTGACATTATAGATTTGGTTACTATGCGATAGGGTTATACAAATATTATTTTGCTAATACATAGTTATAACATAGTTCCTATAGTATTGGTAGTAATGATAAATAGTATAGGTTCATACGCTTAGACAGTTAAATCAATTTGGGATTTTGGTTACAAAAGAAATAGACGCATTAAGCAAAAAATCATTTCAACTCGATTTTCGTATGATAATAATATTTATTCAAGTTAAAACTGTGATAAAATAAAAATAAAAATTTCAAATGTTAGAAAATAACTGTACAACTAGTGTCTGGAATTATATTTAGTATAAAAATTTAAATATGTGTTTAGAAATCACTAATTATACACACTTGCTGAACGGGATTTTCTTAGTTTGTTTTCTAAAATTATTTATTTTACATCTATATTTATTGTATTGTGTGCTTACTTATTCTATTAAATAATACAGATTTTAATATTTTCTTACTAAAAAAATAAAAATTAATTTTATTACTACATGATATATACTATCTAATATAGTTGTTATACAGGGACAGTATAATAGATATTAAGAGAAATAAAGAAAACGTGAAATCATCGTTATTCTAATTTATCGGGTCATTTCTATCCTTTTTTATGAGTGTTAATAATCAAAATCAGACTTGAAGTAGACAGTGATGAAACTAAACTATGCAAAAATGTAATGGAAACAATTAAAATTAAAATTAAAAAAAACAGGACATGTTTCGTACCATGGATATTTCCCGTTCCTCGGACATGATAATGGTAATGATTGTACTGAATTTTAAAGAAATGGTTATTAAATCATTTCTTTAGTTAAGCTACTCATAACGTAAGGGTCACGAGTAATGATTGGCAAATACCCGGTAAATATATTTTTGGTAAATTCCCTAGTTATTTACCCGATATTTAAAATAAATACCCGGTAATTTGGGTAATTACTTCAAACAAAAAATATTCAATAAAATTTTGTTCATCGACGAACAAATGTTAAAATGTGGTGATCCAAGCCAAAATACCTAAATTAGGTATAGTTTTATAATTTTTAATTAAACAGATAAGTTTAATAAATGTTATTAAATAACAACTTAGAGAACTATGTTATTTAATTCAAATAGATTTAAACTAAGCCTAAATATCTACTTAATGAAAAAATATTATGATAAGTAGAAGTAAAAACAAAAAAAACATAAATTAATAAGCATTAATATAATATAATATATATTTGCAAAAAACAGCAAGTAACACATTGTATAGGTACGTAAAATAATTATTTGCAGCACCCCCTAAAAGCAAAGCTTGTGCTGGGGGAAAAAGATTGCATAGATTGTTTATACATTTATAAATATAAAATATTATGAAAGATATAACACCAGTATTAAAATAATAAATTATAATTTGTATATATTCATATAAATTATAAAAGCCATGAATACAATATTATTTATGTAGGTACTTAATTTATTATAAGTTGTAATTTTCATATGGCATATAGGTAATCCTTAACATTTTGATTTTTTGTACCTTTTAAATACATATGTAATAATGTAAAATTAAAAAAAAATTGTTTTTGTCAATTTATATAATTAAACATTATACCTATACAGGTAGGTACCAAGTTTTTAGTGTTAAATAATAAATATAAATAAATAATAATACATTGGTAATAAATCATAAACAAAATAAGTTCACTATTTAATATGATTTTTTTAAATTAATTATTTTACTTACATTCTCTGATTTATTCATGTGATCAAAAAACTTGTTGATGGTTAAAGGCTTGTGCGAATTGACAGCTAAATGAGTATCATATTCATCAACAGTTTGTATTTGATCTTCGGTTACATTACAAGTTGTATTTGAATAAAAATTGTATTTTATTTGTTGTGGGCAATTTGAACATTTGAGTAAATGTGCTTTCATTTTATTCACATTCATATTATACTCTCTTTGACAAAACTAGCATGACTGACGTTTATCGTTAGATATGAATTGTTCAAAGTATTTACGCACTGTGTCCTTTTTTCTTCCCATAATTTTATTTTATAGTTCACAAATTTAAGCAACAATAACAATAAATAATTTGTATTTCATTAACAAAGCAAAAACGAAAAAAAGCGCAAAAGCAAGACTAATGCCGCGTTACCAACGCATTCTTAATGCCGTAAGCGTAACGATATATCTATATTCTACATTTCTACCGTGTGTGTATTGTAGTCATGTGATATTTGAATACACTTTAATATTTATGTTTCAACCAAGGTGGAGACATATCCACCTTGGTTACAAACAAAATTTAAGATAAAACTGTATAGCCATATTAAAAAAAAAAAAACCCAATTTTTCAAAGGAAAAAATGACGTGGGTAAATACCCTGGTATTTACTCAAAATATATTTCTTACCCGTTGGGTATTTACCCACAGCCCATCACTAGTCATGAGAAGGGATTTATTAATTGAGTGCAATATATTTTTTTTATCCACGGTTAGGATGTCCTTTGGCGAGTACAGAAAGATAATTAAAAGAACGTGTCTCTTGCTCCATAATAATTGTTCGTAATTATGACGGTAATGATAATGATTATGATGATGTTAGTGATGATGATGATAATAGTACGTCACCCACAGTAGGTGTGAGTGACTTGTTCTGGACAAGCGTCCAAATATCACGTGCATGTCTTATTATGGTTATGCGGAACAAACGGTTCTACGGTGGTTAGGGCGAAGTGGAGGGATTTGGTAAGTGACTGGCTGTATAGTCATAAATGGGAAGGTTTTCACGATGTTCCAGTGAAGGGGGAGTGTAACAAGACCAGCAGCGACAGAATATGGGGATGATACACCACTCGGTCAATAATATCCAAGGCCTATAGTGACGCGCAAACAGTTTTTTTTTTTAGATTCCGTAGGGGGCGATCAAGACACACACACACACCCCTATAGAGCCCTATTCGTTGAGTATATTTTTAGTGACTCAGAAAAGCAACAAACTAACTACGTGTGTGTGTGTGTGTGTGTGTGTGTGTGTGTGTGTGTGTGTGTGTGTGTGTGTGTGTGTGTGTGTGTGTGTGTGTGTGTGTGTGTGTGTGTGTGTGTGTGTGTGTGTGTGTGTGTGTGTGTGCATAGGCGTGACTCGACTTCATTCGCAGTGGCAGCCTAGCTAATGACCGGCGCCATCACACATTTTTTGTGGCGAGAGGGGGGGGGGGTGTAACTTCCGTATGGAATATTTGTAAAACTTGAAAAAAGTCTCATATACAGCTCTAGTTTACACCATCTATAGACACACAATATTAATCTATAGATATCATAAGTTTATGTAATTAAAATCCAATGATGTAATATTTTACATTAAACAAAAGTATGGTACAGTAAATTAGGTAATAAAAAAAAATACATGATGTGTACGTGTATTCTTTATACAAAATAACTTTATTCTTTAAACAGTACATAACATAATAATAAAAAATAAAAACAAGTAACAACACATAATATTCAAAATATTATATAATATATTTTAAAGGACAAGACTTCTGTTTGATGGGACATTTTTAAAATTATTAATACCAACACTCTATGTCATGTCTATGATAAACAGACTGACTACAGAATAATAAATTAATGCTATCAATAGTTTAAAAAATATTACCTACACAAATAACAAATTATACCAGCAGAGAAAGTTGAGTTGAGAGTTACCAACGAACATAATATTATTTTTTTTGTGATAAGGATCATGCATGGACATCATTATACTATAGTATATAATTAATTATTACTTATTAGCAAATAAAGATACTTGATTTAGAATACAATTTGGAACCCATCAGACTTAAAACTTAGCTGACCGGCTCCTTTGGAAAATTGCAGGGGCAGCCCAGGAAACCTAGGCTGCCACCGTAGACACGCCTATGTGTGTGTGTGTGTGTGTGTGTGTGTGTGTGTGTGTGTGTGTGTGTGTGTGTGTGTGTGTGTGTCAATAATTTAAGTATTACAATGTCATTATTATTGGAATATATTGAGAAACAACTAAATGTAAAATGTGAGATCCATAATTGACGATTTGAATAAACTAATTTTTCAGATTATGTATATGTAATATGTATGGTAGGGAATTCAATTTTTTGTATTTTTATATTGCACTAAAAATATTTTTCTTACATTTTAGTGTGGGTTTTAGAATGTGTTTTGAATCAATTTTAACTACATCATGTGTTTTGGTAACAACATTTCATTCTAATTTTAAGATTTAAGATTAAATGATGTTAAATCACTAGGGAATAGTTATTACGATGTAATAAAAATTCCATATAAAATATCAATTATGATAAAAGTAATGACGTTTATGTGGCTGTAAAAACAAATGGTACATTGTTAAATTATGATCTGTATTCGCTTATTGTATAGATTTAAAGTATACATTTTTAAATGTTTGAGGTACTATTAATGTTTAAAAGTTAATAGAATATTGAAAGAAACAAATGTATGAAATATGCAACATATTTGAATGCGTCATACATTTCAAGATATTCCAAATTTTTTCATTAAAATAAACCTCAGATATTAATGTTATAAATACATTTTTTTTTTTTTATATATAAATGTGTGGCACATCACTATAATTTAATTAAAGTGCCATTTTATTATATTGTTGTAATCTTAATTTTAAAATAAATAATCAGTTCCACATAAGTTTAAGCAGAATATTCTACACTTCAATAAACGAGTAAACATAATTATAAATATGATAATACGCATTTTGTATATACATTTATTTCATCACTAAAAATTACTAATAATATATGATCAGTTTTAATTCATGAAATGAATTCTCAACATATGTTTATTGTCTTTAGAATTTTATGATTTACACAAGATGTCATAATTTTGTACTTATTTAATTAATTTGATTTATTATTGAAAACAAATAATAATATTGTAATTTAAATGTTAAGGAAAACATACACACACAGATATATGTATGCACAATAATTTCATATTTATAATAAAACTCAAATTCTTAAAGTTTTAAATGACATTTATGTATGAGTATTACATATTCTCTTAGAACTAAATTTCCCCTTCTACTAAATAAATATATCAAATTTAAATCATGCATAATTTTTTTATTTATATTATAAATACAAATTATATTAAGTTATATGGATTCAAGTAAAATAATTTAAAAACTGAATTTTTTTTATGTAAATATTATTATTCGTCGCATTTTTTTGTATGTTGTTGGTCACTTAAACATTAAATTACCAAGGGTTTCAAATTCAAAATATAAATGAAAAATTAATGGTCAATAACGAGTGCAAACAATTTTATTCGATAGTCAACATTTATGTTGAAAATAAAATAAAAATAGATATTTATCCCAAAATAATTAATGATATAAAAAATAATGATAAATTATGAATTATTTCAAGTATCTAACATTGGCAAATATTATAACTTATAGACAACAGTTATACATATAAAGTACACTAATTTATGCACCATGTTATATTAATTAATTTTAAATGATGTGTCAATGTAAATTTATTTTAAAATTTTAAAGGTTATAGAATATATCATCTGTTTTAAAATGTGTGCGTTTTATCAGTGTTAGTCATAAATTATGACTCATAATATTTGAATTTTGGTTCATTCATTCTTTTTAGATTCTAAGTGAAACAAAGAATAATGTATTGATTTAACAATGATGTGTTTTTTTTATGAATGTCGGAATGTAATTTTTATGAATGAAATCGGATAGTAATAATAATTCATCTAGTCAATCTATAGATCAGACATTTTATTTAGTTGATATTTTAAATTTCTCAATCCTCAAAAGTTTTTCAAAACTTAAGGAAAATCTTAAAAATTCAGCAAAAGTAAAGTTTGGTATATTAACTATTACATAGTAATGGGATGCGTTAATTTTTTCCATATAATCTAGAAGTGTCTACATATAGTGAAATGGAACATTTTTACAAATACCATTGAATCGCAAATAGATTTTTTCTTGTTATTATTCAAGAGCTTTTTACCTTAAAACTTGAAAAAATCATCAATTGTTTATCGTAAGATTTTTCGTTTTTTTGTTTTGAAAACTTATCTAGTTGATGCTAAAATAAATTATAACTCGAGTTTCGTTTTCCAAAATCAACGACTTATCACTGATTTAAATTTAAAAAATATCGTATCGACATATTGTTTACTAATCGTAAAAGTAGATGGTGAAAAGTTTTTTACATCCATCACGATTATCTCGTCTAAAAATCGAATAATACACATTGTGTGGATTATGTATCCGGCTTTTTTTTTTACAATTTGTTTTATTACGTTACTCTGTCATTTGAACCTATCCATTGAACGGATAATACCCCAATTTTTGTGTTGAAACTTTTATTATTATTAGTGGTATATAATCATTTTATAATAATTAAGTACTGATACATTGACTATGTTTAGTTTTTGCATCTGGCTTGTTACTGATTTATTCATATTTCCATGTTGTCATAAAAATATACATAATTTGGAAATATTACACTAGGGTCTTAGTAACGTGTTATTTTGCAATGACTTAAAGAATGATAAATCATGAAAATCAATTTAAAACAAAACAAATTATTCTTATTTTTATTGCTATATCTATGTTCTTAACATAGATGAAAGAAGAACAATTATTATTTTGTTTTGTAATATATTATGTTGTATATTACATATTGTGCATTAATATAATATATAACACGTTATATTATATATTATGTTAGAAGCCGTGTGGTCAACATGGAAAAAAAAACAACAAACGATTTCAGCATTTTTTTTTTTTTTTTTATGTTTCAGCAAAATAGCAAATTAAGAACCTTAAAAATTTAATAAAAAATGTAACGTATTTTTATCGTCCATGGTACTTGATACTTTCATCCTTGAAAATGTTCCATCTTTATTTATTTTAAATTGTTATTGAAAGTTTTAAAGACTGATAAAACAGATGTTATTAAATGCAATTTATTAAATTTTCTAAAGAAAACAACGTAACAATTATAAGATTACGATTAACGTTTATATATATATATGTGTGTGTGTGTGTGTGTGTGTGTGTGTGTGTGTGTGTGTGTGTGTGTGTGTGTGTGTGTGTGTGTGTGTGTGTGTGTGTGTGTGTTTATGTGTTTATTTATGGCGTACAATACGGCTCGTAGTTGTGCGTAGTTTGTTCTTATAAAGGTCTGCTAAGAGTGCAGTCTTTATCTATTCAATTTAATTTGATAGTTTATTATCAAATTAAATGTATTATGATTGTTTGAAGTCTTAAGAATGAAATAAACTTTCCTTAGTGTTAAGTTCGTTCATTTTTCATAGAGTTTTTTTTTTCTGTACTAAAAATGAGTATTTTTATTTAATTAGTTCACCTAAACTGTCTCCAATAAAATATTTCTCAACGCCAAATAAAGACGTGACCTCAAAAGTTGTATGTATGTAGACCCATTTATTGACGGTAGTGTTGTATTTGAACTCTAGCGTTGTAACTTTAAGTTAATTATCTCATTGGATGAGATAAATTTAACATAATATTAATTACTGACGATAGGAAATGAAGTTCAAGACGATGGCGTGGTGGCTAGAGAGAAAAAGCAGATGCAATGATTTGAGACAAAAATCTCACTAATACAGACGTTTGTGACTACTTCTCATGATAGGTACCAGCACTTTTTAATTATATTTTTCATATGAAATGTTGAACTAACAATAAGCAATTGAAACTATTATAATCATATACATATTACAAATTCAATTCGAAAAGATCAAAATATCCATAAAAATAACTGATTATTGATTAAATAAAAAGAAAAATTATGAGAATAATCATGCATTAGTTCGTGTTATTAAAAACATTCTTTTCGTCTACTAAGCCAATTAAATGTGTAATACAAGAATTCTCCCTCAAAATTATATTCTGAATGTGCTTTATGTGTAAAGCTGATAAAAGAAATATTTGCAAAAATGTAATTTACGGTCATAACGTTTCATTCAGTTTTGGTTTTTACATTGCGCGTATTACGTGTTAGAAAAAATGTAAAGAGAAAAATGAATTACCTAATTTTATAAAACTGATTTTACATGATTCATAAGATAACCCAAGTCACAACACAAGTATTCATATTTGGACGTCATTTTTTGCCAACATTACAAAGTGCAAAATCGTATACATACTGTACGTAATATGTATGTTTAAAATAACATATGTCAAACTTTTTCTACGTCCTCTATATTTTAAATACACACTGCACGAGAATGAAAAATATGTGAACAGAATATGAATAGTGTTGCGATATAAATTTTGCGTTGAAATCAGGCTTGACACGATGAGCGGGTTTCGGGGGACGTGTACGTAATATGACGTCCTCGTCTCACTACTAGCAATACAATTTATTAGTCCGTTAAACTTTTTTTTTTTTTTTAATTAAAATTTAAAAAAAAAACGCTCTTTTTCTAGTCGTAATTCCGTTTTGCTACACATGAATTCAATTTAAAACGAAACAAATCGGAATCGACTGTTAACAAATTCCCGATGTATAAGTCCCCCCATACTACGTTTATTGAACGTTTTTATTTTATTTTATGTTATTGGATTTTGTTGTCTGATATAACTCATTATAATATATAGATCACGATTCGGTAGTTTTCAGCCACGATTTTAGTTCACACAAGAATAAATTACACTTACTTGGAATTATAATAATAGTACAATTCGTTATCTGAATACAAATCAAATATTATTTTGTTTGCCTGTTGTTCTTTTTGAGTTCTTTTTACAAGTTATTATTGTTGTGATAATTTGTATTTAAAACTGATTATGCATAGATTGTTTACAAAAAAAAAAGTAAATTTTATAATTCTTATTTCAATACCCAACATATTTTACACCACGTGATAGTTCATATTCAACAACTTTTTCAACCACCAATTTTGTTCGAAATTATTGCGATCATCATCAGCAAAAATGTAACGGACGAGTCATATCAATAGCTAGGATTTCCCCTTATTATTCACGTGCGCTTTTTTAGCCGTTTCACCGCGCGTTGATACGAAACGTTCGTAATATTATCGCACGGTATAACTTCGTCCGTGGGCGAGATTTTTAATGTTATACCGGTGTCGCCATGACTTTATAATTGTTCAGCCCGTGATGGGGTGGAATAAACGACAGTCACGTCGTGTATAATCGCGTTGTATGTGTTGCTTCGTACGCGATGTGAAAAAAAAAGTTTTACACTTAAGTCGTGGTTTCCGACTGATTGGGTTTCTGTTCGGACCTACTGATTTTTGTACGCAGTTATTTATTTTATTCCGCTAACGAATGACGTTTGGGTCGTAGTGTTGATGCGATTTGATGTTCCATTTTGTATCGTGGACTACATATGCTCGTCACGGGGACGTAATTTGCGAGATGTAAGCGAGTGCATTTGCATCCAGTGATTTTTTAAAAATGTCTTTTTTGTGTAAATTATGTTATGCCATATATTTCTTTGACTAACCGATCCACTTCGATATTGATAGATTTGGTTTTGATTTTTATGGAAAAACGGGAAATAACGGCTTTATTCAGAAATATGAGTGGGTATCGTATTATGGTAACTTAGAAGTGCGTCATAATTTTAAGTACCAAAATAAATAATGTCAGTTTTAATTAAAATAAATAAAGTTCCGTAGGGGTCTTATTTAAATTATGTAGGTATGGATGTGGAAAAGACCAATACGAAAATTCAAACCTTCTAAATAAATATATTTTTTTTTTTGGTGAATTGGGTTACACTAATTTCTTAACAATTCATTTTACATTCACAAAGAAAATTAAATAAAACGTACAATTAACTTGTCTGATCTTCAAGGCATTATTTTGTCAATTTGAATAAAACAGTCTTGAATTCAAATATAAAATATCGATATTATTTGCGGCGAGCTTCGGAAAAAATATTAAACAAAATCATCGTATTGTGGCTTATAGGTCATTGGGGACCGAAAATAATTCAATGATGCAATGCGATATTCCTTTTAGTGTTTTATGCAAATTAAATTTTGAGAAATAGAAAATTATATATTAGTAAAGATGTAATGATGATTGATTAATGTAATGGGGATACTCATATATCAGGATTGGTATTAAATACATTGGAAATTATAATTACTTAAAAACCGCAATGAATCGACGAAATAAAAATACATTTTATCCTGCATTTTGTCAAAAAGAAAAACATAAAACTGTAACAGTACACAAATTAATGCAATTCCGATTCGAAATAGATGTATGTAAAAAATGTCCGTAATAAGCGTAAATATTTAATCGTTTTATAAAAATTAGTTTTCTAGTTGAATGATACATATTTTTATTTAAAAAGCAATTGTAGTAATTGTATCGATAAAAAATATCAAAATTTAGTTTTAGAAACGTCGGGCCAAATTTATCAAACCATGCAAATCAATCTTGAAATACTATTTAAAAATACGTTATTTTCTTAATGATACATTTTTATATTATTTGAAGCTTACATTTTTATTTAACATATTACCTAATTAAATGTAAAAACATATTTTATGATGGGTATCTTTGCATTAATGTGAAACTATCGAATACGCATCGATATCATAGTAGAGACAACGTATCCAGTGAAAACAGGTAAATAATAATATATGTTTACAATTAGGCCATTTTTAATTAGTATTTTATGTCTAACGATTTATTGTGGAAAAGTATATTTTATCAATGAAGTATGACTCATTACATTAACGAATTTTCACATGAAATCATAATAAATAATATCATTATTACTAATTTTATGTTCACAAGTATTTTTCAGATTTACTTGAGTCTATAATTTTGGCAATCATTTTTTTATAACTTCCTCGTAAAGTCAACTACAGTAGAAATGAGAAAAAAAGTTAGAAACTAACTTGTTATCCAGTGAAAACGAGTGATCTATCATCGTCTTATGTCGATTTCCCTAGGAAAACCTTCGAGTTTCTTCCTCTTTTTTTATTTCTAGATTCTCCGGTTGATTGATAGTGAAACAGTCACTTTGAAGAAAAAATAAATGGATAGATAGGCTAAACGAGTTAAAGGAATGAAAGACAAAACTATATGTCAACTGATACTTTTTATCTTAATATTGTATAACACAGAAGTAGAAAAAAAGGTTACATTTTTGGGTGTTTTTGGATCAGAACATTGTTTTTTTTGATTCGTGGTGGAAAATACTGTTTCCCAAATATTTTTTTTGTCATCCATCGTCTCCTCACAGTAATACTTTTTTTTCAAACAATTCCGATTATTTGTTTTCTATTATTTATCTAAATGTTCTATTTTTATTAATGCAAATTATACTATCTACGCATGTCCACTGAACTATAATATTCACAAAAAAGAACCCATACATTGCTTATTTGTTACAAATCTTTATGCTATTGTGTAGTAGTAAAATGTAAAATTTACTACAGTAAAAAAATGTCTTTGAATATACTAAAAAAAGTAACACTATTTATTTTACCATGCCTTATTTTATTCAAATATAATTAAATTAACTTTCAATTATTATTGTTGAGTCATCGTTAACCAACATACATTGGATTAGTCATAATTATTGTTATCAACGATTGTAAAAAATAACATTTTCCAGAAATGTTAGTTTCTTTGAGCATGTCATTTTAAGATATTATTTCATTTTTATAACGGAACTAATAATTTTACTCCTCATATTTTTTTCTTATAATAACTCTTATAATAAAATACTATATATTCAAACCAAGAATAAAATAAAATATACTTAATAGTATTAAATCATAACCCATTCATAATTAATTCTATATATATATATATATATATATATATATATATATATATATATATATATATATATATATATATATATATATTTTTATTTATTTTTTATTTTAATTTGCTTTTTAAATAAATTATAAATATAGATCGTTTTCATCGGAGATCAATTAAGATACAAATGAACTACCTGCCATTAATTGCGTATTTATAATTTTGCATCTATTCAGATTCATCTTATTTGATTACTTTTACATTTTAATGTTACTAAACCTATCTATGTATAAGGATTAAAAATCCTAAAAACAATTTTTAGTATAACATTTATCGAACGTCAGTTTTATGTCGATGGATGTTCAACATTAATTTATGTTTAGTTTATTTACAGTTTATCAGTTATAATTATAACGTATATTGTTTATCAAAACACATAATATTCGGAAAAAACATTAATTTATTTAGTTGATTATCCCGGTTATTTTAGCAAGTTATATTCGAAAAGTATTTATTAACAGGAAATCTGATAGCGAAAAATAGTGGGTTGATCGACCCATGACTATTGGCCAATCACTTAAGGGGCCCACACACGTTCAGTTTAACTGTGCAGTTTATATGTGCAATTAACTGAGTAAAAATTGTACCATTATCTAAACTGAAGGTGTATAGGCTACATCAGTTTTTATTCGTAAGTTATATTCACAGTTCTCTCCGTTTTTTCGTGAGGTGTAGTCACAGTCTACTTTATGTGTTTGTATACGACAATGAGTGACCGTAAAAAAAGAGCAGCAGCGTGTTATGGAATTGCAGTAGTGCTACTTGAACAAGAGAAGCGGAAGAAAAGCGCCGTGAACGTTGGAGCAATGATTGGTTCCTGCAAAGGAGTGTTTTGCCCAGCGATTGTCATTTGCTGAATGAGTTGAAAGATGGAGGAGAAATTGCCGATTTCAGTAATTGAGAATGGATGACAACATTTTTCAAATGCTCATGAGGAAAGTTGCTCCCCTCATTGAAAAACAAAATTCAGTCTTGAGAGACGCAATACCTCCTCATGTGAGATTGATAGCTACACTTCGGTTTCTAGCAACAGGGAGAAGCTATCAGGTTCCAGAGGTTTAAGTTTTTCAATCAAAACATCACACGTGGCAGTTTTTTTTTTGTAAGGTTTGAATATGAAGGGCATTCTATATCCCACAATTAAGGTAGATTTCTGTACGAGTCAATGAAGTGCAGAAGTTATTCTTTCTTTTTCGCCATGGTGGTGACAAAAGAATTATCAAATCAAATAAATAATAGAAAATAGATAAAATAGCACTTGCATGGCTACAAACTGCTAGACAATTCTGTGCAAACTGTGCACGTTTGCGCAGTTTATCGTTATAAAGTAGAATCTGTCACGCAGGCCAAATGTGGGCGTAAAAATTTGCAAGAACTGCACAGTTTCCTCAGTTTATCGCTCAGACGTGACGTCACACGTGATAAACTGCGCAGTTAAACTGATCGTGTGTAGGCCCCTTTAGAGTATTCTTCCGTAGTAAATCGAGGAAAACGAACATTGATGATGTTAGATAGGTAAGTATAAAGGTTATATTATATAGAGACCAAAATTAATGGAAACAAAAGTAATGTATGGACATCACATTATAATCATATGATGCTGAAAATAAAGTAAAATTACCTACTTGATGTAAATTAGTTATGCATTTCATGATCAAACAAAAATTTCTTATACACAGTATCGAGTGGTTTGAGTCTAAATATATTATACTAGTAGTATGTAGGTGTAACGTCTCACCAACATTTTGTTGCCTACGTATTGGATATATAGAATTTAACACAACACGATAAAGCGGTAAGGTGTCTTAATCACGAAATTTACATACATTATAAGCCAACGGAGTCGATTGTATCGTAATAATTTTCAATAATACTTTAAATATATGTATTAAAATTGAATAAAAATATGATGTGTTTATAAAGAGACATAGAAAATTGAATTAAAACTAATCTTGTATAAACTAGTCTTGTAATATTTTTTGTCAGGCCTTGTCATGACCACGTAAAAACGTTTGAAGATCCAAAAACCACAGCTAATTGCGCGTACTGTCAAGTGCAATTTGTAATATTATTATTATTATTATTATTGACTAACAATGAGTATAATTAATATTTAATAAAAAGTGTAAAAATAGAATTTTCTTATTTTTTTTTAGATTTGAGTTTATATTATTTTATCTTATTTATAAAATTCAATTCTAAAATGCTATAACAGAATAAATATTTGCTAAATTAAAAAAAAATCATCTGAGTTTCCACGAAATATATTTGATATCGATTTCAACTACTGTAATAAAATATGCACTTGAAAAGTTGGAACCCTTAAAGAATTTTTAGAATTTTTAATAATCCATATTTTGCATCATCGAGTGCTTTACAGTATATATAAATATATATACATATATATACATATATATATTTTTTTTGTGTATTCTTTAGTGTATCCTGTGGGCATACAAATTTTTTTTTTAAAATGGCAACCCCCTTTTTACCACGGAAATTTATTCTTGTCACTTCTCTGTAAATTTTGATGTATTAAAATCGAAATTCGAACGAGCAGTTTTTGAGATGTCCTTGTTTGATTTATTAAGCATGCTTAACCATATTTTTTCCCGTTAAATGCAAAAAATGTTATTTTTTTTTTTTTGAATGTTCAAGTTCCTATAAAATGTTTTTTTACATATTTTTTTTTTCATATCGCCTTAAGGGTGTCCTGTGGGCATACAAACTTTTTTTTTCAAATGGCAACCCCCTTTTTTACCTGGTAAATTTATTCGAGGCTAAGTATACCTGTAATGATATGCAACCGTCCTTTCGATATTGTCGGTGAAATTATCTATTAGCAACTTATCTACAAATGCTGCTATCATTAATTAAGTGTATTTTTTTATCAATGCAACAATCAAAACACAGAATAATACAATCACTGTAACCTACGGTTATAGATTATAAAAAAAGTACGGCAATAATAATAATATAACTTCTATTGATATTATATTAATTATCAATTGACAGTTAAATTTGCACACGCTTTTTTTCAACATTGTATTTCGTGTTTATAGCATAAAATTAACTAGTCGTCAAAGTTTAGATAAAATACATTGAATATTTAAAGTAAATAGCAAGAAGTTATTGTGTTAAAATTGTTCATCTTTATGTGACCATATTATGTAGTTTGAGTTTCAATGGAATTTTTAAATATTATCGTGTTTTAATTGTTTAAATTTGTATTTG
Organism: Therioaphis trifolii; assembly: GCA_027580255.1. NCBI lineage: Eukaryota > Metazoa > Arthropoda > Insecta > Hemiptera > Aphididae > Therioaphis > Therioaphis trifolii. The sequence goes on along the minus strand of CM050404.1, from coordinate 77,138,246 downwards.
GTTTACTAATAAAGTAATATTGTGACTAATTCTATAAAGCTCATAAAGTTAATGTAAAAATAAGTTCAAAATTTAGTGCGTTTGTATTAAAATGATTATATTTTTTTCTTAAATACATTGAAAATGACTTTTGTGGATTCTTTACACCTGTAGCCATGATGAATACTCTACTATATCATAAACCAATGAAAATAACGAACAATTATACCTGTTTATACTTAATAATAAACTTCAAAACTAAATCATTGAATGAGTTCTAGTTCAATTGTTTCTTTATGTAAGTAAATTATTAAATACTGTTTTATAAAAGTATTTTTTTTTCAAATTAATAATTTTTTTTTTTTAATTACCTAAAATTGCATTAAATAAAATAAATTATAAGTACTCATACCACATGAGAAAAGAAATACAATTATCATTAAAATTATTTGTACTTTCTTGATTAAGCCATGTTCTACTATAATATAGAAATATACGAAAGATAGAATCAGCTATACACTATACAGATTCATTTATTTGGGTTATTCTTTGAAACATTCATAATAGATTAGTTTATATACAACAAACACTTAAAAGCTTGGTAAATATGTTGGATGGATTCATATTTCAACTTTCTAAATAAGAATTAAAAAAAAAAAATTGATTAATTTGAAAAAAAAAACTTATATAAAACGGTATTTAATAATATAGGCTAACAGTAGTTTATTGAGAATCTATCGAGTTATTTCTGACCAATTGACACAGGTTACCGTTTTGTTTACAAATGTTGTAGGTGAGCAAACAAAAAGAAAAATTATAAAAAAAAAAAAAACAGATCAAAAGTCCAATAACTTAAACCGTGTCGGGGAGCTCTTTGTTCCAGGAAGGTTAATTAAAAGCAAATATCCGACAACCCCTATATTGTTTATTTTTCATACAGCAGACATACTACAACCATACATATATACACTAGCCTATAAGCAATATATAATGTGTGCGCGCACGCGCGCGCGCGTGTGTGTTTGTATGCGTGTATAGAATAACACGACGCCACCGGGTTCGAATAACCCATGATCTTTTGCAGTGCAAAAGGATAATATATTTTCGGTATATTGTTTGTAAACTACATTATTTTTTTCCTTGTAAATACATGTTTTATTGTACAATTATTTGTATATATATATATATGTGTGTGTGTGTGTGTGTGTGTGTGTGTGTGTGTGTGTGTGTATTTATATATGTATTATTTATCTGCGTATCTGCTAGTATATGCGTGATCGATGGTACCTTATTTTATATATGTTTAGTACTAACGTACTGGTATATGTGCACACATGTGAATGAAAGTGATAAATTCGGGTGACTTTTTGTAGATTCTTTAGATTATTAAACATGTTTACACATGTATAATAACAGTATAGATAAAATTGTATGTTGGTGCTTAGATTGAATTTATCTTTGGATCACCCAAGAATTTACACACTATCAAGACTGGATACTCGTTACTTGCTAGTAGTATCGTAAGAAGGATGTGTCATTACATGAGTTCTATGCGTGAAAATCACTTGACTTTGAAAAAATGATAAGAGCGTGTTCACTGATTAATATTTTACTTGATTTTAATTTTATCATAAGGCCGTTGACAGTAATATATTCGAATAAATTTTTTCATATAGTATTGGCAAGAGAATCATAGTTTACAAACGTTTTCATCGATTTCAATTCAATTCCCTTCGACTTTAAACACACGTATTTGTACACTAGATATATTTAGTATATATGATATATCTATTCATTTCCTATACCATGTTCATAAAATGTGGTTTTCTAGAATTTGTTGTATAACTTTTAATACTTTCTGAAACTTTTACATTTTCCAAGAATGCAGTATAGGTTTTAGAATATATTATGTGTATCATAAGTTTCACATATACATTATGTCATTTATCTGTATTATTTAATCTTCATTAAAAATTTAACGTATATTTTATCAACTAAAATATAATACTAAAAAAATAGGTATACGATAAATACTTGTGAGGTGTTTATATAAATACAGCTATTATATGTACAAGCATGCAGCAACTTGTCATTTAAATACAGATGAAGAAAGAAATGAGTAATGCATTTGACAATAATGATACATTGTAAATAATACAAGTTAGACAAATTATAATGACCATAATTAAATACAAGTGAAATACATGTAAATCATTTTCTGACAACAAAGACAAAATCATTTGAGTATTTTAAATTGTACTACAACATGTATTGAATCCGTCGTTTTGAAAAGCAATAATTAATTATTTAACATAATTTATAATAGTTTAATGTAGCACCTATCTTATTCAGATTTCTGGATAATATTTTTGCTTGCGTTGTCTATGTTACGAATATCCCATTCTCTATAATCTATGTATACCTACGCCATTTTTTTATCCATAAACAATTGACCTAAGTCGATTTTTTGTTTTTTGATAGAGATGTGTCATTCATAATATTTGCCTCCACGATCATTAACAAAAAGTACGTACTTCGCTCCATGGGATATTCTTCGCTTCTCGGACATGTTAATGGAGGTGGGAGGATTGAATTTTAAAGTAAAGATAGGTCATTGCTTTAGTAAAATGATTTTGAGCCAAACTTCAGAAGTAAAATATATTGTTTGAATTTCTTCAAATAAATTGTGAAAGTTGAAAATAGACGTAAAAACAGTTTATTACGTAATAATCGTAAATGATTAACTTAAACACTCATAAAAAAATTTGGAGTCAAGATTTTAGAAATTTTATAAAAATCGTTAGAAAAATGTATGAATAAAGTCATAGTAAATTTTCAAATGTCTTTGTCAAATATTTAAAACTTTATTTAGGATAAACTTTTAAAAACAAGGTATTTTCAAAGTTATATTTTTAGCCCAAATATTGTCGTTTTTTTAAAACTTTTTTTTAAAAACATGCGGTATTACGTAAATAGTATGCTGTGAAAATTTTAAGTTTCTAGCAACGTTACTTTTGGAGTAAAGACGAAATTACTATAGTCAGTTAAATGAAAGTATCGTTTACGACGAATTTCGTCATTTTTGGTCAATTTACATCTGTTTTACCGCTCATCTGGAAAAACTATTGAGATGAGAGCTTAACTATTAAGCCTGAGGGTTAATAATTAACCCTCAAAGTATCATCTACGTCGAATTTCCAATCTATAGAGCAAGTGGATGATACTTTTGGACAAAGTAAAGTTGACCAAAAAATGTCTCCGGAAAAAAAATAAACATCATATTTAAACCATAAAATCCTTCATTTCACTCAGAATCTAAAATAAAACTGTATTATTTAGTAGGAAGTTAGCTGAGAATTTTCGTAAGAAGAAAACTAAGAGGACAGAAGTAAGATCGCATACCAAATTTAATAGAATATTGAAAATGGGTGAGGATGAAAAATAATTGTCGATTTTTGTTTCTTCCGCATATGATTTCTTATAAGGGTAAGAATGAACGACTGGTCTGAACGGCAGGATACATTTTTTTTGAAACGTTCTTGTTTGTTGCTGTGGAAAGTTTCTTTTGATGACATTTTTTTTTTCTTTTTGCTTCTCAAACGCGGGACAGCCTCTGTAGTTAATAGTGCTAAACAGTGCTAAAACGTACGTTTTGTACGTTTGACGGGTAGTTCACGAGACTTTTTGTAATTTCTGTGCTATGGTTTTCACTACGTTTAACACACCAAGGTGAATGTCTACAGTGTAAACGTATATGTCCATTAGTATATTATACATCTGGGACTTCTTGCACTGAGGATATGGATGAGGTTTTCTGGGTTTTCCAACGATAATATTATGGTGTTCAATAACTGTTCATTAAAATACAGTATGTTTCAATTCCTTAATTAGATTTAAGATTCACAAAAAAAAAAAAAAAAAAAAAAAAATGACAGTTAAATATTTTAAGATCGGTTCTATATATTGTAAACGTTTACGATGGAAGCCTATATCCGTTACGGCCGTCTGTACGTCTTTTATGGGAATCCAGTGAGACAGGTGCCGGGTTATTACTTGAACTATACATAATATATATGAAAATACGAATCTGTTTTTGCGAAATACGTTAACTCTTCACGATGATGGATGCAATTAGTTCTTTGAATACTCAAAAATGCCTTAGTGGACTTAAAGGTAAACCTTTCAGGTCCTGAAATAGACGTAAGAATATCTTTTATTATTGAGAAATCAGTACCATTTTTTAAGTGAATTGGCAGTGAAATGTAATCGAGTGCTGAGATATCTAATTGTTTAAATAAAACACGAGTTGAATTCATAGTATACTTTGATGATATTCGAATCGGGTCCGTATTTGAAGTTTATTTAATGGTATTGATAATGACGTTACCGGTTTGTTGTCGTTGGCCAACAAAACAATAGTAGCGCGTTTTGCATTTTACTACTAGATAACGGTGGTTGAGTAGAATGGCCCGTTTCAAGGCTAAATAAAACCGCTTTGTAGTTTTTGATTCTTGATATGTATTTTACAAGAAAAAATAATTATTTTAGAAGACTTCACAGGGTGACTCTTCAGTAATGCTATTGGGTTAGATTAACCCAACTTGAGTTTTCCCTGTAGAAATATACCGAGTTCAAACTTGTGAAGTCGGTAAAGTAAACTAAGACCCGACTCACGTACTTCAATGAAATACGTTGGTATCCAATTCATGCTATTTTAGAAATTCGGGATCCGACTCGAGTTTATCCGAAATGCCGGTACCCTGTTTTTAGAAATGTTGTCAATCGTCGGGGATGTCTTCAAAGAGGGAAGCATACAAACTAGGTGTTATGAAACAGTTGCTTTTCTTTCCATCTAGTTTCGGAGACAGCGATGATGACCAACGATTTCGTTTGGGAGTGTCATTACCGGACATTGGCGGATTTCATTTATAACAACGTACTTACAACTATGTTAGTAATATAATATGTAGTTTAGATCACGGACGCCGTCCGATTACCACCCCTTCCCCGTTCCGGGAGGCGACCACGGTGCAACTGTCACTCCCCGACCGCCACGCCAGACGGTTAGAGGGGTGAAAGTTGACCGGAACCGGTGAGCACGACGTGTCAGGTGCTGGAGCATCTGGAGACTTGCACGCCGTACTCAACAGGGCACGCATCATTGTGCTCGACTGCAAACGGCCGGCCAGTCAGTCTGCGGGCGAACAAAACATTGAATCTCTGGTGTCGGTTTGTCGTATGATATTATGTGATGACAATTTTAGACAGTGGGTGAAGCAAAGGATCTGTTGGTCTTACAATTACGTTTATTTTTTTTTTCTTGCTGTGAATGCTTTTTCTGATAGTAATAATACTCCAAAAGATATTTTTAACTCATCTTAATAGATTTTCCACACGTGAAGAAAAACTGCCGAAAACTAAGTAAAAACAGTAAAATTGGCCGTAAAAAAACACATTAAGTGAATCGTAACTCAGAAAGTAATGTTTCTAGAAACTTGCAATTTCCCCCATATATTAACGGCATATGCGTGGGCATACACATGAAAAATGTTTCAAAAAAATTAAAATTTTTGGGCTAAAAATTAAACTAAAAAATTTACCTTGGTTTGTAAAGTTTATCTTTAATAACATGTTTTATATTTGTCAAAGAGTTTTGAACGTTTAATATGCAATTACACAAACACTTAACTGACGATTATGAAAAAATTCCAATAATCGTTAGTCGTTTTTTTTCATTTTGTTTATTAGTGGTGTATTATTATACTGGCGCTTTGCTCAGAATTGTTTGACTAAAAAAATAATTTAAAATTTCTTAAAAACGCAATACACCTATCTCCATTATCTTGTCAGAGGAGCGAAGAATGCATCATGGTGTGAAATACGTATTTTTGTTAATGTGAGTATTTGTTAAGTATATTGTATTTTTACAATTTGGCTTCAATATCGTTCAATGCGTTACACAGAGTATTGTAATGAGTCAAAATAAATTTAAAAAAAACTATGATTATAATTAAACCACAGTGAGTTTTTAGTTACTATTATTTTACTCTTCGCACAAAATCTCATCACGACGAAGCCGGACACTAGTTCATTCACCAAGGACACTCTTGAACATCATCCCTGTGCACCACGTCACCATTCGGTTATCATTGAAAAAATGAATGAAATACATTCAATTTATTCTATGATCATAGTCCATAGTGATTGGTGATATCTAAAAGTTTCATTATTATTAGGTACCTAAAATATGTAACTCGGTGACCTAAATGTCTTTCTTTGATGTATTTGTATAATTCATAGAGTTATTTTATGCTATTTCATTTAATTGGTATAATTGTGATAATTATGGAAAATCATACTATGTATCTACTCTATGGCTTATCTCATAATTAAGGATTTGATTATCCTAGTATATCTCTTTCACACATACAGACATACATATATGACTGATATTATTAATTTGTGGACTTAGTCCTGATTTTTTCTAGAAATTAACATATTTGCATATTAATTATTTTATAGTTATTCAAAATTGATTTGATAACATATTATCTACTACTTCTACAAAGCGAAGCTCTGAATTGGATAGCTACCTTGGACGTCAGACTATATAGAAAAGATTGAACTAGGCAATAAGGAACAAAAATTGATAATTATTATCCCATTGAAAACTGTTATATTATTTGATTGTATTTTATTTATATTTTTTATTCCTTGTTACAACATTTCTGTGATATAACGTGTCAAAATGTGTCATATGATAAATAAAAAATAAATAAATAAATAAATAAAATGCACTTTGGTATCACTGCAAAAAGTAAACAGTTCTATAACTTGATTGATATAGATATTTATGTACACAATTTTATCTGTGATAATTATGTGCACTAATTGTAAAATTCTACCGACACAATTAAATTGAGCTAATTTACAAAAGTATAGTTTTACTGACGCAATTTATGTGTATCCTTTATTTATCTCATGATGAGTCTTTAATAAAAACTCTAATCTAACTGAAAAACTACGTACGATCATGATTTTGTTATTATGACGTTAGAATGTCTATTTTTTCAGTTATTGTTTGGTATGAGTAAAGGTTGACTTTTTAATAAATTGTTTATAATATATTATTTCTAATATATTATTGAATAGTTTACATTGAATGAAAATATTTAATACCTCCACAGGTTTATGACTGGTGTTTCTTGTACGCTTGATGGACAAAAAATTGAATTAGCGATACATATTTTGATTTTTTGAAAAACATTTGTGATTAATTTTAATCGAAATTCATATTGAAAAAAAAATGCATGTAATGCATATTAATGACAAATTTAATTTATAAATATTCCCTTTTAAATTATGTATTATATATATATATATATATTATTTTATAATATGGTTAATAACAATAATAATAAGTTAATAATAAGTTATTGTTGGTTATTAAATATGTAAAATGTAATTTGAAAAAAAGAATGAATATTTATTTGTTTTAAAGATAAAAAACGAATTAAATATATTATTTTATAATAACTAGGTACTTACAATTTATACTTAAGTTTTATCGTTACTTTACTATAGGTACTTTCAAAGTGTTATAAACATTTTTTAAAAGTTTTTACATTTCCAGGGGGTTTATGAACTTTTTATTATTCTTTTTTTACTAGAAAACAGCTGACAATGTTTAAAATTATGGCTTAGAATTTCAACTAGAGTTTGTCCAACTAACCATTTAAGTTTTATAAAAATATCAAAATTTTCAAAAGTCAAATATTCATATTTATGTCTAGCTTTCAGCGTGTCATAGTTTCAGCTGCATTTTCGTTAATTTTTTTTTATAAGAATTAAAAAATAAGTTTTTGACCATAGTTATTATTGAATTAATTATTTTCACTATTACCGGAGTTTTAAAATAGTGAAAAAAAATTACATAGAAGGTAAAAACAAATTATAAACTATAACTTTTATACGTATATATCAGGCTTACACATGCACCCACTGCTATGTTATTAGAACTAAATGGAATATTTTTATTTAAATAATTCTTTAAATTAAAATGTATAAAACCTTGTTCTATCAAATCAAGTTAAATTATTAAGGTATTTATAATTTTTCTTATTACAATAAAAATAAAAATTAAACACATCTAATATACAAAAACGAATATTTGTCAATTGATGATTTCTGGATTCCTCAACTTTGGTACCCATTTTAATGATTTTTATACTTGGTAATTGTTATATTAAAGCGAGAAACAGGTTAAAAATTTACAAATGTATAAAAATTTTTTTCGTTGGAATTTTCGTCAGTGCACATTATATTTTATTATGTTCACATATGTGATCTATTTATATTGATGTTTTTTTCTATTCGTATCTATGATCGGGTTCTTTAAAAAAATTGGTATAATATCAATAATTATCCATTTCAAGTTGAGAATATCTGTAAAAATGTTCAATTTCGCAGTATTTAGAGACATCACTTAATTAAAAGAAAAAAAGAATTAACGCAATCAATTAATGTAAAATTTTAAAAGTTATAAAATCTACTTATGAAGATGCTTGTGAGCCAATTTTAAATCTTATGATCAAAAATTGCATATTTTATGAAATAAAAATAGATCTGTCATTTTACGTAAAAAGAGTTATTGAGTGGCAATGCCAATTAAAATGCCTGTAAAAAATATTTTTTTGAGTTTACCTTTATGAAACTAGAACCATAGTAGGATCAAAAATGGCAAATTGATAGGTTAAAAGACAAATTTTACCGGATACAAATTACCAAATAGTTTCAGGTTTTAGTGAAAAAAAAATGCTAATTTACGTGCTATTTAAGCATCATTTTAACTTTTAACTCATATAAGGAAAATTCTGATAATTTTTGATATTAAATTTTATGTTTTCGATATAAAATATTAAAATTAACTACCAAAATAAAACGAAATAGTTTCAATAATTTAAAATTTCTATACACAGTCCAAAATTTCACAATATCTTTTTAACCTTTTAATAATTTTTAATAAGTGTACTGTTCAAATTCAATGTAAATTTAATATATTTAGCATTATCATTATTATTTTTTTAAATTCATGACCATAAATTTAAAATTAATTTTATGAGAATTTTGATATAAGAAATTTTACAGTTTTAATTCAATTTTTAGTTATTTTTTCTTATACCTTTGAAAACTATCAAGAATAGATACAAATTATCTCTAATTATATAGCACCAATAAGATGAAATTAAATATCTTTAAAGCTGTTGGATAAATACGTATTTTCAGCAAAAGAGTTGATTCATTACAAGAAAAAAACACATTATTTTAATACCTAGAACACATTTTTCGTTTTACTAAGAATCTTAAAACTGTTAATAGTTGTTTAGTTGATTAATAGTATCAGAAATTTGCAGTGCATATTAATGTTTCTCTATTTTCTTGTAATAGGGAAAAACTAATTTACAAATGATCAAATATTTCCACGATATCGAGATTTTCATAAAACTGACTTAAGATTATATAAGATATACTGAGTATTATAAAATTAATGTATGTAAAAAACAACCAGAAATTGACACCAAATATCAAAATCAACTTACTTGTATTTAAATTTGTTATGTTAAAAAATTTTCAATTTTTAACCTACCTACTTATAAAAATTTTAAAAAATTTTATTTTATTTAATGAAATTTGTAATTCTTGATATTATAATCTGGAAATATAATAAAGCATTTCTTATATGATCATGATACAAAAATCAATGCAATACATTTTTTATAAGATGTTATTTAGAATTTTGAAAGAATCTGGTGTTTTTATATCAAATTCCAACTATAATTACGTATATAAAAATAATTGATTGATTTAATTTTTATGATAATTACATAATAAACTTAAAAAATATCACGGAGTCTTTTGATAAAGTGAGATTTTTTCCGGATTTTGAATTCAATTTTCTGTAAGGTTTCGATTTACAAAAAAACCTACGGATAATTTGTCTTAAAATAGTAAACATTATGTGGGATATACATTACATTGAAACTTTGTATAGTATGAATATATTAAATAAATAATTTACCATTTCAATAAAATTCAAAAATGCAACACAATCTAATATATCTTAATCAGTTTTTTTTTTGTTTTGTGAACGATCAGTAAATGAATGCTTACGTTGCAAATTATTTTCGGCTCTTTAATTTAAAAAATAGGAACACAAATGAATGTAACATTTAATTATATCGTAAAAAAAAAAAATGTTTTTGTTACAAAAATAAAAAAACCTTTTCTCATTGACTAACAATAATATTACTAAAAACGTTTTATGTTTTACTGACGATGAACATATAATTAAAAATTATAAGGATAACATCGTAAGTAAATTTGTCTAAAGTATACAATCAGGATATTATTCTCGTACTATAATTTAAATGAATTTCATCAGACAGTTGCCGTTTATTAGTCTAAGAATGATAAGTTATTTTGTCTATGCCCTATTTTAGTTGTTTGAATAAATGCATTTTGAAGTTAATTTTCAACTATAGTGATAACGGATTCTTGCAAGAAAATTATCTTATAAGTTGTGCTCGGAATAATTTCTTGAATAAGTTTTATCATTAATTTTAAATGTATTTGAATGTATGTCATACAACACTTTTTTGGTTTACTCAAGATGCTATAATCTATATACACCCAATAACTATAACTTGCTCGAAGATAAAAATGATGCAGGCTGAACTACCACTTCTTTGAATATATCTTTATATAATTATATATATATTTGTCTGTATGACTTTATTAAATTTCAAAAACTCAAAATAAAATTCGACACTTTATGTCGACCGACTTAATGAGGTTTTGACGTGATTTTCCATGTACATATTCAATCTAGCCAAGATTTTTCGTAAAAGCAATTGCATTGTTGTGTTGTCAATTTAAATTTATTCGAAAGTGATAAATCACATTTTATATTACAAAGTTCATATGGTTCTATGCATAATATTGTTCATGCTTTTTTTTTTAAAACTAACTTTAACGCTTTGAATTATTTCGATGTTCATTACATGATAAATTGCCAGTATGAAATGTATTCAAAAACATAAATGAAATATTACACTCAAAAATTGTCCATACAAAAGAAAAGAAAAATTAATTCTAAATCAATTTAAATCGATATTTATATTTTTTCAATATAATATAATTTTTTTGGTTACGTCTGTATTTATCGTTTTAGATTCTGAAATGATTTCTCATTATAGAATGTATTGGTTTTACAATGAAATGTTATTTCATTTTTGTATGTTATCGATTTTGGATAGTAATAATAATCCAAAACACTATACATCAGATATTGCATCTGGTTGCTACTGTAAAGAGGTGAGTTTACGATATTCTTAATAATTTCCCAAAGGCATTAAAAAAAGTGCCTAAAAGTTTATTAAAAACGGTAAAATTTGATGAAAACAATTTTTTTTAAATCCATTATTTAAATTTGGCCATAAACTCAAAATGTCATTTTGGTATGTATATATTCTGGGGTACATTTCAACGGAAAATAAATACAATCCATACGTCAATGCGTAAATACGAATATGCATAGATCATTTTATTTATTTTTATTCATCTTTCCTGAATTATTCGACTGAATGATGAGATTTCAAAATGCAAATTTACTTTAGAATGTTGAAATTTTTTTTATTCACGTACCAAGACAGTTTCTTTATGTTACTTTAGTTATATTATTTTTACCAACAATAGATACCTATTTTAAATAAATCGCTACACATGCAGTACACTGCAAATGTATCATGTTTTATCCACTATAAAGTTGAATATTAGGTTTTAAAACTGAAAAATTTAAATGTTTTACATATTAAAGTATTTTATTATTAAATTGGAAATTACGATAAAATCTAGGTATTTGTTGGTATGACAAAACGTTCATGTTTCAAGATGAATATTATGTACGTAGTGGTAAAATGTATAACTAATTGTTTTAGATACGACATAGAATAATATTGTCAAAAAACCGAATAGCAAGTAGAATATAGTGTATGTAGATTATTTACTCTACTTGAAAAATAATGAAAACCTATTTACCTATAATAACACAGTATGTCTCATAAAAGTTATTATTCATCACTCGATTTGGAATCAACAATGTAATAATCGTAATTAATACATATAATAACCACTATTTCAATGTCTATGAAAATTAAAAACTCAGTATACCTAACATTTTGAAGAGGACTGTGGATTTTAATTTTATATAATTCTCATATATGTGTCACTGCAAGGAATACCTGTGTTGAGTGTATTTTTCCATTTTTTCAAAAATTAAAGAAACCGGGATCTTGTTTTAATATTGTAAAATCTTACAGAACATTTATTAAATATTTTATGCTTCTGAATACGTAACAGGATTTTACCATTTTGAGTAAACAGTTAAAATAAATGTTTCTGAGTACTTTTCTTTGTACTCTTTCTTTATTATTACTGTCAAAAGTATCAGAAAGTCAACAATTTTATTTTTTTTCTGTTTCTATCATTACGACATCATGTAACAACGTAGGCTAAAATATATTCTTTAGTCAGGATAGGAATCTGTTCCTTATAAATGATCAAAATACTATGATACAACTCCCACATTTGAAGTGCTTTTCTCTAAATATGAAATAAAATGTTTTTTTTTCTGTATAATGGTTCACCTATCGTGTTTGCAAATGAGTTCTATTAGTAAACGCGTTTATTTATTTCGTTTGGTTTGATTAAAAACCACGTTTATTTCAAAACGCATAGGAATTGCGTATATCCTTGTTAGTCTGTACTTGTCAGTTATCTGATGACGTATATCCGGCTGTGGTGTCATAATGGTCCGAAAACGATGAACCCAAATGACACAACTGCTGCACGTTTTCGTCGATCCTGTTAGGTTAGTAACGGCGTTTAACCTAAAACTATCATGCAATATCAAATATTTATGTTTTATGACCTGTAATATTATTAAGTATAGGTAATACATTTTATACTGATGCTGATTATTTATATAAATAATGCTGTTTATAATTATGCAAATAAGTTAAATGTTTTAACTAAGAAAAAGATATATTAATCTCCATATCAATCGATTTAATAGCTTATAGTAAAATTAACATAGCAAAATAATAGCCATAATCATTGGTCAATGCACTTATATAATTAGGTACAAATAATTTAATGTAGATCATAAAATTCAACACAAACAATCTAATCTAAATATAATATACGAATGTAAAATAAGTAAATCAATAAATAAATAGAAAAAATTATATACAAATAAAAATCTTGTTTAGTTACTTGTTTAGAGAGTATTGATGATAGTTTTCAATTTCACATGTCATTATTAGGTTATACAAAGTAAAAATTATTATTATTTTATAATAATAAATTAGAATGTATGTAATTGTGTTATTATTTACTTAATAAATGTAGCTAAAATATATCTATGTATGGTAACATACTTACCTTATAAGTATATTTATTATAAAGGAATTAATTGATAACAAATAAAACTTTGTTTTAAAACTTTAAAAAACCGAATCAATATCTGCTTACGACAAAAGATTAATTGGTATTTATTATAAATATATCAACGTAGTATAACAATTAAAGTAATAAAAAATAATGTAAATTTAGTTAAAGTTTGATGGTATTTTTTTAATATAATTTTAACTAATTAACATGGAAAATTACATCTTTAAACAAGTATGCAATAAAAATTGAGGGATGACAATACAAATAGCACCACTGTTAAAACGTCAATTATACTGAAATGGCGTGTAACTGTTTAGAATAAGTTTTACATCACACTACTTACTTTAATTGATCAAAAAATAAAATATACTCATATAAGCACATTTTTTAAATCAACATGTTAATATTAAACATAATAAACAAAAACTCAATGGTTAAATTTCACGAAATTTTGGTGAAATGAACTATTTCCTGGAAATGACATGTTTTGGCAAAAATTAAAAATAAATAGTAAGTTTTGAAAAATTTTTATAACAAAGTTTTTGCGTAATATTTCCAAGAAAATTAAAGATTTTCCACAGTATATATGAACTTGCAACACCACATTTTTTTTTCTTGATAGATTGTATATATTATACATATTATTGTGGTATTGTTTATCTGACTAGGTATTACTTATCAAATATTTATTTTTATTTTTTTAACAAATGTCTAGCTTTTAAATTGATTTGATAATGTAATTTAAATTGACACATAAATAAGTAAAAAAAAAAAAAATGTCATCATATTTTGTTAAAAACTAAAAATACATCCCATATAGATAATTGGTAAAATATTGTGACATACAGAAACTAGTATTGACCTAATCTAAAATAAAAATATAATTAAAATAATGAAATGAACTTTTTTGATATGCATTCAATAATATTAATTAGGAAGCAAACAAAACGTGTAAATGGAACTATAACATTTTTAGTTTAAATAGTCAGTCAATAAACCTCATTGATTAGTATTAGAGTAAAAATATAATTATTGTATATTAAGTATAATATAATATTGAAGAAAAAAAATAAGAACCTATAAGTGGACAACAGCTGTGATGTCGTCAATAAGCAAGCGTTTCCAACGTTTTTTCATTTTTAAATATGTCTTCAACTTATAAGTACAATTATTTATATTGACACACCTTCGAAATAAAATTAATTATTCTATACAGTTTTTTAAAATAAGAGAGTTCTAAGTTGTATGGAGTAGGTAGTTTTTATGGTAATTTAAAATGGGCAATATGACGTTTCGATAAGAGTTGTAACATGAACATTTTATCTTTTTGAAAAAAAATATTTGAACGCCATATCTCATTGATAAAGTTCATTTCGATGAAAAGTTACAGAGGGAGACAAATTTTTTAACAAACTGTATAGTTTTTAAGAGTGGTTTTCAAGTGTAAATAATATATTTCGAAAAAAAATACGATCATTATGGATTGTTTGGTATTTTTAATATGAATTGATGTATAATTTAAAATTATAATTTTTGTAGTAATATGTACTCGATTATCGCCTAAAAAATTTCAGTAGAGTAAAAATTGATTTTGTGAAATAAATAAGTGAAGTAAATTAGATCGCTATTTTTGTTGTGAAGCATTGATCTGTCAAGAGAATTGAATATTCAAATTGCATGTATGAAGTATGTATATGAAACATATTCAATACTAAATCAAAATATGGTTAAGTATTGAGACATTTAATTTAATGTTTTGATTTTAGTTTTCCATGAATGAATAAAATATTTTATATTCATAATGCTACGTATTGTATTTATCAAATAAATGAATACTTTTCGTTTAGAATATTTGTGATAAATTAACCACAGGAATTCGTTGAATTAATTGTTGTTTAATTAAAATTAAAAATGTAAAATTTTATCCCCTCTCAAAAAAAAAAAAAAAACATTCGTATATATTTTACGATACCATCAAATTAAAAACAAATTAAGTTATTTAGTGTTTCTTTTTCTAAACACAATTAACAACGTTATATTTACCTGGCAAATTATTTGAACTTATTAATATTTAAGAATATATATTTTATATTCTGAATATAAGACATGAATGCTTAACATAAAATATAATTGGATACACATACTTGTTTTGTTTACTACAATCAATTATATTAATGATCAAAATTTAAAAAAAATCTCTCCACAATTATTAATTTACTTCACTTTTAAATTGTATTTCTTGTTTTATAAAGTTAAAAACAATCAAATGCAAAAAAAAAAAAATTCAATTCAACTTAATTATACTTAAATCTTCATTGTTACATTATTTTAAATCGAATTACAATAATTTCGATTATAATGATAATTCAAGGCATTCGTAATTTTTTTAACTGATGCACCATTAGTTAAACGTATACAAGTTTATTATATTTACATAAAAATCTAAGTATCAGTAATTTATACATTGTAAATTAATTAATTTGGTATACATGTTTATTTTATATAAAAAGGTTTCAGATTAAAATGTATTTTTAATCATGATTTTATTCAATCGTATTCACTTGATAATCAATTCAACCATACAATTAATCGTATTTCAGAACGCAAATCGAAAGTATGTATCAATTAAATTAAAATGTTGATTGAAATATACAAAAATAAATAAATATATATATATATATATATATATATATATATATATATATTACTTTCAAAAGTAATTATCATACACAAACACACATACATATACGAATAAATAAATTATAAATATTATGAGTTCAAAATATATTTTTGATTAAAAAGATTTTCACATAAAAATTAAAATGTTAAATACAATAAAAAAAAATGTGTATAATTTATATAAAATCTCATAACCAACAAACCAAGTTTGTATTATAGAGAAACTTATATAACTTAATTACATTTATTTTATTTAATATCATCATTTTATTAATTTGTATGCATATTAAAAATCGATTCTAAAGATACATATCAATGGTATTACTGTATCGGTGTATTTTATTTAATCGTACTAATTTAATTAAAAATCTAATTTTAAGAAGAAAAAAAATTTGAATGGATATCGATTGTTTTTTTTTTTGTCAATTGTCGTATTTTAAAAGAAAATTTAGATTACTTTTATATTTAACAATGTCTTCAGACATATTATTTACAAATAAATAATCATAAACCATTTGTAAATCATTAAAATCATTAATGTATCTTCTTAAAAAAAAAAACCACATTCGACTATGTACAGTCAGTATCAAAAATAAATATGATTCTTTTTTTCAAATAATATATTCGCTTTATTGAAATACCAGGTTTGGTATATTCAAATGTATTGCTTTATTGTAAACATTGAAAATCATGGTTCCTGAAAACATTCTTTAGTCAGAAAATATCGAAAATGAAAGTTCGTTATTGAGAAGTTGCATTGTAATATGGATCGCAGCACTTAGTTAATATTTATTAATTTTACATTGCATGTTGCTTTGTTAATGATAAATAATTAAAAGAAAAAAGTCAACTACATCCGAATATCGCCAAGTTTTTACTTCATTATTTCAGTCCATAATCATGATGGGTGTCAATCATATTGGAGTGGTTACATACACGAATGTGTTTCCACTGTTTTCATTTTTCTTTGTAATATTCATGATCAATGGTCAAGTAATGAACATTATATGTCCTCGATCATATCAGCAGATGTTTATATTGTATTTTATTGTTTAAAACATCTCTAGGTTCAGCAAATAGTTTTGAGCTCAGTGAACTATAATTGCGGTTTAAATTATTTATGAAATGTTAGGTTCTCAAAGTATAATTTAAAAAAACAGGTTAAAATAAGGATACATTTTGCACCATGCGTTATTATTCATTTCAAATTCGTCAGTCAAGATAATAGTAAATTCTGGTAAACCTTTAGTGTAAAGATGTTTTTTTCAATATTTTACCATTTTATTGAATGGTTTGTAGGATTTTTTATCAAACATCAAAAAACAATGTTTTGTTAAAATAAAAGAGAATTTTATTTCTCACATTTCTCACTAAATGATTCAAAATATGTTTTTTATCTGTATCAAAAGGTTCATAATGATTGGATTATCCAAACATTTTTTACACACATTTAAAGTTGGAAATTTATGCGAAAATAGTCGATTCAGTAAAAGTCGTATGTAACTTTAGTTATATTGAATTATTAAAAAGGGAAATTTTGACAGATTTTTACGAAGTAAATTTGTTCCGGATATAAGTAAGGTCATATCGCATATTAAAATTTTTTTCAAAAATTAAAAATGTAATTAAAAAATACTATAAAAAAATGAATTTTCATATTTCTATATTTAACTCTAAATTTGTCATTTTTAAAAAAAACTTTCATCAGTTGTGTAACACTAAGTTAATTACCATATATATATATATATATATATATATATATATATATATATATATATATATATATATATATACAGTGTGTAAACGGTAATCGAGAACACTCAATATCTTTGCGTAGAGACCTGATATTTGAATTCTGTTTTTTTGGCAGTTGTTATGACATAAAAATACACATTTTCATGGTCTTTGAATTTTTTTTACTTAACTAGTCACGCGCATGCGCATGTCAACTTTTTTTTTTTAATGGCAACCCCCTGCTTTAACCACTAACTATTTTTTGCCTATTTTTTTAATGAATTTTGGTAGTTAAATCAACTTTCTAAGTCCAAAATTGACCAAGTTACAGCAATTCAAAAAAACAAAAAAATTAGAAAAAAAAATGCTCTCGATTTTCAGCTTTTTAATTGTAACTCTGAAAATAATTATTATATGATTGTTAAAGATTGACAATTTTATAACTATTTATTACGGTGATATTAATACGTTATTTTAACTTCAATTACTGAATAACTTATTCATAACTTATTATTGCAGAAAAAACGTAATTTAGTATGTTGTTTATTTCTTTACATTTAATGAATCTATTAGAACGTATTAATAATTAATAACAGATTCAATTCTTTTTTAAGCTACCAATTTATTTAGTTAATAAAAATCTAAAAATAAAAAAAAAAAATCTAAAGAATAAATTGTTCAAACTGTTCTCCGCCGTGAACAAAACATGCTTCAGCGCGCCGCATAAATTCTTTATTTGTTGCAGCAGTAATTTGTTCATCAGTCAGTCGATTGCATGTTGCTGTTATCTTATCTTTTAAATTTTGAAGATTTATAGGAGGATCGGCATACACTATTGTTTTCAAGTGTCCCCATAAAAAAAAATCTAGTGGAGTAAGGTCAGGTGATCGTGGTGGCCACTCAATGGGTCCGTAAGTTCCTAGCCATCGATTTTGAAATTGTGCATTTAAATAGTCACGAACTATTTGAGAATTATGAGCTGGAGCACCGTCGTGTTAAAAAATAATATTACCTCTCAGATCTAAAGGAATATCATCAAGCATCATTGGTAATTCATTTAGTAAACAATTATAATATCGTCTACCATTGAGTGTTCCATCATAAAAAAATGGACCAAGCAATTTATCACCAATTAAACCACACCAAACGTTTGTTCCCCAAATCTTTAACAATCCTATAATAATTATTTTCAGAGTTACAATTAAAAAGCTGAAAATCGAGAGCATTTTTTTTTCTAATTTTTTTGTTTTTTTGAATTGCTGTAACTTGGTCAATTTTGGACTTAGAAAGTTGATTTGACTACCAAAATTCATTAAAAAAATAGGCAAAAAATAATTAGTGGGTAAAGCAGGGGGTTGCCATTAAAAAAAAAAGTTGACATGCGCATGCGCGTGACTAGTTAAGTAAAAAAAATTCAAAGACCATAAAAATGTGTATTTTTATGTCATAACAACTGCCAAAAAACAGAATTCAAATATCAGGTCTCTACGCAAAGATATTGAGTGTTCTCGATTACCGTTTACACACTGTATATATATATATATATATAATGAAAGTTTCACGTCTCTAGAAAATCAACTTTGGAGTTATTATTAAATAATTAAAATCGATTTGGTGAAAGTGTCGTTTATGGAGAATTTTACCATATTTACGAGGTTTATTCGGCAGTTTTCTCTCACACCTGGAAAAACTATTGAAAAGAGAGAAAAATAAACCCGCAAAGTACCATTTACATATAAATTCTGATATGAGAGTTATAGGATAAAACTTTTGAATAAAATTAAGTGAATTAAAAAGTGTACAGAAAAAAGGACGTATTTCGTACCATGGTGTATTCATCGCTCCCCGGACCAGATAATGGTAGATGGTGAAGAGAATTTTAAAGAAACGATAAATTAGTTCACTAGGTAGTTAAACGATTCCAAGCAAAGCTTCAGTGTAGAATATAATGATTATATGAAATTTAGTTTTAGTCTAGTAATCAGTTAATTTTTTAACAAAATCATTCAAAAAAATATTTCCTTAACAAAGAAGAAGTTTGTCTTTTTACTAAAAGATTCAAAACATATTATTCTATTTGTATGTTCATAATGTTTGGATAGTTCAGTAATTTTTAAACGCATTTAAAATTAAAAACGAATATACAAATAGTAGATTCCGTAAAAATCATACCATTTAAATAAATGATGAGTTAGATCATATTAAATTGTCAAGACTTTTTATCAAATATTAAAAATTGTATAAGAGATAAACCAAAAAAGAAAAAAAACAATCTGTTCTAAAGATTTTATTTTAAGACCGAAAATTGTAAACAATTTTGAAATTTTTGAATATATGTAACAATGAATTAGTAACAATGTGTAATTAATATAATATGATGGATATTTAAAGTTTCTAGTAGTATTATGTAGTTATAATTAAATAGTTAAAATAGATTTAATGAAAGTGTCGTTTACGCCAAGTTTTATGGTTTGCAGTCGGTTTTCGGCAGTTTTTCCTCACGCTTGAAAAATCTATTGATAAGAGATAATAATGAACACTTAAAGAACCATTAACATGCGATTTTCTGTAAATGGAGTAGCTGGATGATATTGTCGGACATTGTTAATTGTGCTAAAAAGAGTCTACAGAAAAAAAAAATGATTGTAAAACTTATAATTGATGTATTGGTATTATATAATAGATGTATTGAATACATCTTTTGCTTTACTTAAATCATAATAAATTAATAAATACTGCGTCAAGTAAAATATATGTATTTCATAAATATGAAATAGCAAATTCTATAAAACAATGACAAACTGAAATATTGATCACGTTAAGTTAGTAAATAATGAACATGTAGAGATTAAATCTAAGTATTATTTAGTTTAAAATTGTATTTACAAATTTTAAATAACTATAAATCAACAAAATTTCATTATCAAGTATTAACCAACGTTGTATCAATAAATTTTATGTTTATTTTATCAGTGTAATAATTAAAAAATAAAAAATAAGTAAAAACGATAAAGATGATAATATGTAAAATAATTCTTAAATTAAGTTCGAAATCTAAAAAAAAAAAATTAAATGTATAACTAATTGATAATAAAAATGAGCCTGAGTACATAGAAATCAAACATTAATTTCTACTAAACTTCAGATATGAAATATATAATAACTTAAAGTTTAATTTATTTTAAAATCTGAACAGTGACTTTAAGTGGATATGTGAGTGCGTGTATGCGTGAGCGTGCGTGTGTGTATGTGTGTATGTGTTTTTGTGTTATGATATGTACGAATAATGCCAAAACAAGTGATAATATATACTTAGCACATAGTTTCATAAATATTGTACTTTAAACATATACGGTAATATATCTATAAATAAATAAGAATAGATTTGCTCTTTATTACATATTTACATACATAGTTGTAGACTGTAGTTACTTGATCTTTATTTTTGACGAAACTCAGTTTGAATTTCGAAAAATAAAATGTAGAAGTTAAAATGAGAAGTAATTTAAAATCCTTATTTTCCTGGTTAAAACTTTTTTTTAAATAAATAATTCTATATCATAAAATATTATAAACTCAGAGAGATTTAACTATGAATTAACCAAATATGATACTTTATAATATAAATCCTTTTATAAGTTCATCGAAGTTGAGAGTTTTCAGATCCCACATGTTTAGTTTGTTTATTTAGGCTAATTTTAAGTATTATTCACACGTCGTCATGGTGATAAGTTTAGTATAATATACGTATATGGTGGTACATATTATAAAATACAATTTTTTGTGATTTTTCACGAAGCATAGGATATTAATTTTTATTCAAAAGAGTGCGTGCTTAACTAATTGGTGTTATCATTCACAATCACATTATAATTGAAAATGAAATGCTCAATTTTTAATGAAGTGTACTAACTAAAATATTATGGACTAATAGAAAAATGGAAATAACGTTGTGAAATTAATTTTAAACGTTTGATCAAACATAATTGTTGTAATAAGTATCAAGTTTCTGGTATGCATTTTTAATGAAAAAAGTTAATTTTAAATACCATTGATTATGATAAAAGACAAAAATTCTAACTAATATAGCATAACATAACTAAGTTACAAAAAAGATTTTCTTCTACTTCAAGATAAAAAAGAACGATTGAGTAATTATGAATAAAAGAAAAATATAAAATGGTGAAACTAATAGAAAAGAGCTATAAATAAGTAAACAAAATGTATTTACTTGATAACTACCTTTAATTCTTAGGACACAAAGTCAAATCTAAAACAATCACAAATTCACTGTATCATAATGCGCCTCCTGAGCTGTATTGTTCGTTAGTTGTCAATTTTCTTTCAGTAGTGCCACACACTACTAGGTACTTCAAATCATTTTGAAAATTTTACTATAAAAAAAAATATATATATATATTTATATATATTTGAAAACATAACATAATCGTTTTTAAATAACAATTTACAAGATTAATAATCCATTAATCCATATTAATACCAAAGTACAAAAACCATTGGTAAATTTAACCCTGGTTTACGCACATAAAATATAATAAATATTTATGTACTGTAATTATCTACTTCATTAACTCTGAAGAAACTTATTCAAATTTTTCTCATCGAAAATTTTGAAGATTAAAACATATTTGGCTACAATATTATACTTAATGTATAAACAAATACACATATTAGTAGATACAATTAATTCCTTAAATATTAATTCATTTAAGGCGTTGATAGTTGTTTTGTGAAATTAAACAGTTGAAAAATATACAACTGTTTAAATTTTTAAAAGTTTCATATATTAGAGCTTTAGGGAAAATATAACATTTGCATTAAATCTTTCCAGCTTTATTGAGTTATTCAATATTAATACAATTATTTTTTCAACACTCTGTTTTCGTGTTCTTATTTTCTTAAATTATGTGTGGGCATTGATAGGTACCTATACGTTTTAACTAAATATTTAAAATCCAAAGTTTTGAAACTTATTAAAATGCATGGATGCTAATGACTAAATATTAAATTATATATACTGTTTACAGCGTTCAAAAGAAAATGATAGAAATAACTGTTCATTGAAGAATAAAATTTACATTTTTTTAAAAGTAAGGTAACCTTTAATGCGCGTAAGTGGTAAGTCATTAATACTATAAATGTATCAAAAATTAAATTTATAAAAACAAAATTGAAGAAAGTAAAGTCTATGTGCTTTGAAATAATATTTTATATTTAATAATGAGTAAAATTTTATTTTAGTTTCATTTGATATAATTTATAATTATTGGAATAAACCTCTATTAAAATCATTTAACAGCTTAACAAAATAATGCATACACATGTATTGTATTAGTAGCACTTCGAGTAAATTTGATTATGAAAAGAAATATAAGTGAACGATTATAAAATATATTACATTTATGTAGTATAAGTGGTTTATATTTAATTGATAATTTAAATAAAATCAATTTAAATTTGATTGATTAACCATAAACTGTATTATGCAAACAATTATGAGTTTGTTTTGAACATAAAAATTAATTTTTGAAAAATGCTATAAGTTTTACCTATATTATAAAAAGAGCCGTAAACAAATTGTATTAATTTGAATTCTGTATTCAGAAATTAATTAACAGGAATAGCTGAGAAATACTTACAATTATATTTTACTGATGATAACTTGATGTAAAAGTACTGGTTAGGATATTTTATCATCTGACTACATTTGTTTGGTGAAATACAAATAAGACGCTCTAATACAATATAATGTTTATAATTAGGTAGTGTTCTTTTTTTAGTGATCCGAATATGATTGTTACGTTCATTATATTTGTTGGTTTATGTTCCAAATGCCAATTTACATATGAATCTAACCATCATGTTTTTGTAACTGAATTATTTATAATTTTCTTTTTATTATTATTAGGGGCGTTGAGCATCTGTACGGTTAAACAAGTAAGACATTATATAGAAATAACTCATTGTAACCATTTAACCAATGGGGAAATACGAAGAATTTTATAGGTCTCCTTGTAAACAAAGTTCTACCTAAAACAATATTCATGTTGTACAATAATAATTTGCGTAATGATTTTCAAACTCTTGTTGAAATAAATATTTTGCTCGACAATAACAATAATTAAAAATCAATACAATAACCTATTTGTGTTCTTGTAAATAAGACAAGTAAAAAAGCAGATTCAAAAAGCAGAAAAATGTCCTTTAAAAGCCTAAAATAACATTCATGTTTGAATTTCAATAATTTAATGATAAACAATGTAATACAAAATATCAATTTAAACTAAAAGTAAATGATTTATTAAATTTAAAATATTAAAATCAACATTTTTGTATCTCATCAATAATTGTAAAACATCAATACTTAAAATCAGTGATTGCTCACAATATCAAGTATTTTTTTACTATTTTGATTGTATTAATGAGCAGTGAAATGTGTGCTGTAATTATTTATCGCATTATAATGATAAACATAAAGTATACAATAAAATGCAAATTCATGCTCATATAGCGCATCTATCACGTGTGTAATAAGTCAAATTTTCCGATCGTTTGCATCACTGTGTTGTCACAGAATTCGGGACATGCCAATAATATGCATTAAATTTAAGAGCTTAATGTATATATATATATATATATATATATATATATAAATATATATATATATATATATATATATATATATATACATATACAATAAAACTAAATAATGATAATATTTTAATAATAATTTTCTCATAATATCCCATAGATTATACAAATTACCATTTTATTAGGTGAGATAAATGTATAAATAAAAAAAAAACACAAAATTAATTACATGAAGAAGCTTGTAGGAAAATTCGGGAAAGTGACGTGATGAAATTTGCTTTTTAAACAGCATCAGTGACGAAGACGTGGTATGTATAATACACATATACACACACGCACACACACACACACACATACACACACACACACATACACACACACACACACACACAACCACACACGATAACGTATATAAAATATTCAAATATGTGAAGATCACTCATTTTAGAGAAAATTATTTTACTATTAATTTATCTACGATATTATTATTAGATAAACTGCGAAATAACAAT
Organism: Therioaphis trifolii; assembly: GCA_027580255.1. Lineage (NCBI taxonomy): Eukaryota > Metazoa > Arthropoda > Insecta > Hemiptera > Aphididae > Therioaphis > Therioaphis trifolii. The sequence goes on along the minus strand of CM050404.1, from coordinate 77,113,221 downwards.
AATTATCAGTATAAACACTGCGGAATTATTGTTGCGTAACATAATTTACGACTAAATCAGAAAAGAATTGTTATTCTCAACGATTCTGTTCACGTGATACTTCCACGTTAAATTTTGCTTCAGCCTCTGGTGAACGCTATACATGATGTGACTTTACTTTTTGACCTCAAGAACGATTTTCTCGAGCTAGAAAATTGGACTCGAGCCATATTTTATTCGATGAAAGCGGTGTAAAACCCCAACCCCTCCATTTAGTTACTGTACCCATTGTTCACCCACGCGTACCAAAAGAAAATTATGAAAGTGTGTGTACGGGACGAGTTATATACGAACTAAAATCAGTCGTTGCCAAACCGTCATGATGACTTTATGTCATCTTTTAATCGACGTTCCGACGGATACGGTTCAAATGAGCCTAGAACGTACTCAAGTCTTCGGCCTGTGTATTTTCTTGTTTTGTACCAGTCAAAGGCCTCGTATATGAATAACGGCAATTGGAGCGTAAAACCAAATCACAAAGCACTGAATGGACGCCAGACCGGCTCGGAAGGAAAAGAGTATAATATAACCTCGTTAAGAGCGTAAAAAAAAAAAGAAAATTAAAAAGTAAAAAATTAAACAAAAACGTTTGTGAAAAAAGAGAGAGGTATATACATACGTAGGGAGCGAGAGGACACCACAACGCCGTACACACAATAAATTACGAAGTATAAACCTTACCTCTGGTGTCAATTAGTGGTAGTCCTTTCTTCTCCCCCCCCACCCCATTCCCATCGGCCTCGTCATCGTTCCTGTTTATTATCGCCGATGTCGTTACGTCTCTCGGTGAAATACACGAGAGCGTAATCGACCGAAAAACCGACACCGTAAAAATGTTGAAAATTCCGAGCGAACGTGAAAAACGAAAATTTCGAATAGTTTTTTTTTTCAATTTTTTTTCTCTCTCTCTTCGCGTATGGTTTTTTTACCGGTGGCAATTACCTGGGTACTAGGGATGACTGCGACGCGTGCGTGGTACAGTGATGCCTTGGCTGCGGCCGGATGCTGAATCGATCACGATAAAACGTACGTCTTACGCCAACGTTGTCCGTCCGACGGGATTACGACGGTGGCGACGGTTACACACGCGTATCAGCGGCGCACGCGAAAACCACGGGGCACCTTCGGCAGCGGTGTCGGCGGACGGCGAACGGACGGGTCGCACGCGATATCCCACGGCGCAGGACGCCGGACGACTGACTCTCGCGGCGCGCGCGTGTGTATGTGTGTGTGTGTGTGTGGAGGGGGAGGGGAAACAGTCCCGAAGAAAAGGCCGCTGCGCCCGCACCGCCGCTTTGCCACCAAACCAGGATTCTGTGGCGGAGGGACGCAAGCGCGACGCCACGCACTCCCGGCCAAAAGTATCTCACCTCCTCCCCGCGCCAATCGCTATCGGTCTCTGGCCTCCATCCCGTCCACTGTCCTACACTTCTCCGACACTATCATGACCCTCTCTCTCTCTCTCTCTCTCTCTCTCTTTCTCTACACACATACACACACACACACACACACACACACACACACACACACACACACACACACACATATATGTATATTTCTATCTATCTCACCCTAACACCCCTCGTATACGTCACATGCACGCGCTCTATTGCCTATGTAATAAGGTGGTGTAACCCTAATAATATCTATCAAATTGTGTGCTCATAGAATAAACACACACATACATCTTGGCAAGAAATTACGCTACACTTATGTACGTGTTTTCTCGTGATACTAAGATATCCGTGTTTGCGTGATATAATTGACTCCTTTTGTATGTCACCTATCCCGCGGCTTTTTTGTCGATGTCGTCCCCGAGCAAAACTTCGAAATTACGACCGCGTCGAACCCCGACTGAGTTTCGAACTGGTAACGAGACAAGTACTCGCGTGTGGGACAGTGTGACAGTGTCGGTCGCGGTCGACTCTGGCAGTAATTAAATTACCGCGGTTTTTGGCGATGCGACGACGAAAAATATTATGATGCCGTGGCCAAATCCGTACTCGCGTTTCACGAGTTTTAAACAACAAACTCGAACAATAAGTGTTATTACAAAATGTCCGAGTGACAGGTTATTCTGTAAGTTATAAGAAATGTAATAAATCCAAACCCCTAACGGAGACCGGGTGGTAGTATAGGCATACTGAGTTCATAGTTTTCATATCGTAAATCACCGTTAAGTTTGATTAGATGTGAGTTTTTTCATAGTTGTATTTTATAACGTAACATTTGTTTTTGAAAACAATATTATCTTTTCATGCATTATAATTTATAATAATGGTTTGGTGATGAAAACACGAATGATGGTTTCACCGAAATAGACATTTATGAAGATGATTCGATTTATGGGGCTCTGTAAAAACTTTATCAAAAACTAATCAACATACCATCTCGTTTTAAACTCGATCGATTATTCAGTTGTTAGGCCATTGATTCAAACACGGTATTTTTACAAAGCATAATCTCACACGTTCTGTAATTTCCCCAGGGATCGAAAATAGTGAACCCGTTTATTATTTACCATGTGTATTTTCAAAAAAAAAAAAAATATATATATATATATATTTATATCAATTCAAATCAATAAATAGAACATGATCTAGACGTATCAATAATTGTTTGAACTTGGTAATGATCAAAAGAAGAAAATACGCTGGAAAATAATTGTTGTATACACATCCTTACATTAGATCCACGCTTATGAGGTTCAGTAGTAAAACACACGGAAATGTGTGTGTTCGGTATCAGATGCCATGACGTTCGGAACTCTTCAAAGGATTAACGATATTTCAAAACGTTAAATAAAGTTTTAATTGATCAACTGTACGATAAACCTCAATAGCGTGTTAATGACAGTTGCGGGTGTATACAGTTATTATCCATTTCGGGTACAATAACAAAAATAGCAAAATTTAATTTTACATTACACGCTTAGTGCAAGATCTGTTTATATGTAACAACCGATGTTTTCATATTTATTTTTAGAAATCACTCATCATTGTTACTTATTGTTTTATGTGTAAACAGATTGTAATATATTTTTAATAAAAAAAAAAAAAAGAGAAAAAAAGAAATCACTTTTCGGGGTACAAATATTTCTTCAAATGCTACTTAAGAAGTGGATCAGAAATTCCATACATTATGTTTTATAATGTAATGTTTTTTTAATCATGTTAAAATGTGTTTTTTTTTCATTATTTTTGTAAAATTAACTCTGAAGTTATAATCACTACATATTTTTATTTCCATACAGTGTTTTTACTAGGATTTTATTATTAATTTCAGATTCAAAAAGAGAAAACAGTATAGTCTTTAGTGACCCATCTGGAAATATAACTCTTACCGGATGTGAGGTCGAAGTTAACGATCAATTCGAGACAAGCTTTAAATAAGTATTAATGTATGTTGAAATATTTTTCGTATTCTTTTAAATTTTTTCAATTATTATTATCTTATTTTATTGTAGAATTCAAAGAAAAGTATTATGTTTAATTTGGTGAAATCAAATAATGACAGCGACAAATTGTTTATAAGAAACTACAAAAAATAAAACAAACATTAATATAAATACACATACAAATTAAATCAAACTTAAAATAAATCTAAATAATACAATTATAAATTATATTTATTACAGTATTATTTATTAAAAAACTATAATTTTCAAATACACAAATGTAACTTTATACTTTTATTTTTGATTCAACATTAAAAAAAAAAAAAAAAAAAAAAAAAAAATGAATTGTCAATAATAAGAAACGTACAAAATACTTTAAAATCAAATGTTTTTTTGCCTTACCCTTAAATATTTATATGTATTCATTATAATTTTGTATTGGTTTAAAACAAAAGTTAATATTAAGTTAAGAATGATTACCAAAATTCATAAAAGTATACTTATTTTTTTAAATATGATTTGAATTGATAGTATTTATTACAATACATTGAATATTATTATTGAATATTATTATTGTACAATTTTAAAATATTTTCAGTTAAATCAATATCATTAAGTTTTAATAAGATCACAGTTAATATTGCAAATGAAACATTTTGAGTATTAACTATTTAGCTAATACAATTTAAAACTATTCAAAAAAACATTTTATTCCCATTTAAATGTATTAAATAAAATTATAAATATTGATTTAATTTGAAAATGCAATAAACAATTTTCTAGGAATATAATCATATGTGATGGCGGTGAAAAAATATTTTAGTTTTTGGGTTTATATACGTCAAGTATGTTACTTTAACGTAAAAACAAATAACAGAAAAAAAAAACTTATTTAAATATTTTTTTTTTGTGTTTATTTTATATCAAACATATAATATATTTCGTCATTACGATCGAGAGTTAGTATAACATTATCATATTGTATTCTTCATTGTAAATCATTATCGTTTTTATTTACGTAGTATGTAATATGCACTCACAAGACATGCGTATCAATTATTATTATAACACAGCATGCGTTACGTATGTGTATCAATTTTGCCTATTCAATACGCCGTTACTACAACTATTTACATGGTTTATATTAGCATTGCGTTATACTTGATTAAAAGTTGAGAGTAAAACAATAATAACATTACGTAAAAAAAAATGGGACTTAATGATTTCCCAACAACTGGTTTTAATATCTGTACAAATTTTACAATGCTTAACCACACGCTTAATTGTACAATATTTTGTTCTATAATTACTATATCAGTAGGGTTTTAAAATGTCATCAACCACATAAATATGCACTCGAACGATTTAATTACGATTCCAGTAATTAGTTAAAATACCATAATCTCTACTTAAATATATATTTAATAATAATTACGTAACGTGACCGGTAAGTCGGATAATTAAATGCTTCAGATTCATTATATCATAATACACTTCACCACACATTAATACGATGTAATTTTCAAATATATATGTATTTATTATTATTATTATTTTTTTTTTTTTTTTTTATATTAAACACTAATATAATTTCTTCATATTTCTGTCATTAAATAAAAAAATAACATAAATTATTAAGAAAACATGGTTATTTGAACTCTTCGAGAATTTTTTTTGTTGAAGTAATTTAAAAACAACTAAAAATATTAAATACATATTGAAAGGATAAACAATTATGTTTCTAGATTTTTAAACTTAGAATGAAATATACATGAAATTTCATGTAAGTAAGATATAGAATTTATAACCCCATTTGTGTTTTTTGAATTTATTCACAATAGAACTTTAAGAAAGAAAAAATAAATTATTTTCATTATTTGATAAATACATGTGTACCAAATGGAGATAATAATTTTACGTTGAAATATATGAAGTCAAAAAATTCTGAATCTTTGGAGTTTTTAATATCTTTTATTACATCAAATCACTTACGTTTATCGTATATTTTGTTTGAGAATTGGAATCGTATTGATTCATTTTATAATAAAAAAATTGTTTTATTCTTATAAATAACATAAAACCAAAAACTATACGATTTCAAGTACAGAAATTAAGTTTTTTATAACTCTTCAAAATATCAAAACATTATGTTATTGAGTAGTAAAAGTGATCATAAAAATTTTGTGAAACATCTCCATACAGAAAATTTAAATATCTTTTGTTTGGATTAATACATAAATCGTTTGTCGAAATTCTCCATCCGTCAAAATAAATAACAAAAATTTAAATATAAAAACGACAACGTGTTTCATAAACGGAATTTTTGTAAAGTAATGGAAACAATAGAAACTTGGAAGGTCCATACATTTTTAACAATAGATTTTAAAAGACTCGAAATGTTTACTACTGAAATGAGTAAATGAGCATTTATTTAACATCAAAAACATGTTTAAGTTACTTGGTTAATATTATATTCCATTCATCAACCTTTACAAGTTGATAAAATTTAATATAAAATTAAACTGCTATGTATGTTGAATGATTACGCATTAAAATTATAAGTTAGTGGTCAACGAAAAAATAAAATAAATCATACCGAATCGTCGTCATAGAAGTTATATTCACTTTTGTGTCTCATGTTTTGTGGCTTAAACTTTTCAAACACAAACATCTATTAATATTGCTCAAATTCTACTTTAAATCATTTTGATTTTGTCATAATTGCACAGCGAGCCATGTGGCTATAATAGTAGGTATTTCATATTTTCCTGTTACATTGTATAATACAATATAATATGTATATGTGTGTTATATGTAAATACTATTTTGGTAAACATCTTGATAAGTTAAAATATTTTGATTACTGAGTATGTATAACAAGGACAACGTTAGTCAACATTTCAATAGAATGACAAAAAATATAGTAATTTGGATTTCAAGCTGAAAAAATGTATAATTATTTAATTTTTTACCAAAGATAATTTTTTGTATATACCACCTGTAATATTTCAAAAGCATTGAGTAAATTTGATAACTTTTTTCAAATATACGTAAATAGGCCTAAATGCTTCACTGAATTTATTTATGATACTTCAAACTGATTTTTTGTTTAATTAAATCATGAGGCCAATTTAATTTTAGAAGATAAGTAGGATTTTCGGGAAGATAATTTGAAGAGAGGTTTGAAATTGGTGGAGTGTAATGATGTTTATATTAGGGTTCTAAAATTTCTTGAAATTTATTTTCTTGAAATATTTCGTGAAATATTTTATGAAAGTTTCATGAAATATTTCATTTACGCGAAAAATAAAAATGTTCCCAAAATAAATTAAAAAAAGTGTTGTTTTCCAACTAATACATATTAGAGCTATTCAGCTATATTATATAATAAAGATGAGAAAATACATTTTAATTAGGTAGTAATCTATTCTATTCTATGAAAACATTGAAAACATAAATAATTTTTAAGCAAAAAGTGACCAATGCCTATGTTTTTTTATGTTACTTTTAGTTCTATAGTGTTTAATTTTTTACTAAATTTATAATGTATAAATAAAGGTGATACCTAAATATAGATTGAACCAAATTATATACACTTACACAGTTATACTTATACATAAAACATATTACTTACTATTCATTTTTAACCCTTGCATTTGTGAATGGTATCTATACATTTATTTTTTACAAAACAATATTATTTATCTATTACAGATTTTACTTTTTTTTCTTAAAATTATTTATGAAATGATGTTATCTGTAAATAAGTACAAAAAATACAATATTTGACAGGTATCTAATTTGTAACTAGACACTTAAGATTTCTTTTGTAAATTACAATTTAAAACACAAGGCAAGAAAAAATAAATATATAATCATTACGAAATAACGAACTATTATCAAGTAAATAAAATTATTCTAGCTCCAAAAACCATTAATAGTTACAACCACGGTCTTAGAAGATATCTTATAAGACCGTGGTTACAACCTAAAATTTATAAAACTCAATATGTTTTATTATTTAGTATCTGGTATAAAACATGGAGCCTTCACAATACGCTGTGTCGCATAGATTTTTATAAATTCAGTGCGTAGGTAACAAAATAATTATTAGTTTATATTATGGTCAAACTGTAAGTCTATAATCAAGGAATGATAGAATCTGATTGATAACATTTCACTCATACATATCATATTAATATTTACCAACATCATGTCATGCATTTAAAAAAAAAATTATATTTCATAATTTCATTGAAATATTTCAAGATGAGTGAAATTCTCAATTTTGAAATATTTCATATGAAATATTTCAAATTAAGAACCCTAGTTTATATTAGTATGATATTTGTTATAATGTATAGAAGAGAGTTGGTAAAAATACGGCATGTTTAGTTCATTTTGAATGGTATGATTACCATCACGCTATGAATTATTAATCAGAAGACGGTGCCTAATTGACTGAAAGGATTGGAAAATATTTTTATTTGAGGTTTTTGGTGAACCCTAGGTTTGAATTTTGTATATCGTTGCCAGAGGAATTACTTTTTCGTGTATAAAAATATACTATTCAGAGATAATTCTGAGCAAAAAAAAAAAGGAAGAGGATGAAAAGTTATATTGATTATTTTCGCTTTCATTAGTTTCATTGATTGTTTGGGCTTACAATTTTGTAGATTCTGTAGTTGAATTTCAAAAAGTAAATACATTATTTGATTTAAAATTGATTTTTTTAGGTGAATGTTTTTTTTAAGTCGAGAGGATTTTCTTTTTGGTGTTAGAGCTGATTAAAATTCTTTATGAATAGTACATTCTCTGTAGTTGATCGATGTTTATCTTCACAAAGAGTGTATTTTTCCGGGAGACTTGACAGGTGTTGGAAAGCTGGTTTTATCCACAGCGTACGTATTCGGAAGGGTGGTAGGAATAGTATTTAGTATGTTCTAAACTTAAGCAGTGAAGATATTGAATAGTTCGGTGGTTAACTCGAGGATCTTTAACCTTGATTTTAGTGTTGTATATAAAGTCGATTTTTATCACAGGTTTATTATTTATGGCAGTATCTAAGTCGATAAAAAATAACTGAAGTGGAAGTTTATGATACGTTGAATACCATTCGTAATATTTTTAGCGATATTGTTCAGAGATACTTACTCAATTTTAAAGGTGGTGGTTTGATTTCAATAATACCATATTCATTATGTTTTGGCTCTAAATTCATTGTATTGTTATGGTTTATTAGTTCGCCGAGGTCAATTATATTGCATATTGAAAAACTGTTTTTCAAGATAAGAGTTGATTTTTTTTTTTTGTGAGATAATTATTTATACAGGGTGATTGGTCCGGAGAGAAATATCACTTTGTTTTCGTAGGAGTGATGTAAACATCGTTAAGATCATATAGAAGCTGAAAATTCGTGGAACTGATATGGTATGGAGTGTATATGTGACTTTTAAATTACTTAAGATGGTTTTAGAATTTTTCGATGACATTTAAGACAGAAAATTGTGCTTATCGTAAGATAAAGGTTAATTAGTGGGCAAACTGAGCTAGAGCTGCCACTAGTTGTTAATACATAGATTTAACTAAAACATTTTTAATAATTTACTAATTTACCGAGTTGGAGATCTTGAAACTCATGGCCATTGGATACGTTTTTCTTAAAGTGATGAGAAACTGGTATTTTTTTGGTAGAAGTGATTTTTTTTTTTTACGAAAAAAAATGGAAGGCGTAACTCACTGAACCGTTAAAGAAAATTGAATACAACATTGAGACGCTATATTTCTTGACCAACGACTGTCATGCAAGTGAATTAAATTTTAAATGGAACTTTCTAATTTCATTAAATAACCATGTAAAACATAAATATTTTAAGTTTATATTAACGACGATAAATTATTGATTTTGTTAAAAAACATCTAATATTCAAAGCACAAAAAAAAATAATAATAATAATTTGCTAATATTTTATTGACAGGACTATTATTGTCAGTTGCAATAACCAAAATTGAAATAATATTTGATTGGTTTGCGTTGTTAATTTTTTTTAACCATGTCACTTAAAAATTTCAATATAATAACTTGATTAAAGCATCGTTTATGAAAATCCTCATTTTAATTATAATATCCATTGTCTATTTTTGTATACTTAAAAAATATGATCTATTTTAAAGTTACTTTTATTAAAAAAAAAAAAAAAAAAAAAAAAAAAATAGAATAAAAAATATACACATATACGTATATTATTATTATTTTTAAATTAATCTTTATTTGCTTCAGAGTAGAAAATAATCAATATAAGCGTATCAATATAAAATACGCATAATACCAGAAGGATAAAATTAATGAAGGTGTAGGTTAGTCTTTTATTAATGTTTTGCATAATATCTCTATTGGTTTTAAATTTATTTCAATTTGCCGATCATGATAAATTATTAAATTACAAAAATACGTTTCAGAATTAGGTTATATAAAAAACATAATTTGCTTACGGGCATTCATAAAACAAAAATATGTAAATAATTACATGTCTCGCCTTCAATTGCTTTTGGATTTTTCTTTAACATGGAGACTGTGATTTATTTAATTTTTGATATGCGTTTTTTAGGTTTGACCAGTTGATATAATAACATGGAATAATAAGATTTTTAAAATTCGTTAAATACGCTAAGGATGAAAAAATCTTGAAATAAGTGTACACCAATTTAACCAATATATTATCTTTTTTAAATTATTGATTATGTATTCGAACATTAAATTTACTAACTATATAAATTCATATATATATATGTATACACATAAATAAATAGTAAACAAGTTATTTTATTTTCGACAAACGCAATTTGCAATTTGCGTTTATGATAAAGACACTGTATATATAAAATTAAACCTATGGTAAACGTATTTACGCACACCCACCTTTTTCTTTTAAGTAGAGTGTATACGTCCTTGACATATCGTATTTTTGTCAGATTTTCATATAACTCATACTCGTTTTTCATTATTCTTATTATTTTTTTAATGTAGTTCTGAGGAGCAAAATCACACTTCAAACGATCTGCAATCGGTAGGTAGTCTAATTTAAATAAGAAAAATAGTGATATTCTTAATCTATTATTGTCTTGTATGTTATAACTTTGAATGTTAATTGTAAAAGAAATGTATAAAACAATTTGAAAATAAATAGTCAGGTAACTGGAGACGAAGGGTTTACTGACAATTTAATTAAATGAAAATTCTTACCTCGAGCTTCATGCTAAAAAAAAATAGGTTCATAATAATTCGCAAATAATGCAATTCATTGAATTCATTATGATAAAATCAAATATCATATTGATGAATAAAAATAAATAAATATAAACTGTAAAAAAAAAAGACGTCAATTGCATTAAGGTGTTCTTCGCTCTTCGGACAAGATAATGGTGATGAGTGTGCTGAATTTTAAAGTGACTATAAATCATTTCTTATTTTAAACTAATCTTAGCAAAGCTTCAATATAATTATATACCATTGAAATAGTTTATCAGTTTAATCTATGTTTTTTTTTTATTAAAATATTCAATACGAAAAAATATTGATAACAATTTTAATGTAATGGGAATCTTCTTGGATGTACATAAAGCTTTTGATAGTGTAAATCATGAAATATCACTTAAAAAATTAGACATGATAGGTATACGTGGAATACCAAATAATCTGATTAAATCATTTTTAAAAAATAGAACTCAAAAGGTTAAAATAGATAATTATTATAATAATGATCGTAATATATCTTGTGGTGTACCACAAGGTACAGTATTAGGTCCTTTATTATTTATTATATTTATTAACGATCTCTTTGAAATTTAAATAAATAATAACACTGAATCAATAAGTTTTGCAGATTATACGGCTATACTAATATCTAAACAAACTATGGATGCCTTATACTGTGAAGTTACAAACATTTTAAATATGGTATACGTTTGGTTTTGTAAAAACAAAATAAAGTTAAATCTAGTTAAGTCAAAATATATTTTCTTTGAAGCCAAAGATTCAATTATTCAAATTAATAAAAATTTAATAATACATTCATTAAATTGTATATCAACTTTAAATAATATATGTGATCGAAAATGTATAAATCTAGAACATGTTAAAGTAATATAATACCTTGGTATAATTCTAGATTACAGACTAAAATGGAATTAACATATAAATTACATAAATAATATCTTACGGAATTTTTTCTTTTATATATTTAAAGAAGCTAGATATATCTTTAATAATCAATACAAAGGATTATTTTTTTATCACTAGTACAATCTGTATACACATATTGTATATCAATATGGGGAGGTATATGTAATAACCATTTGTCCTGTCTTATCACTACTATAAACTGTATTATTAAATATTTATTATTTTTACCAACACAAACTAATGCTTCATTAATTTATAAAAATGTTGGTGTAAATGACTTTAAGTTTAATTATAATTTATCTGTTTTAATTCAAATGTATATACATAAGTATTTAATTCTACAAAGTGATCATGAACATAACACTAGATATAAGAAACATATAAATGTTAATGTACCAATTGTTAAAAAAGTATTTGGTTACAGTGTTTTACACATCGGTCTAAAATTATGTCACTCATTAAATATTAATATTAATCAATTACAAAGTTTTGAATTGTTTAAAAAATATGTGAAAAACATAGATATATCACAATTTTAGTAAATTTTGTTAATTCAGTATTAAGTATTTTAAATTTTCATGGATTTTTTTTTTTAATTCTCAAAATATTATTTATGTTTCTTTTAAATTTTATATGATCTTTATTTGTTTTTAAATTTTCTCTTATGTATTTGAAATTGATAAGAATGGCTCCCTCGGCACAAGTTCAGCTTTTAGAGGGTGCTGCAATATTTTAATACACAAATAATTTCAAAAATGTATGTATATTATTGTTGCAAATAAATAAATATTTCAATTTCAATTTCAATTTCAAAACATGTTCTTAATCTACACTCAAAGTTGTATTATGATTATATGAACCAATAATGTTTAGTAAACGAAAACAAGTCAATTCTATAAAAATCGAATGATAATTTAGTTAAACGATCATAAACAAATCCTGACTAAACATTATTAAAAAAAATTCAGAATCGTTTAGTGAGTATTTGAGTTAAATCAAATTCAATTTTCTATTTTTATAACAAAAATTATAAATGTTTTAGAAATGAAATAAAAAATATCAGTTACATTCAAAGTTTTTAGCAATATACTTTTTGCAGTTATCACTAAATAATTAAATTCAATTTTGTGAAAGTCTCGTTAACAGTAAATGTTTTCGTTGTTACAGAAATAATTGAACCTTCACAGTATCATCTACATTAAATATCTTATATAAACAGTGGCTAGACGAATATTTTGGACAAATTTTACTACGCCAAAGAGTGTTTTTAGAATAGAAGAAAAAAATAAAAATAAACATAATTATAAAACCGATAAATCCGTCGCTTTAATAAGAATCTAAAATCATACGTACATCGTAATTTAATTATACTAGTTCACAAAGATAAGCTTTTATCACTATTCTCAGTTAAATAATGTATGATCATTGTTATATGTTCAAATAAATATTGTTCAATTCGAGTTAGTATGCAACAGTCACAATTATATATATATATATATATATATATATATATATATAAATAATAATTGGTATCCTTGCATTATTTAATTATAACATAATATCGAAATACGGGTAACCAAATTGCCTCCATGTGCAATATGTTAACAATCGTTATTGCGTTGGTTGTTTGCGCGTTCTTTGAAGTGTGCGATGACGTAAAGTAAACATTCATCTACACTGATTGTATTCGTTTGTTGTATTGACATAATTATAATTATGGCTATAATTACAGATTGCACCCGTATCACGTACATTAGAATTGGAAAATATGCATTATATTTCATATTGTGAATTGTAATATTTTATCAAACTATGGTGACCAAATAGCCGGAATTTCAACAAATAAAAAAACCGTTTTTTATTTGAAAAATAAAACAAAATAATGACCAAATCAACTTTATAATGTTGCTGTCATAGTTTAAACGATTTGGACTAATACGGAAAAATAAAAACAGTAATATTATCATGAACATATTGAAGCTAAAGTTGAATTTATTGATCATGTTATTAAATATTGGATTAATAAATTCATACGTAATTTAATTTTTTTCCTTTAAGTTTTTCTAAAATACAATCAAAAATTATTTTCAAATGTTCTATGGAAGCTCAAAAACGTAAAATCAGAGCTTTTTGACGTTTATATAAAAAAAAATGTGTCGATTTCGCTGAAAATTAGCAGATACAAATATTAAGAGAATAAAAAAGGATACACATCGATAATGACGGAAAAATGTTCCTTGTGAAAATGTGTGTGCATTAATTGCGCTGGTAAAATTAAATAATATATAAATTTATCAAAGTTGTCCGCCATGTTTAGTCTTTATAATTGCATCATAAAGCAACTAGAATTTAATATAAATCCAAAACAAACAGTACAAAAATTATTTGCTTTAAAAATACAGTAATTAGATGTATTGAATCAATTTTAGAAAAATTGTTTGAAAATATGAACTTTTATAAAAAATCAATCTGTGTCATATCATACCAATGTCATATCTCGCGTATTTGTGCTTTTGTTATATTGTAGTATTAATAACACTGGAAGCAATTTTTGAATGAACGTGCTGAAAAATTAATTTTACATCATAAACGCATACCTTAATAGAGAACTATAAATTATTTCGTTCAAAAGATATGTACATTTCAGCAAGTTTTGAATTTTCGGCACAAATAACAAACACGCATTCCGGAAAGTGACGAGTTGGACTTTAAATTAATGTTTCATAAGCTGAGACCGTCTCAGATTTGTATAAACATTTAGCTATTTAAGCTGATCCTGCCTACACAATTTTGCCAAATTAAAAAAAAAAAAAAATCGTTGCATCGAAGTAAATTTCAAAAAAATTAGTAATATCATAACCACAACTTCTCACCTATATTTATGTATAAACAGAATACTTACAAGTTATAAAGTATTCTTTAAGTTCACCCTTACGAAGGTGTGATATAGTTTGTAAATCTGAGTAACTTTTAGGATTTATTTAGCGGGTGCATAGATGTATAGTTCAATTACGATTGTATTATAACTACGATGTATATTTAATAATTATATTTCAATCAATTTATACCCAAAATAAAATGTTTAAAATTTTTTTAAATACTATCTTATCGACTATTTAGGACATATTTTTTTCAATCGTCAAATAATTAAACAGTTTTATTCATTAGCACAAATTACATCACACATTATGAGGCTGAGCACATACAACATTAGTCATAACTAGGAAGTTATTTTTATTATTTAGCTGTTTTTTATACGTAGCTGCAGGTGAAGTGATTTCGTTGTGATCTTATTAAGTTTTCATAGAAATCTTACCCACTTATTATTCCTTGTTTTATTATTACTTCTTTAATGTGTTTTCGTATAGCAAAACGCACTGCTCAAATGATCAGCAACCGGAAGTTTAATTTAAATACGAAAAATAATGACATTCATAATCTATTATTATCTTATATGTCATTACATTACATTGCCCTGAATGTAAGTAGTAAAAATAAAATTAAAAAAATTTACGACGTAGTATAATACTGGTCCAGAAATATGTGTTTATTTCACTATTCTCAATCAAATAATATATTATAATTAATATATGTACAAAAACAGATTGTAAAATGCGAGTTTGAATGCAAACACTTATGTAAAATAACCATGGGTCTACCAATATAATGTATTAATTCACAATGGAAATGTATCAATGAACGTATAATACAAACTATATATACAGTAAGAAACCGTTTATAATGACACCGGTTGTAGTGACATATTGGGTGTAATGACCTTATATCAAATGTCCCGACAAAACTCCTATATTGTATGTACTAATTTGTATCGGTTATTATGACATCAATATAATGACTATAAGGATTTTATGACGGTTATTTTTGGTTATATTGGAAACATATTTATCTATAATGACTTTACTTAATCAAAGGTACGACTGTCACAATAGATAATAGCGATAATTTCATCGTTGTTTAGTCCTCAGTTTTATTTATTTTATCGACAGTGTACGGGTAATCGTCGAACGGTTAAATGTGTTTTGTGTTCGTGTGTTAAATATTGTGAAATAGTAAAATGAGTAAACAATAGCAATTCACAATTGAAGAAAAATCAAATGTCATTGTTTCCTTTAAAAAAAGGTGGGAAAAATTCCAACATAGGTTGGAAAAAATCCAACATACGCTAATGAATTAGGCGTAGGTCACTTTACAATTTCTAACATATGGAAAGCTCGAAACAAAATTGAACAAGAGTTTCAAAATGAAAAATTATCAGTTAAGAAACTTAGAAATTGTACACATACCGATTTAGATACTGTTTTATTACGATGGTTTAATTAAAGAAATAAATGCATTTTTAGATTCTGAGTGAAGCGAAGGATCTTATGGTTTTACAATGATGTTTTTTTTTTTTTTTTTTTTTTTCTGTAAACACTTTTTCGTATAGAAATCCTTGTCCAAAAGTTTCGTTCAGCAACTTTTTAGATTCGAAATTGAACTGAGATGGTACTTTAAACAGATCATTTTTCCAAAATCTCCATAGTTTTTCCAGTAATCAAGAATAACGATCGAAAAACTGAGTAAAAACGGTAAAAATCCGCCGTAAACGAGATTTTCACTGTTCAGATTTTAGGTATTTAGTCATAAATCGAAAAGTATTGAAGCTAGAAACTTGAAAATTTTATCCAATATAAAATACATACTTTTTTATATTGGACAACATTTTCAGAACAATTATAGCACTTTTGACTTAAATATAGAACTTTTAATTTACCAAATTGTTAGAAAGTTTTTATGTAATATAATTTTAAATATTTGACAAAAAGTTCTGAAAATTTAATATGACCTTACTCATATACCTACCTAATTATCCTAACAAAAATTCAAAAATCGTGACACAGGATTTTTTCTTATACACACTTTAATAAATTATTATACGATTTTTTACGATATTGTCTGATTTCTTTTAAGTTTATTTCTAATGAAATATTGAGTATTTGTTAGAAAGTTCTGAAATTTTAATACAAGTTTACTCTTATACTAAACTATCAATACCGAAAAAATATCAATAATCGTGACTCAAGATTTTTTTTTCAAGCATTTAAAAAATTATACAAATAACCGTAAAATACGTAGACAGTATTTAAATAATAATATATTATATAACACTGAAGCTTTGCTCAGAATCGTTTTATACTAAAGAAATCAGTCATCATTTCTTTAAAACTTAATACATTCATCACCAATATCTTGTCCGAGGACTAAAAGGACAAAGGACGAACTTGTACCACCATCATCTCACTTACCAGCTTTTTTTTTCGTCATTTTGGTTATAATGACAACCGGTTATTATGACCTATATTCTTTGGTCCCTTGAACATCATTATAAACGGTTTCTACTGTATATATTTAATAACATAATGTAAATATTTACGTGATTTCGTTTTTCATATGTAAAAATATGGTATTGTAAACACTATAACTGATATATAAATAGGTAGATATAGGTATAAAATATATGCATGAACGAAAAACTTGGTATATATACACGGAAAGTTCACGGACATCGTTCACTTTTAGATATATTCATGTTAAGCGTAGTTATTGTCAATAAAATCCATTTGAATTTAACTGCAGTTTACCACACTTTGATCAATGTTAATATGTGTATTAAAACATAACCTAAACATCGTATAAGTCTTAATCACTATGCAGTATAATTTTATAACTGTTTAATTCAGCGTTTCCCAAAATATTTGAATGGGAAAACCTTTTATCGAATTTAAGTTTATAAGTCAAAATGAAGCAATAAAAACTGTAATTATGAATTTTAATTTGTTTTTTCACCAGGTAATATTCCGTGGCACCTCTTTAAAGTCTCCGTTGCTTTTCAGAATGCTATTAACCTAGTATATGAAGAATCACTGGTTTAAACATGTCATAGCATGTGGAAGTCACAACGGCTTCAAGTTTAAATAAATAATACCGATTAAAAAAAATCAATTAGGAAATGGGGACGGAAGTTCGTCCTCTGTTTCAACAGCATTCGGAAAATATCATGTAGGAGGTGTAAAATGCTTGAGTTGAGTATTTTAAACGATTGGATAATCTGGTGTGTGATATTTTTGTATGACATTGTTTTAAATTTGAAAACAATAATTAATCATTATTTTTGAGAAATAACTTTGAGTGGATTCAGTGAATAATTCTAAAAATATATTTTAAGAAAAAATTCTTTTTAATATAAAGCTCGTCATCGTTTATATTACCAAGTTGAGTTTTGGAGTAATAGCAGAGTATTGCGTTTTGTTTCAACATCATTGAGTTATGGAAATGACTGATTTTGTCGTATTTAAACGCTGAAAACGTTGAAAAAAATGATCTTGTCTGCTTGTTATTAAAATGTAAATATCGTTTATGTTATTAAAAAAAAAAAAAAAACTTGTAATTATTAAAAATGCAATACTTATAAAGCTACATATTTTTTGAAAAAATTCAACAGTAAAATTTAAATTGAACGAAAAAGATATTCATTAGAGCCATAATCTTAACTAAAACGTGCATTTAAATTAATTCATTATGTCAATTTTTACAAAACAAAGAACATGGACAAATATGTGACAAATTTTTTTTAAATAAATATATTTAATAGATTTTAATTGCGAAATCATTGATTTTGTTAAGTCTGTATGAACACGTCTTTGATAGGGTGATACGGAATTTATTCCAAGGTCAAATAAAGTGTAAAAACTGGTTCCCGGGTTGTCTACGAAGACCATACGAATCGGTTCCCAAAAGTGAGACATATTTGATTTGAAAAAATTTAAAAATGACCAAAATTGAATCTACAGTTCGTTCAAAATGTATATTTTAAATTCATACTAAACTATTTTTTTTCTAGTATTATTTATTATGATTTATTGTTACATTACTATTACTTATTTTTTACAAAGTACAAAATTTGTATATTTAATATTACTATGGAAAAATACGTATATAGCGTATATTATGTATATATTACACTGAGCAACATTTTTAACCAAACCTGGGTGTTCAAGATAGTCCTAAGTCTGTATGAATGGAAACGAAATTGTTTCTGGTTGAATAATATCAAAATAATTTGAAAAGTTAATTTAGCAAAGTTGTATTATCATGAAAGATTGCGGGAACCAATTCGTAAATTAGCTATAGCCAACTCTGGAACAAATTCGACAATTGAGAACCACCTCGACCTTTTCTTTGATAGCTGATGATCATTTTAAAATATTTCTAGCGCCATCTTTTTAGGAGTAATAACTAAATAACTAGAATAAAATTCTTGAAAAATTATTTTACTGCACATTTTACTATTTTTTATTAGTGTTTTCGTAATTTTTCCAAACTTTTGGAATATTTAACGTAACTTTAAGGTA
The DNA here is from genome assembly GCA_027580255.1 of Therioaphis trifolii. Taxonomy (NCBI): domain Eukaryota; kingdom Metazoa; phylum Arthropoda; class Insecta; order Hemiptera; family Aphididae; genus Therioaphis; species Therioaphis trifolii. The sequence continues at coordinate 77,094,191 of CM050404.1, read as the reverse complement.
AAGTCGTTTATCATCTAGCCAAAAAAAAATGTTCACAGGCATATATTAAAGGGCAACAAGGGAAAAAATACAACAATGTAAAACAAATGCATTCATCTCTTATCACTCCATATATAAAGTAGAAATAAATATTCTTTAGTTCTTAATCTGTGGAAAACGTAATGATAATTACAATAAAATTATTGTGCTGCAAAAAAATAAAATAATAAGTACCTCAAAAACCACGGAGTTTTACAAATTTTTATGTATGCTCAATGTACACAGGCAAACTACAGCACTTTAATTTCTTGTGAATAATATTAACTTATCGTATTCATGACATTTTTATAAAAATCAATCATTTATGTTATACAAGTGATCGTACAACTCGGATTTATATGTACATATATATACATTATACATAAAGAGTATACTTACAATCGAAATCTATTTCATGGTGAAAAATGTATTGGTCTTATATATAAGAATCGTTTGTTTGAATGTCTATAACTTCATTTTTTTACTATAAAAGTAATTCAAAATTTTGTTCAGCCTCTCTTTAGAAAGATAAATGTGTCTAATTTGTTTTTAAGACGAGTGATTTTGTTTTTTTTTTCAATTCTAAATAGTACTTTGAAACGAAATAAAAACTTACTGTATATGTTCATTTTTGACATTTTTTCGTGAACTACAAAAGCAATTTGAAAATATATATATATATTTTTTTTTGAAAATTGATTTCTGATTTCGTAATATTTTTAAATTTTAAAATCAGTAAACACTGTTTAAAAAGGACGTACATTAAAACAAAGGATATTATTTGCTCTTGAGACAAGATAATTGGATTGAGTGAATTGAATTTTAATTTAGTGAAACTATTTTGATCAAAATTTCAGAATAAAAATAAATACACTGTTTATATATTTAATCGTTTTTAGTTTAATTGTTGGTATGCTTTTTTTTTTTTTTTTTTTTTTTTATCAAATCTGTTTTGAGTTTTCATGTTAGATATATGAGAAATGATATTTTATTAAAACATTCAAACATGTTTTTTTATTTGCAACCACAATTTCATAATAATTGGATGTACAATTTTTTTCATAAATATTTAAAATTTAAAATTGACATAAAAAGTCAATTTCATGAAAATCGTATAGTAAATTACTTAAATGTTTTTTTTTTTTTTTTTTGTGAGCATAACAGACCATTTAAGCCATTTTCTGTCACTATTAATTTCTTCCACTCTTCTCTATGTTCATGTCATGCCAATATGTTCTCAGCTTCTGCATGTCTCTTTTGATTACATCTAGCCACCGTTGCTTTGGTCAACCACGAGGTCTTTTTCTATTCAATTTGTTCACAAGTACCGTCTTGACAATACTGTTTTCAGCTCTCTAGATATGGCCTTCCTGTTTCCAATCATATTCCTTTTCCATATTACGTAAATGATTATAAAAAATATCTCGAGTCACGATTTTTGAAATTGTTTCATTATCCTAAATTTTCGTCAAATTTTAACAGTTTTATTAGAGGTTAACTTAAATAAAACAAGGTATTTTTAAGGCTCAATTTTTAACCGAAAAGTGGTTAAATATTTTTGGAATTTTTGTTAAGCATGTAGCGATTTTCCATGAATTGAATTATGATACCCCAAGTAACAATGAAATGTTTTATATACGTTTAATAAATATTGAAACATTTCAAAAATAATGTTTTAAAAAAAAATATGTTTTTTATATAAAAAAAATGTTAGATATATAATATTTTTAATAAAAGATTAAATATATATGAAAATAATCTTTATTATTTAATATGTTTTTCTATACATTTTAAAATATCAAAATAATATTAAGTAATAATATTTATTTTCTATCATTTTTATAACATTTAAATAATATATTAAATTCTGATCATCAGAGCAAAATATTCAGACTTTAAAATATTTTGTTGTATGATTACATCATGCATTGAGTATTTTGTGATACTACGCGCTTATCCCCGTTTTAATAAGCCGTTTCGTAAACGGCTTATTAAGTTTCCCTTCCCCCTTTTTTTTAGTTAAATATTTGTTAGCCGGGTTTCTTCTTAGGAAAACGTTTCTTCACCAACCGTTTTGGATTAGGTCCTTCTAAAACGTACTCCCGAAGTCAGGGGTCCTCGAATCTCTCCCTAGGTGTATTTTGAAAAACTTAGTTTTTGTACGATGTTACTGAAACTTGAGATTTGAGTAGTTTGGAGGTGGCTGATCAAATTCGGCGTCTTTTTCGAGACCGTAGGACCCGTTTTTATTTGTCTTTTGGGGGGCTTCGTAAGTTCAAAATTTACGTTTTCGGGTTTTTTTTGCACAGAGTACAGAGTACAGACTCTTAGATTTTGGGAGTGGCGAGCCGTTTTTTAGTCGTATGTTATAGAGGACTTAGTGCCGGATCGATGAGTACCAATATCAAGGTTATCCGACTTTTGGTTCGGGAGTTATGATTTTTCGTGTGTTAACACACGAATTCGTTCATTGTTGTACTAATAAATAGTCAATTACGTAATAATTATATTACGCGGTATTATATACGTATTTATATCACACGCACGATGCTCGGCGGACGACGGTTGTTATCGTGTTTTTAAAAATAGAACGCCACAATATTTATGTTTTTGGTGAAACAGACAATTAAACACTAATCAATAGTAATAATTTTGAAGTGTAGACGTGACGATGACATTTATTTTGTATGTGTTCGCTGTGACCGCGGTTTAATTTTGGTTTAACCTAAAAGTCTTCTCTATTCTGTGTACATTTTTGTACGACTGTAATTTGTAAATCGTGCCATCGTGGTCTTCTTTATAAAAGAAAACTGAAAAAGATCGCCAAGTGCCAACGAAGAACAAAAACGCTTACGTTTTGAATACAGGTAATTATGCATACCTATTGGGTAATAGCCAATAGGTAATAGTATTATTATTTATTTAAAGAACGCCACACTCACATGTGTTATCTCCGTCTTACAAACGTACAACATAACAAATTTGCGTCCAGCAGAAAACATATTGAGTTAAAGGTTTTAATTTTTCAGTTAATTGGCCTATTATCAAATGTAAAGGTAAGATTATAATCTGTGTTTGTGCCTCGGGTTTTCATTTATTTTAATTATAAAGTATTTAACTAATAAGCATTTTTAAATTTTACCTACTCACAACTTGCTTGAAAATTAAAATAGGTATCGAAAGAAATCGAAGTACAAACATTCATAATATTCTTACCTTCAAGTTATAAGTAAAATCAGACTAATATTAAAGCTAACACCACAAAATTGGCCCTACGCCCCTACTAAACAGTCAACACAAATTTCGTATTATGTTGTACGTTTGTAAGACTTCTGTACACATATGCGGGTTAATATTAATATTTAATCTAATGTTATACCTATTTGAAAATAATTTTTTTTTCTAACCAATACTATTATAGTGTTTTATGTTTATTATAACCAAACATTGGGACATAGGTACTCGTCATGTTTTTGTAGGCTTTTAGGATTTTAGTCTTTAGGCAAATGTAAATTTGGAATAAAGAACTGGTTGCTTTTTTAAGAAACAGGATACCAATACTAATTACTTTGTTTTGGTAAAGTAATAAGCTTATGGAAAATATTTTATACATTTTTTTAACTGATAATTAGTGTATTTTATGCTATACATAGGTAATTAAATAAATTATATTTAATTTTTAAAACTTAAGTAGGTACTCGTTAAATTTGCATAGGTGATCAAAATAGGTACTAATATTATACTATTATATTTAAAATACAAAATTAATTTTTAATTGTAGGTATAGTAAAAACAAAATATGTTCTCACCTACCTATTATACCTAGCTGAACAAAATATTAGATAATTATTATTATTATTTTAATATATTTATTTTCTACCTATAGATTAATTTATATTAGTTATAGATAAAATGTATGTGTACTAGTCGTCTAGAGTAGATAACTGTGGCACTAGTTATTAGTTAAATAATAAATAGAAATACCTACTTAGGTATATCTTTTATATTTAAATATATTTGTTTACGCCACAGATTTCTACAGTAGTGATTATGCAATTGAATTGACTAGTATTAAGTACTAAATACTTTTAAAACCTAGACATTTAATAGTTTTAAAAATACTGAAGAAATTCAAGTTTAATTAAATTGTATTTTAAATTAAGTAATAGTTAAATTAAGTAAGTTAAATAATTAAATAATTAACCACATAATTACCTAATATGTTAAAAATTTAATTTTTTATTACCTCTCTTTATTTCTATCTTTGATATCCATAATTTTGTATTTAATATTAATTTCAAATAATGGCTAACTTATATTATTGTTTTTTAAATTTTCTTTTTTTTTCAAATAAGATTATACATTTTTTTTTCAATATTCAATTTGTGTCAGACATTATCTTTTATTTTAGGATGCCCAGACCTTTTTCTAAATTCCATCAACTATCAAATAGAAGTAAGAGGAGGCGTGTGGCCGAAAATAATGATTGTTCTTATATGTCTGATGATTATAGTTCTTCAAATATCAATGAATCTTCTAATATATTTTCTTCTAATAATGACAATAGTAATCAACAATTAAATGCTTTAAATGAACAGGATGGTAGAAATGCACCTATAAATTCACTCAACGACAGACAGACATTTTCAAATTGTAGTGATCAAAATATTAATAATGATGAATATGAACAAATATTATCAAGTACCTCATCTAGTGAACGTAATATAATTGATGAAGATGTTTCATTGGACTTTGACTCTAATAATTTATTTCCTAGACAATCTGTTAACCATTCGGAAAATGATAATAACTCAATTAAACATTTCTTGCGTTTTTGGGCTGTTAAGCATAACATTACTGCTACTGCAGTTTCTGATCTGTTGGTTGGCTTAAAAAAAAATGTTGGGAGTTTAAGTCATGTTTTACCTTCGGATGCAAGAACTTTACTAAAAACAAGTATTGTTTTTGAAAAAAAAACAGTTGAACCAGGACATTATATTCACTTTGGCATGGAAAGTCAATTAAAGCGCTTGATCATAAACTCATCATTTAATTGTCATGTCAATGAATTACATTTATTAATAAACATTGATGGACTTCCATTATATAAAAGTTCTCCAGGCCAAGCAATTCCGATACTGGTTTCAATTGTTAATGTCCCTGAACTTCAAAAAATAGTTTTTCCTATTGGACTATACTATGGTTTTCAAAAACCTAAGAATATGGAAGATTTTTTAAATTCATTTGTATTGGAAACCATAGAATTGTCAGAAAGAGGTTTTTTAACTGCTAATGGCACAAATGTCTTAGTTAAAATTCTTGGTTTTGTTTGTGATGCACCTGCTAAAAAAGATATATTGGGCATTAAAGGTCATGGTGGGTACTATTCTTGTACCAGGTGTACCGTTCGAGGTACTACTCTAAATCATAAGCGTGTTTTTACTGATCTTAATAGTCCTACTAGAACAAGTGATGACTTTATTAATTGGATAGATCCAAATTATCGGTTAGTTGATACATGTTTGGTAAAAATACCGGGAATTGATTTCGTTCATTCAATCATTCTTGACATAATGCATTTGGTATACTTAGGAGTGATGCGGACCATGCTCTTAACTTGGTATGATGGAGATTTACCTTTTAAGCTGTCACGGCAATTAATTCAGAGGATCTCAGATTTTATGTGCAGTGCAAGGTTACCTGTAGAATTTGCAAGAAAATCAAGGGGGTTAAAGTATCTTTTAAGATGGAAAGCCGTAGAGTATCGGGCATTTTTACTCTATCTTGGTCCAGTTGCTTTAAAAGGCATTTTAGACCAGGAAAAATACAACAATTTTATGACATTAAATGTAGCTATATCTATTTTGTTAAATGAAACCAGTATTCAAGACCGTAGTTTTAGAGATTATTCAAGAGAATTATTAAGACATTTTGTGCAGTCATTTATGATTTTATATCACCCAAGCTTCATTACTCATAATTTTCATAATTTGATTCATCTAGTCGATGACGCTGACTATTTTGCACCATTAATTCCTATGCTAACATTGGATACTATATCAGCGTTTCCCTATGAGAATTTCCTTCAACAAATTAAAAGAATGACGAGAGGAACAAATAAACCATTAGAGCAAATAGGAAATAGAATGGCCGAATTGTTTGCAGTAAATTCAACACACAATTTTCAGACTTCTCAAAAATACCCTATTTGCTCAAAAATGCATTGCAATGGTCCTTTGATTCTTACATGTATTAATCCACAATACTCCACTATACAGTTTAGTGATTTTAAAATCAAAATGTGTTCTCCTGATAATTGTTGTGGCTCGACTTCTGGTGATATTATTTTGGTGGAAAATATTTGTTTTTCACAAGTCATGAACAGTTGTGTAATTGTTGGTAGAATTTTTCTAAAAAAAAAAAATTTCTATTCAATTCCATGTGAAAGTTCGTCTGTTGGAGTATATGAGGTCGAAAAATTATCAGAAATGCGTATCTGGCCAGTTCATGAAATTGTTAAGAAATATGTAATTTTGTCTCACAAAAATGTATTTGTTGTATTTCCTTTACTACACTCAAATAAATAATTACTTAATAATTACTTCGTATTTAAATCATTATTGTGTATCACTAATTTTATTTAAAACCTATATTCATATGTCATATGTATTATATATTAGATCTAAATATGTTAATAATAATAATAATAATAATAATAATAATAATGCATTTTGTTTTCAGCCGAGTAACATTATTAAACTTTTTTTGGTGATACAGGATAAACTAGCCTGAGCTGTTAAATGTAATAAAGTTATATTATGATTAATTTTTGAGTGTGTACAATAGATTTTTAATTCTAAACACATTATTTATTAGTGAAATAAAGTAAAATAAGTGTGAAATAAAATACAAAATAAGTAGGTAAATAAAATCTTTTTTCACTTAAATGATTTGATTAATATTTTATTAAAATGTATGATTAAGGCTAATTTGTTGTCATTATGTGGAGTTTAATATCATTATACGATAATGAAGATGATGCAGATGAAAAAAGTCCAGATTTGATACCAAATGATTGGATAATCAATAAATCTAATTGTTGGTATCCATTGGATTTTAAAATATCTACAATTAAAAAATTTGCAAAAACAATAGAAATCCCCGACTATGATAAGTGGAAAACATGTAAGATTGACATTATAGAAGAAAATATAGGTAATTTATTAATTATAATTAAATATGAAATCTAGTATGAATGCAATGTACATAAATGTAATATTTATGTTTATAGACAATTATGAATATGGATTAAAACTGATGTATAAATTAAACAAGAATTCCAACCTTCATTCAGAAATCGAAGAAAGAGGCCGTGGACTAAGATTGAAAGTTAAAGCAAAAAGATCATTAGAAACACATTACTCTTCACATTCTGATGAGGATGATATTCTTCTTAAAGATAAACCGGCAGCATATCCTACGTTCCCAAAGAAACAAAAAAGTAAATTGAATAGTCTAAAGAGAAGTAACTTTATTTTGTAATTTTTTATTACTCTATGTCTAGTCTATTTTAGTCCTTGTGTACATGTTTCAATCATAGTATTTTATTATACAGTTAGTAATAATTAACTTTTATAACTAGATCAGTTACAATCGTTTAATGAGAGCAACAATTATTCTCCACCAAGTAATGACATACGTTTTACCAATAAGTCATCACCAGCCATTCCGTCTTGCAGCAGTACTCCCTTAATGACTCATATACCAAGTGGTGAACCATCAACATTGAACAATTTGAAAAGATGTAAATTGGCCAAAAAAGTTTTACATTCTTGTACTTTTATTGATTTTAAAGATAGTACTTTATTAGAAGCTATTGGTCATCAACTTTGTAAGCTATCAGGTAACTGTGACAGAAACTAATTTGAATTCTATTTCCTAAAATAAATGTATATGTATATAATACAATATTATCTTAACCCATCATACAATAAAATATGTTTTTTACAGCTGATATGAATAAAGTAAAGTCAAATATAAATTATGTTAAACAAGATGTTTCATCCTTTATTGAAGATCAACCAGCACCTAATCGTCAGCCAAATACAAATATAAATTCTGAAGAAAACCATTTATCATATTTTCCATTAAAAACTGAAAGTGAACTATTAGCAATGGAAACAAAATTACAAAATGAAGAATTAAACTACACAAACAAATTGGTATGTATTGTATGTTTTTTATTATTATGGCATAATTGTATATATATACATTTTATTTTACACAGGTATCTTCATTAATTTTTGCCTCTGAAGGAAAAAATATTTCCAAAGTCACTTATAGTATCTTAAAAATTATGTTTTCTGATGAGCTCCTTAAGTATTACAGCTGGAAAGGGCAAAAACAAAAAAAAATCCTTTTCAGAATTTAAAATTTGTAAAGTCATTATAGGTAGGTATAATTTTTCATAATATTATAATTATTATGTCAATATTATATTGTATTATTGTATAGTACTTATTGTTTAAATATGGTATTTTATAAACTTATGTAGAAATTGTTTTTAATTGTTATTATTTTAAGGTGCTGTTAGACAAAAATTTCCAGACGCGCAAAAGGATTGTAGAAATGACATCATCAGTAGTATTATGTCATGGCTAGCACAGGCGCCAACAAGGATTGCAAAGTAATAATCCAGTCTTCAAATGTTATAAAATAGAAAATGTAATAAATGTTAAAGAAACAATAATATATGACATTATTAACAAATGTTTTTTCCTAACACAAAGTTGTTGATTAACAAGATTTTCATAATCATACATTTATCTTAACATTCTCTAAATAAATCATTACACAGATTTAATTATTCCTAAATAATGAGATAAATAATACATTATTTAAAAAAAAAATATATATATATATTTTAATATGACAAATAATACATTGCAACTTATTGATTTTAAATGTATTTGCTTTGTTCTGACATTACAAGCATATATTATTTAAGTTTGTAAGTGTATAAAAAAAAAATATTAAATATTCATTTGATTTAACTGTTTAAAATCCTAAAGGATTTTTGTTAGTTAAAATGATTAGGTATAATAAACAGTCAATATTAATAAAAAATTCATTAACTCCAGTGAATTATTACTTTGTTTTAGCTATCAAACTAATAATTATTAACTAACTTGTATTATACTTTTTATATTTATTAATTATTAGTGTAAAAATTATATTATACACGGTGGCGCCGAACAAATTTCAAATTTTGAATCGTCTGGTCAATACCAATGACATACTTTTAAGAGTGTTGATCCTCCCAAACATTTGTTTATTGTTTATCCATCCCAGCACCACCCCATAAATATTGTCCAACAATAACAATATAATACCATTATAGTAATATAAATAATTGTAAAATATTTCAATATTTTAAAGCTTAAAATTGCCTTTATTGTTTTGTATGTTTACAGCAAAGAAAAACAAAAAAAAACAAAAGAAACTGAAGATTATCATCCACAGCCTAACAATGATAACAACAATATTGCAGATGATTGAAATACCTAATCTGTTTCTTAAAATTTAATTGAACAATATATTATTATACTTACTACAATTTCAGTGAAAAAAAATAAGGAATAGTACCTAATATAAGCATTTTATTTATTTTTATATACAATAACTAAACTTTTTATTTGTTAACATTTATATTGTATTCCAACTTGATTAGCAATAAAGATATTGTCATTAAAAAAAATTGTTTTTTTTTTAATTTAATATTTGTTATTATTATTACCACCTATTAATTTATGCCATTGTAAATTGTATATTAAAAAAATATTTAATAGTGTTTTTAACTAAATTAAAATATTATAGATACATTAAAATGGCATTGGAAAAATATTTAATTGATATGACCAATATATTTTTATATTTTATAAGCAAGTTATATGAGAAAAAATATATATAAATAATTTTTAAAAAGTATTTCTAACTAAATTAAAACATTATAAATATATTAAAATGGCATTGAAAAAATATTTAATTAATATGATAAAAATATTTTTATGATGTTTTCTAAGAAAATAACATTAGAAAAAAAATGTATGAATAATGTTTAAAAAATGTTTTTTTAACATTTTATTTTAAATGTAAAGTTGGCCATTATAACATTTTAGAAATGTTTTTGAAAGGAATTTAAAACCTTTTTTAAATCTTTTTTAAAACATTAAAAAAATATTTTTTTGCTTCTTGGGACTTCTTTCAAAATTTTAGCAAAATTATATTCTTAGTTATGATTCAATTACTTAAATTGATTTAGGGAAAGGGTCTTTTACGGTAAATTTTCTCATTTTTACTTGGTTTTTCGGAAGTTTTTCCTCACGCCTGGAAAAACAATTGACAGGAGTAAAAAATGACCTGTACATAGTACAATATTGAATATACATGTAGTTTCCAATCTGTAGAGTTACTGGATGAAACTGTTGAACCATGCTAATTGTTCGAATAAGTTTTCACAGAAAACAAAATTTAAAAGATAAACATTATTGTCAAACCAATAGGTTCATTTAGATAGAGCTTCACTCAGAATCTAAATATAATTATTTATTTACATTTTTTAGAAATGTATTAAATTAGTTCTTTGTATACTCTTTAATGTTAGACACATAGATCTAATAAACACGGTTATTATGTAAAATATGAAACTACATTCCTCATAAAAATATAATTGATTATAATACGGAAGCAAATTAAATATTACAAAATAACCAATTTGATGTTTGATTGTTGAACTCATTAAATCCATATAAACTATAGGAACGTTTTGATTTCCAAATATTGTTCTAAAATTATAATCTGGAATATAAAAATATCATTATTCAAACTTAATTCATAAATGTATGTAATATTTGAGTAACGGTTTCATTGGCTATATTAATGTATTTTGTTTTTAGAACTATTAATAGATTTTGTAAATCGTAAACCATCTTAAAATTTAAATGTATGCATGAAAACTAAATTTCAAATAAAACTTTTAGTTTAATTAATTTTAGAGTAATAGCCAGAGAACATAACACCGAATATTTTGATAAAATAATGAGAAAATTAAATTATGAAAATTATTAAAAAATATGTATAAAAAGCATTTGTTTAAAAAAATATATAGATATGCATAAGGCTCATTAAAATATGACTTATTTTAAAAATTCACTTAGCTTACTTGTAAATAACTTAAGTTAATATTGTAAAAGGGGTTTTTAAACTAAAGTTTACCATGTATTGTACAAAAGAACCACCAAATGTCAAAACAAATCAGTGTTATTTTAAAAATAGACCAAAAAAAGTTTCGATTCATTATGAAAATTGTTTGTTTTTCCTGAGTTTTATTAATTGCACGTATCTTGACAACATTAAATATATTTTCATACTTTAAATTTTCTGAAGTTGATTCGAAAAAAATAAAGTCATCAGGTCGATTTGTAAACCAATGATATTATTCAACTCGAAAACAAAGTTTCATAGAACATTGGAATAAAATGATCCAATCGCATACAGAATTAATTAGTTTAATTTATTATAAACAGTTTAAAATATTTGTTTAGTTGAATATGAAAATGTTTCTGATTTTAAATTATCAATTATGTATTTAATGTCCTGAATACGTTTAAAAATATTTGAGATATTTAATGAAAAAAAGTTTAATCACGCTTATGCATAAATGTATATAAGTGGAATCATCCATATTAATGTGTTCTAATAAAGAATATTATAAACTCTAAGCATAGTCAGAGTTGGGCAACATTTTATCTTGATAACTCTATTCGAATAAAAAATTATTTGAATGATTTTTTCATAATAATTCGAATAAAAAATTATTCAGATAATTTTCATACGTTATTATTCGAATAAAAATTATTCAGATAATTTTCAAACGTTATTATTCAAATAAATTTATTTTGATAATTTTCAAACGTTATTATTCATATAAAAATTATACTAGTACAAAATATGTACCACATAATGGTAATAAAATTATAATTTACAAGTCTTATAGTTAGTAATAACATTAATCATATTGTTATATATTAAACTAAATTAATTTTTTTAATAACTTACTAATCAAACGTTTTATTGTATAATAATTGTATATTTATTGTATAATTTTAAATACTGCAGCTTGTTCTGACGCTTCACGAATGCGAGGAGCATATTATAGCCATAGCGTGATCTGTACAGCACACTAGAATATTGTTTTATTCCATTAGGCATTAGCACATGCACATGTCATACACCCAAATACCATTTAGTTTTTTGATATAGAAATGTAGCTATTATTGTATATAATAATATATATTTTACTATAAGGTACATATGTTGTCTCTTATATTTATAAGTTCAAATATAGAGCGCTACACAAAAATATAAAGGTAGATATAAGCTTGTAGCTGTACAAATTATCTGTTTGATATTATGATATCTAAATATTAAAAACGTGGTTTATCAGATGTACTTAGTGCAGTGTAAACTTTAAAGATTATCTTATGATATTACTTGTGTCGTGTTGCCTCATTAGTTATTCTATGCGCGAGTGTATGAATGTGTGACGGTGGTGTTGAGAATAATTTTAAATACCAATTTATTTCAATATTAATTTTTTGAATTTACGTCGCGAAAATTCAATAATTTCAACACAAAAGTCAACGAAGGATAATACTGAAGTGTCTGAAATGACCGATTCTATGTCCATTTTAAATGGTACGTTTTTTAAAATAAAATCTAATATAGACAAAAATATAGTAATTGCTACATGCGTAACATGTGACTCGCGTCATGTTGAAATAAAAGGATCATTATCTTCAACGTCCAATTTTAAGTCTCAAAAGAAGATATGATCAATCCGTTATTGATTCATATGAAAATTATTTATCAGAAAAATGATTAAAAAGCTGGTAAGTGAGATGATGGTGGTACAAGTTCGTCCTTCGTCCCTTCGGTCCTCGGACAAGATATTGGTGATAAATGTATTAAATTTTAAAGAAATGATGACTCATTTCTTTAGTATAAAACGATTCTGAGCAAAGCTTCAGTGTAATATAATATATTATTATTTAAATACTGTTTACGTATTTTACGGTTATTTGTATAATTTTTGGTGAGTTATAATAATTTATTAAAGTGTGTATAAAAAAAAATCCTGACTTACGATTTTTGAATTTTTGTTAGGATAATTAGGTAGGTATATGAGTAAGGTCATATTAAATTTTCAGAACTTTTTGTCAAATATTTAAAATTATATTACATAAAAACTTTCAAACAATTTGGTAAATTTAAAGTTCTATATTTAAGTCAAAAGTGCTATAATTGTTCTGAAAATGTTGTCCAATATAAAAAAGTATGTATTTGATATTGGATAAAATTTTCAAGTTTCTAGCTTCAATACTTTTTTATTTATGACTAAATACCTAAAATCTGAACAGTGAAAATCTCGTTTACGGCGGATTTTTACCGATTTTACCGTTTTTACTCAGTTTTTCGATCGTTATTCTTGATTACTGGAAAAACTATGGAGATTTTGGAAAAATGACCTCTCTAAAGTACCATCTCAGTTCAATTTCAAATCTAAAAAGTTGCTGGACAAAACTTTTGGACAAGGATTTCTGTACGAAAAAGTGTTTACAGAAAAAAAAAATAAATAAATAAATAAAATAAACATCATTGTAAAACCATAAGATCCTTCGCTTCACTCAGATTCTAAAATCAAGGATAAGGATAATGCAGTTAGTAGAGTACATCGTGATAAATATACCCAAGACCGATTTGAAAAGATGTTACCGATTTTATTATACATTCAATGGTCCCATTAAGAACTGTGAAAACACCATTTTTAAAAAAAATATTTGAAAATATTGAAAACACTTAAAAAGTTAATTTTCCTAGTCGACGAAATCTTGGGAGAAAAATACACAATTAGTTCGAAGATAATGAATCAAAAATTAGAAATGATATTAAGGATATAAAATATGTATGTACCACAACTGATGTCTGGTAATAAAAAAAAAGGAAGTTTTTTGGGCGTAACAATACATTGGATGGATGCCGATAATTTCCATTGGCGAACATCGAGTTTGGCTTGTCGTATATTTGGTGGAACACATAGTTATGATAGAATTGGTGATATATTACCTATACAAGACATGCATTTAGAATATAATTTTGATTCTAACAAAGTTAGTAATAATATTAATAATTTATTAGTAATATAATATTTAAATACTTTTGTATGTATACTACAGTGAAACCCCTGTACACATAGATACAAATCGCAGGAGGGTTAAGGGGCTTACAAGTTACAAGTTACAAGTTATACCAGACACGAAACGTTTTGGCGCGTTACGCGTTGGATGTACACTGCAACGCGCGATCGGCGTACAACATTACATATCGTGCGTAAATGTTACAACAATAATAATATGTAATGACAATAATGGAACGATAATAATTACTCTAACATTATAACAATATAACATTATTGATTATAACTGTAGAATAAAAATCATTTAAATAGATTATCGTTAATATTTTCCCTATTAACTAATTTATAGATAACCGCAACAATAACTGACAATGGCAGTGATACTGTCAAGGCGTTTAAAGCGTTTGGTGTTAAATTAACTCACTTTGATATTGTTGAAGATAGTGTATATGAAAATATATATTTATTTGGTGATGCACCGGTAGATAGACAGGAACGGGACGATGAACAAATAACTTATAATTCAGCAAAAACAACAGAGGAACTTGAAAATAGTCCATGGCTACCTCGACATTTAAGATGTTATGCTCATACATTGAGCCTTTTTGCTACAACTGATTTAATTAAAACTATTCTATAACTGAGAAACTCACAACCAAGTGAAATACACACTTCGGTTATGAAAAAGTGTACATTATTATGGAATGCTTCATATAGGCCAAAATCTGCTGAGGTAAATTTTTAGTGTTTTACGGTATCATTTACTTTTATATCGTTTAATAATTACAAGTTGACACTTAATTTTTTTAGATCATATTACAGACATTGGGCCATCAATTATCAAGACCTAGAGATGCGCGTTGGAACTCTTTGTATGACTCTTTAAAAAAAATTTTTAAAAATAAGCAGAAAAATTGTGAGTTATTCGATTAAGCATTAGGATTAAAGAATAGCATGTAAAAAGATTCTGAGTATATTTATATAGAAGAACATTTAAAATGCGTCGGTCCTTTAGCAGAGGCATTACATATTCTCCAAGGCGAAAATAATATTTTCTATGGTTTTGTTTTTGCCAGTCATATTTAGTTTACGCCGTAAAGTTCAACATTTATTGCTAAATGATTGGAGATATTGTGAACCTTTAGTTAATAGTATTCTTACAAGTATTGCCAAATGGTTTTCGAATTGAGTAAATTTAAATACAATTGAAGCAGATAATGCTGCAATTGCTGCACTTTCACATCCTAAATTTAAAACCGTTGGCTAAGTTGCATTGACTCTTCTTATCTTGATCTACTTTTTAAAATGTTTAATACAGCAGTATAGCTAATAAAATAGAAGAAATAAATACGATGACATCAACAGATTCAGAATCAACAGATCAAATCGACAAATCAAATGAGGAATCTCATGATTTTTTTAACTTTGACCCATTAGTGAGCACTGGCAGTGACGCTCAACAAAGTAGACACTCTGCAAAATCAGAGGCAAAAATACAGGTACATTAATATACCTAATTATAAATTGTAATATAATAATTATTACTCGTATTTTAAATTTTAGGTCACACAATTTTTCAACAACTTATCTTAAGATCTGTCAATACTTTATTAGCAGTATCCACCAATCCAAGAAATATTTTTATGCTATAATACGCCACTGGCGTCATCCGCTCCCGTCGAACGTTTATTTTCATATGCAACTATGACCAATTTACCAAAATCCAACAAGCTATCAGATGATATGTTTGAAGAGAGGGTTATTTTGAAATCTTATTTAAAAATGCAGTCATTACTGTTATAAGTTATAACTAATAAGTCTAAAATGATTTGTTAATATTTGAATAATAATTATAAATAGTTACTGACTATTATTAGACTTAATTATTGAAATTTAAAATTTGCTATATTTATTTATTTTCATTTTTGTTATTACTATTTACTACTATTTATAATTGTTGTAATTATTATTTAATACTATCCGTATTATAATATTACTAAATTATTATTAAAAAAAAAAAAATCAAATTCTTTACTTTCTTCTATAGATTTATTTTTGTTTTATGTATAATATTTTTCTATTTTTCCGAATAAAATAACATTTGCAATCATCATCATGTAATTTTCAATACAATGCCAACTATTTGCCTGTTTTTAATTACCAACCCTATGGACGGATAAAAAAATGAACGAAAATAACTCGAATAATAACGTTTGGAAATTATCCGAATGATGTTTTATTTGAATAATTTTTCACTCGAATAATAACGTTTGAAAATTATTCGGAGACATTTTTATTCGAATAATCGTGAAAAAATCATTCAAATAATTATTTATTCGAATAAAATGTCATCTAAATAATCATCTAAATAAAATTTGATTCGAATAAAGCCCTACTCTGAGCATAGTTAGTTTATTAAACACATTAATAATTTGTAACATTATAATTCTAATACAATAAAAATATGTATATATTATGTTTATGTGTGTATTGATATGCATGTATTATATGCATACATATGTTGTATAAGATGCGCTGTATTATAATATAGTAACGTTTACTCACATATTTCAGTAAATTACAGTTTTAATATATGTTTACTAACGCGTATTGTCTGGCAGATAACAATGTGTAAGATTTATGTTTGGCGTATACAGGATCACTGTGAAATATAAATTATAACGTGTTAGAATAACGCATAAACCTCTAAAACTCGCAAATGTATAATGTTACAAAAATAAACATAGTGTATAGGTGACTTATAAAAGCATTTATCCATTTTTTTTTCAACGACTTTATAAATTATATTCGCTATTATACACATCATGAGTGGGATCGTGGCAGTTATGGTATTTTCGCTATCTTTTGATGAATAATAATAATGAAAAAAAAAAGAGGCCTCTGCATACACGAGTAAATATATTGCTTCTCGGCGAATTGTATGCACAAGTCTACGTGCGGCGGATGCGCGTTTCCGTAATAATAATTCAAATCGGCTACGTGGTGATATTAGAAATCATTCCATCGACGTATATACCTTTGTGCATTAGCTAAGCGGTTCGGTAAACAAGTTGATCGAAATCAAGCGAAGCGAATTTTCGTTTGAAACAGACCATATAATTTGTTCGTAGCCTGTGTATAAAGATATAATACATTATGTATAGATATATGAGCGTATAAGTCGAATGCCGCTGTTGTGTATGTATAGGCAATATCGTCGAATGGTTCTCTAAACGAGACGGACCGAAAAAAAAAATGTAAATCAGCGATTCTTGGCAAAGGGAAACACGAAAGAGAAAAAAAATAATATAAATAAGTACTTGACCTACATAAACATGTACGCGCATATAAATGTGTATTATAGATTATTATAAGTCTGCACGTACAAGCTAACGACGTCAAAAACGCGTGCGTTTACAAGGCATGCATTATTTCTATAGGTTTTTTCTTCAATACGGTTTTCTTATTATAACTTAACGTGGGTGATATCTTTTTTATGAAATTCAACGCTGTGTTAAAGAAGAATATATTGTTGTGTTCACGAAAACGTTCTTACTCCGGACCCGAGTCGCGCTAGTGTGTGTGCGCGCGTGCGCTTGTATGTGAACAATAGTAACATTAGTGGTAAGGTAGCCATTAATCAACTTCAATACACACGCACTTTCACAAATACATACACATACAAACAGACACTGGGATACGCACGTGCACATATTACACAAGCACAAATAAACTATGTATGCGTCGAGTTGGATGATTTACATTTATTGGACAAAAACTTTGCCCGTCATATAGTCAAAATGCCTGCATGGAAAGTCTTTAGATCCTTACGTTGGCGAAGCATAATGTGTAGATTTCCGTACCCTATTATAAAATATGCTTGTACATATGTATTAAGAGAGTGTGTGTGTGTGTGTAGATACTGATTTCAAACAAAAGGCGCCTTCTTAACCGGCACTTTTGTAACTATTACTGCTGACAATAAGCGGACTGGTTATAATCAGGGCTTGGAACCTAAATGGTTTTTTCGGTTCCGGTTCCATTCGGTTTTTGAATAAAAATCAATTACGGTTCCGGTTCCGGTTCCGGTTTATGAAAATTACAAAATTAAGGTTCCGGTTCTGGTTCCGGTAAATAACGGTTTTTTAAAGGTACCTACAAAATATTTTTTTGAAAAAAAAAAATTAAAAATTATGTAGATAGGTAGTAGGTAAGAACCTCATATATCATACATAATATAATTGAATAGACTAAGGTTTATTTTATGTTATATAGATTAAATTAAATAATAATTATAGATTAAAATTCAAATGATAATTTTCAAGAGTGTATACTTTCAATTTTAGTTTTAATATTATCTCTAACAAAAATTTGAATTTTTACAAATAATAAGTACTAATTAGTAGTGCCTACTACCTGTAAATCATAATTTGACACTTAATTATCTCTAAAAATTAAATTAGTTCCATGCTTTCCCTGTAATAATGATAAATAATTTACAAGCTAATTTTAATACTCAAAATAAAGTGTGTAACTAATAAAAATGTTTTTTTTAAATAAAACCATTGATTCTGATAATACTAAACAAATAATTGGTATATTTCTCGTCGGTTAAGCATGTGATCTACCGGGTCATAACAATTCTGAACATTCCGTAAATCCTGTAAGCAAGGCTACACATTCAATAGAATGATTATGGTCAATATTAAAATTTAAGATCTTAAGAAAAACGAACTAATGGAAATCTATAACATCACAATTATATTAAATATTGGTAATTAGGTACTCCACTCAATCACAAATAGCAACAATTTAATCATGCATTATATTATAGAATTTAGATGATATAAAAAGTGTAGGTATATTTGATAAAGTATATACTAATAATGTAGTAGATAATCATAATTTTTTAAATATAAATTTAACCTATATTTTGTTAATTAATTAGTTTATAATTTTTTTTGTAGTCAAAACAAGATTATCTTATTGAATTACATACTAATAATTTATTATAGGTGCCTGTTTTAAACGATATCAAATATATGAATTTTAATAATATTATATGAATAGGTAGGTAATTATACATTTTGTTTTATTTCAAATATTATACTTGCACTAAACCTTAAGGTTATCGGTAGTTCACATCACACGCCTTACCAATGTCGTACATTTTTACAAATAACTCAAAAGTTAACTATTTGTAGTGTATTATATGGTATTTTTTTTCGTTAATTTTAGCATTACTGTGTACGAATGTGTACTTATAAAACTTACCTTTATTTTACAATTGCAGTTTTTACATATTGAATTGTTTCATTCCTTATTATACGTAAAATATGTATATATGATAGACTCGGTTAGACGACCCATTTTCTCAATGGAAATTTGAAAAAAAAAACACTGAACACTGAACAGTCACAAATATAATACTTATAGAAGTATTAAAACTTAGATTTTCTTACGTATCGTAGACAAACGTGATACGGATAACTAAAACACCAAAACGGTCTGTATTACTCAATGCTCATAGCTCAATACCCGCTGGTTTTTGATTAATAAATAATAATAGATTTTATTTGCGATGTTTTGGTATCAAACATTTTCATTTTACTTGGAACAACAAATAATTTTATTTTTATATGTGTAATGTATATTATGATACATTGATGTATATATTTTTTTTCATTTCTTTTGTTAGATAAAATAACAGCGAAAGTGTATGATATTTAAACTTAAACCTAAATTTGTATATCATAATAATAATCTGATAATAACTATAAGGAAATAATATTTTACAATTCAACAGTCAAACGTTGTTATCAAAACAAAACTATAAATAGATTTTATCCATAGGTGATCCCCATGATTCGTGATAAATGACGATGGGACGATGGGTCCAAGATAAGCTATAAATTATTTATATATTTTTATATATAATATATTTATATATTTTTATATATAATATATATATATATATATATATATATATATATATATATATCTATATATCATTTTCTGAAACATTTGTAGATTATAGAATGTAATAAATCATTTAAAAATCAAACCAATTTTTAAATAAATATAAACATAGGAACCTATTTGGAACCGGAAAAAACCGTAAAAATGTTACTAACAAATATCGGTACCGGTTCCGGTTTAGGTTCTGAAAAAATCGAATTAGGGGTTCTGGTAAGGTTCCGGTTCCAATATTTTCTAAAGGTTCCGGTTCGAATACCGGTATTTTTAATTTCGGTTCCAAGCCCTGGTTATAATGGTTGTCACCGCTACGGAACATTGTATGTGATCGCAATGTACAGTTTTGTAGAAGGATTAATTCCAATAGTCACGAAAAGTCGCTATTCAACACACACACACACACACACACACACACACACACACACACACAAATGTACCTATAGTGCAATATTTACATTATATTATATTTAGATCTTAACGTTTCATTGCATTT
Organism: Therioaphis trifolii; assembly: GCA_027580255.1. Lineage (NCBI taxonomy): Eukaryota > Metazoa > Arthropoda > Insecta > Hemiptera > Aphididae > Therioaphis > Therioaphis trifolii. The sequence continues at coordinate 77,073,450 of CM050404.1, read as the reverse complement.
TTTTTTTTTTTAATTTAGTGTTTGTTATAGTTCTTTTCTATTTTATTTCCTTTTGATCTTGATTTTTCTCATCATTAGTTGTACGGAAGACGCTTTCTTTAAATTGTACTATAACTTCATAATTGTAAATGTAACGATTTCAAAAAACGTTATATTTTATATATGACTAAGTAGTCAACGGTAATAATATATACAATTATATGATGATATTGAATAGGTATGGAATATAGTAACCGTGTATTAAATATATAATAAATATTTAATTAAAATGGCTATTAATGATACTGTTATTTTAACAAAGATGGAGAAATCCAATAATTCTACTATTTTACCAAGATTATTCATTTTAATTAAGCATAAGTATTTTTATTGACGCCAAATCACACTTATTTTATATTATTTTAAGAAAAATAGTCACAATGAATATTAAATAAAACTGATTTTATCCAATTATAATGAAATAAACTTCTTATAATTTTCTTAAAAAATATAAAAATGTCGAAATAAAACTTTTAAAGTTCTTCTTGAAAGAACTCAAATGTATTTTTTACGAATGTAAACATCAAATAAAATTGTGAAAACGTGTTAAAATGATCTACTATATTCGTTAAACGTACCTAAATTTTTTTACTTAGTAGATACATACAGGTCATAATATGTATTCCAGGGGGACGCTATAGCCGTTGTAATACGAAGCAAACAGAAAGACAAAATACAGTGTAACCAGTTTGAAAAAAAAACATTAGGTACAATATATAATGGTTTTATATTACGGCCCCCCGTATGTGCGCCAATGATACCATGCTGATAACAAAATTAAATTAAAATAACAATAAAATATTATTTGAAGTTTGACAACGATCATTGTTTTTTAACGTGCCTTAGTTATTTTATTATATTTTTATTGTTTATTTGGTTGTTTTATTTGTTCTAACCATAATGCCGAGTTGTTTTATTTGTTCCTACCAATCACATATTAAAAAATATTTTTTTTCCTTTATGTGGTCATACTGGTTTTTGTCCTTTTAATTGCTTCACTTTTTGTACTGTGCAAGTATATGTTAGTTCATCTCTATATATTATTACTCTATGATGTATTCATACATAAATATACAAAGTTGACATACTACGGAAGCAGGCGCGTCCCCAAGGGAAGGGGGTGAAGGGGTGTTCAATTTAAATACAATTCATGGGAATTCGGGATTTTATAATAATATACATAGAACAGTCTATTATTAAACATGAATACGAGCATGGTTTCTTAATGAAAACAATAAACCTTAACTAATAACTAGGGCAGGGGACTTGTAGCTCTAAAAAAGCACTAAATTTGTAAGCACTAATGCACTTAAAAACCCTATAATATGCACCTAAAATTTTTTTTTGCGATTTAATTTAAAATTATTAGTAAAATTAATAGGCTTTACAATAAGTTAAAACGATAACTTAATTTAAATATATTTCATACCGTCACTAAATAAATAAAATACATATTTCTCTTAATTTTCCTAATCAAGCCTTAACTATTATTTTTATTGACTAACTTTTTGTTAATTTTATATTTCTTCTTCTGGCACTAAACAAAAATATACATGTTAACGATGTAGGCAAACGGTTCATTGTGATGCTGATGTAGTATAGTGTACGATGTCGGAACAAAAATTTAAAGTAAAAATATTTTTATCCAAACATTTTGACTATTTTTTGAAAAAAATTGAGGTATGTTTAATGTGTCTCAAAAAGTATTAAATAGTGTGTCAAAATGTAAAATATGCCCTGAAAACAAAAATTACTCAAAGTATGAATTTATATGCAAAATAAAATTTCAAAAATAGCTTTGTAAAAGCATGAAACGTATTTGTTTCGTACTCTGCCATTTTTGTAACCATGCAAAACAAATTTGCAAATGCTACAATTCCTCTGCCCTACTGATAACTGATAAGGCTTGATGATCACTACACTACTGAATAGCGGTAGCCAGTACCCCGGTAGTGAGTTACTTGAGCATTGCAGTTATTATTGGTTAATTATTAATAATTATTATTATAGTTTAAACTTTTCTATGTTAAGACTTGAATATTAGAATCATAATTTCTATAATATTCTACAAAAGCCGAAGGCCCAAAGACCAAAAGATTTTGATGGTCCATAATCAGACAACGGGCCCTTTTATAGAGGAGGCCCACCGAGATTTCCTCGATAGCTCGTCTAATCAATACGGGCCTGTATATATATATATATATATATAATATATAATACTAATAAGTAATAATATTAATAATTGTGCAGTCACAAGTCACACACGAAAGGCGCCCTCTGTGTATCTACGACCGTCTTATGTGTAATTATCTCTAATTATAATATTCCATTGTACAAATGTATTTATTTCTTTATTATTATTATTATTATTATTAATACGTAGGTATAATAATATACCGATTTAAAAAATAGTTTCGCCCCCCCTTGAAAACAGTCTAGGGACGCCCCTGCCAAGGGGGGGTCTGGACCCGGGGTCCACCCCACTGGGTTCACCACTGACCCGCTCATTTGTTCGCGGTTAATTTGACTATACGATGTAGCCACCGGTGTTCACCGTTTAATTGTGACCTGCGAGAAGAAGATGGGCAATGAAGAGTATCCATCAAAACTTTCGAACGACGCAAGTTAAAACAATCTTACCGACAGCACTCGGCTGCATAAATTATAATGCGATACGTTAACCGGTGAATTTACCCTACTTATAATTTAATGAATGTTAATGATGTGTATATTTATACACTGTATGATTTTGAGTTAATTACATGCATGTATCTATGCATATACGAACGTTATGCGTATTTTATACAAGTATAATATTTTGTACATAAACGTAACACGTAGATAAATATTGGACATATTACGCCATAATAATTATTAGGAAATTGTTACGTGTTGTGATATGAAATTCCACGGATAAAATATTATAATAAAAATTGACTGCTAAGAATCAAACAAACAAATATTATTTACAATTTATTTGTGATTTAAAATCGTAATTTAATTGTGTTACTGATTTTAAGTATACTTCAACCAAATTTGAAATAAATTAAAAAGGTTTAATAAAACACAACAAAATATATAAATATACTTTTTTATAGTTTTCAGAATCTATATGGTTTTTTACATTGTCCAAATCTAATTTTTTATTTTAAATTTGCTATAGTTTTCAAGTTAAAAAAAAAAAAGAACATTTATAAGCGACACTGTTGTGGGGAAAAAAATATAACGAACGATGTAATATTTTTCTTATACCGGATTTCGTATACGTTTCTGTATACTTTGGAATCAGTGTTATTATTGCTCTTATCCAGAGGGAAAATATAATATTGTGTTCAAAGTCCTATAAATATTTTACCAACTTCCACTCGGGTAATTTTTTTCCCTGTGGTCGAATCGCAGATATTCGATAAAATATTAATCATTACTTGACCACGGTAGAGAATCTAAGCCCCGAGTCGGACCGTATGAATACGACCCGGGCGCTCCCATTAAATAGTGTCGTTTCCGTAACGATTTATAAGCAGATAAATCTCGTAGATAAATTACCTCTAGTTTCTCAGGTCCAAACGGCCATTTCTAATTGTTTAGTCTCGGCTAGCACCACGCTCAGCCCGTATAACCCGCATCCGACCGTGTGGCAAAAATGGAGGGAGAAAGAAACGTTTCCATTATAGTTATAAATAATACACACACACACATACACACACACACACACTCATACACATATTTATACATATACACACACTGTTTAATGTGTAATTAACACTTATATCACGCATTATGCACGCTTATTGTTAGTTCTCGTAGTTTTTTTCGCGTTATGTGTTATATGCCAATAAAGCGGTCATAGAGTAAAATGTGTATAATATAAAACTAACACCTCGTCACGCTTATTTTTAGGAAATTATTTAACAAATATATTTTCACCGCGTGTCTTGCGTTCAGAGCTTTTATATACAGCTCTTTTCAAATACTATTGTGCACGTTGTAGTAAGGGTCATGTAACGAAATTAATACATTTCATATAAAACTTCCAATATCAGTTTAAGGCGAGTGAGCTCGATTTTGAAGTGCGCAGAAAAAGAAGCATAGACATATTTTTTCGTATAAAAACTGTAAGGGAAAAATTAAGACATATTTCCGGGATTAGTCACTGTCTCGTATATTGAGTCACTCTCGGTGTAATGTAGGTCAACGTCTGAATGTAATCCAGCATATTATGTTCAATATACACGACGTAGAAATATTTGATTAAAACAGTAATTTGATCAAGTCTTAATTTAAATAAGAAAACACTAATTCGACGAAATCGAATTCAGTTCCATTCTCGTTAATATACGTAGGTAAATTTAACACTATGTGAATGCGTCGGTTTTAAATATGTATTTTAATATCTATAGTTAAAAAACAAAATTTGATTTTAAATCACAAAATATATTAAGTAAATCATGAATTAGCGTGATTGCGGGAATATAAATTTCAATTTCCAATATGTAAATATTTCAAATACTTATTGCGTAACTCTTAATCGTGATAAATGAGTATTACAAATTATCATTTATCATTCAATTACAAAAGTTCTAAATCCAATTATGGACTTAATCACTCGATAGAACTTACTTGAACATTTCCTCGAGTTGAAATGTTTAAAGTTGCAATCGAAGGTTTCAAAATTAGTAGAATATATTTAAAGTTAAAAGGAAAACATAGTTAATTTCCTTCGGGGTTTCGACTCCAACTGTTTGTAATCAAGACCAATCATAATTTTCCTTTTTTTTCAATAGATATAACAAGTCTTTGTCACCCAGTTATATTTACAGTGGACGTGTTACATTGCTCACCTCGAAATAACATAAAAATCGATTTAATTCAGCCTTGGTTTCAGTACAATGTTATGTATCATAAAATATTACCCAGTGGGTTCCATTTTTTCTTAATTTTTTTTTTCTTTTTATTTCATTTGGGGATTGATTTATTTAATCGTCCATGATGGTATTTACCACGAACAGTTTGTAGTTTATCAGCTAAATTTATGAAAAAAGATCCCTAGTCTTAGGATCTCAATTGAGAATTGGATCCAAATACATATTGCCTTATCAAAACCATGCGTACAAACTTGTACACTATTCGAGTACGTTTGCATACCGAAGGATTAAACTTGCCACCTCAACCGGCGGTAAATTGTTGGTCTTTGACCATATTCGATTTATTGGACTATACGAGTACACATGCAGACCGAAAAGTACCAGACTTTAGACACAGCGGCTTCTGATTCCCTATGCACCCCCTCCCCACATGAAATATCATTACTATTTATTCAAGTTTTCGGCAAGCGTGTTCCAGCATCGTTTCAGTAAACAACAACGTACAACTTTCATTTGAGGATTAAAAATACTTTTAGCCAGTGGTATTGTATCCTTATAATGCTAAAATAGTTGTTTGATATTTAGATCGGTATCTAATGATAATCTATGGTTACTAAATTAGGAGCCATTCATAAACTCGATATAATATTATATTTGTACACAAATGATGTGTATATTATGGATTTGAATAAAAATAAAAGTTCAAATATGAATATGACGTTTGATAATAACTATTATTTTAATAAAATGAGGATTCATTAAGTATATTCATAAATTTAAAGAAATATCTATTTGTATAATTCAGTGAAAAGTGAGTGTATAATGTTCTCTCAGAGTTGACAAATAGTAATGCATATACCTATATATATATATATATATATATATATATATATATATATATATGTTTGTGTGTGTGTGTATGTGTGTATGTGTGTGTGTGTGTGTGTGTGTGTGTGTGTGTGTGTGTGTGTGTGTGTGTGTGTGTGTGTGTGTGTGTGTGTGTGTGTTTGTACCTTTAATCTATTAATACAATTGGACATTGGGAATCTAAAATAAACCCATCAAACATGCTAAATATGAATAAATCTACTCTTTACCGTCATACCCGTTCTTTCATGATCGTTTTCTTTATAATTTTTTTTTTTTATATATTATGTAATATTATACACTTATAATGATGTGTTAAATAAAATACTGATGAAGATGATGTACTTGTTACCGTGAACACACACACACACACACACACACACACACACACACACACACACACACACACGCCATATTATACAAGTTTTGTTGACATACGTTTCTCCGGGATCATTTAAATTATGGTGGATACGTAAGGCAGTACAGAGAAAATGTCATACGAAATAATACATAAAAACTTACTGTCGTGTTGAAATCAATTACGGTCACGTACATGAGTCGGCAAGCCACGAATTTAATTTTATAGTGGTGCATAAAACCGAGTTACTGGAATTTCAAATGTCTTGAGGCTTTTCGAACGTATAATATGATAACCATCGTCATTATCGTCATCATCATTACCGTCATACATTCATACTTCAGGAATCCGATCAATAGCGTGTAATAACTATCGCGTATACAGGTAAGTATATAATTGAATATTTAACGCTAAATTATAATATAATATATTATACTATACGATAGGAGCGTTAAATTGTATCTTCTCTCAAACGTCATAGCCTTTCGCGATATAATCATATTTTGGGTAAAGTACCACTGGATGTAACACTATACATTACTATAAATGTATCAGTGTGCAGTGGAGGACTCAAAAAGCCCGCGTAAACTATTCAAGTGCGTATTCAAAACGTATAATATAATATCCGTACCACACAAAAGGAATTCCATTACCAAACGGAAAAAGGGTAAATGGTAAAAAACGTAGACACACACACACACACACACACACACACACACACACACACACACACACACACACACACACACACACACACACACACACACACACACACACACACACACATATGCAACGCAAGCACAAACGCAAATGTGTATCGAACTAAGGCGAGTTACCATGTGTTTTATACGGACGCGGTCGTATCAGACGTCGGGTCGTCGTCATCATCGGTTGTCATCCCTCTTTTTTCCAGTTTAATAACTCGCAAGATCGTGTTGAAAAAATAGCTGTAAAAATGGCAAAATGACCAATCCGACATTTATCAAAACACCCAAATACTCGCAGAGACGTGCTTATACCTACGTATATGTGTATGCGTGCGTGCGTGCGTAAACGCTCGTGTGTGCGTGTGTATGTGTGCGTGTGTATGTGTGTGAGCTGTCGTAAACATCGTTCCTCGCGAAAATGGGTCGGTCGGCCGAACTGCGTTACTAGAGCACGCATGCACGCACACAGACACAGATACACACACACACACACACACACACACACACACACACACACACACACACACACACACACACCACGAACGCTAGTGACGGCGGTGGCGGCTGTGGGATTAAGTGAAAAGTTTCAAATCCGCCCGCAGTATGACGTCTCGTCACCCGACGCATTCATCCACCACCGCCACCGCCACCACCACCCACCCTACACTCGTCCCATGCTCGCGGTCCGACGACGGGTGGGGCGCCGGCAATCGATGAGAACGATTTAACCTGCTACTCCACCACCGCCGGAGTCTGTGCCGACAACGATGGCGGCGGCCGTGGTCGTATCGGACCCTGCAGTACATCTGTATCTATATACATTATGATTTTCATATATATATTTATACGCACTAAAACGCCGCTTGCTCGCCCGCAGCTGTGATGCGACGTCCGTCGGAACAAAGACCCGCGTAAGACGTCGAATCATCGCCACCTCTGATGTGCCCTGATGTGTCAATTGTTACCTTGTTTTTGGGGTAAAATAATGTTTTAAATGTTACATTCAGCTTCTTTGTTGACTACACATTTCATCGAGTCGGTACTTCAGGGTGGTTATTTTACTCTAACGTCAATAGATGAAAATGTTCGATCATTTTAATCATAATATGCTTAATAAACAATCTATATTTTTTGAACTCGTTCAAAATTGGAAATTTGATGAAAATCATTAACTAAAGGATAATTACACTGAATTTTTTCAACAAATTACTTCTGAAATATGAATTCTAAAATGCGATGAACATATGTTTCCACCAATAGATTTTTCACATATTATATCAATATCTAGGGTTGAAATTTCATAAAAATTGACCCCATAAATGATTTTTTTCTCCAGTTTAAAATTTGAATTACACCTTAAATAACTCGTTATACATAAAACGTCAGATTCATTTCATTCTAAACACTATTTTTTGAATCTTTTGGTTAAAAAAAAATGCTCTCTTGACAAACAAGGAGACTTGAAACGAATGCGACAAAAAACATATTACGATTAGACTGAAAATGGTAAAATATATAATCGGTATATTTGTATACCGAATCTTTGCTCAGAATCATTTTACTAAAGAAATGATATATCGTTTCTTTAATATTCAATGTCCCAACCCCATATCTTGGAGTTAAGAATACCTCATGGTGTGAAATATTTCCAGCTTTTTATACCATTTAATTTGTGATTTTTGGTTATAACATCTGAAATTTTCATATGAGCTTCTTTACAAATAGCCTTAGATGAATTTACAATTTGATATCAATCGATTGTATTTTTTTTTTTTTTTTTTTTTAATGCAAACTAAAACATTCAAAATATGACGAATTTGAGTATTTTTACAATATCATATTAAATTTACATGGAATATTCTTGTTATTAATCCAGAACTTTTTTACTTTTCAAATTTGTAAATCGTAACAATTTTCAATCATAGATTTTACGTTTTTTCAAAATCTTTAGATTTTAGTTAATATTAAAATGATAACTTGAGTTTCACTTAGAATTGTTTTTCGTAAACATGAATTTATCAATGATTTGAAATTTAAAATATTCCAATGTACCGATACGTTTCGTTCACCAATCGTTACCGTGACTCATAAGTCTACATCCAAAACCATTATCGCGTTCAAAGATTGAAGGAACGAAGGACGATCTGCCAACATCATTAACTCCCCAGATTTTTTGAGCGGCGTTCATTTGGGCGAATGACCAAAAATAACATATAGTTTGGGCGAATTAATACATATCATTTGGGTGAAATTTACACGGACCTCTAATTTGTCGTATACATTGTTTGGGTGAACTTTATAAATATATATTTATAAAAATGTATGTAAACTAATACACTTTTCTTTTTACAGCATTTTTTACTTCATTCAATGCTTAAGTCTTCGGAGTAGAGACAGGATGATTGTGAGATGTAAACTCACATGATTTTAACTCCGCCTTAGTACAAGCTAACAAATTATGGTTCACTATCTATATTTGTAAATTGGTTTCAACAATCAGCCGAAACGATATAATAATATTATTTAGCTGTAGTAATGTATACGTAGGTATATTATTTCCATATTATGCAATAATTTATAAATTCGCCTGACGATCAGTTAATTTCTCGCCCAAATGATATGTGTTTTACTCAGGTAAATTTTGGCTTATCTGCCTAAGTGAATGACGCCCGAATTTTCGTTATTTTTATTCGAGGGCCAATTTATATCTTAAACCATCAAGGTGAATCAAAAAAAAAAAATAATAATAATAAAAATGATTAATCAACGAACAATTTTTTATCGTATTAATTTAATACACATAATTATATTAATAAATGTACAATGAAATATCGCATTTGACGTCACAGGGTCCAAGCCTTATTAATTATTAATAGCAATTTCATATATTATTTAAGTTTAATTACGTTATCAAGACGTCGGGAACGGTACTGACGGCGTGCAACATTATGAAATCGGTTTTACCGCACACGCAGGTATATGGGAGAGTGCATAGTATATAAGTGTACACGTGAACACGGGTATAATTTTCTACTTTTCTCGTCTCTCGGCGCGAATGGCTCGAGTTTTATAAGGAAGGAAGTCGTTTAAATCACGCGCGTTTAAATTTAAAAGGAAATCTGCGTGAGATCGGCATGGCGATGGTGACGTTAAATTTATTTCAACAGTAGCTTTAATTGTTTCCGGGACAAAAATGTGGATGACGTTTGAAAATATTTAAAGTCAATTGAATAAAAACGACATTTTTTATATTTGTGGTTTTTTTTTTATTTAAGTCAAACAAGGGAGACAATATTTTTGGACTCGCTGAAAACGAAGATTATTCAGATTATATTTTAGTTATTATATTAGAAAATGACGATTTAGTCGTCATTTTCCCAACTAACTTAAAAAAATGTACAATACCTACCACTTTTAATATTATATTTATTTATGCTTTATACCATACGATTTATGGAATAAAGAGATACAGCTATACATTTCAAAACTCTAATTACTTTGAACAAATATAATTACTTTTGCACATTTTTTATAAATATTTTTATTTCAATGACTCTAAATTCAAGAATCTCATGCTCTCAAATTATCATCTATCTAATTATTATTATTTATTCTCGATTTGCATTCATCGTATATGAAACTTTCAAATAATTAAAATATGCATGTAGTTATATATTTTCTCATGGTGTAATTCTATAGTTAGTTTAATGTATCATATAATTTTATATTACCGGATACATAATTAATTTGTGCCATTAATAATTATTGTAACTTACTGTTATAAAAAGAGGTCATATTTCATGATAAATTTACATATTGGAAAGTTCAATGTCCATATGGGTGGGAACCATCTCAAAATTTTTATTCGATACAAAACATTACAAGGAACTTTTGAAGTCTACTATTGTCCATTACTAAAAATAATAGTAAATAAGAACAATTTTAAAATTCATTACATTAATCTTGTTTAAAACAAAAATATTTACCTGGATATGGATTAGAAAACGTTACATTTAAACCTACATGTGTGCAACTTAAGTGACTATAATTATGAAAATTAACAAATCAATTTTCGTTTAAAAAAATAAAATTAGTAATTTTAGATTCTAAGTGGAACAAAAAATATCTATATTTCACAAATATGTTTTTTTTTTTTGTACCTGTTACGACCTTTTTCGAAAAAAATAGTATTCAAAAAATTAATGACAAACGGTAACTGGGCCACTAAAATTTTAAAATTATAAAATTTCACCAGGCTTACTACTTCAATATTTTAGATTCTGAATACGAACAAGTCTAGAAGTAATGATACTAGAAGCTTAAAATGTTTACTATATACACATATGAATTAACATTATGTAGACTTTATCAAAAATGGCCAAATAATTTTTTTTCACTAACCAGTCATCGAATAATAGTGTATAGAACTTTATTAGCATCATAATTTGTGAAAATGTCTGGAAATAGATAACGAAAATGTTTGGCATTTTGTAGTATGCCTTAAAATTAAAAGCTAATAAAATATAATTTAGTCGATAATAAACAACGAATAATCATCAGCACGATGAAATTTATGGCACTAGGCAAAGGGTAAAAATTATACAGTTCAGATGTTTTTGATTATTCTTTTGTCCACAAAAATGTAAAAGTGGTAAAGTTCGTTGGAGATGTGCAAATAAAACATCTTAGGCAAAGATTTACTCGGTTTCAACAAATTTACTTTTGGTTAGTGGACATCCGGGAATTCGGACACTATTTTACGTGACCCAATTACCGGGTAGTAAAATATCAAATATATTTTGTATTCGAAGGTAAATTAAATGTGGCCCGATTGCCAACCGCCCAAATGGATATGTCTTGCCACTCCATAAATCAAATATTAATCATCTAGTTTGTACTTTAGAGAGATCATTTTCTTCTATTCTTAATAATTTTTCCAAGCGTATGGAAAAATTGCATAAAAAATGAGTAAACGATAAAGTTGGTTGTAGGTGAGATTAAATAAAATCCATTTTCAATATATAGATATAAATCCAAAAATAATGATTTTAGACATTTGAAATTTGCATCAATTATAGAAACGACCTTATATAGGTTAGACAAAACCTCTAAAAACTTTTTACCATTTTCGGATTTTATAAAAAATTTAAAATTTTTGATTATGCTTATTTACATGTTTAGTTCAATTTTCATAAAAGTTACCTAAATAAATTATTTATTACATACATATCAAGTCAAAAGTACACCTCAAATAATTGTTATTAACGTAAAATGTCTGAGTTTAATCAAATTTGTAATTTTTGGTTATAAGAACTAAAACTTTTATACAAGCTTTTTAATAACTTTATTAATATTATATTTTTATAGTCATTGGTATCGTTAATTGTTTTATTCACATCAGCAACGACGTTAAAATACGAGTAAATAGAGCATTTCTACGGACATTACATCAACATAGATTAGTTCTATTATTATTCCAGAACTTTTTTTACATGAAACATGAAAATTAAGTCAATTGTTTACCAAGTGGTTCTCATTTTTTCTAAAACTGAACAATTTAGTAGGTACGAAAATTATTACTTGAGTTTCGCTTAAAATCGCTTTCCGAAAACGATTATTTATCATTGATTTAAAGCTTAAAATAATACCGTACTACACGTTACGTTCGCCAATCAAATCAAAAAAATTATCTAATATTCTCTTCACCCAACACCATTATTTGATTTGACGAGCGAAAAATACCCATGATGCGAAGTATAACCGACTTTTTGGTGACAAGCCTGAAAATATTTTATGAAACCACCGATCTAATTTTTTTCAAGTGGTTAAAAATGTAATTAAAATAGACAAATAAAACATAGTATACATAGTAAAATTTCTACTAAACCGTGTAATTTGTGTGACTATGAAACAGACTGAAAATGTTTTGTTATAAATCTTAAAATAATGCTGACACGAATTTGATGTGAACACAATTTATCTTTTGGTGTTCAAGAGTGAAATCTTAGTCTGACGCACATATTCAAATTATTTGCCCTATTTTGTAATAAAGATAGAACTTTTTAGTAAGATATTAAGTTTTGAAATCAAATTGGTACTTATATTTTTCTTGAATTTCACTCATATCTATTCTTCCGACCGTAGTAAACAATATGAAACAATCAATAATCGTTTAACATGTTATTTGATGAAAATCCCAACTAGCACTGAATATTCGTAGTACCTATAGTCTATAAATCTTTGATTTAGATATTCTATTATTAATACTTATCAATATGCTAAACATATTCTTTGGTTAATTGATTTAGATGATTTGAACTAAGGATAATCTATTCGTAATATTGTCATATTTTTTAAAGAATATTCATTTTATAATTATACATTCACAATTTATTTATAGTATTCTTTTTTGGACAATCCATGAAAAATATGGTCTTATTCTTTGAAGAATATCCAATTGAAAACATTTCTATGAATATCATGAAATAGATAATAAAGGAATATTCATTTTACTATAATTCATTCATAATTTATTTTTAATAATCTTTTTGGACAACCCATGGAAAATATGGTTATGTTAATATTAAACGTAAAACGTACCTATTTAAAATATAAAATTGTAGGAATGGTAAAATGCTTATAACAAATACCAATACAAATATTTCTAGAATACTGCGATATATGGTCACACTGCGATATATTAGTAAGCATATCGGCTTGTTTACATTTTGATTTTCCGAAAACGACAGACCGCGCCGACCAGACAAACGGTCATCGTTGTCTATTATTATAATATTTTATATTATTGCCCATGGCTCATAACTGACGTCACATTTTCCGCGGCACTGGCGCTTTGTTTTTGTTTAATTGTCACACAATAGTACATTTAGTACAATACACCTTAATTTTTAAATTTATAATATTATTTTACTACATAGTACAATAGTAGTATAGTACATCGTCTACATAGGCATCAGGCATATATATTTGACTTTTAACAAGTGAGTTTTTTTATTCATATACCTATAATAATTATTATTATTACTATTATAATTATTCGTATAGGTACCAATTATTTTTTTATTCGTATAACTTTTACTTCTAACTTAAAGCTGCTGCATTTACACGACTGGCGTGCTTTGCCAGTATTTGGTACTTGTGGTTACTCGCCGTGCAGTTAGATTTACCTATAGAATACTTTTTTAATTATTTATCGCTGGTGCCGTTTCGTTTCTGCGGATATATGACAGTCAAATAAACATGTGCTCAAGTATATTGATGTACTTGTCAAACAGGTCATTTGTGTGAACACCCAAATTTATTACTCGCCGGTTGGTAGTATTATTGGATATTAGGTAAGTACGCCAGTCATGTGAATGCATTTTGATTACAATTTTAAAATTAATAATAATTAAACTTAAAGTAATATATAGGTTCGGATACATCATTATACTTTTTTCTTTTCTTTTCTTTTCTTTATAATTATTTATTTTATTAACTAAGTATCTACCTGGATTTTATTTTACTCTAAATTATTAATATGATTGTTATTGGCATTTTTATAATCAGACACGACAAGAAAAATCATTATTATGAGTTTATTACACACAAATTATAGTATACAATGTTTATTTTTACCTTGACAAGTTGGGAATGAAGATACTTGTTTAAAATTTGATTTAATTTGTTAATCTTATTAAATTAGTTGGGTATATCACTAAATTATTTACTTTAACTAAACCTATTTATTGTATATTATTATAGGTGTTGGTATTATTTATTTTGTATTTCACCAACATGGATTCGAAAAATTGTTTTAGTAAAAAAGTTTGTTTATCAAAATCTCAATTCAATAAAAATGTTAGACAGGAACTTAATTTATTGTCTCATTTAAGAAAACCTATTAACAATATACCTGTTCATTGCACTAAGCCAAATGACCAAACTCGATATAATTTTGAAGATACTTAAACAAATAATACAATTATTAAAGATAATAATGTTACTTCACTTGGTATTTCACCTGAAAAATCGATTGAAAATACTTATGTTACTTGTCAAACATTATCTTTATTATGTCAACCTAGTTCTTCTACTTTATTAAACTATTCGATATCGAATAATCACAACGCTAACTGTGAAAAAAAATTAAAAAGAACAGTTTTATCAGTTTTTGATCAACTAAGAGAATGGGCAGTTAGGAATAGAATAACACATACAGCTTTAAGGGAATTATAATTAATTCAAAGGCAAATGCCAGAATTTGAAAATTTTCCAAAAGATCCTAAATCATTTTTACAAACGCCTAGATGAATAATTTTACGTGACGTTCACCCTGGAAAATACTATCACATTGGACTAGAAAGTGGTAGTAATAATATGTTTGAAAATATAAATTTTTCTGATATTACTGATCCTCTAAATGTTGCTATTAAAATATTTTTATTTTATAGAAATGTAGTGTTTATACTGTTATTGTACTTAAAATTAGTTTCAAATAAATTAATTGATTTTTAAAACCCCAAAACAATTTAAATCAAATATATTTTTTAACTTGAAAATTATATAATTATAGAAGTTCAAACACAAATTATGCGTCAACTAGTCACTTTAAATGCGAGAAGCAAAGAACATGGGGAATATCTTCATACTATTATGTTGATTGTAAATGATATACAGGATAAACAAAAACTCCTGACACAGAAAACTGCAAATATAACACTATTTAACCATGAGTTCAGTCCGGCTACAACGCTCAATGTGCACGCACGTAGTTGCTTATGAGCTCCGTTATCGCGTTTGCCGTCCGATAATAGGGTAGACAAAGTCCATGACACCGGTGGCGGTCCACTCCAAACGTCTATGCCTAACAAACGCAATCTTTCTAATTCGTCAATTTCTCCAAAAGTTACCGATAAAAAATCAAAAATATTCGTTACACCAAATCGGTTTGCTGCCCTGTACTCCGAGGATTCCAGTGACACCGTATTCATAACATCCACCAACAGTGCATCAGCTCGTAACGAAAAACCGGGTCCTGCAAATCAAAGTATCGAGCAGCCGACGCTCGATGTACAAGACGTCACGCCACGGGCTCCACCGATTTACATCTCCAACATCTCAAATTTCTCCGCCTTCACAAATGAGCTAACAAAGTTAACCGGTCCTAACGCATTTACCTGTAAGTCCACTAAATCACACCTAATCGTTTATCCCAGGGGTGTACATAACTACAATACTATTATGACTCATCTCAATGAAACTGATTCTAGTTTCCATACCTTTCAAGCTCACGTTAATCGCTCATTCAGAGTCGCAATACGAAATCTCCACCATTCCACATTGTGCTCGGAAATTTCCGTGGCTTTGTCGGAGGAAGGACATTCGGTGAAACAAGTCATTAATGTCAAAAATAAAAATAAATGCGGTCTCCCATTATTTTTTGTCGATTTAAATCGTCAGAATAACAACAATGATATCTTTAATATCACTTCGCTACTTAATACCAAAGTTATAATCGAGAAACCTCATTTGTCCCATCGTGGTCCACCACAGTGCCACAATTGTCAAGCTTATGGCCATACCGATAACTACTGTCACCATGAATCTAGATGCGTCAAATGCGGTGGAGACCATCGCTCCGAGGACTGTACTAAGGATCGAGATAGTCCAGCCAAATGCGCGCTCTGTTCTGAGGTTCACACGGCCAACTACAAAGGATGCCGTGTTTATCAATCCGTTACCAAAAAACGCACTAAAGTGCTCACAAGAGTCTTGCCAGTCTCAGATAAGCCCCCGTCCATTCACACCCGACGCAAAGGAGAACCTAGGACTTACGCAGAAGCAACTGTGGGCAATTCAAATAATCTAAACTCTGAACCTATTTCCAATATTATATCCCAATTTATTACTCAACTTAATTCCCTCTTTACTCCATTGATTTCTCTTTTATCCTCTCTATTAAACACATTACTTTCTAAGAATACCTTATCTCCTTAATTGCAGTCTTCGCGAAACCATAAATATCTAAACTGTTGTTATTAAATATTCTGTGATTATGTTATTTTAATCTTAATTGGATACGATATCATTTTCTACCGTCTATCATTATTTGTATTAATCAGATTTATTATTATCATGTTTAATATTATTAATTTAATTGTATACTTGTAATTGTCGAACTATAATAGCTGTAGCTGAAATTGAAAATGTTTATAAAATGCTTCCAATATCAAATTATGATTCATTAAGTAATTTAAAACAAATTTTATCTGACGATGCCTTATGTGATCAAACTGTAAGTAATTGTAATATATATATTGTAATAGGTAATTACTATTTAATTTATATAAATAGGTAGGTACTTATTTGTTTTTCAGAATACTGATATATATTTATAATTTTTAACTGAAGTATATAATAATATTTACAGCTGATGCAAATAATGTGAAATATATAGATTGTACTATACATATTATATTTTTATAGGGGTTTCCTATGTTTTTCTTGTTTGTAAGAAATTAAAGGTAGTTTAGTAATTTCACTACTTTGACTCATTTAATTTAAATATATTTGATTAATTAGGTAATTTAATGTTACCTACTTTAAAAAATATATGTATACTATATTTTTTTTAGTCTTGAATAAAATCAATGATGTAATTTGATTTTTTTTTTTAACCGTTTAATTGGTTCATAAACTCGATAGATATCTTTTTTTAATATAATGTTACTGTAAATAACAAATTTAACTTATTATTGAATCATTTAAGATAAATTCATAAAAGTTTCCTATGATTAGAACAAGAAAGTCAAAATAGTATGAATTTTTAATATTTAGTTGTACGTAGGTACCATATATTATACACCATAACCGAATAATAATAGATGACTACATGTATAAATTTATTTATTAATTTTTATTATGATATAATATTAATTTTGAATTTACAGCATATCTATTCTATTTAATTTATGAAATTATTATAATTGTTACTAAATCTGTTACACTTGTATTTTAAAAAGGTTAATATGTTGTCTAAAATTGGTGGTGGAAATTATAAAGAAACAGTGAGACGCATTTAAAAAAAACTCATTACTGATGAATATGCCAAATCATAAGTTATACTGACCATAAAGGCAATAAAAATCCATTCAATAAAACAATTTTGTGCCATTTACTTCTAAGTAAGTTATATTGTATAGTTATTTCATATTTATTTGAATTTATTAATTTATTTTAGAAGCAGTTCATTTTTCTCCTTTCAACAACTGCACCTCATTGAAGGAGGTAGAAACTGTAACTAGCATTTGGCTTTCCAAAGCGAATGTAAGACTTAAAACAAATAACAGCAATTAATATTGTTCAAATTGTCTTTAGCTTAAGTAATATTTAGCCAAGTTTGGCACATTTTATATTTTATAATTAAGTTATTACTAACCATTTATAATATTATACATTTTTTAAAACTATTTTTATAAAAAAAAAAAAAGTCATCTAAATTGGTCCCTCTCCTATGCATTTGGCCAAGTTGGGCTTATTTATATTTTATTATTATGTTATTTCATTATATTATAATTATGAATATGTTTTTTTAATTATCATTATTATTAAAAATAAAAGTTATTGTTATAATCTATATCCATTTTATTTAAAAATGTATTTACAGTTTCGACCAAATGTTATTTAAATTCTAAAAAGTAATAAATGAATATTTATATCACAACCATATGAATTATTCTATGAATGGTATAATTATATTTTACTTTTTTTAAGAAAAGAGAAATGAATATGTATATATTATTCTTATAGATATTCTATGTATGATATGACGTATATATCGCTTGTTTGCTACAACAACCGCATAACACAAAAAACAAGATTTTACACAAAACGAGTTTGAAAATGTTATTTACAATGAAATTGTAATAACGCAATAACTTCACAACTGCCGTCTAGCGGCTAATTTTGAATGTTCACTTATGTCGTTCTTGCAGTATGAAGAAAAACACCAACATTGTTCTTATTTGCAAACAACTCAAAAATGACGATTTTTGTGTTATGACGTTGTTGTAGCAAACAAGCGAATTATTATTCAATATTTCTTCAATATGATTATTATTCGAATATTCTATTATTAATAAGATTATTCAATGAATATTTATTTGTAACTTTTTATATCATATTGAATATTCATAGAATGAGTATATGTGACTCATTTAACTTATTTTGGATGTAATAAGAAGATTTATATCAGGTTTATAGCAGAATTACGAATATTATATTATTATTATATCATACTTAACTGAATATTCTTTTCACAAACTATGAATGTTTTTGTGCTAGTTTGGATAGTATTCATAATATTAGATTCATAACAGATTATATTATAGATGATTAATTTGAATTTCATAAATCGATTATTTGTATAAATACTTTGCAATTTATATACATCCTTTTTTTCATCTAAAAATCGTTAGGCATATTTTTTTTATTAATATTTGTATTAAAGTACAAAGTATAGGTACTTATACATGAACACAGTGTAGTTTCTCTTACTTTAACTCTCATCTTAGTCATAATTTAATAATAAACTACTTTGAAGTTCAAAGTTTGAACGAATATTTAGAATAAATTATATATATATATATATATATATATATATACATACATTATACATATAGAGTAAACTTACAATCGAAATCTATTTCATGGTGAAAAATGAATAAGTCTTATATATAAGAGTCGTTTATTTGAATGTATATAACTTCATTTTTTTACTGTAAAAGTAATTCAAAATTTTGTTCAGCCTTTTTGTACGATATAATATAATGTATATATGATATATAACGTATATAAACAATATATATATATATATATATATATATATATATATACATACATTTTTTAATTTTAAGTGAAGCAAAAAATCTATTTGTACATACGATTTTCTATATTACTTTGTTTTCTGAAACAACATTTTTTTGAATAGTGAATTTTGTCTAAAAGTTACATTCAGCATTTTTATAGATCACAAATTACTTTTGGATGTAAGAGATACCAAAAATCTTGAAATAACTATGAAATTTCGATCTGTCATTTAATTAATAGTGTTATACAATAATATGTGTTATGATATTATGTGGTATACAATAAAATTCTTAACTTTTTCACAAACTTTAAAAAAACAGAAAATAATTAGGTGAACCTTTATTAGAATAAAATTATACACTTATATTTTTCTTATATTTTCAAATTTGAGTTTCAAAAGAAAACAAATATTAGAATACAATATTGTTGTAGCACAAGGCCTTAGTATTTATTTGAAAAAAAAAAAAAATGTTAAAAAAATGAATAGAAGAAAGATTATTGCATTTGTCAAATAGATCTGTTACATCCTTTATACTTAAAATAAATTGCGTTTTTAATGGAAAATTAAAATCCTTTATCTTACGCATATTTGAATTTTGTTTGTCGCGTACAATTTTTAACATATTAAACATAATTAAATTATATCGGAAAATATTTCCCCTGTATTTTTAATGGAGACAAAGAAAATGTATCAAACAGAATTAAACCACAATAATTGTATTTATTTTATTCCAAATGTACAGAGAAATCCATTCGTGTATATAATTAAGTTCTTTATAGATTTTTGTTCTTGACATATCTGTTGTGCAAATGCGATCATATTCTGTTTATCACTCGATACTGTGTATAAATATTTGATTCTATGTATTCTTATTTGCATATGGGCAAGTACATGGTGATACCACCGTCATTTCCGTTTGCATTATTAACGTGTTGGGTCAAAGGTACACTTCTTTGATTTACCGTCAAACGCATGCGGTCTCACATTAATGGAACTAACACATGAATGTGGTACTTTAATATGTACTTCGTATTAAAATTAAAATTTGATGAAACTTTAAAGTGTAGATATCGTTGTTAAAAAATAAAAATGATAAACGTTTGTATTTCAATATCTTATAAATTCCACGAATTTTAAAATATTTCTTTGGCTATATCAACTTTACTTGTATGAATAAGAAATTATAAAAATTATACGATCTGTTGGAAATATTCTTGTGTCTTATTTAAAAATCGTAGTACTTGCGGAATAGTGTTGTTTTTTATGCTCTTATTTAATACGTCAATTTATTTTATCACAATATATTGTGTAGCTGTGGTTTTTAAAATATTTTATTACCTTATGGAATTTAATGTAAACAACCCTAATTCAATTGATCTACAATCGTTATAAGCAAAAGTGCAAAACAAACTCAATTATTAAGTTGGCTAGGTGTGATCAAAATATTATACTCCAGTCAATACTAAATTATAAGCGTGAAATATGCTCTCCGTAAGTTTTCACCAGTATAATCTGAAGTCATTTTAATTTCAACACTGTAATGGGAATAAATTATAGGATAACATTCTCTAGCGTTACGAAAAATAAAACAGAAACCTTGTTTCTTACTAGATAAGGTTAACTTATATCATCAAAGTTTTCAAAACATTCTTGGTTACTGTATTTGTTAACTTTAACAACAACAAAACCAACTAGCATGCTATTCGTAAGACTTCTTTTGTTTTACATCATACGTCAATTACCATACTTATCGAATTGACCTACCAGTAGGAACTAAACACCCATTACCCATTTTTATTATTATGCGTTATTATTTTATTTTAATAGATTAATACAATTTTTATTTTTATTTTAGACTCGGCCAATAGTCATGCAAGAAGCATAACCAAACAATAATACAATGGTTCTAGTTAAATCATAACTAATCTCAAAAACCTTTTTATATATATATAAACATTTCGTTTTATAGACTAATACGTCGTTATTCTAAATACATCATCTGGACATAATTTGAAAAGTATTGATTTAATTATAACAATCTAAAAGGCTATAATCAATATTTTAACTATTTTGATAAATTATATAAGAGAAAATTTAATATTTATTATAATTAAAATATGGTTAATCCAATCATGGATATGTAAGTAGTAAAACTGTTAATTTATGAATTGAATCTCAAGTGACTTATGTACGATAATAACTATATAATATTACATATTAATATTTCATTTTTTTCATTGAAAAGATTTGAAACGCTTTGTTTTATCTGTATTCAAAGTTTCATTGTGTTTCTATCGACTAATTTCTTAAAAAAAATTGTAAAAGTTAAAAATGAACGTAAAAACAGTTTATTACGTAAACATCGAATAATTTACATAAATGTTAATAAAAAAAAAAATCATGATTTAAGATTTTTAACATTTTTTTCAGATCCTTAGAAAAGTTTAAGAATAAAGTCATATTATATTTTCAAAAATGTTTGCCAAATATTCAAAACTTTATTAGAAAGAAACTTTTTTTAAATAAAGTATTTTCAAAATTCTATTTTTAACCTAAAACATGTAGTGATAAGTCAATATGTTATAGTGAAAATTTCAAGTTTCTAGCAACATTATTTTTGGAGTATTGACGAAATTACTTAAGTCGGTTTCATGAAAATGTCGTTTACAGAGAATTTCGCCGTTTTCGGTCCATTTTAGGCAGTTTTTTCCGCTTACCTGGAATAACCACTGAGATGAGAGATTAATGAACCCTCAAATTACCGTCTAAATCGAATTTCTGATTTATAGAGTTGTTTGGTGAACCTTTGGAACAAAGTTAAATTGATCAAAAATTGTCTTAAAAAAAAAATAATAATAATGATAATTAAATAATTTAAAAAAATAAACATTATTGTAAAACTATAAGGTCCTTCACTACACTAAGAATCTAAAATGTATAAAAAAAGTTTTAGAACGCTGTGAACAAAACTAATTTTTTAATTGTTGTAGAGAATTTTATCAGATCATACGCGCTATAACATGGTTTCAGAAATAATAACTCATTACATTCGTATCATGGAAAGAAAACTTAATCATAATAAAAATAAAAAATTAAATTAAAGGCACAACTAGCAATATGTGAAACGAACATGGCGTACCCAACAACTGATATTAAAAAGAGATGTTACACTTTTGAATTCAATCGAAAATAAATCCGGAAATCAATACTCGTTTCTAATATAATACCAAATGTGGGTACACTCACGTTCCACAATACCATATACTGTCATGACCGATTTGAAATTTGCATACCGTCAAAAATATGGCACCCGGTCTGAAGATTTTTTAACGGCACTTCAATACAGGTACGTATTCAATTATGACGGTGTGTTGATTGCGTTATGGCTGAGTCACCTCCAACTCCGTCATTAGATTCGTAAACAAGATTTAGACAGGAAGGTGAATCCGCGATTACCATACTTGGCGGTTTCTCGTCGTCGGGTGCTGACGAGCGTGAGTAATTATTCCTCGTATAGAAACATTCGTGACGAAAATACAGCTACTGCTACGTACGAAGCTGCAGTCAAAATTAAATTATTATTATTATTATTATAGCCACCGTGATTTCATTGTCGTGGTCCAAACATATATATTTATATATATTATATTATATGGGTATGTTATCCGCGGTTCGATTGATACACCCCCCCCCCCCACACACACACACACACACATACACAGGTACATTGATATGGTGACGTATAATAATTTAATACTATCATAGTGGTGAATATATGTTGTACTCGTAAGCGTTTCCTCAATTAAGACGATGACATGTTAGTAAGTAATTTGGTAATCATTCATGAAAATAGACGTTAACATGGCAGTTTATGAATACAGAGTATTTTTTTAACTCCACATAAATAATGAACAAATCAACTCATATTTTAATGATCATATATTGTTTTGTTACAATGCAATCTTCGTGTTATATAGAATCGACTATAAGTAATCAAATGGTAATATTGACGTATCTGTAACATTGAATTTATCAATTATTGTTCTCTAAATACTTGCGTAAAACTTTCATTAAATCTGACTTTTTGTTTATTCTTGAACCGATCGGTTGTTTTCTTGTCTGTTTGCTCTCACGTCTTTATTTTTCAACTCTCTGAGATTCTTTGAACTGTGCTTTCAGTGGTTTATACCGAGACCGACGATAAAATATGTATTATTATGTTTCCACGAAA
This sequence comes from Therioaphis trifolii, assembly GCA_027580255.1. Taxonomy (NCBI): domain Eukaryota; kingdom Metazoa; phylum Arthropoda; class Insecta; order Hemiptera; family Aphididae; genus Therioaphis; species Therioaphis trifolii. The sequence continues at coordinate 77,049,512 of CM050404.1, read as the reverse complement.
TAGTTTTTTATTCACAGAAACAAGCATGTAAAGTATTATGAATACAAACATACATTTAGTTTATTTATGTTCAAAGCATGCAGAAAATGGATCGATTGATGTGTACGCATTTGAATGGTTTAACTTTTAAAGTATGAATGCCATTTTTTTGGAAAAATATTTTTATATTACAAACATTAAGCTAGTATGAGACCTTGAAAAAAAAGATGTTTCATTGTATTTTGGTCATGTTTAATTTATTGCTATTGAGTTTATATTGTTTTCGATTTAAAATAATGTTGAGCTCTATAGAAAAATTAATAATAATAATAATAAAACCTATTTAAATAAAATGTAATATATTAGAATCGAATTCTTTCAAACTCTATATATACAATGTTTATAAATAAAACACAATTGGTCAGTTACAATTAAGACCATTAACAATTTATTATAAGGTGTATAGTAAACTTATTTTGTTATACTCTTTTGTAATCAGAGTTGATATTATATTAACTCACATGAATACATTATATACTATGAACAGTGAAACTTGCTATGAACTATAAATACAAATAATTTAAAAAGCCATATTTGACTAGCTCTAATCTGTAATTTAATTCAACAAATTTAACATTTATAAAAATGTATTCTCTTAATAGAAAAGTGTATTTCATGAATTAATTTTGGATTATATACTAAATATTAACTTTCTCGGAATTATTGTTTTTATAGTTCGTATGCCTATTATTATTTAGAACAAGTTGTGCACTTTTGTAAAACGAACGAGTGTCCAAAGAGAAATTAGTTTTTTAAGTGTCTTTATTTACTGAACATGGATATAAAAGTTATTCTATGATTTTAGTTTTTAGAGAAAAGGAGAGTTTAGAGGAAGTTGTTTTTTAAATTTTTTATTTATTATATATCTTAAAGAATAAATTTGTTTTACAAACTTTAGGAAAATTAACTTTAGATTTTGAACAAAACGATAAAATATTTTGAAACAATTCATTTTATGTTTATTTATTTTAGAAAAATGACCTCATTTTGGAATAAAACTAGTGATCCAAGATTTGCACACAGCTATAAACACACACACACACACACACACACACACACACACACACACACACACACACACACACACACACACACACACACAAACATATATTATATATATATATATATATATATATATGAAAGTAAACAGGCGAACGGCTGTATCCGTCACAAATACAATTATTCATGAAACAAAATATATTTTTATTTTTTATTTTATAATGTTCAATGGTAAAATTTAAGATACGCAAATTAAATGTTGAGACAGTAAAATCAAGTTACTGAAGAATTCTGATAAACAGATATGACTGATGTGTCAATATCTTTCTTACGTTTCATTAAATTAACATAAATGTCAGGTCATTCGATGTATTTGTTTTGTTTATTATTAATTTATCGATACGGCGGATATGTTCAAAGTGGCGGATACGACCATTTGCTAGTTAAACATCGATAAAAAAAAATTAAAAAAAAAAATATATATATATTAGTGCGCATTGCAAGCTTTATCACCCACGGCTAGTATTCATCTTACAGCAAGCTGTGTAGTCATGACGACGGGTATACCAGGTCGATAAGGTGTGTGGTGGGAGTTAGTTGTTTGAAATAATGTCGTTTGTTATATTTTTATCGCCGATGTCTCTTGTGCCCCTTAGTTTCTGCCATTTGCGAACTCCAGTGTGTTTAAAGGTTATCATATTACATTTTTAGTATGTGTGTGTGTGTGTGTGTGTGTGTGTGTGTGTGTGTGTGTGTGTGTGTGTGTGTGTGTGTGTGTGTGTGTGTTTTATAACGATTGTTTGAGGAGAAACAACGATGTTCTTTGAAAAAGTGAAATAGGCATAGCAACACAAGACATGAGTCCTGAGGATACCAAATCGGATGCAATTTCTTATCAAATGGTGTGTGGGATTGTAGATATTTTCTTTTTCATGGTGTCTATGGTTACCACCGGCACTATCAATGTGGCCGGGATCATACGAAATGACGATACATCTCAATGAATGAGCGTGAATAATGAGCCAAAAGCCGAAATTTTTTAAAAGATGTTTTTAAGTGCTCGTGACACGGTTCATTTGGCAAGAATCGTTTATAAATCTAACGATGTCACACCAACACCTTTTGTGCACCTAATACCGTCTACAGAAGCCTCAAAATTTAATTTGATTAAGCTTTTCATTTGCACGGAAATTTCTCTTCTACAAAACTCAATTAGCAAAACACCGTCTTGTACCTTCAATAGCGAACGCCGTCACTTTGCCGTTTTCGTTATAAATAAACCACTACCATGTTTTTTTTTCGATACTGAAGATAATTTAATAATACTTTATGAGTTATCACCCTGCGTAGTTTATGATCTGGATTAATTATCACGATAGTACCCAACATCAGCCCAGCCATTTCATTGAAGAGAAGCGCTTTAATGATTATCTCACCCGTACGTCTCCGGGTTATTGAATGTTGCTTATTTCGATTGCCTAGACGTAATTTATTTTATTTATTTATTTATTCAGCATAATCGATATTATTATTTCAATACAATAATCAAAATTACAAAATTACATTAATACAATAATATTAATGATAAGAGATGATACATATATCATCTGAGCAAGCTCGTTTCTGGTATACACAGTTCCTATACATATTACTTATATATTATAATTCTAAAAAATGATAGGTGTCATATACAATTGAGAATAAATGTATTTTACTTCTCTAAATAATAGTATCTTACTATAATATAACTAAACAATTTTAATGGTAATCTTTAATATTTACACATAATATATACTTTTTAATAATTGATTTTTACACACATTCTCATCAAGGTCGTTCACTATTTTAATAATTGTATTCTTTATATGATTTTTATTAATTATAATTGTATTATTGATTTTAGTAGACTGCTTTTCACATTCATACTTTATTGGACTCTTTACATCATTTCCTAAATTGTTGAATATAGTTTTAACCATATAATTGGGTGCACTTTTTGTTCTAGATTATGATATAAATGGTAGTTCAATGTAATTACCTCCTCTACTGTGTTTTGTTTCTGTGTTATTACTTGTTTACGTTTGAATTGATTTTATGTGTTTGGTGAATGTATAATTTATAGATTGAATAAATGTTAGTATTTTTACGAAGATTTATTGATGGGTACGTTGGCGGGAAAGAGTAAGTTACTTCTATTATAATTTTATCGAAAAACTTGTTATATCTTGTGGGACAAACCCCGTGCTGTTCCAAGTTCAACTAAATATTTGTATATCCAAGCTACTAATTGAGTCATTTATCAGACAACAGACCTCATCTATATAATGATTTTAAGACCTTATATCCATATGCAAAATGTTTAGATTATTATTTTCAATGCTTGTTACATACTCATTCAAATCAGTGTTAACTATATTCAGATTATGGTTTATGAAATCAATATTTATTACTATCGTTAAATAGATACAGTGAAACGCCCCTTAACGGACACCTCTGAATAGCGGACACCTCCAATTAGCGGACGTTTTCATGCGATCAAGAACATATTCACCTCTTTTATTTTTCTCTCTGAATAGCGGACACCCTCTAAATAAAGGACAATATTTCGGCTACCGAGAATGTCCGGTATTCAAAGGTTTCACTGTATTATGGTTTGTGCGATTAAATGACCTAGAGAAGAATGCAGTGTGTTTATGATAGAGGAATTAATCATTATGATTGTTTTAATGTTGTTGATAAGTATTTATGATTTGAAAATATATTGGTTAGCATATTTTGATGGTTGCCTAATATGCATCGTATGTTTGAGTAAAATAACAAATTAAAGCTACGTAAGTTAATAATGTTGTGTTATAATATCGGTAGCTAGTTACATTATAATTTGTATACCCGTTAAAAAATCAATTAAAACATTGAGCCCCTTATTTAAATATAATTTATTATTTATTATTGATAAGTAATTATTTAAGAAAAGGATTAATAAAAATATTATAAAAAATGTAAGTCATCAATGTTTCTAATTTGAATTTTTTTGACCAATTCATCCTTTTTGTAAAATATTCCACCACTTTCGGTCCAAGTGTATCTGTGGCCAAGTTATTTCACCTTTGTTCTGGTTCCCCAGAATAACTTTCTATTAAATTCTGTTAAACTTTAATTGATAAAAATCCTTGAACCGTTGAATTCAATTTTTCCACGTTTCTTTAAAAATTCATCACGTTTTCTTTTAGATGAGAATTCAGCTACTATCTGAGACGTTTCTGAATTTTTCCGGTAGGTATGCGTTTTCAATGTCAAAAAGATTAAGGTCAATACCAAGTTCGGAAGCCATATCATTAACTAATGTTTCGACATTTTCATTATTTTCTTTTTTTACACCGCTCATTTCAATAAAACAAACTCTCTCGATTTATTCCGAGACATTTATTTTAAGTTCTAAATTTTGAATAATATTTTCTTTTTCTTTTAGTGTTTTTTCTAGCTCCAGAATTCTATTGCTAAGCGTAGTAAAAGTATTGTTTGTAGTTATTTGTTTTTTTAAAACATCGTCTAGTTTGCTGATGATTATATAAATATTGGAATCACTTGTTGTTATTCTACTGTACATGCCTTGGGTTTGTGGAATTGGTTTGACTAGAGTGCAGTCAGCTCTTTTTTGTTTCAGTTATTTGGCACAGTCCTTGCTATCAAAGTCAATGCCTTTAGACCTCATGTAATCTATACTTTCTGAATTCATATTTGCTCATTTAATATGAAGTACGTTTTTACACGTCGAACATTGAGTACTGGCCTCATTGCGTGAAACGAGAAAACCTTGCATTTCGGACACACTGTCATTATTAAGACTGACAAAATATATAATAATAAACACTAAACAATAAACTAAACTAATATTCACTAAACATGCGACCGGCCACGTCGGCTAAACGGTTAGAACTGAATTAATAAACCGGTTAAACTGTATAAATATAAAATTATAGTTTTGATATTAAATTAAAAATGATGTTAGCTCTTCACCGAAAAACGTATTAATCAAGAATTTATTCACGTAGGTATAATAATATACCAGTTATAAACTTTTTAATCTATTGATCTGATCATCAATCAAATATTCTCGGAAGAAAATCATACAGAAAAAATGAAAAAAAAACTTAAACTTTGACAATAAGTTACAGTTAAGATGGTTTTAAAAAGTTTTCGATTCTTTAGTCTTGTTTGATACACTAAACAAGTTTACAAGTATACAGTTTATTTACTATTATCGTTAATATTAAAGAGAAGAAAAAAACAATGGCTTGTTTTTTCAATGTGTAGTTGAAATGGAAAACTAGTAGAATTATTTTCATTTTTTTTTTTTCATTTGGAGTATTTGCTGTAATTAAAAATGTATGTTATATATAAACACGTTTATATATTAAGTTTATGAAGGGTTGAAATTGACATTGGATAAAAGTCTAATTTTTATCTGGTTATTCCTTTTTCATGAACTCACACCATATTGTTAACATAATTTTGTATACAACTATCAATATAACAGAAATATTTTTTAAATTAATAATTGTTTTTTTCTAATCTGTTATGTTTTTGTGAAACAATTTATTGAAATACCTCTATAAAAATAATAAATAAAAAGCCGGACACATTCTTCATACTATGTGTATTTTTTTTTTATGAAAAAAGATTTTATGAAATCTTGCTAATGCAAATCATACCATTTTTTTCAATGTTAAGGTTATTATTCCTTACGCTTGAGAAAACTATCAATAACAGAGAAAAATGATTTCTTTAAAGTATCAGCTTGATGAAATGTCTTATTTATCGAATTACTAGATAAAACTTATGGTTGACTAGGTATTCCTACTCGAAAAAGTGATAACACACAAAAAAAAACAGATCTCTAGTTTTATTCAAAATCTAAAATATAATTTGTGCTTTAATTCTTATTACATTATTTTTTTTTATAAAAGCATTAATTTCTTGTTTGCCAATGTAAAGTGAATTCGTCATGTTTCCATGATACACACTTGTACACGTATGTATGTACGTATGTTTATATGATACATGATATTAAACTTCCCTGCACACATTTCCAGTGATGGTTTTATAAATAAATATTTATTTACTTCACACCCCGCTCCTTTCACCTACATCAGGGGTAGGGAAATGGGGCTTCTGAAGAGTATTTTGAAATGTTATGTGAAAAATGATACATCTTAACGTAAATTTGAAAATTAATATTTCAACATACATTTTTACAACTAATGAAATGTGAAAACATAAGTATATAATTCATAATGTCGTTGGTGTCTAATTTCATAAATATTTTTACGAAAAAATATTAATGTCGTAAAAACCTCTCGTTTCTTTTTAATTTCATTATAAATAATATATATGCATTTTTAAGAAATAAACTTGTGGTATAACATATAATACGTATGTTCCGTCGAGTGATGTGGTTTTTGACAACTGCCAGATGTGTTTCACATGAGATGCGCCCGGACAAAACAAATGGAAACGTTTTGACAACAGGCTGGATGTATTAATGCATTTTGATCGTTACGTTTACTCAATCGCATCTGATGCTTTGTGACGAGACGTGAAAGTTTATGTTTTTTTTTGTTTTTTTTTTTTTTTTTACCTCACAAAATCGAAAATGACTCGATAAGAAAACCGTTTCTAAACAGTCGTTTGTTGCACAGCGTTTGTTTCGTATCGGAGGATACAATCCAAAACACAATGTTTCTTGGCTTATCAGATAGTGTGTTGTTATTTAGATATGGTTTTTTCTCGCATTATTACGTTCGCGAAAGCATCGTAATATTCGACTTTTGAGATTTAAATCTCGTTCCTTTACGAGCCGACAACGCTGTGGTATTCGATCAAAGTACTATGTGGCAGTGGCAATACTTATACCATCCAATAAAATTTTCAAAACGCTTTTCGATGTATGCATTGTTGTATCAGATGTAACTTCTGGGTGAAAATCACGTGTGAATAATTAACGATGGAGTACAGAGACAGGTTTCGGAACATGAGCTCACGAATTGACTCCGGTATAGTCATAATGCGCTTTGGTTTATGTGTGCGAGCGTGCACCGCTTGATGCCTCGTTAACTATATACACACTAACGCAGACAGGCGCATATGCATGTACACACACACACACACACACACACACACACACACACACACACACACACACACACACACACACACACACACACACACACACACACACACACACACACTGTATATGTGTGTAAACCTACCAATGCTAAAACAAATAACTTTGTCGGCAGAGGTAATTGTTGAGTGGTTAATAATTTAGTAAGCGTTAAACGTAGACAAAACGTCTAATAAACTACCGCCAAGAAGGAATCATTAGACTCTCGATGTCGGAGCGTCGCAAAAATATCAATTATATTGTACACCATGGGTCTGCATGCGTTTCTGATCACTAACCTTTTGTGTATATGTGTTTCGTGTAGTATTTATCTGGTAATAATATAAAAGACATTTTTTTTTTAGGCCCAAAATCATTTATATCCGGATAAAAACTTTTAATTGTGCACTATCTTTTTATGTCTTAATCATGATGGTTTACGCTTTTGAGCAATGTCAATGAAATTACGTCTAGAGATTGTCGCGAAAATGTCTTTATTACCTACCTTTGTTCTTTAGGTATTTTAAATTTAAACGAAATTATGTCACAAACGATGATGTAATTTTTAACTCATGCGGAATATTTACAACCTCGAGACGTCGTTTTGACTATGAAATAGTTTTTATCTTGTGAATGCTATTTTTATCCATTACTGAATATTTTATTAAGTCAGTGAAAGAATAGTGTTTCAGTTTTAGATTCTAAATTATTTTGAAAAACATTATTAATATTATTCATAAAATGTGGAATGACGGCATTTTATTTAGGCAAAATTGATTCATTAACTATTAAACACACTAATAATAATATGACTTGATAATACAATCATTACGAAGCGATTTGATTATAAAGTTAAATTTTCTGATATGTTTTCTTCAATTAAATTTAATCGGTATTAAAAACACATTACGTAAAATTTAACGAACTATGTGATTCCCAGTATAGAATACTTTATAATTCAAAGTTCAAAAAATTTTGTAAATGTATGCAGTCATAAAACTAAAAGCAATTCATATATTTCAATTTTAATTATGAAATAAATTGTATTTGAATATCATAACTTAGAATAAGATGAAATCCACAAATCGGAGTCACGTTATTATCATACTATTTAAAATTGTGTTTATCTAAACCAATTAAAATATTTAGTAATTCATAGTATTTATTATTTTGCATAGTAGTGTGTATGATAGATTAATCCAAGTTTTAGTCACAGTTGGGGAAAAACACACACACACACACACACACACACACACACACACACACACACACACACACACACACATATGTATATATATATATATATATTTTTTTTTTTTAATTTTCTTTAATTATAAATTGTTTCAGCAGATGAATGCTCTTGTAAGTTTACTAACATAAAGGAAAAAATAGACTCGCAGGAAAATTAATATAAGCTTGAGGCACAGATATGTATAATAAACTAGATTGCTAACTGCTGTGTTCTAAAAACGTGTGTAGTTGAAGTAGATGGCAGCCATTTAATTTGAGGCTTACTGGTTTTATCATGATATTTCTGTGATAAGGAAACTGATAAAAACAAAATAAATTACTGATACTAAATATTGTAAATAATAAATACAATAATTGTATTATAGAATAAATAAATAAACAAAATAAAAATTACTAATTTTTATTACACGTTATTAATTTTTACAAGTTACAAAATAAAATAGTTTTACTGAGTTTCTGTCATTTATTAACATTTTTTATAATTGATAGTCATTATTTTACTGGAAGAGTATAGCCTCACATTAAGATGAATTCTAGTTATTTTATTTATAATATCAATTTTGTGAGGTCTTTCTAATATATCTATCGAGTTCCAGCAAGTATCACATTCTGGAAATAAGGTGGCATTAGTTGCCAAACAATTTTGGACACTTATCATAACTGTTTTTCATTATTGTGAAGTTTTTTGTGTTTTATTTATATGATAACCATGACAATCTTCAGTGTATGATTCTGTAATAGTTTCAATACAACTATCACATTTTAAAGTTCTGATCAGTTTTTTAACAATATATCCATTTATATAGTATAATATGTATATTGTATAAAGCATTAAAACGTAATTATAGGGAAACGGTATTAATGATAAAAGTTGATAAGACAAAGTCTCTATCGGCCTCGAATTAAATGGCGGATAATAACTTCTCTTTTTATCAATAGTTAGCGATCTAGTTTATTATACATATCTGTGGCTTGAAGATTATTACCTATTTTCATACAGGCAACCATTATCATATAATATTATTATTGTTATGTCTTTCATTCAAACGTGAATTTCTCACGCTAAGTTGACCTCGAATAAGATGTTTAAGAATAGTCAATTTTAAATCCAAAATGGAAAAATATTTTATTTCAGCAATTTTTCATGCACAATCATCGTGTAACTCATAAGTCTTCTCTCCACATGATTATAATCATAACTGCTATTTTTACAACAGTGAAACCCGCTCTTTTTTTCTTTTAAGCCCAATTGTTTGAACAGATAATTAGGAATCTTAACTGATATAATATTTCCTCTATATTTCTAACGCATTTGTATATTAGTGTAACGTTTATTTCGTATACTATACTAAATCAAGTTTTCAACTCCCTACGATAAATTTTTGAAAAAATGGATTTAAATTTTAAACGCGTATTTTTATTTTTAATAATTTTAATCAAATTAAATATATTTTGACGTATTTGTAATCAACTTCTAATTATTTTTTAATCTAATCTTCAACTTGGCATATAAATATATACTCTATTTTTTAGAACTTAATTATCATAAATATATTTTTTATTTTAATATCAATTGAACGAAAACATTTTAAAAGCTCTTTACAGATAAATAATTGTATTTAGTTGATACGTTAGACAGGCAATTTGAATAAATTAACGTAATAATATTTTCACCACACCCCATACAAAAAAAAAAAAAGCATAAATTGATTAAAAGCTATTGAAGTAGACCTTAACAAAATAAAAATCTATTAGTTTTATATTACTCTAAGAAAAATGGTTCAAGAAAATTAACGTTTCACATAGATATCAAAAATAATACAATTCATTATGTATAAAACTTAGAAATATTGAATATTTGTTTTTTCTTATACAACTTTTAATTTTATTCAACGTCATGCATTTTTCACGATTTCACAAATTCATCACATTTATTTCTATTGATGTTCAAATTTTTATAAAGATTTAATTGATTAATTATTTTTATGTTCGTTTAAAATTCATGTTACTAAACAAATAACTGTTACGACGTATAACTACAGATTTTTTTTTTAATAATATTTGAAATGTTTTGTTTGAAGAAATAAAAATACCATTAAGCTAGTTTATGTATAGTAAACACGATAAGATATATTTTGCGTTACACACCCAAATATTTAAATTATTGACTTGTATCGTTTTTTTTATGGTTTATAAAATTATTATGTTGGAAATTCAAAATATCCAGAAATAATTTTTATAGTGATTTTACAGAGTAAAAAAATAATAAATACAATTAGACTTAATAATAACCATATTATATGCAGTGATATCAACTGAATAAGTTGAACTAAATTTCTAATTTGAATTTTTAATTCAAATCATTATTGGATTTCGTATATCAAGTATACCTAGTATGTTGACGACAATTATTTTGATTTTTACACTGTTCGATATAACTCGATTAAATTTAAAAAGTCCCACTTAAAAAGAAGAAAAAGAAACGAATACTAAGTAATTATTGTCAACTACATTTCAAATTTTTCTTCAAAAGAAGTTTCCTACACTTCACCAAGGCGTTTTGTGTTCAAAATAAAATTTCTTCAAACGCTTTATTCAGTGTTTTTTCAAAACTAAGTTTATTGATTATATTATAAAATTTCTCTCGACAATATTGAAATATTTGAAAAAGTGCAGGACATTCTTATTTACATTTTCTGTGAACTGATATAGTTCACTGATCACGTAACATGACAAAATGTAGTAAACAATTTTTTTAAGCTCTTTTGTAGTGCTAGTATATGTATTTAATCCAAAATGATTATCATGGGAAATTACCCATTTTTTGAACAATAGTCATTCATATGATTGTGTAGTTTTTACAGAATGAAATGACCGTTTTAGTACTCAAGGAAATACTTTTCTTTATATATATATATATATATATATATATATATATATATATATATATATATATATATATATATATATATATATATATATATATATAAATGAGTCCTTCTCATTTTATTGTATTCTTGTCGGGCAGTACTTTTTTTTATTATTATATTTTGGTCGTTTAATACACAAAAATACGAGTATTAACTGTGACGCAAACATGTATTAATTAGTACGATTTCAAAACAAATATTTATCTCTTTTACTGAATAGATTTTCGATATTACTCTTGTTATGATAACATTTTAACACCATTTGAAATATTCATTTTTTGTCAATTAAGTTTTATTAAATCACACTGCATTATCAAATTGATGCAATCAATTATTGATTTACTGATATTATTATTCATATATTTGTTGTTCAATTAAACATATAAATTGTGTCGAGTTGAATTTATTTGAAACAGTGTTGTTTTTTTTTATAAGCATGAGGTATATTTGATTATTTGCGCCATTATTACTGAATTTGTTTTCATTTTCTATAATGAGTGTGTAACTTATAACAATATGCAACGATTTGTTTCAAACATTTAAGTTATTTTAATTTTATTGTAGATAAGAATTATATGATCTATCTTCTTGAGTTTAGTTGAACTATTTTGATGTTTTGAGACAGAACAATCGTCCAAAATATTGGAATTGCCTCTTCAAGAAAAAGATTATATCTAGTGGTCTTATTTGTTTATCTCATTGATTTAGGTCAAACTTTCAAATTTGCAGAAATCGAAACTCACGCTCTCTCTCTCTCTCTCTCTCTCTCTCTCTCTCTCTCTCTTTATCTATCAAGAATCAGTAACTAGTTCAAAAATACAAAACGCTCGGCGTTCGTACATTGATTGCACATCTGATAGATAGGTCTCGTTTGACGATAACTCTCGTTCTTGACGACTAGGCCGAATATCGGTATTTTCAAAGTTTTTTCAATGTTGTTGTCCTCATACATTTTCCATCAGCTCTTTTCACCGCTTTCCCAATAACACGAGAAGTTTGTTTAGAATACATTTCTCGATACGTGTAAAAAAGAAATTCAAGTCGTTGCCATTTCAATAGTCGGGCGTCCGTGTCCGCGTGTCCCGTGTACGTCCGAAAGGTACTTTATTACGTCTTTGCTCAACCATGTCTGGGGATTTTCATTATGTTACGGACGGCTCGCTCCCGAGCATTTCTTTATTGATGGCACGCATTTTGGAGAAGAGAATTTCCACAGCGGATTTATTGTATTTCCTCTACCCACTCACTCACCCCCTCTCCTCCGTTGACAGCGATCCCGTAAACAGACTGCTGTCTATATTGTCTATATTGTGACAACGACAGTGATGCTAAAAATAATTACAATATGCACTTTGAAATTTCTTTTATGTTTTAAGCATCGATTTTGTGTATTATAAATTATTTGATAATTCTGACGACTTATTGTTAAACACGTTCTGGTGACTAAAAATAAAAACACACTAACGCAATCACAATTTATTAAATTACAAAACCTCATGTGTGTGATTTTTTTTCATTCTCCTACAACAGTAATAAATATTTGTTAGCACGCTCAAAATAATTCGTTTGAATAAGAGTATTTTTTCCCTTTTTTTTTAGCTTTATACCAAATTATTTATAATGGATGTTAGTGTAGGTAAATGTGAAATTATAAACTACTGTTTAAACTGCATAACACGCACACACACACATACACACACATACACATATCGATTAATTTTAAAAATGGTTTTGATATTATATATGATTAATCTTGATTTAAAATTAGTAAGGGTACAATTAATTTCTTTTACATTTCAATCCAATACATGTGAAAATTATATATTTCAAAATTTATTATTTTGTTTGAAATGTTTCCATTGCTTTGAAACATATAAACTCAATTTTTGATCCATACATTATTTGTTTTTGGTTTTTTTTTTCATGCGTATATTTTCATCTCGAACGATTTAATTTAACTTTGAATCATATAATAATATAACTTCAATCTTGTTGACAATCTGATTTATATTTAACATTTCTACAACGATAAACTGTCACAGTTGTATATATACAAATAGCATTTGTGTTTTTCTATCTGGGACATACAAATGTTTATAGCTCGTTTAAATGCTATATACGTCTTGATTAAACGTAGGCACATAGATTTCACTTGTGAATTCAATCAACATTCAAACTTCAAACGCTGAAGCGAAATATTTGCATTTATTTATAAATTTAATATTCATTTTTACTAACAATGAGAGTTGAACGTTCAAATGCGTTATAATGTATGGAAAACATACATACATCATTTTGAACTCATCAAGGGATATCACCAATAATGCGGTAAACGTGTATACGGTGCAAAGAGAAATAAATCACCGACGTCGAAAAAACCGATAAAATGTACACAAGCTATACATCCAAAGACGCTCACGATTAATGTCGTTTCGAGAATATTTCAGCGTGCGTCTTAAATCCTCAGTGGCGTGAATTCTTACTAAATCAGTGCGTTCCTTTGTAACTTGATTTTCAAATCAAAACACTATTTTGTTCGTCGATATCGAACGTTCATGAACACAACGCGCACGGTTTTAAGACACCTTTGTACCACCGACCTATATATATTGGTGAGAGGAAATAACACGAACAAGGCCGATTCCCGTTAAAGGGAAATGAAGATATAACCAATTAAGTGGAAATAATGTCGATTGTCTATCTTCGGAAGGTATACGACCGAGGACCATGCGCGGGTTAAGGGAGTGGCATGGGAGCCATGGTCCCCGGGCCCATGACAATTTGGGGCCCACATAAAAAAAATGTAGTCTTGTATTCCACTTAATGCGTTAAATAACTTTTAAAAATTCTGTTTTATATACCTATTTTTTTTTGTTTTAATTTATTTTATCACCTGTATAATCTAACTACCAAAGTACCAAACTTGGACTTTTGTCATTCATGAGTTTGAGGTTTCGTATTTCATTTTATGATAATATTTTATATTTTATAAAATAAAAAAAGTTATTTTATTCTATAAATATAAAAGAAAAAAATGATTTTAAATAAAAATAATGTTCTAGTTTTATATTTATAAAGTTTTATTTGTGTGGTATTAAAAAAAAACATTGTTTTAGAAAAAAATACTGTTCTTATGAAAAAAAAATACTGTTTTTTTGAAAAAATTATTCTTGGGTCCCTCTAAAATATCTGGCCCTAGGACCCCAAATATGTTTAATCCGGGCCTGCCGAAGACGCCGCAAATAGTTGACTTTATGCATGCATTACGTGCGTTGCCGCCGAACAACGCGAGTCGCAAGCCAATATTTTTATGCAGCGTACAAAGGCCGAAAATTCATAACTTTGTACTCGCTTCTTGCAGAAAACCTACGGTAGACGCTCGACGTTCATGAAAAAAATGCCAAGAATCGATAATCTTGTCACGTTTAATAATAAAACACCGAACACAAAATGTCGACTCTCGTGGACAAAGTGAATGATATTTTCGTTACGACGACAAAAAATATTGAAATCGTTCAAAATTACAAAATTAGTTCATAGCCTTATAAAGAAAAATTGATTACCGTTAAATAGAGTTAGGTAAGTGACATGGGGGTGAAAATCAAATAATTTCTACAGTTGATTTGATATAGGATTACTTTATGGTGATAAAATACGAAAAATAAAAAGTTTGACCGCTGATATTTAAATGAACCGAGAGAAAAAAATCAATACGTGGTACTCGTTGTGGCCACTTTGAATTGGCTTAGAGACTCTAAACGATTTCTAAACATATTTCTATACATATTCGTATATTAATAATGTTTTATAGCAAAAAAATGGGTCATCACAATAATTCAATAATGCGATACAAAATTTTCCCGTTTTACGCTTTGTTAAATTATATTATACTATTATTCCACTTCGCTCAAGAATGTTAGTAGATATACTGCCCAATAGATATATTAACATTTTTATCACACAATATTGATTTTTTTTCTTCACACTGACAATATTCAAATACATAAGAAATTTAATCGAATTTGATATTTGAATTTTGAGATTTAATTTTTGTTTTAGTACCTACTTACTCAATGGATGTATTTGATTTCACGTGGATGTTTATTTTCCATTAAATAGATCCTCGAAGTATTATTACACTTTCGTTTAATTCTGGCTAAAGTGCCATATTCTATATTGCATTACTGTAAAACAATACCGTTTATCTTAAATACTTGATATTGGATCTGTATACAAAGGCATGTATAAGCATACGAACTATTTACCATAATATATATATATATTATTATATTCTGAAACTTCAAAGTAACTACATAAAACCGATGTCCTACGTGACATTAGGGACAATTGAAATAACAAAATTAATTGATTTTTATGTTTTCTAAATTATAAATGATTTACGTAATAATTAGTCAACATTTCATAAAGATTCTTTGGGGCAATATCTACATTATTACAAAACTTATATACATCATTATCGGTACAATGGTATACTTATAATTTTTCCATACGATGATATAATATTTTATAATTCATAAAACTTGTTTTTAAAGTTTCTGAAAAGTTTTTTGATTTCTTAATTTTGTTAAAATGTCGTTTAAATCAACTTGGGTTTTGTTGAACGCTTGATAATTACTGTTCGAAATTAGTGGTTTTATTAAGAGTATTGTCATATAAAAGTTATCGTATAAAAATAATAGTTATACAATACATTTTTTTTATGAAATGAACTAGGTACTGTTTAAAAATATAGTTTAGAAAAACCAAAAATACGAAAAATTCAATATCAACCGACAAATTAAGAGTTTTATGTTCAATGAATAACCTTCAACTGTATGTTTATAAAATGTATGTATGTGTACATGTGTTCAACAATCGTACATTCGTTTTTCAAGATTATTCAGATAGAGGTCATGCGAGAACTTAAAATATCCTATGGTTGTGATGCCTATATAATAATGGCTGTGAAATTTGACGGGCCAGTGTATATGTTAATTCACATCACCATTCAATGGTAATATCAACCTAGATTGGATTGTCCTTAATCACTGAAATAGAATATAAATAAAATGTAATGGTCTAAGTAAAAAAAAAAAATCGAGCTTCGAGATATTTTATCGAAATATTTTAGTCAATATCAATATGAAACGATACGGTACAATACTATGTTATGATTTTGAATACAAATATAATATTGACGTCACCAATAATGTTTGTGAACTGAAGTTAATCATTTGATTATATTAAAAAATGATAGTTTTAAAAGTTGTTAAAAATACATTATAAACTGGAAACAGTAATTTATAGTAATAAAACATTGTATTTCATTTGAATTTTTTAGAATTTCATTAAACACGGATGTGTCTAATTCATTCGTAAATATATCATACATAATTACATAATAAAAAACAATTTACGAAAGGCATTCCGTAAATAATGCGCCCATTGGCATTAATCTCTATTAAAGATTATTTTACGACATGAAAAATGTGCATTAGCTTAATACGTTTTTTTTTTCATATTTAATTTTTCAATGTAATTACTTTTTCTTTTTATACATTAACACCAATTATTATTTAAAATAAGTTTTTCAAAACCATCAATGAAGTATTTTTCAGGTCGCTATTCAAACCATATTCTTACTTTTTTATAATTAAAAGATAGATTCCTTAAAGACGAGTTTCAACATTTTATAATAACTAAATTTCTGATGAATTTTTTGAGTTTGTGTTCAATTACCTCACATTAATAATTAATTTCTTCAATCACTACTGTTTTGAATAAACTAGCATGAGGTGATCTAATCTACAGCTCTGATTTATCTCCATCAGAATTCAACCACCAATAGTTAAAAAGATATCTCATACAATACATAAAAAACATATCTCATACAATACAAAACATATGTATAGTATAAAAACATATCTCAAACTTTATGGCTTTGACTTGAATATATTGCACACTATTTTTAATATTATTATTCAATATTTGAATGATGACAAATGAGAATTGAAATAGATTTTTTTTTTTTGCAAAATATTATGGTTCACTCATTAAATTATTGAAAATGCGTCATAATCATTAAAATACCATATAAAAATACTTGTTCTGTTAATAGTTAGAATTCTTCAGTGTGATTTCATTTATTACTTTAAAAGGATCGCAAAAAAGCGTCGAAATCCGATAAAGTGTCTTCTCTGAGTCTCAACATCTCCATTTGTATTCAAGGCTGCATCCAAGTTGAATTGCCAACCCAAAGTTTATTGTAGGCAATATATACTAGAATGGTTCGAGCATTCCCCTTTAATTTAATTTTTTTTTTTTTTAGGTAACAGTGTTATTTGAGTATTGAATTTTTCAGATTTTAAACTAGTTAGATCCTCAACATTGACAGATAAAATGAACGAAATAATGCTCTTTCCTTTTTTGACAAAATAAAAACAATAGTTTTTATAAAATAATGAAACACGTGAACTTTTTAATAATTACCATAGCATGTCAAAAGGATATAACAGGTAACTGAGGACATTTAATACACCTCCTCTTTAACCCAATTGAATGGCTAATAAGGTGTCCATTTCATTATGCACGTGCAAAGGGATTGCGAATACACATACGTTATTTGCAATCGCTAATTATTTATTACATGATTTTCAACTCTTTCATTCTACTGAAACACACAATTGAAACGAATCGATTGCAACGGACTGAATCCGTGTGTGAAAACCACGTAGTTCATGAGTGCTGAAAACATAATTTCGCGTCCTAGACCATACCACGTTGCGGTCACTGCTGACTGGTAGAAACGCGTTGTTGCGATCTCCAATCTAACGCAACAGTGTCAACTTCAGCTTAGATGTGTGTATGACGGCATAGATATACTCGAAACAAATTATTGTTACTATTATTATTATGATTATTATAATTATCGTATTGCCTACCACATGGTTTTCGTCCCGTGTGGTCTGTCACTTCCTAACGCGCGTCCTTAGCATCGACGACCCGCAGCCCTCAATGTTCAATGCCGTCGTGGCTTTCCGCGTATGCCAACTGGTGATTCGTACACGTGGTATGGAGTATTTTCGGTATTCTGAATATATCGCCCCTTCGAATAACCACGGCACACGGGTAAACCGTGGGGGCGATCGTCGTTTCGGCAAAACCAAACAATCGAAACGTCAAACGATAGAGGATACAATAGTTTGGTAAACATTCGTTTTCGTACCGGGTGTCTAGAGTGGTATTTGAAACGAAATACTTTTTTGACAGTTAATACGATTACTGTTAATTGTTTGTTTTCAACTGCGTGTTTCGCTTTTGTGTTTTTGTACTGTTATCTCTGCGAATTCGTTTCATGTTGTTTAGTCGCGTACTGTATTGCCTTTGAGTGGGTTATTTGATTGAAACGAGTAGTACACGAGGATCGATGAAATACGGTCAATGATTCGGTGTTATTTTGAAAAAACATACACTGGTCCGTGTTTGCTACGGTGGTAACGTGATCATTTATCAGAGATTTCGTTCAGCTCCATGCCACGTCGAGCTACTGATATTTATGTCGACGAAAAAAGAATTACTCGATGAAACAAAAATAAAATAGTCTTATTGATAAAACGACATAAAATCGTAAATTCGTGGAAATATAACTGACGGTATTTTATTTGTTCGCTATGTCGTGTTCACCGAGAATGTGGGAAAATCGACAATATCAAAATACCAGTATATACCTATTTTCTTCTTAACCACCTTCTATCTTGTAAGGCTACTCGACCCGTTCTCGACGGACTCGGTGTTGGATCATTATTATTAACATACGTATAGTCGAAAATGTCCGGTCCATACCGTTCGGTCAGTGCCCGGTGGTATTCATGACATTCGATGTGTACATGACCGATTCTGATTTGTACAGTACGATGTTTTCCGATGTAAAAATTATATGTAAATACTTAATGTTTTAGGTAAAGAATAACAGCGGTGAATTAAAAACAATTCACTTACAACTGTTTTATTACGCATATTGTGAATTTGTGATTTCGGAACTCTCGGATTTTAGTTCGGTGAAACCGGTAAGGACAAGAATTTGCATTTTCCGACATGGACGTCTCAGTGGCTGTGTCGTCGTCAGTCAAATACTGTTTTTAACAATCACAACATTCACGAGATTTAACGAGACCGTCAAGCGTGAATAATTACACTAAAATTTGAGCCATACGAAGAAAAAAAGTCGGACAGTGACCGGACGATACGAAAACGTAACGGGAACAGATCGAACACGTGTGAATAGGCCTTTATACGGTTGGCACCCTAATCAAAGGTCGTCGTCATGACGAGACGAGTGACGTCCGTCGATCTTCGCGGACCAGGTGACGAGGTGGCGCGGCGGGTTGTTCCGTAATGTTTCCGACCGGTCGAAACGGTCGCAAAACCTCATGACGGCCGTGACGGTCGCGATGACACGTTTCGTCTTCACGCGCGTTTGTCCGGTTCGTTAACTGCTAGTGACATGTAAACGGATCGTTCGTGGTTTCTAAGCGAACCCGCCCCACGTGCCAAAAATGAGCTCGAATCAGGAAGTATTATACAATAGGAGGAGGGATTCAATCTCATTCGAAATGGTAAGATTAAGAAATTAAAATATAAATGTAGCCAATGATATTTTTATGATTCACGTGAAACGATTTATTTCACCCTCAATACATCTCTGAAAATAATAATGAACATTTTTTGTGGTTTTAAACCACACGGTTGACGGAACACGAGTGATGGACAGTGATAATTTTATTTTTTTTTTTATTCATTTTTGTTATTAATGAAGCATCAATAACAAAGATAATTTTGATTTTAAAATGTGTAGCTTAATTACATGACTACGGGAGGTATGGATGTTTGGGGTTAACATTGTGTGTTTTACAGTATGAATATATAAAAAGCTGGTAAGTGAGATGATGGTAGTACAAGTTCGTCCTTCGTCCCTTCGGTCCTCGGACAAGATATTGGTGATGAATGTATTAAGTTTTAAAGAAATGATGACTAATTTCTTTAGTATAAAACGATTCTGAGCAAAGCTTCAGTGTTATATAATATATTATTATTTAAATACTGTTTACGTATTTTACGGTTATTTGTATAATTTTTGGTGAGTTATAATAATTTATTAAAGTGTGTATAAAAAAAAATCCTGACTAACGATTTTTGAACTTTTGTTAGGATAATTAGGTAGGTATATGAGTATAAGGTCATATTAAATTTTCAGAACTTTTTGTCAAATATTTAAAATTATATTACATAAAAACTTTCAAACAATTTGGTAAATTAAAAGTTCTATATTTAAGTTAAAAGTGCTATAATTGTTCTGAAAATGTTCTCCAATATAAAAAAGTATGTATTTGATATTGGATAAAATTGTCAAGTTTCTAGCTTCAATACTTTTCGATTTATGACTAAATACCTAAAATCTGAACAGTGAAAATCTCGTTTACGGCGGATTTTTACCGATTTTACCATTTTTACTCAGTTTTTCGATCGTTATTCATGATTACTGGAAAAACTATGGAGATTTTGGAAAAATGACCTCTCTAAAGTACCATCTCAGTTTAATTTTGAATCTACAAAATTGCTGGACGAAACTTTTGGACAAGGTTTTCTATACGAAAAAGTGTTTAAAGAAAAAAAAATAAAAAAAAATAAATAATAAACATCATTGTAAAACCATAAGATCCTTCGCTTCACTCAGAATCTAAAATAAACATCATTGTAAAATCATAAGATCCTTCGCTTCACTCAGAATCTAAAATAAAGGTAGACATTAGTTAATGGGGGTTTTTGAAACTGTGATTGATTCGTATTTAAATTGTTAATTTTAAAAATATTAACATTTTTTTGATGTTGATTAAATCAGGGCCTAATATTTTTTGGAGGCCGTCATCTATTTGAAGACTAATTTTGATTTCCCTAGTAGTTCCAGAAGTTGCAAATGATATGTTTGACCAAGAGTGTTGCTCCACATATAGAACATTGGTCAGGTTCTTGTCTTACAATGTCTGTGGGTCAAGCATATGTAGCTGAGTTGTAATCTGTTAGGAATTACTTCTTGCCTTTGAGATAGTGATGGCTATCCATGGTTATATGATAGGTTCTATTGACTTGAATTTTTTATAAACCCGTGAAATGTATGTAAAAATTTACTAAAAAATCGCAAAAAAAACTTGAGTAACAATTTTTGAAATTTTTTCAACATTGTATGTGAAGTCATTGAGTACGGTTATATTCAATTTTTAGAACTTTTGTCAAATATTTAAAACATATTTAAAGATAAAGTTTGAAAATGAGCTATTTTCAACGTTATATTTTTTTTTTACTTCTGTATAATTATTTAAAAATACTTCTTTTATACATGGAGATAATTTCAAATGTCTCGCAGCATTGCCGTTGGAGTTATGGCTGAATAACTAAAATTAATTACAAGATAGTGTCGTTAACGTCAAATTTCACCATTTTTATTCTGTTTTTTGGCTAATTTTCGTCACGTTTGATAAAACTATTGAATAGAGAAACTTCAAGATAAAGTCAAACAAATCAAAAAGTGACCACCGAAAAATAAAACATCATTATAAAACCAATAGACTCTTCGCTTCACTCAGAATCTAGTAATGTGTGCATTTGTACGCACGTCAAATGTGAGTAGTTTTTAGTTTTCTTTTAGTGATTTTAATAGAAACATAAAGTCGTAAAGCTTCATAAAATACTAAATTAACACAAAGGTCTTTATGTATTTTTTCAAACAATTTTTTTGTGGTAAATTGAAACGTCAATTACAATTTTTGAAACAGCAGTACATGAACTCAATACACTATTTGTCACTTATATTAGCTAATATTAGTTAACAACGAATTACGAATTTGATTTTTTCATATTAGGACATAATATATTATTGAAATTTCAATGGGTACAAAAAACAATTTTTTTATTCATTTGACGTAACAATATCCACATAAAGTCTAATGTGAAAAACCTTTTTATTTATTTGAATATTTGTTGCTAAGCAACTAAAAGCGTTAAATACGTTAGTTGGCCCGCGATCGCATATGAAATATTAACACTAAAATAAAAATGTATAACAAATTATTTTTTCTCTACACATAATCTCTATAAAATAATTTTTGTAGTGCATGTTACTTATCATAAAATAATAATGTTATCAATTCACCCGACTGAACGAGAAGTTATATATTATAAAGTATTTACAATTTTGTAGAAAGAGCGAGAAGTGAACTATTTCAGTCACGGGTGACGTGTACTGCACGAGGTGAAATATTGAATTTTGCTCAAAACTGAAGTTTTCTTACCACCTGATCAACACATACTTTTTTTTCTTTTTCTTTTTTACAACACTTTTTACATTTTTTTATAGGCATAATCATAGCATAAACAGCACGGCAGAGACCCAACTGTCAGTAATTGTATCTACGTATCTGTGTGTAAATGCTAATGTACATATACATTAAGATTAATATATCCGATTTTGACAGTTTTTTTCCGCTCGGTGGCAGGCTGGAAAGTAGTTTTTCCGCCGACTGGATTGAAAAAGTCACATTCCATTGCTTCTTTAAACATTAAAAATTACAATTTTTGTGCATACGTCACAAAAAATGTTTTTCAGATTTATAGTAAAAATGTGATAATATACAACATTTTTATATGTATTTAAAAAAAATAAACATTTACAAATATATATATATATATATATATATATATATATATATATATATATATATATATATATATATATATATATATATGTATGTATGTATATCATATTTGATATTTCATTCTATTGTTGGTTAAATGCAGTTCACTGTTGTATTTCATAGATTTTGATTTATAATAATTTGAAATTAAAATAAGCAGTTCAAAGACATTTTTTGAATAAAAAAATAGTATAAGTATTTCCGTGTATCTGAATCCCGTTGGGGTTGGGACACTACTAGTTTCTTAAAATAATTAATCCCATATTTTTCTTCGTGTATAGCCCAGATAAAATAATTTTTGTAAATAAGTTTTTTGTTATAACACAAAATCGATACACAAAATATTAGTATGTACTTTCTATATATTACTGTCCAGGTACGGGTTAGTAAGTTAAAATATTATTAACTTAATATTTCATAGTCCATGACCAAAGCTACCAGTTTCTGCACTACATAGCATGTCGTGATTTCGGTTTCCTCAACACCACTAATGTGTTTATTTATTTTATCTTTTATATTTTATCTATCACAGTATATTGAAAACAAGGTTTAATCATGAAAATTTTATTTTTTGGTTGGAGTTTCAAGTCGATTGAAAACCATTCATAAAATATAAATTCAATTGATTTGAAATCAAAAGCTTTTCTTTCTGTCACTTATATCAATAATTATGAAAAAATTAACTGGAAAATTAAAACAAAAGAGATGAGTGAGCAACGATTATTTTTTTTATTTGTAACAAATGACATTGAACGACCATAATTTTGTACAAAATAAAATTATGACATTATAAAATTTTTTTTTAATTCTAAGAAATATGTATTATATTATAACTTTGTATAAATTGTATATCAAATTCGTTTGTAGATTCATAGATTAAAGTTATCAAATCTACTTTATAAAATACAAATTAAATTATTTGGCCAAATATAAAATCTTTTATACAACGTGTACGGTAACATTTTTAAATGATGATTCATAAATTAAAAAGAATTTTTCAAACTTTTAAAATATTTGGAAAACTTTTCAAATGAAAAAACAGGATGAACGGTAAGATAAACTACAGATGAACTGTAAAACGTCTAAAGAAAATGAGCAACCAATCTATTTTTAATCATTTACAAATAATTGCATTAATTCTTCTAAATAATCTCATAAATTAATTTTTTAATATTAAACATTTTACTACTTATTCTTATTATTATTTATTTATGTATTAATTTTATTTTTTTGAGATGTTTTATTTTCAAATTATAATATTAGTTTTACATTTGAATTATTTTACATAAAATGAATTCTTATAATATTTAATTCATCAAAAAATGATTTTAAAACAATTCATTTTGAATCTTGTTTTAGAAAATGTAATAAAGATAACTTCAATAATAGACATTGTAGAATCATAATGAATCAAGCATATCGGTTTATCTTGAATATTTTTATACGTTGCTCTATTATAGAGCAACGAGTTATAATGTAATCATATTTTTTCACTCATAACATTTTGTTAAATTTATAATCAAAAGGTAAGTTGAATTTCTGTACGTAGTACTGAATAATTAAAAAATAATATTAATCGTACGATGTAATTCTTTTTTATCGCTTCGCATCATTTCCCAGTGATTTGCAAAAGAGTAAAAACCGTGTACTATTTTATTATGGAACAATTATTTTTACTCTACTTGTTCGCGTTTTAAACTTTGAAACGAAAAATGCAAATTTCTGAAAATCCCTCTTCGTATAATAATAAAGTGCAGCAAAGTGACATTCTCTCGTGGTAAAATCGTGTGCCTAATCGTGCTTTCTGGTAAGTTGGAACAGAATTATGATATCGGGACTATCGTAACCGATAGATCACGTGTTTGAGCATGCATTTACTATATATACGCTATATTTATAGGGAATATTTTACATAAATGTGAATATATTATTCAAATCACAATACGTTTTACTTTCTATTTAACAACGATAATAAAGTAACCACAGTTACGACTTGACAGAACGCTTGGCATACAGTCTTACCTTGTATCATAGTCAATATATTTTTCCCAATCAAAATGTATGCTAAAATATATGCACCTATATTTTTTTTCAAAATGCAATGAATGTATATTTACAGTTTATATAATAATAAATAATCTGTATTATATTTTTGATCTACGTAATTTTTAAGTTATTTTGTCCTTTACATGGTAAGAACCATAAAAAACTACATGGTATTTTTTTTTATGGAATAACTGACATTTTTTCACTCCGGTACTATTGCCTTTGTCTTTTGTCGGAACACTTAAAACATGGGCAAGAAGCAAAAACATAACTATCAACGTTTTCAGAATATTAAGTTACGTTGTTATATAATATATAATGTTTACAATGTTATATATTAAATATACATGCATGTATATAATATAATGGTTGTCATAGAATTTCAAAAAAAAAAAAAAAAACTACATAAAAATCAATCACCTACGTAAAAAATAGTGAAATGTATCCTTTCTACTATGTCTAATGCGTTTTTCAATATTGTTTTTAAGTGTAAGTTAAATTAAATGTCCTATAATTGATAAGAATAAAAATATTGACCTGGACATACGAAATGTTTATCTTGTACACTTCCGAGTTAAATAATTCGACAAGGTAACTCCAATATTGCAAGTTTTATCAAATAATATGAAATACCTAAACCAAATCTACATAATCTACAACATTTTATTTATGCATGTCGAGCAACTATAGTATTGTCTGTTTTTCAACATTCTTATATTATTATTAAATCTTAAAAAAATTATAAACACTATTTAGTATTTATAAGTTCGGATATTTTATCATTCTGAAACGTTTTATGACATAAATCGAAATAATTTGATTTTTTGTGGTTTATGGTATTTGTTTCTATGTTTCTTATATATGGACGTACATTCATCTAATTTTTAGACCAAACAAATTGCAATAGAACAATCATAACTGTGACTTGTATTGATTTTTTCTATCACAGTGATAAAATAATTCATACTTAAAACCGTTTAAATCCGAAAATTGTACTTAAATTTTTACGATGAAATATCAAACTGCATTATAACTAAGTTGTAAATTGTAAAATTCAAATCCAAGACATAGTGAGAATTATTTTAATCTCAGTAAACTTATAGGAAACGATTTATTTACCACAAGAGGCGATTGCAAGATCTCAAAAATAATAATTGATAGCAATAATTAACATCGTCAAAGTAAATTGGATGTTAATATTTTATAGCAGGCCAAAGTAAAAGTGAATTTAAGTTTTTAATGGGACGTTAGCATTTGTTATAATAATTGTTTGGATAAGATATTATAGTTTTGAAAATTATTTAAACTACATTATTCATATCGGATTTGCAACACAATGATAAAAAAGTTAGCTATTTAATATGATTTTATATAATAGTGCTACGATAATGGCTCATAATTATGCACCCAAACCATTTTCATTCAAAGAATTTACATCAATGAATCGATATTATCTTTAACTTAAAGCTGTTTAAAGTAAAATAAAAAAAAAAAAAACATAATTTAAGATTCAATCTGCGTGTATATTTTATGTTATACTTGCATAGAATACAGGTATTAAATATTGCGATTTCCACGTACTATGTTTTCTCGTCCATTATCGTTTAGCTAGAAATAAATAAAATACAATTTTATTTTATTTTATTCGTGAATCCTATGAATATAGGTCGTTTGTAGAAAAAAAATTATAATGGAAAAATGTTCTTATTTTCGAAACGAATAGAATATGTTTTCATAGTAGTTATAAATTTATAATGCGATTCAATATCAATACATCATTATTATTTAAAATTTTAATTTAAACAGACGTCATATACGTCATCGTCTATCAAAATAAAATTGCACAATTTGTTAAATTATTCCGGTATTATCTGTAATATGACAAATGGATGATTTACATATATATATATATATATATATAATATATATAATATATATATATATATATAATATATATAATATAAATGTATATTATATAATATACTATTATATATTTATATATATACAAACTGGTTTATTTAACAATGTTTAATAATAGATTACATTTTTAATCGGTTAAGTTTTTGTAATCTCATGATACTTCCCAGTATATAATTAACTATGAAAAATTACAATTTAATTTTTAATTTCCTGATCATAAAACAGTCAGTATACCTACTAATTTAATAATTACACACGTCAAGATCTCTGAGGCATGCACAGACGTTTAAAGTTATGAGTAAA
Organism: Therioaphis trifolii; assembly: GCA_027580255.1. Lineage (NCBI taxonomy): Eukaryota > Metazoa > Arthropoda > Insecta > Hemiptera > Aphididae > Therioaphis > Therioaphis trifolii. The sequence goes on along the minus strand of CM050404.1, from coordinate 77,022,114 downwards.
ATAGTAAAATATAATTTGTTCGACCCAACATTATACATATAGTAAGTAATGTAATAGTATGGTGATCGATTCATGCTTTTGTGGTGCATCATCTCATTTTTAGTGAAATCGAACTCGTATATTATTTTTGCAACCAAAATGAATTCCGTATTTTTCTTACACTCAACAAGTTGAAACCTTTCTGAGTGCATATATTTCTTCCATAATATTTGAAGTACTGTAGATCATAAACCAAAATAGGTTTCCTCAAAAATAATTATAAATTACATTGATGTATTTTTAGTAGTCGAATAGAAAAAAAAGTATCTGATCGAAGTTAAAATTCAAAATTGTATAGTGAACATCTTTCATTACGAGTTTTTGTTTTGAGCTCTTTGAAAGCTATATTTAAATTGTTATCTGATAATTTCGACATTCGAACCAGTGCTGAGCGCATACAAACAGCATACGAACTAGGCATATTCTACACGTGTCGAAACTATGACACCATGTCAAATAAGAATATTATTTCGTGGTACAGGTGAAAAAAATTGTTATTTTAAATACGCTATTTGATATCCGTAAAAATACATGCGTTCAGTCGTGACGTGGAAATAGTGTGCGGCTCCTGTGTTATCTATAGTGAACAAACGCGGTAACAGGGGAGTTATCCTTGTAGCATGGCCGTGTTCGAATTCAAATATCAAAACTGTGTGTATATCAGTCATTTACGGACAGTATGTTGCAGAACCTTAGAGCTCAATGAGGTATTTTCGACATCTCCGAGACAATTTTCGACTATAAAATATATTGGATTTTTACGCCTCTGAATACTACTCGTATTAAATTATACTTATTAATAATATTAATTGAGTTTTAGAGGTTTTGTGATCAAAAAAGTTTGACGGCCTGTACTGCAATTTAGTATTTATCATTATAATTTATCTAGAAATCGCTAAAAAAAAAAAAATTACCGGACATATACATTGCACCACAAATATTATTCGCTCCTTGGACGAAATACTGCTTGGAAATCCTGGGAGAAAACGTCATTTGACGCGCTCTGTATACGGTTTCTCTGTGTGTTATTTTTAAGAATGATTTTATTGATATCATTTTCAGGTGAATTTATATTTGCCTTACCCATATCACGCTATCGGAGCGCGGGATATAAGATAAGGCAGCTGCCGGTTGCTTGCCGGTGATTGCAGTTGTGTGAGTTTGATTAATTATCCAATTATAATTACCAGTTTCCAACTTCGTGGCTTAGGTTTTGAAGACATTTTTTTTGGAGATTTGGCTGCGAGTGGCTGATTTTTTTCCGCATTCAACGATACCGAAAACGCTAAATTCGGAAATGGTGAACATAGAAAAAAAAATTCCGAAGACGGAACACAGCGTGTGTATCAAACGACGTACCGTACGCGAATGATTAAAATATTAAAAACTCATAGGTCATAACATAACAAATTAATGCGCATTGAAAATGACGGTTTCACAATAACGAATAAAAGCATATGCAATATGAAAAGTTTGTGCCGTTTGTAGTTATTATGAATTATGATATGATTTTCAGTGATAAGGTGTGTAATGTAAACATTGCCAGCTTCGCATATGGCGGATTTGCTTCAATATTAAGATTAAGTCGGCTATATAGTTATTTTATATATTTGTGTAATCATCATGATTATAGATAATACATTTCGTATTGCTTATTAATTATTATTCAATTTCGGATGTTTACAGCTATTAGTGATAACAACATTCTTTAATTAAATGTTGATTAGTATTTATATTAACCATTAGTTTTATCTAAGAACAATGATTATATTATGAGATAGATAATATTTTTCACAATGTCAGAAATCTTCAAACAATCGTTGAAAATCAATGGATGAACCTTTATTAGAATTTTTACCTCCAACATTTTCTTATGAATAAGATTCACAAAATGCCTATTTCGAATTTCTATAAAGCCTTAGAATACAATTTTAAATTTTGAATTTAAAATATAATTCTAGTTCATACAGTTTTTAAAAATGTCTTAAATTATAATAATTATAATTATTTTAACACCGAAGAGTAATAATTGATAAGAAAAAAAGTGAAAATTAAAAAATAGAACAGAATTTATTGCATTTGTCAAAACAAAGTGAGACATCTTGTACATAATAAGTAACTAATATTTAATATAATACAATATAGTTTTACAAATGTTAGGTTTTCAGTTTCAAATAATTTAGAAAGTTTCAGGGCATAATATATGTTAGGGTGCATTCTGTAATACTAACGCTGATATGGTTAACGCCGTTATTTTGATAAGTACACTTAATTAATATTATATCACTTGCGTCTTTGAATACTCGTATATGGTTTTGTCTTGAATAATACTTATTTCAATAGAATTGACAGTTGAAGTAAAATGTATATTTGTATTGCTGAAGAAATACCGTATAAAACTGAATTCGAGTATTTATTGGCTTACACATTTTTCCGAGACCGCGTTGAAATGTTTTTTTTTTCTTCATTCGAAAATTTGCTGGTGAAAACAACAGCCGAGGGTCACCCCAAACTGCATTATTGTTGCTATGAGTATTGGCGTAAATCAGGGGATCTTTGGGGGTTAGCCCCTAAAATTTTTCTTAGCTACCTTTAAAATTCACACTCAACAGGCCTCCAAAGAATATCCAACTCAATTCGTTAAATTATTTTTTATAGAAATTATGATAATTATTCTGTCTCCATTCAAAGAAGGAAAATGTTTAACGGTTTATACTCGAGTACGAGTTTTTGAATTTCACTATATATTGGTGTTGATGTAAGTATTATTAGTCTACCGTGGTCGACAACGGGAAATATTTACAGTTTTTTGCTTGGATGCGATAAGACACACATATCAAAAACATCGTGTAATTATTACAATAATTGTAATTGTGGTGTTCGAGTAAAAGGGGTTATATAAAAAAATGCAAATTTGGGGTTATAAGGTTAAAATATTGAGAAAAAAATTTTTTACGTTTGGGCAGAACGGGATGAGTCATAGGATGATATTTTAATATAAGTATTCACAAGCGAAAAATGGGATTAAATATGATTGAAGTGATTTAGTTTGTACAAAACAGGATAACTCACTCATCACCTTATACCACATATTATATTTATGTACATAATGAGTCATGTTAACATATCCCCTTTTACACATATTATAATTATGTGCATAATGAGTGAGGTTAACTTATCCCTTTATGGGCTTTATGCACAACAGAAGTTCCTTGGGTTGTCCCTAATGTGGCATTCAAAAATTATCAAAATTTACGAAATTTACAGTAAATTTACTTCAATTTTCCATGGTAAATTACAAAAAAAAAAAAAAAAAAATGTACGTAAATTTTACATCTGTAGTTTTTAGATTTTAAATTTTAGCCCCCTCCCCGACTAATTGACGCCTTCCACTTTAATAACGTTTTGTCACAGTATTTTATTAACTGTCGTCATTAGTACGGTTAATGTGGTGGTTCGGTCGGACGTGCGTCCGAAGTCCGGACCGCGTGATTTCTCCGGCGTTGACGGGGAAACGAATTAAAATCGGGGCGTACTCACCTATACATATTAATGCGTAACAACGTGTCACGCGCGAAAACGTATAAATCATTCGACGCGCCGGTGGTTACGGGAAACAGAACGTTTGAGCGTTCGCGTCCGGAATGAGGGGCGGGGGAAAAAAATGCGAAAATGTATAAAAACTCGGTACGTACATTGAACGCGTGTTATTTATTTATACGTGAGAATGAATTATTCCCAGGGCGTTTGACAATATATTTTACAATAGAGCTGTAATACCTACGTTGTATCCTATTCCCGAAACGCGGTGAAAAACGATCGTCATGGGGAGGGCAACGAAATCGGCGAGTGGTTCACGAAAGAGGATGCGCAAATTAATATCGTTCGCGCGGCGGGCAATAATAATAGTAATAATAATTATGATAATACGATTTGTTTTCGTTATGATTTAAAACGACGCCCTGAACAATATTCCGGAGTTGGCAGTGGAATAACAATCGCGTGTACTGACGGCGGCGGCGGCGGCGGCGTTGATAAGGTTTTAAAATTAAGTCATCGCTCGGAAAACACGGTTTACGAGGAAATAATATTTGTGTAGCCGGGTAAGCGCATACATCATTTCTCGCGCTCGCTCGCGTATTATTATTATTATTATTATTATTATTATTGTTTATAATAATGTAAACCGAACCTTTTGTACACTCGACGTTTCAACAATGGCCTTCCTGTTGAATTTCAACCGTAACGCGTAGGGGCAAAAGGAAAAAAAAGGAAGAAAAAAAAAGAAAAAAATGGAAAATAAAAACGCTAGATTCGTAAAACTACACGTTATACCAGCAGGTGTATAAGTGTATGCGCGCGGTAAGCGAGCAGACGGAAGTCCGCGCGAATTATTTCATCTCGCTGTGAATGCGCCACGTACGAATGCGCAACGTACAAAACGCTTTCCACCGATTTTCCCGGCCATTTTCAGCCGCGGGGTTTCGCTTTTACGTACTACGACAAGTCAATGGTCGTGACTTGAGAAACGCCGCAGAACGCGCGAACAGTCGCCCGGCGGCAATCGACGGAGAATTTACTTGAAATAATAATAATAATAATAACGATGATGATTATAATGATATAACTCCGGTGCTTCGAGACGAAACGTTTCGCGGTGCCCGGTGAGCTCTCAGCTTATTGTCCTCTATGTGGTGTCATTATACGAAATGGACCGCACAAGCTCATCGGTCATGATCAGTGTTGGGAAATATCTGGATAAATTTATCTAGATAAGTTATCTAGATAACAATTATTTATCTTTTATCTTATCTAGATAAATTTATTTTCAGTTATCTTTATCTTTATCTAGATACAATTTTAGTTATCTATGAGTACCTAGATAGGTAATTTATTTAAATGGCTTGAAAAAAAGGATGTTTAAAATATTTTATTTTATTATTTTTTTTTTTTTTAATTAATCGAAAACATTACTGAGAAAACTCGTGTGGGGGCTCAGGAAAGGAGATTATAATAATATGTACTATCATGAAAGTGAAGTATCCATACGCAACAATTTGTCAAAAAATGCAGAAAATATGTATTATTATTTTGATTTTAAGTCAGAGAATGATTCGTCATCTTTTATGAAGATTATTTAAAAAAGTACATGTATTTTTAAATGTTTTAAATTATGTATTTTTATTTTTTACCTTATACCTGTAGGATGTAGATCCTGAATATTTTCAAAATTAAACATGAAATTATCTCAAATTTATCTGGATAAAAATGTACTAATTTTTATCTTTATCTAATTAAAATTAATTATAATTATATTTATCTGTATCTAGATAAAAATGTTTATAATCATCTTTATCTTTATCTAGATAAATTATTAGTTATCTATTCCCAACACTGGTCATGATAACGAAATCGTCGCGTACACGGGCGCTCGCGGTTTAATATTTCGCGTCGACGGTTTACGGGCGAGACGTACCTGACGTCGGCCGTCGTTGTGTTCGTTCTCGGTCTCGCCGTCGGGCGTATAAACTACCTTTTGCCGATTCCGGATCAGATGTTTTCCTGTGCGTTCCTTTCGGGTCACTGGGTCGAAGTCACGATTTTTGTGGCAATTGGAAAACAAAGAAAACACTAGCTCGCGTCGATACGTGGTACAAAACACGACACTAAGTAATAGTAATAATATGATCAACGACGCCGAGAATACGTCTCTGCGAACATTTTTCCACTTGAACGCGCTCGGCTAACACGCTCGCGCCAATGGTATGTTTTCCTTGGAACAGTCACCCGCAATTGTACTTTTCGAAAAAACGAAATTTTTTTGGGTGCATATTGAGTACTTATTTTTATATTTCACAAAATGTTTATTCATTTTATTTGAAGTTCGTCAAGTGAGGTCAATACTGTCTGCGTTGAATACATGATAGCACGGCGACGCGATGGTCATCGATGAATGAAAATCGTTAATTCCACACATTGAACCTTGGCTTTGAATTCGTAATTATGTGATTGGAGTGTATTTAAGATTTTTGATTTTAAATACACATTTCTCAGCGATAAAATATTTTCAATATTTTCAAAGATCGAAGGCCTAAAGCAATAATTGTTAAGACAGAGAATAACATAATATGTGAATAAATAATGACTCATGAATATGTCACTGGCCAACACAAAATCATACAAAATCAATTTGAATTATATTCTGAAAATCTAAAAAATTATTTTCATTAAAAATAACTGTCGATTTATGAGCGTCAAACAACAAAACTATTTGTACTCAATATATTATCATGGTCAGTAATTTATTATTTGCATTATTCTTCAATTTATACGGACATTTGTCTAATTATTCAATTAGCGAAGTGGAACTGATTCGTAAATTGTGTGTCAACAATTCGCATGATGTCCATACACGGTATTCGAGTCACGTACGTCGTGAATATTCTTGGTGACATTTCAGGAAATCCCGATGTATAGTTTTGTAATACGCGGTGTAGGGGTCGTGTATTGGTCAGTGACTGTATGATCAAAGACTTGTCGTATCATCTGTTTATATGATCGAACAAGTCTCGGCCAAGTTTCGTTTGTCAATAGCGACGGAGCAGACGACGGTACGACGAAGTATTAAATCTCGTTATGCCGGCCGAGCCAAAATATAAGAAAATTAATTTATGCTCGGAAATTGATGACGACATAGATTACATGTTGAAAACAAGACGACAACGAGGAAACACATAGTGGATAAAACTACACTAGATGTACTCACTGTATGATTTCACGAATGATGGGACGATACAATATTTTCAGACATGTAACCCAAACCGTGGGGTGAGCGCGATAATAAACATGCCTTTTATTTTTTATTTTTTTTTTCGTAGGGCCCAAATTATATCCTGAACGTGGGTTTTTCTTACCAAGTGGAGTCTTTCACATATAGTTTTCGAAATGTTTTAGTTGGTTTTAACAAACAGAATCCAAACAGAGAGTACAGGTGGTGCTGCGCGATCGAGCGAAAACTTTTAATTTTAATCCAATTAATTATTACGTTTATAAATATATACGGTATACATTTTACCGCGAATTTTACGGATTATCAAATTGTACGATGTAAAATAACCGTGGGACGATAGATCGATGGATTGTAATTTTTAATTAGATTATTCCAGCGATCATCATCGATGGATACGAATTTAACGTTTACGACCGTGCACGATACCTATGAATACTAATAACACGGGTTAGATTTTGATAAATGTCCACACTGTTAACATAGTTATATTCGCATTATGCAAATTTTTTACGACATCGATCGAAATGCCGAACCCAACCGTGGCTCCATGAACCTTTTGGAAGGATGGGCAGTAAAAATAATAATGATAATTGTGATTATGGACGCCCATGAGAGACAAAGCATTATTATCTTTTTCAAATATAAGTCATTTAAAGGTTCACGGTTACTTTAACAGACGAATATAAATCTGTCATTGTGTTTAGTATTAATAATACATTAGCGTATTATATTATTGTGTATAACATTTGATCAAAAAAACATTGAAATGAGTATAAATAAAAAATCAGGAAGATAATGGTGGGAGTAGATTGCCGATTGGCATTCGTTCTTCTGGTCGTTGGATAAGATCAATGGTGATGACGTGTATTGAATTTTACAGAAATTATAAATCATTTTCACCAGAAGATTCAAAATATGATATTCTATCCAAGTCTCATGTTTGAAAAATAATTGGAAACATTATTTATTTTTCCTATAAATTAAAAATTGATGCAAAACAGTGGATTCCGTAAAAGCCGTTTACAAATGTATTTAAACACGTATAAAATACCTACTGAGTAACGATTATTTCAGTATCATATTATGATGAGTATATGCGTAAGACCAAATTATATTTTCACATTATTTTTATTTTCAATCCATGACCGCCTTTGCGAATCCAGTATTCCGTTTGGAGCGTTTAGACTGACGTGAAAAATACTTAAATTTTATGGAACCCCAAGTGATCTATATGGAACCACTGGGTTCCACGAAACATAGTTTAATAAACACTGTATAATATAAATCGCATTCAAATTTTACTACAACATTATCAGCATAGGTTTTTTATTTCCACTAGATATCTAAAATATTTTTAAATTGTCATGCGAGAAAGTCTATACCGAAGTATCATGTAACTTCATAAACATTATTGAGCCGAAATAATTGTCGAGTTGAATAATAGTCCAAAAGCTAAAAATAAATAAATAAAAATCATTACTATGATAATAAATTAATCACATACACACACACACACACACACACACACACACACACACACACACACACACACACACACACACACACACACACACACAACGTGTAGGTGATATAAATCTAATGTTAATTATCCATTACGTTGCAATCATATTCAGTAATTAAAATAAAATGAAACAAAGACTGTTCGATCAGCCACGCAATCATCATTTTAACAATAACATCCATTGGAGACAATTAGTAGTTGTAATAAACTGTTGTAATAAGCTATCGACAGGTAGACTATTCGGAGCTGTGTTATATCCATGCTCAAGCTGTGACCGTTCGAGACGTCAAAATCACAATAACCAATGTGACATTTAAAATCAATCAAAGCCCCAGATCCAACGTTGTCGTAATAATTCAAACGTATAAATGTAGAACGGACAAATTACTCTGCACGCCAACTGACCGTGGACAGCTGTAGGACGGGCAACGATAATGCCATTCGATACGGTACAATTTGAACGGCCATACATCATTGAATTTACAATACGTGTGCGTGCACGGCCAGTCGGCGGTTGAGGACCGTGAAAATCGAAGTGGTGGCATGGCAACGGCCAGGTAACAAGCCAATAAAGAATCCGCAGCAGCGTTGGTCACCTGCCACCAAGTCGCGTTATCGGTACTGACCCTTATCGCCGTCCACGTCAACTACCCAGGTCAGAGTGACCGTATGTGTCACTTGTTGGTATCGAGTGGTACTAGTATGGCCAAATTTTTTCTCTAAAAACACTTTTATTTTAAATATTGCACACATATAGTTTTTTAATTGAATGACTTGTTTTACAAAACGATTCTTAATAATAATAATTTAATAATGACAGAAATCGTCAAATATAGGAGGGTGCGATGTATTTGGTAGTACGTGTGAAACATATTAAATCAACTAGAGTCCAAAATTTAGAAACTAAATTTCCTAACCTATTACAAATGGGAATCGCCTAATTGCAGTCCAAACGTGACCTTTTTTGTCTTTTTTCATATCCCGATCGCGTCCAACGTATCTCATACATAACATCTAGTATACGCATTGCGATGGAACAATAATTCTATTTTAGCTCCCAGGTGAATTCTCTTTGCCCTTTTTTTTCGAGATAAAGATTGCGAAATTAAAAACTGACACAGGTGATACTATCTCGGGCAACCATTTCGCTCATTTTGACGTTCGGAGGAGGATTCGTCGCTCAAGTCCAATCACGTCAAAAACGACCCTAGATTCGTTATGAAACACATTTATCACATACTCATATTTTTTTAATCTTATACTATGCCATGTTGACAAACTTTTGTAAATGTTCCCAAAAATTGATATTTAGTTCAATTATAAATAAAATGTAAAATTGTATTAAATATTAATAATTTTTGTAATTTATTAAATAAATACCTACACATTTAAAAGCGATACGCAAACAAAAGTCTGATGAGACGTAAATAGAATATTCATATTTAAGCTGTTATCAGGCATCTCCATGTTGGGAGGTATAACTGGTTCTTAAGGGGGCTGGAGCAGGTACAATTAATCACGTAAAACAGGCCAAAAGCTAGACCAAATTTGTGGGACTTGGGTTTGATGGATTTAAATTTTGAAAACTAATTGCAAATCTCCAAAAAATCTACTAAATCATGGCCGTGGAAATTAATCATTAGTACAAAACATAATGCCGTACTTAAATACATAAAAAACCAAAATTCTTATTTTTTAAACTGTCGATAATTTATCGAAGAATTTGTATTAAGAAAATCCTCTCGACCATTCCCTAACTAAAATAGTGACTAGTTAATATCCATTTTGAAAATTTAAATCTGTCGAATCCCATTCCCACAATTTTGTCTTAATTTTTGGCATTTTGTTATTCAAATAGCATGTGGAATATATTTGATAAAATCTGAGTTATTGGCATGTGCCTGCGTGTGCGGAAATGTATGGACGTGGCGAGTTGGCGGTCCTAATAGAAAATTAACTGCCAACATTTGATTCCTGAAATATATAAGATAAGAAAACACTCACCGGTGGTGGGCACATTATAATTTGAATTAATAATAATTATCGTGCGGTCTATCTGTTTTGGTCCGCTACCGTTACGTTATTATTCTGCAACGATTAAAAGTTATGTTCAAATTTTGATTTTCGAATTTCGATTATTCTGGCATCTGCTGTTGTTTGAAACCAATATGTAGTTTCTGAAGAGAGATTTTTTGTGTAATGCATATTTGTCATCATTGATACAATGATATGGACAGTAAAAAAGACTGGAGACAACTCAACTTAACTTTGTAAAAAAGTTTCATTCAGGAACTCTATAGATAGGAAATTCGATGTAGATGGTAATTTTAAGGTTTATTAAGCCCTTATTTAATTTCTGGTGACTGGAACAGCCTCAAATGGACCAAAAACAGTGGAATTCACCGTAAACGACACTTTCATCAAATCTCACACATTCACACAACCCAAAAATTCATGTAATATGAATTGTCTAATTATTACTCCTTACAATGTGCTACGCTCCAGTCAGAGTCGGGCGTTATTCGAATGACATTTTATCTAGATGATTATTTAGATAACATTTTATTTGAATGATTTTTTTACAATTAATTTTTACAATTTTTTTCGAATAACAATTTATTTGAATAATTTTCAATTATGATTATTCGAATAAAAAATTATTCGACTAAATTTCAAACATAGAAATTCGATTAATTTTCGTTCATTTTATTTTGGTAAACATAGGGTTTATACCAAAAATTACTAAAAATTACCAACAATTATTCGTATAACTGTCTTTGAAATTTAATCAAATCATTTTTTATTCAAATAATCATAGTTGAAAATTATTCGAATACATTTATATTCGAATAATTAAAAAAAAAAATCATTCGAATAGTTTTTTTATTCGAATAATTATCTAGATAAAATTTTGTCCAACACTGGCTCCAGTCCCCTTAAGTGAACTCAGTCCCTAACACTAAGTAAATGCATTTGACTTACTTTGACGTTCATAATTTTACAGGTAACGTTTCGATACTCTTAATTTAATACTTCAGTGATGCACGTGAGAGTAGCCATTTCTGAAATTCGCTACTTTGCGCACAATGATTTCATAGATTATAATCGTAGCAAACGTGGCAACGTGAAGCTGATGTAATATTTCACATCTCTTATAGGCCCAGGAATACATAAATAGCATAATCTACGCAGATAATACGTAGCCATTTTATTTTACATCGTTAGTCCTGTGTAGAAGCATTTTCAAACATCCGTTCACATCTCAATATTATAATAGTATAAAATGGTTTTCAAAAATGATAATCAAGCAAATGCAGCTCCCCCACTCGTGGTATCCAATTTACGAGTGCGTCAATAAAAGAAAACTTACTTCGAATTTATTTTTCAAGTAGCGCAAAATTCCAGTTACGATATGAATTAAATATTGAGATCTAATTTTTGACAAACTTCTCCCTTAGGACCCATAGGTCATAATTAAAACCCCAAAACAGTATATTGTATTTACTGCGCCGTAGCCTTAAATCTGATATTCCTTTAAACAATTAATTACTAATAAGTACACGGAATCGTAATAAAATCTATTTGGACGTAATACGGTTAACAGACATGGAGTTGTGCCAAACTTAACCTAATCAAAACTGTCTAGCCTTTTCAGCCAATTTTCCTCCATACCAACATCGTGTGCGCCTTAGATTATCATTAATTATTAACTGCCCGAGGACTTTAAATTAATAACAGTTAATAAATAACACGTCAAATCACTATGAAAATGTTTACAAAAAATTAAACTATCAGACAAATCCATTAGTATCAGCCGGCTTAAACTGGAAGATCATAATAGCTACTACCTCCACCCCGTCGCCTAGAGTTTCTTTGGTGTCGGTATCTTTAAGACGGCGATAAAAACCTATACATACACAGGGTGCTCAACGGAGCATAACGCTGGCAGGACGTTTTTGCTTTTCCACTCAAATACTCTAAACCTACATGTTTCAAACTATAAGTCTAATAATACAAATTTACAGCAGAAAAAAGTTTAAAAAATTCGCATAGTTACAACTTTTTTTTTTAATTATTATTTTCATAAATATGCAGTTAGGTTTATAGCGTGTTTTAACGTGTACATGAAAAAAGTTCAAATTAGTACATAATACAGGGTTAAAATGTAATGAGTAAATCCTCGTGGGACACCTTGTATAATGTTTCCCTCGATGTTAGTTCATAATGTAATTTCTTCAGCAGTGTGGGAAAAAATTGTCAACTTCATTTGTATGCATGCTACGAACAACAGATCGTAAACAATAGTATTCTCAAAATCAAACAATAATAGCAGCAAAAGCAGTGTCGCAGTCGTTTAGAGCCAATAAAAAAAGGTATATTATATTATGATCATACATTGTATGAACATCTTATAAATAACGTTCAACGGGCTTTGTGTTACATTTGACATGAATTCCTTATTGTTTGTCGTCGAATGGCTACACATTAAACGCCACCCGCGCCGGTCTGTTCATCATCACGCGACGGACGGTTTTATATATATTTTTTTTTATTTTCTAAAATATTAAAGCATAGCATTGGATCAGTAATGCACGGACGTGATAAATGCGTACACTTACTATAATTATTATTATTGTTGCTTGCATTAGGTGCTCAGACGAGAAACGATGGCTCGTCGAAATAAAAATAAACTGCAGTGTCGCGTCGTGATGGAAATGTAATAGATTAGTTTTTGTTTTCCTCGACGTGCTGCGAATATCATTCCCATCCTTCCTACGTCGGACCATAGTTATGATGGTCGCTATTTTTAATGTTTTTCGATCGAAATATAATTACGGGAGTGCGTCGCGTTCGAAATACGAACTTTTTTTTTTTTTTATTTCATCATTCAATCAAATCTATACAGTTATTGTATAATTTTATTTGTGAGACAGCCATCCTTCTGCATTTGAATTAAAATTTGTAATTTTATTTACGCAAACTCTCAGTAGTTCTAACCGTTGTTGTTTGTTCTTCTCATATATCAAAAATATAATAAAAATATTGAGATTATTCGTTCATATACGATATGAATGTTATAATTCTAGTTCAATATTGCTTGTTCGATAAATTAACACTTAATCGATATTTAGTTATATTTAAAAGATTAAATCTTCAATAAAAATTACATTTAAAATGATAAATTGCAAAAACCAATTAAAATGAGATGTCATAATGTTAAAATTACATGAAAAATAAATTAAATATGACAACAAGGTGTAACGTAATTATATAATATTTGAATAAGTTTTATAATATATTTACAGCTGTTTACATACAGAGTGTGTTACGAAGATGTTTCACATGGAATAACTTTTGTTATATTCAATATTTTTAACTTTTTTTTTAATCGATATTTTAATATTCCTAAGTCCTAACATAGCAGTAAACACAAATTAAGATATTTTGTTTATTTTCAGAATACAAATTTCGAAAATTTTTATTTTATTTAACAGTTTAAAGAAAAAAAAGCCGATAAGATAATGGTGGTGGAAGTTCGTCCTTCGTCGCTTCGCTCCTCGGACAAGATAATGGTGAGGAGTGTATAGCACTTTCTATCATGGGATCACCTGGTTTACGATAGTTTAGTTGTATGGTACTTTACATTTGAATGCAATGATAAATCATGGTAAGTACAGGATACAGTAGTTGGGTGGGATACACGAGATGCATTGCTAGATTAGGCATTATTGGATAGATTTTGGAATTATTTTATATTATAAAAAAAAAAACGATTCTGAACGAAGATGAAGATGTCAGCCTTAAATTGTAATATATATTTTATTTTAATATCCTAGATTGGGTTAAATTTACATTTGTCTATTCATGTGACTTCTGCTCGTGAGCATTGGACAAACCAGGATGTGCATAGATAGGGCGTAGGTAAATACCATATTATTTGCCTAAATGCACTATCGTGACGGTACCACCCGACCCCGCCGTCCATATATGCTGAATGCTCCGTGGCTACGTCTATTTAAATATTAATAATTAATAATAATATATAAAATCCTCATGTTTATGGAACTGATACACACATTAAAATAACTGGAAATTGGAAGTTAGTAACGTTCTATTCAACCATGTTAAGGTACGTTATACACCTTGTGTTTACAATCTACCAATATTTTGTATAGAACAGCTGTCAGCTACTGATTATATTATAATAAACTTAATCTATTTAATTATCTTTATCAGCTGTGATATTACATAATATTTTCATTTCTTATCTTTGAATACAAAAATTTTTATACATTTTAAACTACAAAATAATTTGCAAATATTCGTGATTTTGACAAATTTTGTCGATTTTTGAACTTCAACTGCTTATAAAAAAAAATTGTGCCTATGTATTTGAATAATTTTTGAATCACTCTTAGATCAACTTATTCAAAACCTTCTATTAAATTTTCAAGCGATTTGGTAGGGCCAAAAAATTGTTATCGACTTTTATAAAAAAAAATCTAAGAAAAATCGAATTATTCAAATGCCTATAAATAGCTAAAAAATAAACGAAATATTTTGAAAATACAACTATGTAAAGAAAATGCCTATTTAAACATTTTGTAAAAGTTTTAAGTTTCTACGACCTATACTTTTTGAATAAGAACAAATATCAAAAATCAATGATGCCTAAATTGTTATTTTACGCGATTATGTGAAAAAATTGTAATTTCAAACACTCATAAAAATTTTTGATTTTATTCCAGTGCAAATTTTTTTACAGATAATTGAAGGAAAACGTATGTCAAACTTTGTACCGAATTTACAATTCTTAGTTTTGAATACTTAAAATTTTATGAATTTTCAACTGCAAAATAACTTCAAATTTTCGCGATTTTCTACACATTTCGTAAAAATATGAACTTTTTATGCTTATAAAAAAAAAATTGTGCATTACGCTTTGAATTTTTTTTTTATACCGATAAGTTCGACATATTAGGTACCTTGTATTAAATTTTCAAGAATTTTTGTCCAGTCAAATTTTTTTTATCCACATTTCAGAAAAAAAAACAAATAAAAGTTGAAAATTTCAATTGTCTATTAAAAGCTCAAAAAAAGTCTAAAGTTTACAAAAATTGTACTACGTATAGATTATTCCAATATAAACATTTGGTGAAAGTTTCAAGTTTTTTCGACTTATACTTTTTGAATAAGAACGAATATCAAAAATAGTTGAAGGCTAAATTATTATTTTACGCAATCATGTAATTATTTCGTAAACGTTTGAACTTTAGATGCTTATAAAAAAAAATTGTGCCTATGTGTTTTTATAATTTTTGAATGGGAGTTAGAACAACTTATGTGGACCCTGCTATTAAATTTTCAAGTATTTCGTCCGAGCTACATTTTTTTTATCAACATTTATAAAAATAAAAATAAAAAAAATCGAATATTTCAAATGCCTATAAATTGATTAAAAATGAGTGAAATCTTTTGAAAATAAAATCATATAAAGAAAATGCCAATATAAACAACTGATAAAATTTTCAAGTTTCTACAACTTATACTTTTTGAAAAAAAAACAAATAGCAAAAATCGTTTGAGGCTAAACCGTTGTTTAACGTGTTTTTGTAAAAATTTAAATTTCAAACACTCATAAAATTTTTTTGTCTGAATCTGGTAGAGTTTTTTTTGCAGATAATTGAAGAAAAACTAATGAAAAACCTTGTACCAAATTTTCAAAACTTAGTTATAAAAGAAAAAAATTTTACGATTTTTCAACAACAAAATTATTTGCAAATTTTCGCAATTTTTACATATTTCGTATAAATTGGAACTTTGAGCACTTATAAAAAAAAATTGTGACTTACGATTTTGGATTTTTTTTTATCAGTTATGGAACAACTTATAAGAAACCTTGTATTAAATTTTCAAGATTTTCTGGCAAAAAAAAAAATTTTATCGTTATTTAAAAAAAAAATACTTAAAAAAATTGAAAATTTCAATTGTCTATAATTAGCTCAATAAAAGTCAAAATAATTTGAAAATTTAACGGTGTATAGAGAACGCTAATCTAAACATTTGGTGAAAATTTCAAGTATTTACATCGATTAGTTTTTGAGTTATAGCAAAATAAAAAATTTGATTTTGTCGAAAACTGGTTTTGCGTAAAATATACCGTTTTTCCCTCATTTTTTAAGGGTTTTTCCCGGCGCGTTAAAAAAATATTGAAAATTTTTAACTTTTGACCCCCCAAAGTACCAACTAGATTCAATTTCCTTTCAGAAAAGTTGCTATATAAGGAAATCGAAGCATTTTTACTGCCCCAAATCGTGTCGACAGACACAAAAATAAAAAAAAAAAAAAAAAAAAAAACAAAAAAACACACATCATTGTAAAATCAATACATTCTTCACTCCGTTCAGAATCTAAAATCAATATACCTGTTTTGAAAATCAGATTATTAGAATAATATTGATGCTTAAAATACTAATAAAAGTTCTCCAGTTAATTTTGTACGATTTCTAAACGTTTTATGAAAATATTAACTACAGTTTTTATCGATCATTTCTAATTTAATATTTTATGAAACATAAATCAATTTAACTCATTTAATCTTAATATTTGGATATGCTATTTTGTTAAACATCTATTCACATTAAGTTTGGAAAATAAAAATAAATGAATTACGTAACTTTAATAAGACATTTTACCACCAACATGTTTTATGAACATCTGGATAACCATTATTATTATTATTATTATTTATTTTTTTTTATAACTGAAGAATATATTTCATATTTTCAAGTTTTGGTTCTAAAAATCAAAAAATTCTTTCAATATCTGTGTTTTATTGTAGCGTAGTACTATAAAATAAATTAAAAAAAAAAAAAAAAAAAAATGAAAACAGAGAGAAGAACACATTATACAATGAATTATAATAACGAACACAACAAACCTGGATACAATTATTTTTTAAAATAAAATTTAAAATCTTAATTAAAATATTTTTCAGTTCCATTTTAGTTTTATTTTTATTTTTTCGTTTCACGTAAACGGTTTAGGCATTTATGTCTGAAAATGAATTTAAGTCGCTGTAAATGAGCTTGAAACGTAGAAGTAAAACGGTAATTTTATTTCGGAACAACATTAAGGTTCTTACGCACAATCTAATGCTTTTACTGTGAACAACTAATTTATAGCGTTTTAAGCCCAACGTTTTGAGTGGTTTGTTCACATGCATATTACACTCGGTTTACGCTTTACGCCAAAATTTATTACAAACTTCATATACATATATATATATATATATATTATTGAGTGTGTGTGTGTGTGTGTGTGTGTGTGTGTGTGTGTGTGTGTGTGTGTGTGTGTGTGTGTGTGTGTGTGTGTGTATTTTATTCAAGAAAACTCAAAAACGAAGAGGGATCTGCGTTCGAATTTTAAATGTGCAAACCCGTTTGTTCGTGATTAATATGATATGCGTAATATCGTTTCATGGGGGAGCTGTAATCGAGGTAAACTACACAAAATGTAATATTATTATAATATACCTTCGCGCGTTCACTGGATCGTCCACCGCGTAAAAGGCTTACATGTGTTAAAATTAATTCGCCCTTTTCGGTCCGAGTTTCGCTGTACGCACCATAACGTGATCCTCGATCGACTAGTGGGTGGGTAGGTGACGAGCGACGGGAGAGCGTAACGTTTTCGTACAGATAAAAAACATCGTGAGGTTCGAAAGTCTCGAAGGAGGATCCGGAGGAAGAAGGACAGGAGCAAGTGTCCTCTTCGTTTGTATATAAAAAAAAAAAACAAACAAACAGCTTTATTTGTATTTAATCATCATTTTATATCAATTATATCGTCATACACGTATATGACACAAATCACGTGCCATTATTACGCCATGACGAAAAATAATTTGTTTTGTTCGAATGGAAGTAGGTATGTGTACAAATAAATAAGTCTCAACAGACAACGGTTTTTTTTCCTCGCCCATGAGGTTATTAATAAAGAAAATCGTTTTTCATCCAGACTAGTTTGTATTGACGTTACGTCCGGACACATTTTCCACAAAATCTAAATAGAAAATAACACTTTTTAACCAATGCATTAAAATATATATATATTAAAATATATATATATATATTAGTATATAGTTATAATTTGTGCATATCGATAAAAATATATTAGTACAGATTGTCGTAACAAACAAAAACGTGTTCAATAGTCAACAGTAACACTTTTAATAGTTACAAGAAAACTGAAATTTTCTAAGGTTAAATAAAATTATGTGATTTTGTCAAATTGTAGTACCCCAACCGTGACATTCGGGGTGTTTTTGTTGTTCGAGACACGTGTTATGTACGATTGACCTGCGGCGTAATACGCGCAACACGATTTCAAACATTTCGTCTCGTATATAGAAAACAATGGAACAACTGTTGCTAGATTTCCATTTGGTATGTTACTTATATTATAAATAAGTAATAAAAATGATTGTTTTGGAAATCAACAAGTATTTTATCAACAATTTCGTGTAATACTGCACGTTTGTGTTTACGGAATTATAGACACTACCTTTTAGTAGAAGCGTTGATGCGTTTCGTATTGTAAAATAACATTTTTTGATGACTTTTTCTTATCAAAAATACAAATAAATATCATTGAATATCATTTACTTTCTAAAAATATAACGTTAATTTAATAAAATTTATAAGGTTTGGTAAGTCATTATATAAAACATCTTTACATATATATATATATATATATATATATATATATATATATATATATATATAATATATGCAGGTTGAACCTAACCTAACTCGGCTTCGCCCGAGGGAAATAATATCGAAAAAATTCAAAAGTGTAATCAATATAGGCACAAATGGTAGAAATTTAAAGTATAAGCTACAAAAAAATATCTTAATTGTTTTCTACTTATTGAATATTGTCATAATCCATAATAAAGCGTAAGAGTTCAATACAACAGTCCGCATTGGAGGTGAGATTATTAACGCGATTGGCCTATATTGGTTTACATTATCACGATCGACTGGCTCGCGACCCCTGAGTTAAATGATATCAAATTTCTACATCTTAATATCAGAAAGTTAAAATTTTTAATTAAAACAGAAAAAAACGTTAGGTATCGAAATGTTTGACATTTTAATGTATAGAAAATGCATTGTTTATTGCGGATCATCATGGAAATGACTTACCAATGGAGGAGAATTCGCCCCTCTCATTTAAAATAAAATAGAAAAAAAAATGTATTTAAATATATAATGTTTTAAAACATGGAAATTTAATTTTGCATATCATATAGACGATAATCAATCGTGTCAAAAAATAATTATTTGGAACATCGATAATCACCGTTCTTCTGGCAAAATTCTCATACAAATTGATATACCACATTGCTTTTTTTCCTCAAGTGACATTAAGCGTCATCAAACAACAAAACGCGTGACAAGCATAACAAATATGTTAAATACGCTGATTTACATGAACATTTTAAAAGAAATCAATTTGAATATTTATTTTTACATGTCAGATAATATTCTAAGAAAATTTGCGTGAAATCCAGGTATTGAAGGTATAAAATAAATTTCAAAAACATCGATGTTGGAACATCCCTTAAGAACTCTAACGGTATCACTATTTCAGGGATATTTTTTATCCCTTTAAGTTGTATAAACAATATTTGTAATTGTATTTATAGAATCCTCTCGCCCCCTATAAACTAATTCTTCGTTCGCATTACATCATGACAATGTTCACGATCCGCTTTGTTAAACTTGATGCCACTGGTTTGGATGATTACTCAAAAACAGACAAATAATAATAATAAAAATAAAAACATTCTCTAAACTTTAGAGTCTAAACTGTGTTTTCGACATTTCAAACGGTACGAATGAGCTGTTTTGTGTACACTAATCGTCGGTTACGTTACGTTGTCAACATGCGTTGTTACGCTTCCTGTTTAACAATAACCGCAACGGCCACAAGTTACACGCGCGTATGACGTGTACAGAACTCACCGAGTACCGTGTAGTAGTAATATTTAACGCTGCGTCCGAATTTCAGAATGCCACACTGAACGTAATTGCATACATTATTAATACAGAACGGATATCGGAAAATGTGATTGTTGATCCGCACATATGAATAAAATATTCGTATACATACGTATTTTATCGTTGTTCAATAATGTTGTATAATGAGTTTTGGAAAATAATCAAGTATGGATTGAACACTTAATTCGTATCGTTGTCGTTGTTATTTTCCTTTTGTTTTCGACTTTTTCTCTGACTTTGATAGTTCAAACATTTATTTCGTATGATTAATTTACAATCGTCGTTGATTTATGAGTTCTATAAAAACGTCAGGCAATCTCAAATCAGTACACTCGTGATTCGCTAAAAATGAGACTTCGTCGGTGACGGTTAGGCATACACTACGTTCTTGTAAAATTTCACGAATCCCGTATTTACCGTAAAATAAATACCAACATTTGTTTTCTTTTAATTATAACTGGACGGTGTCGGTTACTCGATACTGTTTACTCGTCTGGTAACAATAGTCGGTGTTATTTTATAATTAATTGTTATCCGAATCGATGCATACTAAATCAATGCGTCAATAACCTGGCCGAGACTGAGGCTGAGGCACAAATAGATTTTATACAACGGTCTTTTTTGTCTTATTTTTTTATTATTATTGAAATATTTGAATTGTAATATTGAAATGGTGTTCGAAAATATACTTAATATCATCGTAAATACTCTCCGTGAAGGGTTGATTCCATTAAATTCTAAATTGTATAACGGACAAGTATAAAAAAATAAAAATAAATAAATAAAATAGATTCCTCTCGTTAATTTCATTAATTACAATTTGTTTTTTAATGCCAAAGTATTATCGAAATAAAACTATATTAAATAAAAGAAAAAGGAGTAATAATTTTTTGTTATTGAAAATAAATAAACAGCCAAAAAATTAGAAAAAATCATCGTTAAGTATCTTAAGATGGTATCGTTGTTAAATTTGTATAGCAACAGCATAAAGTAAAAAAATACTATAATGTTTGTTTACCAATAGCTGAAATTAATTAAGCTCAAAAATCATTTTTTTTTTTTTTTAACTTTCGTAAAGTATGTAAAAATATGTCATTTATGTATGTTGGAGTTCTAAATTTCTAGAAACCTCACTTTTTTATTTATTATTAAAATATGATTAAAACAAAAATCGATTTAGTGCAAGTCTCTTTTACAGTAAATTTTATTTTTTTTACTGGGTTTTTCCTAATGCCCGGAAAAAAAATATTGAAAAATAGATAAACGAGTCCCCACAATGTATCATCTACATGCGATTTCTTATGAATGAACTCATTGAATGAAACTTTTGGAAAAAGTCATGAGTGGCATAGTGTTCCCAGAAAAAAAAATATCATCTTGACACCAATTTATAGATCCATAGTGGCATTCAAAATCTAAGACTGAGAATTTCTGCTCCGCATCATTTAATTTCTTGTAAAAACATTAGCCGGCGATAAAAACTGTTTTGTCTAATTTGGTCAGAAGACGTCCACCTTTTTTTGGAAGTGGTTGTTGACGACGGAATGGCCGTCCGTTGTTGGCTACAGACTACCTCTCGTTGCTTGCGGCGACAACCACTCTTCTGTCATACTGTTCTATTTTTTCATATAGGAGTTTTTTCATAATAATTACTCACCGTACTTTAGTGTGTACATCTCAGAACTGGTCCCAAGAGTGTTGGTCGCGTCCACGGTGTCACCAACACTTTGATCACTAATGATTTTATTTAATAAAGCAGAGTTTAACTGAAATTATGTATTTTGATTAGAACGAAACTAGAATCAAAGTCACTGATTTGTTTTATAGTGAAATCATTTTCAGCGTGATTAAAACATTTCATTATATCCGTTTAACTCTTCAAATTAATTTTGGGATTCAGAAACAGATCTTACGGTTCATTTCTCGATCGTTTCAATAGTTTATATAACGACTGCACATAAATAAGTATGTACTTTTCAATAAACAAAATCTCAGAATATTCTTTTGGATTTGTTTATTTATGTACTCAGTATATTACAATATTATTCATTGTCGTTAATCATTCTTACCTTAAAGTCATAGAATATTTTCGGTATGCTATCTTTTTTTTTTATGTAGGTATATAAAAGTTATACTGTAAACATAATATATTAGTCGGGATTTCAAAAACTAGTATCTTCTTATTGAGTTATATTATAATAAAATCTATATTAAAATTTAGATGACTAATTTCAAATATTTAAATTTAATATTGAGTGTTTTATGAAAATCGAATAAAGACATTATATTATCAATATGTATAATATGTTTTTATGTTTATGAACTTCGTATAGTTTTTAATTGGACTTCTTTGAAAAAAAAAAAAAAAAACAAATAATTGTGTACATTAAACAACTTATACATATTAATAATTCTTGCAATATGAAAAATTGGTGTTTATTGTCATAGTTATAATAAAATACTTTATGCACATAGTTATTTATTAATTTATCATAAATTATCTATTATCATACATAGAACGTAGAAAATATAATGAATTTTCCTTTTAATGTGTTTTCCTCTATTTTTTATTGATGTAAAATAGTTTTTTTACTCACATCATTTTTAATCGACAATATCTGAAAAGCAATTTACACATCCTAAAATTACCGGTTTGTTTAATGAAACCATCCAATTCAAAGAAATATTCGGAGATTTAATAAATAACATAAAAATAAAAAATACAAATTATTTCAAAACAAGGTAATGGTCAACAAAAGCGAAGTAAATAATCAAAACACGCAAAAACGTTTACATTTTAAATTGATAAAAATACATGCGGCTTTAGAAGCATTTTTTTTTTTTTTTTTTTTTTTGAAAAAGTAAATATGATACTATTTTCAATTTACACAAGATTTTAAAAAAAATTCGATAAGTACTTTTTTCTCATTTTTATTTTGGTACTTTTTGACTACAGAAGCTAAGGTACGTAATGCAGTATTTTTCTTCGCTTCTTTAATAATGTTTATTTCATTTCTAAAAACCAATGATCTCAGAAAAATCAAATTATATTGAAAGCTAAATTACATCACTAGATCTAAAAACGAGATTCATTGTCTATGGTTATAAAATGTATTATTAATATATACATTTTATACTTATGTGAAATTATTCGCTTAAATTTATCGTCGTCTACATGATTGGAAACATTGACTGCAGAAATAATTAGGTAAAGTTTTGTGAAATTGATAAATGAAATAGAAAGAAAACGTATTTCATTGCAAACCTGAAATCAAATAATATAAGCAATCCAAGTTTATACATAATTATTTATAATTGCGTAGTAATTATATTTTGAAAATTAAAGTATGACCTCTTAAAGTTTTGCGTTGTGTAGCACAGAACGAAATAGATACAATTATTACTAACATTATTTATTACAATTATTTTACTCCGGCAATAAAAAAAAAACATTCGTTATATAATTTTACAAATTAAAAATGGTTTTAGTCTACCAGTGTATTTGGTTATACGTGTAATTTGCAACGTGTAAATGGAACAAACCTGGACAGTGTATAGAAGCCAAGTGTTCGTCCTCCATCGTTCCGTTCCGCGAATGAGTTATTGTTGTTGAGCGAAAAACATCAACAGGGTAAGCCAGTTGGATGAATACGTTATTGTTGTATATTCCATTCTCACTTCAGTGCACTAAAACAGTGCATTGTTATTCAAAATTTTAAATACATGACGATTAATTATACATATAATTATTATCTAAGTTAATACTATATAAAACTTTATCATATACTATTGAGCATTTTCAAAAACTTCCTTTCTAAAGAACAAATTAGATAAATAAAATTATTATGGTTTATTGAGAGTTTGAACGAAACTTTTGGGCCATGTTTACGAACCAAAAATGTGGTAACATCAAATAGGCAATAAAAAAAAAAAAAAAAACTCCTATTGTTATAATACCAATTCATTCTTCGCTTGAAATCGAAAACATTTTATCAACATAAAATAAGTTATAAGCGAATCATTCCGATACAAATATTGCATTTTATTTTAGATACGTATTATAACAGTAAATCATTGTAATAATAATATGTTTACGGTAATATTACACGAGTGAGCTCTCCACTCCGAATTATGAATGGTTTATTTAAAAATTTCAGTTTACGTATTGTAATACGTAGTATGTGGTCTATATTTGTATCGCCATGATTTATCATTCATGTTTTTCAAGTATTAAATTTATCATTGAAAATTACAAAACATTTTGTTTTACATTATTTTAATGGTTGCTTATCGATCATTGTGTTTGCAATAATGACCCTAAAATATAGCAGTTACATACTTTTTATAAACGATAAATTTCAAAAATTGAACTCGACTATCCTGGGATAGGCGCTTAGTCAACAGTGTAATATTGAAAAAGACAATTACGGCCAATACAGCAATACACTCCAGAACATACGTCATATAACTAACGCTATGGCATAACAATCATTTCAACTTTTGAATAATAAATTTAAAAACGTTTAAATAATGAAATCAATTACCAAGACGGAACCTATAAGTTTACAACGACTTATTCTTACGTCTGGTATTATTGTAACATAAAACACATTTTTAGCGCAGGTGACGTTGAGAGTGTTTTATTTGTCTCAAAAACAAATGCATGTATGCAATGAAAAGCATCACCCCGGTATAAAAAAGTTGTTTTTAATGGGAAATTTAAAAGAGGGTGTTCCCACTGGCTTGCTGTAATCTAAATACAATTGATTTAATCCAGCTGAAATTTTTCGACGGTAATTTCAACACTAATTGAATTTCCATCAATTCGAAAACAAAGGTGGCTCAAGTAAACTTTGAATACGCAGAAGCGTATGAATAAGCCGGTATCAGATTATGAGCAGTGGCGTCGATGTTGAAATTGGTTTCGCTTTTCTCATAAAAACAATTAAATTATGTGGAGGCGATCAATGCTAAGGATTTGTTAACGAAAGTTATCAACACTTAAAGAATCTGCGAACGAAAAGCAATCAAAAAACATTGTGCTTGTGCCTGTATAGTATACTGTGCGCGTTTTATGGCGATTTTCCAACTTGACTCCATCGATAAGGGTCTTATTACGTAGTGAACGAGTTTGTTTATTTCGGTTTTTCGCACCAAGTGTTCCAAAAAGGAGAAATACTAAAAGAATCTGTTTAACGCGTGACAAAACAATTTCGTTAAGTCATGACGAACAGCTTCTTCTCGTTTCAACAAACGGCTGAGATATGGATCAAGAGAAAAGGACCGTCGTCAGAAATTACACGTTCCACGAGATAATCTAATAAAGCATCCTGGATTCAAGGATTTACTAAAATGAAAAAGGGACTCGGTAATAAAATGTGATTTACACGTCATATTATTTTTGACGTTTAACAGCTCTAGTAGTTGAAAAAGACATGTTTTATTATTATTATTATCATTTTGTTTTTTTTTTTTTGGTTAATGATAAAATTGCAGCCTACCACCTTACACTGTAGATGATAAAGATTCAGTATAAAAAAAAAATATCTTCAATACCGTATCAAATAAGTATAAGTGTATTCCGTTTTAATTAGTAAAATATTTTTAAAATCGGCCGTAGCCATTTTCCCCCAAAAACGAGATACCGTTTTCCTCTACCGTCCCGTTTCCTCAAAAAAAAAAAAAAAAAAAAATGATTCTTGACTGTTTTCCTCCAATAAATTTAACAAATAAAATATAAGAAAAAAAGTTTCCAGGTGTATTCAAATTATAAAATAGTTAGTAGTTAAAGGATAAATAATTTATACATAACAAAAAAATAATAAAAATAAAAAAAAATAAATAAGTTGATTATAATATAGTATTTTTTTTTATAACTAAACGACATTTTAGCAACAAATGAATACCCGTTTAAAGAAAAAAAAAAATTAAGCATAATATGAATAACTATTTTACTTTTTGT
Organism: Therioaphis trifolii; assembly: GCA_027580255.1. Lineage (NCBI taxonomy): Eukaryota > Metazoa > Arthropoda > Insecta > Hemiptera > Aphididae > Therioaphis > Therioaphis trifolii. The sequence continues at coordinate 76,995,733 of CM050404.1, read as the reverse complement.
AATTACATACCTAGAAATGTCTCCGTCCTGTAATTTAATAATTGTATTGTAGATTCTTCATGACGTTTGTTTGCTCTGCAGTCTTTCGATTTTTTTGGAGTATGAATACTTCTTATTTTACAATAAATATCGGTTTAAATTTGCTTCATAATATTAAGCCATATAAAAATGTTTGGTTTTCCTTTATACAAATTTTCTTTAAAATGCGTATGGAATTACTCACGTGCATTGGTAGTTCGTAATAATGAATATGATGATTCTGCCCATATAAGTGATGGAAATGTAGCATTTTCTGAAGTGTACGTGTTTGTTCAATAGTCAGCATACTAGTTCACTCTATTATCGTTGGGTTTAATGCTCATAAAATCTTCAATAAAACATAAATAAACTTCTTGTGGAGTTAGAAATGTGAGTCCAAACGTATTTCTAATACAACAACCATTTTCAGAATTTTTTTATTTACTATCTTGAACGAAACCAAGACTTTGAATTTTTCGAAACCATGATTGTGTCAGGTGAAATCTACAGCCAACATTTAGTGTATTAGGCCACACTATAGAAACAGTATCATGGATAGCTTTCTCAAAATCACTTGTGATTGATTTTGGATTTATTGTCAATTTTAATTCAATATATTTAAGTATAATATGGTTGAATATATTAACATATGTGTCAATGGATTTATTAAGTAGAACACAAAACACAACTGGTGTATTTTTAAAGCAATGTATTGTAAACATTTGGTTAAAATGTTTGGCACTGTATCATCAATGTACCACCGCAATAAATACTATCAGATTCACAAAAAAATTTCAAAATTTGGTAACAAGAAAATATTAACACATTTTTACCATCATCATTAACAAGTAAAAATTGTTCTTCGGAAGTAGTCTTTATGTCCATATTATTGATTGCTAAATGTACATTTTCAATATTTTTCGGTAGGTTCGGTAGCAAAGATTGAAGGGCTGCATAAATATTTTTTCTGATTTTATGAATATTGGTCTTATCGAAATTTGATCAGTCGGAAGAATTTTGTTCTAATTCTTGAAGGATTACTTTTTTTGGTCGTGAGAATATATCGTCAATTGCTTTTCACTTACATGCATTATTCGCTATTTGTTGTTTTATTTTTTTGGTGATCGCAAATGATTATGCACATTTTCGTGTAATTCATCAGCTAATATTTATTTAGTTTTATTTATGTATATTACTGCTTGACAAGTAGTCAAACAATATCGCCAACGTGATAATCCTGATTTTGACTGATACGCGCTAAAAAATATTTGTAACCATCACGAATTATCAAAGGTTTTCAGCGAAAACTTTCAATAAAAGTCGCTTTTTCAGACATGTTAAAATTATTAAAATTCGATAGAAACACAAACACTATAGACACTAGTTGGCGTACAGTACGTTACTAAAAATACGGTCTACATTCGTGTGTCTATCTCACTCAATGTATTTAATCATAAGAATCAGTGACAACTGATACACAATCTAACGTATAGAAAATATATGTCCGAATGTAATACATGTACGTGTCTTTATTAGGCTTAATCGATAGCTGATATAGATAATCGATAGAATGTAATCATCAACCGATAATCGAAAAATGTGATCCTTGCACTACTTTATATTAATAATACGGAACGTAAAGTTTTATACTACAACAATGGCTAAAATATTGGAGGAAAAAAGACATGATTTTGATCAAAAATAATCTGGATGAAAATGGAAACCACCTTTTTCTTTAAGGAGGTAAATGGCCAGTGGAGGAGAACGGTATCTCATTTATAATAATTTGTATCATTTATAATACATAGAGGAAAATGGTCCCGCCCAGAAAATCATAACGATGTGTATTGCTATAGTAAAAATTACTACGAATTATGACGAAAAAGCATGGTTCAGATACTTTTAAAGGCTTTGTAATTGTTGTGCGAGTGAAAAATCGGTGCAATGATCTACGCATTATGACGATTCCGGCTCTGCAGCAGTATAACTTAGTCATATATTTTAATAATTTTAATAGTAGTATTACACCGTGAAAACGTGGGAGTATATTCCATTGAGTTTGAAAAATGTCAAATGCATTGAAAAAACGTCGTTCATTAAAAAAGTGTAATATTAAATGAACTTTGCTGAGAAAACGTGACAAATGTATACGTTTACTGTGTAATGAATACACTATATTACGAATCAAATGTAAGAAATAATTGTGTAATATACGTAGCAAACACACATATTTTTTGAATTCATCAACATACATTTATGCGTCGGTATTATAAGTCTTAAAATTACAGTGAAAATTCCATTTACACAAACATAATATGTATTACATATATTCAATAATTGCTTACACAAGAACACATTATATTAAGAAAAACATCAAAATGAATATCACGTGACAATTATTTTTACAAAATAATTTGCATACAGCACAGAAATGAATTATCTTTCTACCTCAAACGAATATTGTGACTTCTCCTGAAATTGATTGATTATCCCTCCCTTTTTACTGTATATTGTTTTGAGGCACAATTAAACATTTCAACAAAGAGCTTAAGACTTGCGTGACATTCCTCCATACGGACACACTTATACAACAATAATCATACACAATACTCACGTATCGTTCCTTACACCGTCCATCTATACTGCCATATATGCCTATATAAAGTATAAATAGTAAATTTCAATAGTAATTTAAATCTACTAACACATACTTTATTTTTATTAATCTTTGTTCATATATAGTTTTATATAACGTCGAATTCACGCTTTGCTTTGCATATTCGTCTAGTACCATCCTAGAGTCAATATTGTTGAGAATATCTCCTTCGAATCGAGAGTCTGGATTTTCAAAATGGTATTGTAATAGAATAATTTTCAATTTGTGTCTTTGAAGTTCTAGTCGATGTTTGAATATGATGCATGGTTGAGAATAATCGTTGACAAGAATTGATAATATGCAGTCTTACCATAAAGGTTAGGAAATACATCTTTAAAAATTAATTTTATCAATTATTCTATACCAAAATTTAGATTAAATTGTAATTTATAATGCGCAGTTGTTTATATAGTTTTTTCACCACTTAATGTTTTCAATATACACAAATTATTACCTAGTTAAATACTTATAAATACCTAAAATTATAGTCTGTAGATGCATAAAAAAAAAATATATACTGTGTAAATTGACCATTTTGCATTTACAACTTACTTAAAATTATTAATAAATTAACATGAAATGATTCGACAGGGCTCTCAATATTTTACGTTAACTATTTTTTATTGATAGAATTAAGGCTTCAATTACAATGATTATTAGCCTAACATAGGATTTGGGGTGATACAGTGGGAGGATTACATAGTGTAGGAGGATTAAACAATTTTAAGGTCCATTATATACAATATATCTTTGTTACTTATTTATGTTACAAGTTTTTCTAATCAATATTGATTTGTTTGAAAAATTTGAAGATGTTGGCAATGTTCGGTTGATTGAGGTCTTCTTCTAGAGTTGTTGGTGTGTTGAGCAGGTGACGTGATGAATGGTATTTAGGGAAGTGCATGATAATGTATTCGATTGTGGTTGTAGTTTTACACATGTCACACACTGGTTTAGGTTCCTTGGTGTTTAGGTACGAGTGGACAGGTTTCTATGACTTATTCTGGCTCTATTTATAATTATTTGTTCTCTCCTAGTTGATTGTTCTGGATTAGTTCATTTGGATATTGTCTTTTTTATGTTTCTCAACTTGTTGTCTGGTGAGGTGGTGTCCCATTGACTTTGCCAAATTGTCATTATTTGTCTTTGAGCTTGATTTATTAAGTCTCTGGTAGGTATTTTATATACAATATTTATTCCAATCGTAGTTATGGTTGAGACCGCTTCATTCGCCATTGTGTCAGATTTTTTGTTCCTTGTAATTACTACGTGCGATGGGACCCACATACATTTTATTTTATTTCTAGACGAGGAGATAATTTCTTGAATGTGTTGTACCAATTCGTTTTTTTGGTGTTGGTCATAAAATGAATTTAGAGCACTGAGTGTGTCACTAATTATTACTGTATGTTTGTTGTTTGATGAAGCTGTAAACTGTGCTGCCATAAATATCGCGTAGGTTTCCGATGTGTAGATGCTGGTGTATGAAAAGAGTTGGTAGGTTTTAACTAGGGGGCCCACTACTATTGCACAACCTGTTCTATTTGAGCTTTTTGATGCATCTGTGTAAATTAATGTATTATCTTCAAATCGATGTTCTATTATCTCATGGAAATGTGGTATGATACGTAAACGATATTTATTTTTTCTTATAAGTATTTAAAATAATCAATACAAGCAATTTTGAACTAAATTTATTATTAAAACGTAAAAAACTTAACTGAATAATAATATATTATTTTAAACTTGGAATTGTGTAATTGCTTTTTGGGATACTAATGATCTAAATTACCTCATTCTCGAGATGCGTCATTGAAGTACAATTTTGAATACAAAACTTGTGTGTAAGAGATGCGGATTTATGTAAATTAAAAATATATTTAGAGGCAGAGATTTGCATGAATGCGCTGATATAATATTAATGTTTTCTTTGGACTGGAAAATGTACAATCTACGAAGAAACTGTGTAGCACAAATTCCAAAAGAGGTATTCAAATTTCATAGGCAAGCATAAATTAAAATACAATGAACTTGACAAAATAAGGAAAATGAAAAAAAATTCTTCGAATATTCTTAGTTAATTATCAGAACTGTTTCATAAATATTTCCTTGTAATAAATTTGATCACAGTTTATATAACATGAAACATAATAAAACAGCATATATATATATATATATATATACAGTGTGTAAACGGTAATCGAGAACACTCAATATCTTTGCGTAGAGACCTGATATTTGAATTCTGTTTTTTTGGCAGTTGTTATGACATAAAAATACACATTTTTATGGTCTTTGAATTTTTTTTACTTAACTAGTCACGCGCATGCGCATGTCAACTTTTTTTTTTTAATAGCAACCCCCTGCTTTAACCACTAATTATTTTTTGCCTATTTTTTTAATGAATTTTGGTAGTTGAATCAACTTTCTAAGTCCAAAATTGACCAAGTTACAGCAATTCAAAAAAAAAAAAATTAGAAAAAAAAATGCTCTCGATTTTCAGCTTTTTAGTTGTAATTCTGAAAATAATTATTATAGGATTGTTAAAGATTTGGGGAACAAACGTTTGGTGTGGTTTAATTGGTGGTAAATTGCTTGGTCCATTTTTTTATGATGGAACACTCAATGGTAGACGATATTATAATTTTTTACTAAATGAATTACCAATGATGCTTGATGATATTCCTTTAGATCTGAGAGGTCATATTATTTTTTAACACGCCGGTGCTCCAGCTCACAATTCTCACATAGTTCGTGACTATTTAAATGCACTATTTCAAAATCGATGGCTAGGAACTTACGGACCCATTGAGTGGCCACCACGATCACCTGACCTAACTCCACTAGATTTTTTTTTATGGGGACACTTGAAAACAATAGTGTATACTGATCCCCCTATAAATCTTCAAAATTTAAAAGATAAGATAACAGCAACATGCAATCGACTGACTGATGAACAAATTACTGCTGCAACAAATAAAGAATTTATGCGGCGCGCTGAAGCATGTTTTGTTCACGGCGGAGAACAGTTTGAACAATTTATTCTTTAGATTTTTTTTTTATTTTTAGATTTTTATTAACTAAATAAATTGGTAGCTTAAATAAGAATTGAATTTGTTATTAATTATTAATACGTTCTAATAGATCCATTAAATGTAAAGAAATAAACAACATACTAATTTACGTTTTTTCTGCAAAAATAAGTTATGATTTATTACACAAATAAAGAGGAAATTATTCAGTAATTGAAGTTAAAATAACGTATTAATATCACCGTAATAAATAGTTATAAAATTGTCAATCTTTAACAATCCTATAATAATTATTTTCAGAGTTACAATTAAAAAGCTGAAAATCGAGAGCATTTTTTTTCTAATTTTTTTGTTTTTTTGAATTGCTGTAACTTGGTCAATTTTGGACTTAGAAAGTTGATTCAACTACCAAAATTCATTAAAAAAATAGGCAAAAAATAATTAGTGGTTAAAGCAGGGGGTTGCCATTTAAAAAAAAAAAGTTGACATGCGCATGCGCGTGACTAGTTAAGTAAAAAAAATTCAAAGACCATAAAAATGTGTATTTTTATGTCATAACAACTGCCAAAAAAACAGAATTCAAATATCAGGTCTCTACGCAAAGATATTGAGTGTTCTCGATTACCGTTTACACACTGTATATATATATACAGTAGACGCCGCTTATAAGACTCACGGATATAAGGTTCAGTCGCTTATTAGACTCAAAATCGTCTGGAACGGTCCGGACGTATCCAAATACATTAAAAAAAAATCGGTTATAAGACTCAACACTTCGGTTATAAGACTCAAATTTTGTAAAATAAATAGTAGAAAATAAACTTTTTTGGTTAGAATTTAGAAATAAATTGATATTGAAAAATTTATCGCAACGATTATTGTTATTATAGTGTACTGATTATCTAGCGGCTCCACAGTTATCGTAATTACGGGTACATAAATACACATACGTACACGTGCACGTAGTTTTTTTTTATCGGGATTATTAAATTTATTCAATAATAATTAATTAAGAAATGTTTTCAATATTAAAGTATGTAATATGTAATGTGTATAAAAGTATTAAAATCAAAGCAAAATATGTAGTAAAATAAAATTTATAAATGCGTAATTAATTTTTTTTTCCACTTCGCCTATAAGATTCATTCGGTTATAAGACTCACTTTGCGCTGGTCCCAAAGTGAGTCTTATAAGCGGCGTCTACTGTATATATATTTTACCCCAAGAATTAAATAAACAAAACATTTTAAATGTCAATTTCAATCAAAAATACAATTTTTGATGGTATTTTCGAGACCATACTGTGGATAATATAGCCGCATTAAACAACGAGTACCACCAGCCAATGATAATCTCGTGTGCTGCACGTCGTGTCCGGCCGAGTGCAGATAAATGTCACACCCTCACCGGCTTGACTCCCTTTCACATATTTATTGCTCTAATATTCTTGAATTTATCATTTCAAACTTCGTTAATTCTTAAGTCAAATTCATTTGGCCAAAAAAACAATATTTGCTTTGTAATGCGCCATAACATTATTATATCAACTGGTATGTGTGATATATATATATATTTATATATATTTTTTTTTTAATTCAATGGGATTTATATTATCTGTATTATTTTATGTACTTTTTAAAATTATTTTATATGCAACAAAGTTGCGTAACCCCGTATAAACGGTTTTAAATCACGTATTAGTTTATTGTGAAATGAAGTAAATCAAGTTGATAAAAAATCATGTGTACCACGAGGAAACCAGATATTTTATTGAAATCTAGTTTTTGTATTGCGCTAAATATCATCTACACTTGATGCACTCAAAATGCATACTAAATAATTATACATGTTTCATTGAATTCGCTAGTGACTTAATTGAATTAGCAATTAAAGAATAGTGTTAAATATATTTAAATTAATTTGATAATAAATATAATATACGAATTTTTACGGCGATTAACGATAAAATTACAAAAAATTAATAAGATTATTGTTCAATAGATTTACACAATAGATAATATCTACATTTTTATTGAAATGCATAATTTAAAATTTCAAAATATTTTCAGAGTAAATTGCTTAAAAACCCAAACCAAAATCAAATTTTCTGAGAAATGGAAAGATATATTTCGTATTGCATTATTTTTATATTGTTATTTTGTTACAATTATTATTAGTTATATCTTTGACAAATTAAATATTATGTAAACAACTACACTGTCGAGAAATGTCCGTTTGGTGGTGATTTTTCACTGTATTGTTTTTTTATTTTTATGATTAGAGGACACGTTCCATAAATATCTTGTAAAAACCAAACATTTATTAATCACTACTGGAATTTTACATTAATCTAGTGTCAAAATATATGCTCTTATCATTTTTTATTTCATAATTCTTTAATAGTTGTTTAAAAGATGTTAGACGTCACCATAATAGTTGCTGACGAGTGATCTATCGTTAAACTAAAAATATAGTGTTTATCATGGTTTGAAATGTCAGATTTGAACGATCTTTTTTTAAATTTTGTATCAAATAAATTAATATTCAATATTAATGAAGTTACCAGCAAAACATTTGAGAAACTTTTTCAATCATATACAAGAAAACAGAATATATAATTTTAATACTCAGAACGTTTTGTAAAATTTTACCCTTTTATTCAATTTTCGGATATTTTTTCCTCACGCTTGGAAAAACTATTGAGAATAAGGAAAATGTCTCCACTAAAGAGACCAATAAGATGACATTTCTAACCTATAAGGTTGCTGTATTTAACTCTCTAGTATTATTACAAACCGAAAAAGTGATAATGTAAATTTAAAAAAGACATAATTGTAAAACCGATACATTCTTCGTTTCACCCAGAATCTAAAAATGGTTTCGTTATCATGATTTTTATTTTAAGTTCTGATTAATGGTTATCGTATAATTATCAAACCATTAAACTCACAAATTAACGTAAATAAAATACAATCAAAATAATTTTTCACAAAAAAAAAAAGTAGTTTCATTGGCCGAATAGCGTTTTCAATATTTATTCTAACTTTTTATTACACAGAGTTCAAATGAATTTTTAAAACTTAAAACATTTGTACACATTATCGGAGCCATCATAATGCTCAAAACCTTTGAAAATGATTCAGAATATAATTCTGTAGTCAATGCAAAATTTTGGGCACGCCACTCAGCATGTACCATTTTTTTAAATTTATTATTATTTGTATTATTATTATTTTTTTTTTTTTTACATCGAATTAGGCCTGGTAGTCCGGGTCGTTCTGTTGCGTACATACTACATCGTACTCAGAACAACGCTGAGTAAAGTATTCTACCACGTCGGTAAATATAATAATGAGCCTCTTCACGTGCGAGCGAAGCCGTTCCGAAAAAAAAAAAAAAATGAAAACGACTGTGTTGATCAAATATGTACTACGAATGGTAAATCAATATTGGAATTGGTAAATGGCTTAGACAATTACTAAAAAACGGGTGCGTAAGACGACTGTGTATAACGTTGCCGGCGTCAAGTATCCAATGCAGTCAAGCTATTAAGCGTCTAAATAGGCAAATAAGAATTTCGTAAACGCTTTTTACGACGCTATCTACACGTGGCGAAAATTCAATATCGTACAGTGAAAAAATGAACAGAATGGTTTACGAATTTCCACAATTATCACATTGTTACGGAAGTGTGGCCAACAAGAAGAGACTTCCGAGCCGCATCATAAAATGAAAAATATAAAAGAGCCAAGACAAAAAAGGGTTACAGATATTGAAAATTCAGTATTGGCTATGCCTATAATTATGTATATTTTTAGATTTTATTATAAATATTAGAGTTTTATGGATTAGATATCAAATTTAATAAAACGTCAAAAATGTCCATCAAGATGTTTACATCAGCTGCTCTTACTACATGACTCCGGATTTTAAAAGCCTTAAAAATAAAAAGTACGTACTTTGCCCCATGGGGTACTTTTCGCTCTTAGGTCAAGTTATAGGGGATGGGTATATTGAATTTTAAAGAAATGAAGGATCATTTATTTAGCTAAACGATTCTAAGCAAAGCTTCAGAATTAAAATATACCGTCTGGGTTGACCAATTTTTTCAAATAAATTTTTAAAATTGAAAATTTACGTGTATGAGTAAGGTCACATTACATTTTTAGAAGATTTCATTAAAAATATACCATGTATATACTTCATCAATTTTCGTGTAATTTCCGGAATATTTTTATTTTTTTTTTTACTATCCAAAGTTTTTTTGTTTAACAAAAAACAGATTTTTTTTTATAAAAAAAAGATTCAAAATTCTTTGTTCTATGTATTCAAAATTTCACTGTGTTTGGATCGACCAATTTCTTAAAATAAATAATTTAAGTTGAAAATTAACTTAAAAACAATTTTTCTCATAAAAATTGTATAATAAATTACGTAAACGCTTATTAAAAAAAATCTGGAGTCACGATATTTGAAATTTTTTAGAATCGTTAGAGAAGTGTATGAGTAAAATCACATTAAATTTTAAAAACTTTTTGTCAAATATTTTAAAATTAATTATGAATACAATTTTAAGTAACAAGGTATTTTCAAAGTTCTATTTTTAGCCCAAAAGTTGTCGAATTCGTTGAAACTTTTTTTTCGGTATTTATTAGTACGTCAATAATAAATGGAGGAAATTTCATGTTTTTAGCAACATTATTTTTGGAGTAATAACGAAATTACTAAAGTTGATTTAATGAAAACTTAATCGTTTAACGGCGTTTTAACGGCAGATTTCACCAATTTTAGGCTGTTTTTCGGCTAAATTGGAAAAACCATTGCGATGAGAACTTGATTAACCCATTAATTATCATCTATATCAAATTTCAAATCTATAAACTTGCTGTATCTTTTTGACAAAGTAAAGTTGAGCAAAACATTTATCTAGAGAAACAAATATCATTGTAAAACCATAAGATTCTTCGCTTTACTCAGGATCTAAAAATCATTAACCCAAAATTACGTTCAAATTAATATGATTTTAGTATTCAATTAATGTATTTTTAATTGTTAGTTGAAAAATACTGTATTTGTATTAATTTTATAAACTCAAATTTTTATTTAATTGTAATCATATTTTCAAGCACAAAATTGTATGTTAAAATATTAAATTTAAAATGTATTCCTTCAAAAATGTATTTCGTCAAACACATTAAGTTGCGAGCCACATGTGACTTGCGAGCCTTCACTCTGTCACCGTTGCACTGTTACAATTATTTTTACAATGATCGATACTAAAATCTAATCGTCGTTTGAAAGATCTAAGACTGCAAAGAGGTCATAACGGTTGAAAAAAAAATTTCTTCCTTTAGTTTTTTCGGTATTAAATGGATTTTATACAAATATTCGTTAAGTATAAACGAGATTTATTCAAATCAATATTCGAGGATTTAGCGAAATTTGGACGTCTAGAAAAATTAATACTCATAATATCTTGTTTTCAGTTTACATTTTGATAATGTTATCATGGTTTATAAAAATCTTGAGATAATTAATAAATCTGCTAAATTGAATACCATCAAATATTTTAATCTATACCTGTTGCTATTATTTAATTAAGGTATACTTTAAGTATGATATACTTTTAATTTATACGTGAATAATCCGTTTGATTTTTTCGTCATTCCATCGTATTTCGTAAACAATTTTCATCGTGTGTGTGTTTGAATTCTTACTTCGTGCGTTGTTCAAGTGTATTTATTTTAATGCCCTAAGAACCGCGGGTAAAGAGTAAATAACGTGAAAGTACAAATAACGAGACTTGGGAGGATTAGTCAGTCCCGGATTAACGATAAGGAACGGAAGGCACGTGCCTATTTGAAAGGCACCAAACAATTAAGAATTTTAATATTTATTCAAGACATTTTTAATATGTTTTCTTATCAACTGCCTGGACTAATTATTCTGGGGAACGTTTTTTCTCAGTTTTAAGACGTATAAAAACTATCTTAGATCTACTGTTAGTTCTTCTCGTTTATATATTTCGACATTACTCAATATTGAAAATGAATAATTAACTGATATTTCATTTATTGAAGTATCTATTTAAAACATTTTCACCTCGTAAGACTAGAAAACACCAATTAAATACATTTTTGAAATTACACTTTTGGGGGGGGGGGGTTGATTAAACATAATAATTAAATTATTATTTTGTTAATGTCATAATTTATATTCAATATTCATGTGTTCTCCGTACTTATATTCATTAATAATAATAAATAATTTCAGTTCTAATACAAATAAAATTATTTATATAAATATGACTAATCTTACGTTTCTTGATTAGAATATTACGAGTATATTAATAACTATTGTTAATCCGATGTGCTTTGCATCCGTGAGTTCGAATCGTCGTCAATTCGATATATTCGATCACGAAAGACAACGTGGTATTAATCATCATGTAATGCGTGATTATCGTAAAACGTCACAATCCTTAGTGGCATGTGCTTTTGACCGCACGTCGCGCATACGGCCGCGTACAGTTATCCACTACATGCATTATTAATTGCGGTACGTAACAACTATGATAATGGTAATATAATAGCTTGTGGAGCATTAATCAACTTAATTTAACTGTCGTTGGGCGAGAAAAATTGTTTGTCTACAAGCGAAAAAGTCCTCAATCCAGCCTCAGGATTAGTGTTTTTGGCCGTTGGTAGTTCAACATACCATACTGTTGAAGATTGGAATTGAAAATGTGTGTCGTGTTATCAGACCAAAAGACATGTGTGCGATTTATTCATCGGCGAATTTAAAATAAATTATTCTAATTGTCACCTTCCACTACTTCACACACTTGGTTCACATGCCTGTCACGATAATCCTTGATTATTATTGTCATTGACCATGTGAATTCGTCCCCCTCCCTTCCTTGTACATTATTCCCAGAGTACTGTGTTACCGATATTTATTTATCGAACTTTTTATTATCATTGCACATCATAATTACAGCTAAGGCACCTATAAACGATTTCTTTGTATTACGCATCATTATTAGGCTGCATGAAAATGTTCCCATACCTGAGAAACGACATCCCAATCGGTACTCGATATTCTGTCCGGCGTAAATCCGAATTTATTCCCGTTATTTAATGTGGCAGACTTCCGAACTGTTTTCTTACACATTTTTGTAAAATAATTTGAAAAAGTATCAAAACGATGTTCAAATTCGGTATATCTAATTTTTTTTTTTCTATGCTTAATAGAAAATTGATGGATATGTTAATATAATTAATAAGTATTTATAATATAAATAAGAAATACATTTCTAGATAACAATAATAAGGTAAGGAGTGGTGCTAGCGAATATCTAGTCGTTAGTTGCTCATTACTTGTCGCTAGATTCACTTATCTACCGATAATCGTATACGGCAGTTTGTGACATTTTTGAAAAAAAATACTTATTTTTTTTTGAAACTCATAATGTTTTTTGATACATTGAGACCAATTTTTCCATTTCTGAGGGAGGAATTTACGTGCGGAAAAAAAAAATAAAAAACTTCTTGGTTTAAAAGGCGTTAAATTGCGGTTTCAAAAAAAAAGTAGGAAAACGATATTGAACTTTGGACATGAGTTTCAAGAGTTGTCAGATTTGAAAATAAATTATTTGAATGCAATATTATCGATTAAATCATAACACATGACCACGATACAAACGATGTGTGTAAAGTGCTCAATAGTACAATACGAAAAGCAATAAAGAAAAATAATTTTTAACTTTACCAACTACATATGTAGACAGCCCTAAGTCTATATAAAACAGGAAGGAAAATTAAAATTGCTTTTAAAGTGGTTTGGTTACCGATTTGGATGTACGTTTCGTTAATACCCAGGAACCAATATATATATATATATATATATATATATATATATATATATATATATATATATATATATATATATTCCGTAATGACCCGGGAACCGATTCGTACATTTCGTGTGCAACCAACTCGGAAACGCCGCATTATTATTGTCCTGAATCATCCTCATTATACACTAAAGGTGTATCAAATGTTCCCTCGCCTAGTACATTCAGACAGGTAATAACGAAACGCAGGTCGTTAGGCTAACCGCTTTACGCAGGAGCACGCGACGCAACACGTCTCGTTATTGATTATTTTTATTTGTCGTTGGACAGAGGTACATTGCCGGCCGATCTGACGATGGCGTTACGAAAAATTCGTCTAAAACACGATATGCTGTGACGAAGAACTGGGGACCGATCGGTCACTTCCCCGTCATCATTTGCCGTCAAAAGTTCGTCCGTCGGTATTATAGATGTATACATCGTATAGGTCTAAGTCGAATTTTTAAAGCGGCCTTTGGAAATCCATCGTTTTCCGTAATATTTACCTATCGATCACGTGTACTTTCTAAATGTTCGTATTTTAGTCACCATTTATCTTAATATTATTAATAGTTCAAGAAAACACAATTTATTTAAAACCATGTATTTGAAAAATATTTTACAACAATTGATAAAACCGTATTGCAAATGTATTAAATAATACTAGCACGTGAAGTGGACGGACTTCGGACACGCAGAAAAAATAATATTTCAATACAAAATAAAGACACATAGAATGGAACTTGATATTTTTTCCGCTACACGTTAAAACATTGAATCATGTTTATATTTTTGAATGATTCCTTGTTTCGAGTCCTAATTTTTACTAACTACTATGTTTTAGTGTAAATAATAAATAACTATACAGTTGGTCGGTGACGTATCATTGCAAAACCTTACGGGAAATAAGCTACTCGAAATCGGTTAGAAAAAAAGTTGTCTGTAGTTCAAAAACATTTACACGTTAAACAATGAGATGTTTTCTCCATTAAGACTACTCGACACGAAAAAGACGTGTTGGTAAGATGCAAATACATCGACATAATATTCAGATATTTAGATCGTTTATCGTGAAAACTGTTTTGAAAAAAAAACAACAAAAAAAAAAAACCATTTTGTTTGTAGTTATTTTACATATATGATTAACTAACACAGTTTTTACGTGGTAAAATATTCAATTTGAAAATCAATTTTAATATGCAAAAATAATTTAAAGTGATTCACCAGAAAAATTTGAATAAAATAAACAGTGCTGCTATTGTTATTGGTCAATAACCAAATTTCTTGGAGTTTAGATTTTATTACACCGTCGAATCGGAAAAAATAGTATAATTAATGGAGATTACTTAAAATAACTTTTGATAAACAATTAAAATGTATGTTGAATTAATTAATTGTTTATTATGGTTATTTTATAATTTTAAAATTATGTTGAATCATCAATAAAAAAATAAAAATTTAGTACATAATAATTACATCAATAATACAAATCATACACATAAGTGTATAAAACAAAAAGTATAGCAAAATAATAATAATTTAAAAAGAAACAAAGCAAAACAAACAATTGCAAAAGACAACGCATAAGAAAATTGGTATAATTTATAAATTACAATAATACAGTTAAAGTCATCATTATTGATAAATGGTGCTCTCGTTAATCAATCGCATCATACGATTCAAGGGATTATTACAACCGTAGTGAGTGGTGTGAGCAGAAACTATGTAGGTTTCGTTTTATTAAACAATGTTAATAATAAACATATCTACAACATCACTTCATTACTAAACACGAAAGAAGTTATTGAACAACCGAACAAAACGACATACGGTCCGCCGCAATGTTTCAATTGTCAAGACGACAAGACTATGGTCACACGCAAAACTACTGCCATCATTCATCGCGTTGCGTCGAATGCGGTGAAGTTCATGAGTTAGATAGCTGCACCAAGGATCACTCCAGCCCAGTTAAATGCGTCCACTGTTCCGAAAATCAACGGCAGCTTCAAGAGGTGCCAGTTCTACCTAACTATTCTAAATCGCCACAAAATCAAATCTTCAAACTCCAAAAAAAATATCACACATACAAAAAACTTATTCTTCGAGTCCCTCCCATTGACCCCTCTCAATCCATACCGTCATATGTGGCTGCTACTTCTGGTTCAAAACCGAACATTAATCCACATAACTCAAATTTAAAATTAGCTCTTTCAAAATTTCTATTCGATTTAACCTCCATAGTTAATACTTTTCTTTCCACTATATTATGTATAATGAACCTATAAATCGCATGATAAGAATAGCAAATAAGGATCCCCACTTCATTATACAAGTATATATAGTATATATATTCAGTATATAAGTTACTTTAGTGTATAATTATTATTTAAAACTGTATCTAATAATTGTCTTATTGAGAATATTGTATATTATCTTGTTATATAATATGTACCATTAATTGGGCGCAAGCCCGTTTATATGTAAAATAAATAAATAAATAAATATTAATAACCAATTAATTATGAAATTTACTTTTAATATAATTTCTGTTATTCTAAACACTAATAATCCATTCTGTTTATTCTTATCTGCCGCTATTATCTTATTTATTATTATATCATTATGCTCATTATAATTAATTACCATTTATTGCTTATTTTATCACTGTAACTATCAATAGTGTAATTATTGTTGAACTATAATAGTTATACTGAAAGTTCTTAATAAAAAAAAAAAAAATAATAATAAAAATATTTAATTTATATCAAAGATTATATTTTAAAAATACATTGATACAAACAAAATTTTGAATACAGAAAAAAAAGATTCGCATTAACGTCTGTAACACCTTGTACGTGTAGTGATTCATTTAAAAAAAATAGCCGTAGTGGCAAACTGTGCGTAATAGTATTACATTAACTATGTTGGAATAACAACGAGAAAGCGGTTTATTACTTAAAATAATCAAGTATACGTTTTTTTCGATTATTACAAATGAAAATTTTAACTTAATACCAAGTGGAAAAAGTTTTTTTGAATTATTAATCGTCATGGAACGTATCTTATATGTACTAACTTAAAGTCGTGAAAACAAAACGACGAAGCGGTGGACCCCTTTAATTTATCAAGAATTTTACATCCACACACACACACACACACACACACACACACACACACACACACACACACACACACACACACACACTCGCACACATGGAAGTAGTACATGTATGTATATATGTCACTATAGTGACGGCAGACGAGCCTTGATAGTAAAATAATTCATAGATTTTTAACTCGTAGTCTTGACGTTTTTGACGATAATTTTTCATACTTAACTACTGTGACAATTTATACCGTATTTGGTTTAAAGCCGTCGTTTTGGCGTGGATACTATCGTGATGTTGGTATAGAGTCTATTCGCCAAAACGTATTTGTTACAAGGCAAAAATAATAAATTATATTTATTATTTATTTATTTATTTAATATAATATTACAGTTTAATATGGTGTTTATATGTCGATCTATATAGCGATTGTGTCATATCGTAGGTGTCCCGGTAAATAACTTTTTTCTGATAAATTTTATCGTTACGTTTTTATAAAAAAATTATCTATTTAGTATTTAAAAAGAAAACTGAATTATAAATATTTAAAAAATAATTTTTTTGCGTCTTAGTGACTTTTTAAGTTTTTCAGTTTTCTAAAGTGGAAACCACTAGGTACTTATAATTTAATACTACGATAACTTTTTTTAAACATTTTTATATTTCAATTTTTCTTTTTTGATCAAGAGTTCAAGAACTAAGAAATATAATAATAAAAGCATTTAAAGTTCAAAGTAGTTGTGTAGAGACAGTGCATTTTTATGAGACATGCTTTTTTCTCCACTTGCAGCGTTTAACTTTAAATTAGGAATCAACAACCTTTTTATGCGGCCGACCACTTAATATTGTGGAAAAATGTAAGGGACAATATGTACAGTAATTATATGGTGATAAACTCTCTCCCACAAAAAAAAATATTATCACCCATGCTTAAAACGTGTTTGCAGGTTTTAAATTAAGTCAAGTGGACCGCAAGTTGAAGACCTCTGCTTTAAATACTTGTGTCTCATAAAATGATTCTCAAATACGAAAAATTCTAATTTAAAAATGGCCACTAAAATGTTCAATACACAATGTTTCTCATTCCGAAGAGTCCATTATGAATAATTTGGTAAATTCTATGTCTACTGTTTTATTCATGTAAAGTGATGCACAAACTTTTTTCTTCGGTGGGGCACTTTGGTAAATAATTATCTTCAAGCGGGCCACAAAGTAAAAAAGTACAAAAATAATCGTACGTATTAGACTTGTTTTCATACCTTTGATTGCCTATTGAAAAGATTATGGATTGAGGTACACTTTGTAGGTACACATTAGTTTGATCAACATTGAGAATATGAACATTTAAATTTCAAATACATTTTTTGTTTTCAGTTAAAGAAATACAAGCTCAAATTTCACATTCAAAATAAGTGTAGAACATGTTTGTTTAGTTTTTAGTTTTATCATTATCATTATCATTGTATTTTTGAAATATTTATTTTGAAAAATTCATAAATTAATAGAAAAAAAATATTTTGTAATTATTTTACTTTTTTTAAATTGTTTTTATTTTAGAAAATTCGTAAAGGGGCCACATAGAATACCTTCGCGGGCCACACGTGTCCCGCGGGCCGTGGGTTGGTCACCATTATTTTTACGTTGTAAACTAAATAATAGTTTAAAACTATTTTGTTCAATGTTTTCATATCACCTAGTGTAATATATCAGTAAATTGAAAAATTGATTTATCGAACGTATAATAAATTGATAAAATAAAGAGTATAGATAATTATTATGACGAATCATCTCAAACTTATTAAAATATTACAGTATCTTTGAAGAAATATTTTTCTACATGATTGATTTTTAAAGACGTAAAAATTACATTTAAGACATGTCATGATTTTCGGATACTGGTGTCGTATATGATAATCTACGTGTTATCTTACCTTTATTTTAAAACGGAATATTTAACGTCTGAATGAAGATTATCAATTAACGTCGTCAATTACTGCTGAAAAAAAATGTTCACAGCATCAAAAACATTTTCGGAGATATTTTTTGTACTTACGAAACACAACCATTCTTCTTTAAGCTGCCTTTCTAGTAAATTTGTGACATCATTGGATTTTAAGCCGACGCACACACAAGAACGGTACGCTAACATACTTTTATCTTTAAATCACTTACGTATATTCCAGAAAATTAAATGTGAAGCAATCCAATATAGATTAAATACTGTTTTATATTATATTTCGGAGAAAAACTATCTCACTTTTAATTTATTCATTTTTTTTTTTGTTATTTTAAAGATTATATATAAATTATGTTAACCGAAAAGATACATAATTATACTACTCATGTAAACCTTAGCCTACATTATGAGTAAACAAATAAATATTCTAGTTTCGTGTACAATATGATACTCGAAGTTAGCTTTCTTATGTATAGTATGACACCAATAGTCACAAAAAATAATATCATAGATTAATAGTATTTGTACATAGCGTACGACACATTGCTACCCATTACTGAAACGAATGATTCCGCAATAAATCGACTGGTCAATGAATAACGATCAATTACTCAAATGGGGTGTAATTATATAGTTGAGTTCTTCCCCTCCCTGAAAAGTGTTTTTCTTTCTTTATAAGGGCGTTAGATAATTCTTCGAAAATCGTATAATTTAAAATACCATTTTCAACTGCAGCCGTAATGTTGTGGTCGAAATGACGATGCGTCACGCTGTACGGCGTGTATGCCATTAAAATAAAGATAGGTACGCCACGTGATCTAAAGTGTTGCGGAATTTGTTCACCAGCACCCGCGTCCCCGATAGAAGAGAACAATATCGTAAAGACGCGATTCCGAGACGATCGAATGTTTTTGTTACGTTGGCTACACGGCAGAGCCGGATTAAGGGGGGACTAATCGGGCTATATACTCCCCTCCCCCAAAAAGGGACCCCCAAAAAATATGATGGACAATTATAGTTAAACAATTAAAAAAATGATTTTAACAATATTTATTTAAAGATACATTCATATTAATAATTTTAAATAATTGTCTGTGACATACATGTCATTGAATTATGTAGATACATACAACACTCATTATACTGTCTTATTTCGTTTTATTTTATTGTTTTAGATAAGAGGTAACAAACTTGAAATTACGGTCGTTTAATAGCTATATTTATGTCGGTATATCATTCACAGATATAAATCATATTTGTGATCATGTTTGTTATCTTTTCTTTTTCCGTTGTACACATTGTACCTTATTTTTACGTATTTACACTCAGTCTCTTTTCAATTGAGTAAAACGTCCCGCCGTAGTATAAATGTATTTACTTTCTGGTTGTCATCTTATTTGATCTTTACGACAATGTACATTTTACGAAAGAAATAACTATAAATAGTATGATAATTTGACTCAGACTATAAGTACAAAAATTATATAAAACTATGAAGAAGTTGGTAAAAGAAAACAAAGACGATGTGCGAATCAAACTATTTTTTTGTGAGGGAAAAAAGCTTGAAGTCGATACTTTCTTTGTTCTTATATATGTAGATAAATCGATTTCTGAACTTGACAGAAGATAAAATTCTTATAATATTTTTCTTTCTCAATTCAAATGTTTAGTTAGCTTTGAAACTGACAGTGAACCAGACATTGATTCATTAAATAACTGTATTCAGTTTTACCATAACGATCTCGATGATAATTTGAAAACAGAAATATCTCATTTTTATCATTATACCAAAACAGTTACTTCAGATATTGACAACTGTGGTGCTATAGCAAAACTTCTTTATGAATGACAACTTATTGATGTTTTTCCAAATGTATATATTGCATTTAGATTATACCTGACAATACCGTTGACAAATTATGAAGCAGAACGTTCATTTTCAAAATTGGCTCTAATTAAAAATCGACTACGATCTACACAGATTGAATATAGGTTGAACGCATTAACAATTATGTCAATTGAAAATGACGTATGTAAAAAAACTCTCATTTTATGTCGTTTTAGAGACTTTTGCATCAAGTAAATCTAAAAAAAAATATTTTAAATAATAATTTGTCTATATTTTTGTGTTACTACCATATATTTTATATTTTAATACTTAATTAAATTGTATTTTTTTAACAAATTAACTATATTATGTACATTTTCTGCCTGAGAAAAAATATTTTTCTTATTTAACTAATAAATATAAATTGACATACTATTATAAAAATATTTTTTTTTTGTAAATTTAGGGCCCTCAAAAATAAATGAGCCCTGATCCACTTATTTCATGAATCTGGCTCTGCTTCGTAGTGCAGAGTACTTCTATGTAGTCGTGTCACGACGACGTCAGTAATCTACGTTGCGGAAACTAGCGCCGATGACGTGACTGTCGAGCCCGCGGAATCGTTTCGATCGGATTCACACGAAACCGCGGTCACGTAGCCAAGGTATTACCAAAATATGTTGTTTTTGAAACTCACTGGTGTTCGTGTGAAAACTCTTATGTATAGGATTGTTGAGTTTTCGTTTCACAGCACTGCATGTCTCGTACGAACGTTTGTGCACGAGTGACTGAGCCTCAATAAAAAAGTGATGTACTGTTTTTAATGACGCGGCAGCCGTCGGTTCATTTCATAATCAGAACGGAAAAAAGACCCAATGTTAATATTATTTTCGCGAGTAGAAAAACTTATAAATATTTGATTAAAAACTGTTCGATTCTGAAAGGCTGGGATGTCTGTGGTCGAAATGAATTATTGAATCACGGAATATAAACAGAATGCCTAATATCCATGGATCAAACATCACTCATTAAAGTACACGCCAAAGTACTCTTTTTAAATACAAATTAATTAGGTACTACGCGTATAATTTACCCTGTGACCAGGAGGTAAAGCTCACATGTCCGTCATTTTGCATCTATCACACGGCTCGTACCATAAAAAGTGTTTTGTTCATAGAAACAAATCAGAATTTTAATCTGGAATATATCTCCGATTTATTTTCAACCGAATAAAGTTATGAATCGTGATATTCCTATTTTCAATTTGTGACGTTATGTATAAGACAAATTTGTTTTTAGATTGAGACCAAAACCCTTTACGTCCAACTGTATTCGCGCCTATGAATTAATCACCAATATTGTTTAGTCATGGTTATTCTAACCATCTGTAAATCGCTACTCCACTTATTATCCTTATTGATGTGTCATAT
Organism: Therioaphis trifolii; assembly: GCA_027580255.1. Classification (NCBI taxonomy): domain Eukaryota; kingdom Metazoa; phylum Arthropoda; class Insecta; order Hemiptera; family Aphididae; genus Therioaphis; species Therioaphis trifolii. The sequence goes on along the minus strand of CM050404.1, from coordinate 76,973,811 downwards.
GCATGTTTAATCATTTTAATTCGAGTTAACTTACACACGTATAAAATACTATTATGGTCAGAACCTCAGAGAATCGATAATTCTTTAACATTCAAGTTTTTCAAAAGTTATTCTTAATTCGTAGTGTATTACATGTCCAAAAATCCGCTGAGGCAATGATCTGGACTTAATATTATTTCGGTCTCAACTTAGGAGTCTGAGGGTGGACGGCCGTTATCGGAACCTACTGCGCGCACCTTTTCTGTGTTTTTTCAATAGGTGGGTCGGTAGAAGATACTGAGTTGATAGTCCAAATTCAAATGACGGACGTTTAAAAAGTCGACTAGTTAATAACCGAAAACTACTAAACCGGTTAATAAATAAAATCTAATGGCTGATAATAATATCTACAAATATTACTGCCAACCCAGTAATAATAATAGAGAAATTATGTCTGAATGGATAATGTAATATATTGCGTTCACTACTGTACAACCATAAAGATATATTTTCCACTGACAAGTCACTAGATTACTGTATCACACATGACTTAAAACAGCTCAAGATATTGTATAAAACCTACGGTCTTAATTATTACTTTCATCATATTTATGGTTTTTTTCTAATTTCTACTCAAGCTTTTTATCAGTGAAATAAAAATAATATAACTTATTTATTTAAAGTTACCTAGGTATCTAAAAGACATCCGAAATCGTATAAATAATATCATTCATTGTTGGACATCCGATCAATTGTCAGTAGACGTAGTCTATTATATTGCTGTAGTCAATACTCATTTAATATTATGATGATGTTTCGAATAATACACACACGCACGCGCGCGCGCGCGCGCGCACACACACACACACACACATATAAATATATCTTAAAAATAGCTATTGATATGTGAAAAGTAAGATATTCGATAAGAGTGAAACATTTTATCACTTGCGAGTTTTCATAAATTATTCAAATTATTGACATTATATTTTCCTATAAACGTATTACAATATATAAATGCTGGTACGTAAGTGTGTACAACGTACATAACATTCATATTATTATGATCATCACATTATAGACCGGTATAATGTAATATGATAGTATTTCGTCCATATTTTTTACAAGATTTTTCGGTCGTAATTTTCCATCCCTATTCTGAGTTTACTTTTCGTGCTCTACGAATTTTCATTTGAATAAAAACGCTTGCACATGCACACATTTGACCCCAATGATATAGGTACGTCTCTCTTATCACTGATTTTTCATTAATGGTTATATACCTGCCACGTGCCTTCTCACGAAGACGTATTGCGATCGCGAATTTACGGCAGAGATCAATGGCGTCCGAAAAAAAAAAATGTAATGGAACGAACAGTATTACGAAGTCCCGTCTCTAAAATACGTGGTCACGTCTAAGAGTATTTTCATGCAAACGAGTATATTATATTGCACATTTGCGTTCATTCACACGTTCAATCACACCAGTCGTATCATTGAATTTGGAGTAGACGGAGCGGACCGCTAGGAGAGTGATTTCTAAGAACACGCGTTTATCGTGTGAAAATATCGTACTCTATACTTTCGGCGATTCTCGAGATATTTCAGGCTACAGAAAAAAACATCTCACTTTTCTAGCCGTTGAACTCATACGTCCATCGACTACACCATTCGTTCAATCGTCCACATTACCCTCTCTCGAAGGGCTTGAACTCTGCACTCTCCAGTTACAGAAAGACGCGAACCGTTCGGGAACAATTTACATAATTCACAAACGCCATGGGCGCATCTGAGTTCGGGTCTCAGACATCATTTTCATAAAAGGTTAACCGAGTACTAGTTGGGTCCCGAGTATTAAATGGTCACATACTTGTGGAATCCCATCGTCAAGAGTTTTGAATATAAATTGTAATACTGGCATATTATTTTAAACAATTAGAACCATACCATTACATAAAATAGAGTATTATATGTATACTGCGACGTATTATCCAGGGTGTTATCATACCTATTGGGTAAGGTCAAATTCCACTTATTTTAGCCAAATTGCATTTGGGTTACAAAAATGTAACTGTCGAAACACACTCAGGTTGAAAAGCTTCAATAAATTGAATGCTTGAATAGGTTAAACATTTTGATAATATTGATTTCCTTTTCCACTTAAAGGTTTTAAACTGATAATAATTTTAATCAATGGCATGGTTAAAATGAGTCTATATACTCGTAAATGTAGAATATTTGTATATTTATATATAATTATATTCATTTATTCATTTTACTGATAACCAAGCATAGTATCCGATTTATTGTTGACTGTATCTCAAGAAAAACCAAACATAAGCTATTTTTCAAACATATCACTTTTATAGACAGTACAGAAAGTACAGATTGACCATTAATTACTTTTGAATTGAGTGCAGTTAGACAATTACCTGCTTTGAATCCGAGTGCAGTTTGACCAATACCACTTTCAACTCAAGTGAATTCAACTGTTTAATTTAGGTAAAAATTACAATTCGGTTATCCCAATCATTTTATCTTTTGTCATTACTATGTCAACAAAAAAAAGGCACTTTGGTACACCTTCGTGTAAACTGGTTCAGAAAAAATTTTGATCTACGTGCCTCCGTGAACAATCATTTGAAAGCCATTTTTTCCCCAAAAATGTTGGCCAATTACAAACCATCGACGACAATGGCATCTGATACTTGCATTCGTCAGAATTTGCACATGAAATCGCCAAATTGTTATAAATTTATTGAAGTTTTAAAAAATGTGCTGGTTAATAACCGCATAAGTTAAGAAGTGTGCAAAAAAAAAATTAATTCTCTAAAAAATACTTCATCCGAGAAAAATGCAATGTACCTAACTTATAAGTAGATTTGAATATGTTTCATTTAAACTTTTATCAAAATCATAAGTTATCAATTATGCACATGTGTACATGTGTTTAAGAATTTTAATTTTAAGACTAAACTCTTAAATAAATGTGTTACAGTTTTAATAAAATCACAAGTAAAATAATAATTTATTTTTCATAAGTAACAGAATCATAACACATCGGTATTTTGTAATGTACGTATTATGTACATGTTTATTTATTCTATTTTAAAAACAGATGAAACCCAACTAGTATACTACCTGTAAAATCCTAGAAGTCGACTTGGTTTGAATATCGAGTGGTGGAACCCAACTCGAAAACAACGAGTGCCATCGTCCGTGTGACGAAATTTATTCTCTGTGCTCAATAAATAATTTGTTCATATTTCAACATTAATTGTTGAATTATTATTGACACGAAATAAAAGACAACATTTTTTATAATTTTTTTTTCATATACCTATTAAATCTTGAAAAATGAAAAGTAGAATATAATAGTTTTTTTTTTTTTTTAACCAAACTTCAACAATTTTTTTTCTATACATTTGTGTACATTTCATAGCCTTATATTAATCAAATTTATTATTTAAATGCGTTTAAAATTGGAGTTCAAAGTTAAATGAAAATTTCTATTAAAAATAACAACCTGTTATTGTAATTATTTTGTCACGCATAATTTATCTCAATTGAAATGTCATGTTTTAATGTTTGAATATTTTTACCTATGTGTTAATTTTGTATTTTTGATCAGTAAGAAATAAAATGAAATCAGTAAGTTATTAATAAACCACTTGCTTCAAAAAAAAAAAAAAAATTATTCTCTTTATAGTCTTTTGATGAAAAAGGAAACGGTTTTATGCTTTGATGTTCAAAAGGTTGCCAACTGCTAATTTATATTATGATAAAATATGGAAAAGTGGATAATTTTCATAAACATTTCAATCAAAACAGAATACCATGTTATTATTTTAAAAATGTTGTTTCATAAAAATTGTCACCAATGAGTTCTGTATTTCTGAAAATCTTAGTGATTTATACAACTATAAATACGGAAATGTTTTTTAGAATATTGTTTTTCAGAAACAGTAATTAATCATTTCCTGCTTAAATTTAAAAATACCATCCGTCAACATTATAAAACATCAGATGCACCAATTTAAAAGAAAACGGTCCATTAAAATCACTTTATACCCAGCCCTATCAGTGGCAGTTCAGTTTGAAGAGCAAAGAAACAAAAGATAAAAACTATCCCCCTCGCCACAATACTGTTTTCCGGTTTTTTATCTAACATGTTACGAAAAAAAAAACATTGAAAATATTAAAACTGAGATAAATATGAAATAACACAATTTATTATTATTCATTTTGTCATTATAGTTACTTCGTCATTGAAGTTATACTAAGATTAAAATTATATAATTATTCTAAACTTTATATCAGAAATGTTGAGTCATCTTTTTTTTTTTTTAATGATCATCTTATTTTACACGAACAAAATCAAAAGTTTTTAAAAATCGTTTAAATTATTATTGCCAGCTACCGCGGAAATATCGACGGACCGCTATTTTAGCACCGCTGGTCAATACAGTACATCAATAGTATCATTGTATTTTATCATAAGAACAGTTGTCACTTTCGCTCTTTTTTTTTAGTTTTTACGATCCAGTAGGTTTAGACGTAATAAGCCCAGTAGACGTGTTACGATGTTTCGAGTTGTCGATGTCACAAATCGAATCGTCGATATTTCACTGTCGGGGAAAAAACGTTTAAAACAAGTGCATGCACGTTGTGCGTCCGAATCGACGTGGTTCAGATCATGGAAAAATACGGAGACATGACGTGACAATCCCATACGATTAATATTTCAAGTCGTTTAAAGGACGACAAAATGTGTTTAGAAAAAAATTAATAATCGTCGAGTGTTGCCGCGGCGGTGTTAGAGCTGTTCGCGGCCGTCGTAGTACGGCTCATAATTATTGCTGTTCATACGCTGCGCAGTCGCCCACTCGAATTTTATAACCAACAACTACAATAATATTAATAATAATAATAATAATAATTTTAATATTGTCATCACGCATTTCGTCGTTCACGAGCCCAGAGAACAGGGCCGCCGTCGTTGAACGGCAAAAGGGACGGACGTATGATAATAAGAATTATAATATTAAATGGTGCCTGTAGACCGAAATACATTTCACACTCCCGTGACGAGACGTTCAAAGACCAGTAGCGAAAAAGCCTGCCCTCACACGACTTGCACCACGACGAATGACAACCAGGATGATAATATATTTATGATCTGACAAAATAAGACAAAAATTACACATTTTTTTTTTTTTATCTAGTTCTATTTTTCTCGATAGGTGTGTGTGGGTGTGTGTATGTGTGTGTGTGTGTGTGTGTGTGTGTGTGTGTGTGTGTGTGTGTGTGTGTGTGTGTGTGTGTGTGTGTGTGTGTGTGTGTGTTTGTGTGTGTGTACTACTCTATTGATCATGTCCGTACACATAACACGGCTAAGTCGTTTTGCAGTTTACATAACGGCCAGCACGTGAAATATCAAAGAAGAAAACAACCGAATGATTACCTTCCTCACATCATACGAGTGTCTATTGTATAACATTACACAAGAAATAACTGATTTTTAGAATGAGGATCATATGATTTCGAAATTGAGAGTCGTGATAGAACACGTCATCTTTTACTACGAAACGTGAATTTCAAAATTTATTTAAAAAAATAGTCTTTTTGGAGCTGAAAATCGTAAACCAACGTCGTGGTATTATTAAGCTATTTCATCTATGCGATTTTAATGTTTCTAACGAAATTCGGACTTGAATCGAGACTATAACAGGGAATACGCTTCGAAAGCAACATTTTAATACACTTGTATAATCTGTCGTGTAACAACATTTCCGTTGTCGTACGTATTAAATTATGTAATCATTATAATGAAAATCATGTGAAAACGGCGTAAAGCGTAGATAAAAATAATACATTAATGAGTTGGGGACACGATCGTGAAAACATAAATTAGATAATTGAACATTTGCCGAGTGGGACGTCTTAAATTATCATATTATACATCAATCTAATTTAATTTCAAACGTTATCATTTTTTCATATCTCCCATAAAACAAAAATCATCGAATTCAGGTGATATCATAGAATAAAAATGCATTACGTTTAAATAATCACACTAAAACTACATTATGACAGACTATAAAACACGTCCTTGTAAAGTTAAATCCAAATTTTTATGTAAAAGGTATATATTATCGAATGGTGTTAGATGATAATCTACGGTACTAAAAAAAAAAAATGAAATTAATGAACAAGGTTGATAATTAGTAAAATAATTAAGTATATGCATATTACGAGTACATAATTTAATTAAATACTACCTATCTTGTATGTTAAAATACAAAAATTACTGTTAAAACAAAATTGTGATTTAGCCTGAAGTATTAAAGGATTTGTTTCTACAAACGACTAGTTATGATTTTAAAGATCATCATCAGATATTTGCAAGAAGCCAAATACTCTATACCGCTAATCAATTAAAAAAAAAAATTGCAGAAAAGAGGTAAAATTAAACCAGTGTAAGTGAGAAAAACCATACATTTTGTTTACAGTACCATAAGAGATATGGTCTCGATATTTAAATGTTTACAATACAATGTAAAATAATAGCTCAAAAACTAAGTAACCTCATTTTATGTGTAACTATATGCTACTAATTACATTAATCATATTAATTTCAAATAATTGTAATACACGTTTTTGAGTTAAGATCCAAATACTTTTCAAATAAACCAATGTTTTCAATGAAAACCATTTAAATACAAACAGTTTTTTAACGCTTACAGAATATTTTTTTGTTTAATATAAAATACATTTTTACGCATAAATTTCAAACAAAAATATAACAATAACTGATTATATTTTAAAAGAAATGTAAAAATGTAATTTAAATGTATATTTTATAGAAAAATGATTATGTGTATTGTTGCTCGGTCAAAAATACACAACTTATTAGATTATATAAACGTGAATTGTTAAATATTTTAAATACATAGTCCATATTAATTTTTTATTTTTTGTTATTTATGAATTATTAATTTCCATGTAACTGTGTTAACGTCTTGTATACTTAAAATTTAATTGGAATTTATTCCGTACTAACAATATTATAATTATTATATTATATATTTTGTAGGAAATACAGTCGTTCCGACAAAAAAAGAATAATATTGTATTGTTCTTCTTACCCAAACCGCAGTTATTATGCTATAAACAATACACGTTATTCATTTTTCAGATTGATTAATAATAAAAAAAAACTTAAGATTTAGCTTTGATGACTTATTCAAAGAGCCACAAAAATAACAAAATATTTTACTATATTCAATGTAATATATTCGAGATTTTGGATATTCTGATAATATTTTGAGCCATTTGATTCAGAAACATTTTTCCCGTAGAAAGTGAGATATGTTTGAAATTATTCATTAAAAAAAAAAAACCGTCAGTACTAATAACAAATAAAAACAAAATATCATCAAAACTCGTATATTTGGATAGTTTTTTTTTTTAAAACATTAACATAATATTAATTATAAGTTAGAATAAAAAAAAAACAAATAGAAACCTCATAGTGGTAATCTCTAGTTAATATCGTACTATTATGCTAAATTACTTTTATGAACAGTTTGTGTTAAAAATCTTTTTTTTTTTTTATAATAATAATAATAATTTTAAAAAAAATGAACAACTGAGCGAAACGTAAAAACAAGTATTTTGTATCTTATCATTAAGTCTCGTGGAATGAATCGATTATATTTACACCCATTAAGAGTAACATTATACTTTTTTACTCTACAAACAATATTATATATTTTTCAAACTATTTTAAACCAAAATATTTCAAATTATTCTAATAGATCAACATTATCCCGTTCAAAACCGTGAGTGAAACTCATATAAAACCCATTTTACCTGGAAGACAATATTATAAAATAATAATAACATTGTCATTTATCATGCTATTTAGTGTCGTACATGTCATTATCTCTGGTGTTCTTTTTTCCTTTTGGCTGCCACTTTGTTTCCACTAATTAGTTGGGAAAATGTAATTGATTTTTTTTTTCGTCAAACCATTTCAACCTAAAAATATATCTAATCTCAAAGTCAACAGCGTAATTTAAATAAATAAAATGTAAACTGATTAAATTTCGTGCCGGGAAAATATTCTATAGCATTAGATAGTTTAACTAATTAGTCGAGTCCAAGGTCAAATGACATTCACGAGTCCATTAGACATTGAACAAAGCTCGAGTATAATATCATGTCAGCGTTGTTCGTGAATCACTTCGGTTCTTATTCTTTTTTCATTATTATTGTATTCCCTATTAAATATCCGTGAAAAAGTACATAACTTATATCATACGTGAGCCATTCTCCGGGTACATAGCACAAAAACGTACTATTTTCTATAAGTATACACGTCATTTTATATTCGCATCAGTATTTAATAATCCCGTCGCCGTGGTATTGCTAATAGATAACTAATGATAATGAGAAACAGTCCGCTGTATAAAATGTATGTTCAATACTCAGCCCATAGTAAATTACTATATTAGTAATAATAACACAGACCGCGGTCGGTGCCAAAGAAATGCATTTGAATATCGATAATGACAACGCTCACGATTCCAAGTTTCGTAACACAAATTCTCATTCATGTGTACAGTAATTATTGTGTATACAGTCCATTTCGCTGTAGCGTAGTGCATTTCAAGTTTCGCATGGAACCATTATAACGGTATGATAATAATATTGATCATGCCACGTATACAAGGGAGATGTAGGGTTCATCCCCCAACATTTTTTGAAAATTGGGTTATGAATTTTATATTATTCATTTTGTTAAGATTAAATCTGTTTATTGATTGATGGCCATAGAGTAAAAACAAAAATGTGTATGGCTATCTAGAAATTTTACGTTCAGAAATTGATATACTGGTGGTAACTAAAAACGAGCTGACGAGAGCGACAGTTTAATAAAACGCAATGTATACCTATAGATCAGAAATCACATGTAGATGGTGTACTTTTACGGTTTATTTTTCTAACTTCCAAATACGTAAATGAGACTCTCGCTAAATCAATTTTAGTTATTTTCTCATAACTTCAAAGATAATGTTAATAAAACTTTTCACCTTAAATTAATAATGTATTGCTACATAGGTGACAAGAGTTTCAAAAACATTTTATTTTTGGTTTTTTTTTTTTTTTTTACAATAAGTCAAGCGAAATTCCATTACAATTTTTACCGAATCATTTGTTTTACTTAAATTTTTAACTTTAAATGTATATGAAAAATGTTGGTCCTTCCAATCACACTTAAATGTTGGATACATATATTAAAATATAGTTTAAAACTTTTGTTAAAAAACCTATCAACAATTAGACTCAAAATGGTAAAATAAATAAACGATATATTTTTATTATGTAGCTACGTATTTTTACAAAATCGTTTAACTAAAGAAAATATTTATTTTTCCTTCATATAATTACTTTAAAATTCGTTACACTCATCTCCATTATCTTTTTCGAGGATCGAAGATATTGTATATTGTGAAGTACGACCTAAAAAAAAAAAAGTAGGGTTATGTTATAGTTAAATACATTTGTATTCATTATACGTATTTTACATAATTCTTACTATAATGCTATAATATTTCAGGTTGATATTCAGAGTGAAGTGGTTGGGAGATCGTTTTTCAATGATGGTTGTTCTTGTATATCACTAGTTTGATTATTGCAAGAGATTAAAAAAATGACGTTCTGCCTATAAATAGAACAAAAATACGATCTGTAAGTACTCTAGAGAAGTCAATTTTCGAAGTTTTCACTAGCTACGAATAATACAATAATGAAATTGTAACTACTGCTTAAGTTTCTGGACTAAAACAAGCTATGACACAAGTTTCATAGTCGAACATATTCTACCAACACCCGATCAACTAGCGTTTTGGGATTGTCGTATAACGTGGTGTTGACTCTGAAAATAACCACAGAACGGAAGAACACGGACAGAAGTCCTGTATGATAGGGATCATACCCTCGGATTTCTATACCCCAGAAGATATCATAATTCAAAGATAATGTTACCCTCGGTTAGGTACCCCCGATATTAACTATTAATGATTTAATACACTATGTTTGATGATTAATAATGACATTTTCAAACATTTATTTGTTTTATTTAGATAACTGCTATAAGATCATATTGATTTTATAGGCACGGCGAATTTATCAGAGAATATAAAAAGTAAAACAAAAATCAAAAAAATTATTATTTATAAAAATAATAGTTTAAATAGTTAAAAAAAATGTTTTCATGACATGACAGAAAAAAAATAACAAAAACAAATCATTATAAATGTTGACATACTTTTGTTGAATATTTTAGAATATCAACATACCAATTTTTACACTATTTTTAAGTTATTTCATAGATCAAATAAATAATCATTGGAATAATCTTAAACGAAACTTAAAGTTTGGTTTGCACTACATATATGTTCATTGTTCCTAAAACGCTTATATATATATTTTGAACTATGTAACTGTTAGAAATATTGAACCCTTCGACAAGATATCTAACTGTTCACTGAATTTTGGGTGCATCTGTATTATAATACTGAGATAGGTAATCTAATTACGTACCAGATAATACATTTTTACCCGAGGAATTTTTTTTCATAGGCTATTCACGTCTCGGGATAACGGACCCTGATAGCCCTCTGACTTGGTGATTCTATTCTATTTTTATGAAAAAAAAATCAAAACCAACATTATTATTTGATTTTTATCACAAAATTAATTATTTCAATCAAAATATCCAGTGAATCTCTTCTATATTATTTAATACATTAGTACAATTTTAAATCGAAAAAAAAATGTTACACTGATTAACGCTTTGAATATATTAAGTTTCTTGTAAAATATTAATTTAATAAAATGAATAAATGTATACAGGGTGATTCACTAAGCGTGCTCATCCTCTTTTTTGGTCGCAAAAATGCAAAAATTTAGATTTTTTGTTTATTTGGAATGTTCAAGTTACCTTAAGAGCTATGTTTTCCACTACTTTTTTTGTGTATCCTTTAGTGTATCCTGTGGGCTTACAAACTTTTTTTTTAAATGGCAACCCCCTTTTTTGACCCCGGAATTTTAATGTATTAAAATCAAAATTCGAACGAGTAGTTTTTGAGATATCTTTTTTTGATTCATTAAGCATGCTCACCCATATTTTTTTTCCGTAAAAATGCAAAAAAATGTGATTTTTATTATTGTAATGTTCAAGTTCCTATAAAAGGTATTTTTACAGATTTTTTTTTATATCGCTTTAAGGGTGTTCTGTGGGCAAACAAACTTTTTTTTCAAATAGCAACCCCCTTTTTTACCTCGTAAATTTGTTTGAGACATTTTTCTGTAAATTTTGATATATTGAAATCAAAATTCGAACGAATAGTTTATGAATTATTCGTATTTAAGTATTAAGGATACTTGTAATAACATGCAACCGCCCTTTCGATATTGTCGATGAAATTATCTATTAGCAACTTATCAACAAATTCTACTATCATAAATGAAGTATATTGTTGTATCAATGCAACAATCGAACCACAGAACAATACAATTACCGAAACCCATGGTTATAGATTATAATATTACAAAAGTATAGCAATGATATTAAGTAACCACTATTGATATTATATTAATTTCAGTTGCCAGTTAAATTTGCTCACGATATTTTTCAACGTTGTGTTCCGTGTTTATAGTGTAGAATTAACTAATCTTTAAAGTTTAGGTAAACTAAATTGAATATTTAAAGTAAATAACAACAAGTTTATACCTTGTGTTAAAATTATTCATCTCAATGTGACCATATTATGTAGTTTGAGTTTCAATGGAATTTTTAAATATTATCGTGTTTTAATAAGAGTTTTAATTGTTTAAATTTGTATTTGGTTGACTAATTAAGTAATAATGTGACTAATTCTATAAAGCTCATAAAATTAATGTAAAAATAAGTTCAAAATTTAGTGCGTTTGTATTAAAATTATTATAAATTGTTCTTAAATACATTGAAAATGATTTCTGTGGATGGTCTACACCTGTAGCCATGATGAATACTTTCCTATATCATAAACCAATGAAAATAGTTAACAATTATACCTGTTTATAATTGATAAACTTCAAAACTGAACCATTAAATGAGTTCTAGTTCAATTGATTCTTTTTATATAAATTGTAAAATTTATATAAATGTTTATGAATTATTTTATTTGACGATGATTAAAATGATAATGGTGAATTGCCAACAAGTTTACTGCCAATAAATATTGTTCGTATTACTAAACATAACTTCAAACACACTAAATTGTATAAAGTGTTTAGATTCTGAGTGAAACAAAGGATCTTATGGTTTTACAATAATATTTTTTGTCTGGAGACACTTTTTTTTTCAACTTAACTTTGTTCAAAAGTTTTATCCAGCAACTCTATTGATTGGAAATGTTATAAAGATGGCCCTTTAATAGTTAATGAAGCTTTCATCTCAATAGATTTCCAGTTGATAGGAAAAATTGCTGAAAATGGAGTAAAATCAGCAAAATTTTCTGTGAACGACTCTTTCATTCAAATTTAAACGTTTACTAAAACTTTAGTAATATCGTAATAACTCCAAAAGTCATGTTTCTCGAAATTTGAGATTTTCACAGTATATTATTGATTTACTACATACTTTAAAATAAGTTTAAAAAATAATTTTACAACTTTTGGGCTTAAATTGAATTCTGAAAATACCTTATTTTTCAAGTTTATCCGTGATAAAGTTTTAAATATTTGACAAAAAATGTAAAAAATATTATATGACCTTGCTCATATACTTCACTAACATTACTGAAAAATTTTCAAAAACCGGGATTCAGGATTTTTTTATAAAGGTTTAAGTAAATTATTATGCGACTTTTACGTAATAAACTGTTACGTCAATTTTAAACTCATTTGAAGAAATATAAAATTCAATCATAATGAAACTTCGAGTAAAGATAGAACAAGAAGTTGTAAATCTTTTGGTTTAAAAAATATATTCTAGATTAAACAAAAAAACTTTAGATAATTAAAAAAAATAATAATAATTAAATGAAAAATTGTGAAATATATTAACGGTATATGTTAACTCTGAAGCATTGCTCAGGATCGTTTAACTAATAAAATGACTTACCATTTTTTTGAATCTCAATACACCCATTCCCATTAAATTGTCCAAGAAGCGAAGAGTACCCCATGGGGCGAACTTCGTACTTTTTTTGTCCTATCTTAATTTAAAGTTTAATTTCCAATAGGTTGAACCGTGAATTAGCCGGGTCCTTATATTGCGATATCGAAGTCCTACATTCCAATGTGATAGCCCAGGCCATGAGTGCTAAAATGCTGTGCCTTAATTATTAGCTATTATCAAAGCAATGTTACAAAATTATCGTTATATTTACGTATAAAAAATGCTCATTTCATAGTAATGTAACAGAAGCGAACGATACATATAGGGTAACTTTTAATCACTGCGTTTTAAACTCTGCATGAAGCACGAATTATAATTTTTTTTTTTTATATATTCCAAAATACTAGTTGAAAAGCCGACAAGGGACAAACAATGTTTGTGACGTACCCTTCGGCTAATTCTCTTCGCTATCTATTCTAAACTTTAGGTACTTATATTTTTTAAACTATCAAAATATTTAAATTACCTCAAATAAAAATTTAAATATTATCAACATATATCAAAAACTGCGTTTCTTTTCATAACGCTGGGTTAATAATAATGGTGAACATTTAAAAAAATTAAAATTTTAAGTACCTAATTACGTAAATAATAAATAGTAAAAATATTTTTTTTCATAAAAATATTTTACTACTTGTGATCGAATCGAGCACAAAAAAAAAATTAAATTAAGGGTTAAAAATGAAAAGAATGTACTTAAAAGTATTTTTTTATACACATAAAATACCTATACCACGAGATTATAAACTGTGAGAGTGAAAAAATAAATTATTAATTTTTGTTTTTTATCAAGCGTCGTTTTCTTTTTTTTTAATTTTTAATTTTAGATTCCTCCAATAAACTATAAATTAAAGCTTTAGAATACGGTACAAAATCACGAAAATGACTTGTTATAGTATAATTATCAACTCATAAATAATGAAATCTATGAGTCATCATCTAGCGTGTTTCGACTAAGACAGTTGGTTTCTTTATTAATTAAATATTTAAAAAATGCTTTGTAACCAAAGGAAAATATTTTACGTTGTATTTTATGAATGACGCACTCATTAGACATACGGCAATTGTTCCGATTGATCCTGACAAGCCATAATACTTTTCATGAGAAATTGTAACAATTAAAATAATAATAATAAATGATAAACATTACTATATCAAGGCGAATTAATAGCCGTATTCGTTTTAGGAAAATTCGTTGAGTGCGGGCTAATGGATGAATTATTACATGGAATATGCGTGGCTGACCTTTATAATAATATTATTAATATACGTAATATTATTATCATACGTGATCTTTGTGTCGTTTTTCGTCTTTACAGCCGGTTTGAATCGCGGCGGTGGTGGGCGGCCATACAGGAAACGGGTCGATGTCAAAATATTCAATAGAATATAAAGTGGCAGTTATGAGATCCCGTTCGGGCGCTTTGCGGGGTCTCGACACTTTTGTACTCGGTACGATCCGTTGAGAAAATTATAATTTATGAAATCGCATTTAACAGTAAAATAACGACGATAGAACGTGGGACACGCGCATTCCATGTGAAATAGTGTACATTTATCATAGTGGTTTTTGCTTTTTCTTTATCTTTTTTTTATTATGTTCCCATCGAAAGTTATTTTTCAATGACTGCGACGATGACTCATCCAGGGGATTATTGTTGAAAGCACACACGCACATATGCACCCACACACACACACACACACACATACACGTATGTGAACGTGTTTTAATCTAACTGCAACAATACATCAATAATTATTGTCCAAGGGTTGGTTCGGATCAAGCGTCGATAGGGAAAACCGAATTTTCACTTGGATACACCAAAAATTCTTTTTTTTCGGTTCATAACCATAACTTATGATTTTGCAAGAAAAATCTCGCTGCTAAGTACTCTCTTTTTACGAATCATTACTCATACATAAAGGGGAACGGTTTGGGTTTTTTTCGCTCTTGAAAAATCACACACAATCCAAATATCGTGCGCAATGTAAATTCAATCGTTTCCGAACCACATGAGTGAATATGTTCTACACGTTTTTCATATAGTTATCCAAAATATGTAAATCACGGGCCACGGTGAATCGTTATTGAAGCCAATCCAATTACTGTCGTGACGTGCGGTGTAGAGTCGTAGTGGCCGGAAATAAGCACGGTCTCGATGGGTCGTTTCGTCGAAATTATTTTTTCGTCTCGTTCGAATAAATGTGATTATTTGTTTTTTTTTCTTCTCGTGTCCAAACTTCTTACACGCGCAAAAAGCGAATGAGCACTGGTCGGTTTACGTCCGGTAATCTTCGTCCATATGCTCTCGTCCAAGTCTCATTAAGTTTCCGGTAAATCCGAATTGCATGCCAGAAAAATAATTGAACATTGGAATATTCGGATTGCTTTCCGACTCTCACCGGGTGCGGTCGAATTGCATGCCTGTTTTACTTACCTGAGTAACGTTTATAATATAATACATCCATTTTATACTATTACTTACTCGTATTTATAGATTTATACAATTTACTATTATATTGTATTATTGTGGCCCGATTCAATCTTAAAATTAAAAAGGTCCCACTATGGTTAATAATTAGAGCAATAATACAATTTAGATAACATGAAAATATTCTGAAAATCAGAAGTTTTTTTGAGTGTTTCGTATTTGATATTATCGTATTATCGTATTGATAATAAAACTCGGTTAGAGTCGGCATGCAATTTGACCAAAACCCGGCGGGAGTCGGCTGTGATTCGGACATTTTTTTTATTCGGCATGCAATTTGGATGCAGCCTAATTTTCTGCCCCGGGGACGTGCGTCCGTTAGCACAGTGATCCCCGTGAAACGAACACAGGGACGACTTGCACGCCGTCGTGTTGTAATTTTGTACGCCACCCACGGCCGAGCAAAATTTCCGTTTCGACAAATATGTCCACATATCCGGGCTACATGTTCGCCTTGTCGGGTTCGTTCGGGACCACCATCAACCGACCCCTCGTGATCTATAAATTACTTTTCGTACATGCGTTCAACGCTTTCATAAAAAAAAAAAACTATTCCCCAAAAATGTTATACTTTTCAATCAGTAAATTTGAGCGATAAACCGTATCATCATAATATTATATCATCCATAAAGAAATATATAATGGTTGATTCAATAACTGTCTTACAGAAATTTTATCGTAAAAGTATTCAAAATGGGATAAAATGTATAAAACAAAATATCTTTATTCTGAGAAATCTAAAACTATAAGTAAGTTACATATGTTTAATTACCCTTAAAGGATAGTTTAGGGGGTTGACTTTTTAAAAGCATATGGAAACCTACCTTTTTTTTTGTTAACATAATGTGAATATATTTTTTTTTTTTTTTTGTACATTTTAGTATTTTAAAAATATTAATTGTTATAAAACTCTAGGTTTCAAAACAATCGTGAGTTATTGTAAATTGTATTACGATCACAGTGCGATCATATGAGCAGTGCGTTTGCGCGTTATATATTTAACACGCACAATGCCGCAACATTTAAAATCACTTTCACATCTCGAGTTTTGCATCGCTTTATGTTTTTCAACCTCCAATATTTACTGAAAACTATCTAAACTATTTTTGAAAAAAAAATATAGGCTCCTATTTTATTTTCAAAAATTAAACCATAAAACTATCATTTAAAAGTAGTGAAAAATATGCAGTTTATGTATCATTTTAGATTTTTTTAAATCTTTTTCATTGAAAACTTTCATGATGTACATTTTACTCTATTTTTAATATCTATATAATGA
Organism: Therioaphis trifolii; assembly: GCA_027580255.1. NCBI lineage: Eukaryota > Metazoa > Arthropoda > Insecta > Hemiptera > Aphididae > Therioaphis > Therioaphis trifolii. The sequence continues at coordinate 76,956,827 of CM050404.1, read as the reverse complement.
ATTAGGTATAAAATAATTGCTGAATCACCCTTTATGTCAATATTTATAAAAATGAATTGATATTTTAATGGTGACGTCATAACTTGAAAACGGCTTGACCGATTTGAAGAATTTTAGTTTCTGAGTGAATTGAAAGATCTTATGATTTAACAATCATGTTTACTTTTTTTTTCTTGAGACACTTTTTGCTCAAATTAACTTTGTCCAAAAGTTTCACCCAGCAAATCCATAGATCGGCACATTTTATGTAGATTGGTATAAAAATATAAAATTTATAAAAGAACAGGCCTTTTTTATGTACCAATTTTGTGACGAAGCTATTTAACTTTTTTCCAATTTTTTTAAGCAATGTTGTTCCAAATACCTTCGTGAGTGTTACCACGTCGCCCGATTTTCAAAATTTTGATTTTAAAGGGTTGAAATCGGCAAAAATAAATTTTAACGTCATTCGTGTGCTATGCCTGCATATATGCGGGAGATCAAATATAAAATATAAAGAAAATACCGGTAAAATTGTTATCAGTTGGGATATTATATACAAGTGCTCCTGAACTCAACGGTGTTTCCATAGTTGTAATATCAACAATATCCAAAGAGATATTAAGTATTATATATTTCCAACCTCTTAGTGGTTCTCAAACCATGTATCCATGGAAATTATTATTAAATACGTGAATTTAAACGCGTTTAATTTTACATTTTTATGTATCGTACCTACAATTCGTTTACATTCTCTATAGTTTTCCATGTAACAAAATTTATTTGGTAAAAAAACCATACACTATATTAAATTATGAATGTTACCGCTATGCGCAAGTTTAGTAACTCATGGCCGACAAATACACATTGAGCTGTAACTCAGTAAGTTTTGATTCAATTTTTTTTTAAATTAATTATCTCATTTTCTACATGCACATTGCACACATCTATCAGTGTAAGTTTAAAAAAAATGTTTAAAAATCTGCAGCACAGAGAGGTTGTTAGCTATTTTAATGCTCAGCAGTGAAAAGGTTAAACGTGTTATACGATCCATCAGACGCCGAACGCGCGCCGATTGTCGGTTCATCAGTGTACCTACTGCGATTGTGATCAGTGAACATTGCACGTTTGTGTTGTGTTTCCCTAAATTATTTAACTACAATTTAAGAGTATTGTCATTTACTTTGCAACATTATGAGTACTGCCTTAGAAATACATAATTTGTATTTAAACTACGATGTTATTAATGCATTTTTAGACATCGTAAAATTACAATCATCATTTATTCCACAAAACGTATTGTTTTATCAAACATCACTTATGTATTCAGCCGTTGAGAACGTGGACGGTTTTCAAATTGTATGAAATGGTTCTATTGGAAACACGTACACTTATACGCACTTAGTTTCATTACGATAATACACACATAGCCAATGCCCAATAGCATCATTTCCAATAGAACCATTATATAAAATTTGAAAACCATCTACGTTCTCAACGACTGAATACACAGTGGTGTTTGATAAAAAAATACGTTTTGTGGAATAAATTATGTTTGTAAATGTACGATTTGGAAATAACTGTTTCTCACACAGACAATATGTATGTGGCGTTTTCTAGAGTTGGAAGACCTGACCATTTGTACGTTTATGCATTACAAAATAAAACTCTAAAATGTGGTATACCAAGAGGTTTTGACATAAACCGTATTAGAATTGAGCATCTACGTATCATTTGTAAATATTCACAAAAAAAAAGTTATATGTAATTACAGAATCATTTTTTAATAACAATATAAGTATAGAATCATTATCATTAGAATCAGTAGAATCATTTGCAAATTTTATTATTATTATTTTTGTTGTCTTTATAATTCACTTCTACTATTTTAGTACTATTTAGTTCTTTATATCATTAAGTAAAATACATTGTTTTTTTCTTTTAAACACAGCAATGTGTGTTGATTTAAGAATTTCATTTTAATACAATAAAAACTACAGTCGGGCGAAGCCGGGTAATTCAGCTAGTATATATATATATATATATATATATATATATATTTTTTTTTTAATTCAGTATTTTTCTTAACATATTTATATAAGATTGTAAAAATATGTTAGTGTACTAAAATATTTAAGCATTTTCGTACATGAATTTAAACGAAAATAAAATAACCGACATAAATATTTACGTAAACTCACTATCACGAGTAACAAACTGCCAATAATTTTACTCGTACTATAATATATATTATATACTAACCTCTACAGATAAACCTTAAACAGTACCAATTATAGATTTTGTCATTTAGATAACATAATATGATATTATGATATAGATCAGTGCTTCTCAACCTTTTTAAAACAGCCTCCCCCCTAAGAAGCAAAATATTTTTCAACGCCCTCAACTCACTTCATTAAAATAAAAATAAAAATAGCATACATGAAAAGTTTATAATTGAATAGTCAATAAAGAAATGAATATATATATATATATATGTGTGTGTGTGTGTGTGTGTGTGTGTGTGTGTGTGTGTGTGTGTGTGTGTGTGTGTGTGTGTGTGTGTGTGTGTGTGTGTGTGTGTGTGTGTGTGTGTGTGTATTTAATTGTGAATATAATGAAAATTAAATTTAAAATGTTTTTAAATGTATTGATCAGTGAAATCGTTGTGCTTGGTGATTCAAAGCCAATTTTTTTACGTTTGGTTCAAAGTTTGTGAGATGAAGGCGTAAGTCTCCTCTTTTGACGATGTCGAGTCGATTTATTTTTTTGATTATGAGACTCGTTACCGCACTAAATTCTCGCTCAACGAGGTAAGAGGAAGGGATATTTTCATTTTTCATCGGTTAAGCATAATGCAGTTTAAGAGTAATAAAGATAATGATTTGTTCGAAAACGATTACAGATAAACAAACGTTTGATGCTCTGGTATATGTAGCGTATATTTCATAATCACAAGTTTATTTTATAAATCGATAAAAACAAATACAATTACAGATAAATCTTGACGCGTTGCTTTGAACGGAAAAAGAGTTTCACCGCCCCCCTATCGCCCAAAACAAGCTCACCGCCAATCAGTACACCTTCACCGCCCACCGGGGGGCAATATCGCCCCCGTTGAGAAGCACCTATATGGTAATTAGGACGGATATTGGCATGCTAAGGCACGCGTTTTTTCCAAACAGCGTGGTTTAATACAAAGTTATTATAGCTACGGAAAACGTCATGTGGTGCAATGATATTATTATGTAAAACAGGACCGACAGACGTTATTATAGTCGTGACCGTTACCATGAAGGGACAATCGTGACGTATTAAATCGTTGTCGGCTTACCTGGAATACGATTGCCCGGATGTCTCAAAAAATGTTCTTTTCTTTCAAGTCCCGAATCAAGTTTTCAATCCTAGTGCTTAACTTCACTAAATTTATAGTTGATATTTTTTCGAACAGCCCTTATAAATTTCAACTCAGTAATGTTACCGTTTGATAATTGTAACGTTTGATGTTTAATTATTGATTAAGTGTATCTTTCTATCAACATTTTATTTTTGTTTTTACATGAAGTAAATGCAGTACGGTAGTTAAATTCTCCTTCACATTACTAATAAACAAAACTAGATCGTAATTACTCTTATATTTTTGTTCGCAATTTATTTATCACATCATTAGATCGCGTTCACATCTCACATGATTTTATTATTTGTTCGCAATTAGAAAAATCCAATCAACACTAATCTGTCCAGACGGTTTCCACTTATCAACTGGAAATTACGGCTGAATCAGCTTAATAATTTATAACTCCACGCAATATTGGTTTTAGAAAGTGTCACCAGTGAAAGGCTAGTTTCCTAGAAAAGTGCATTGTCCATATTTTCGTTACTAAAACCATTATTTATCAAATGATATAAATGCATGAAAAATAAACGATATAGTAATTTGGCCAACTGTGTATTTTAATTTTTGATAAATTATGTGCTTTGTTGGTTCTGTAAATTATTATGTCATTCATAAAAAAAATCATTTCGTTTACACTTCCAAGTAAACATGCACACCGCAAACCAAAGATAATAAATAAGCGTATAATAATAATTTGGTATGGTTAAATTAGTTATTTTCTTTTAAGAATAAATACAATGTTTTTTCTCTCATTAAAGCTATAAAATGATTCAACTAACGCAAGATATTTTTTCAATATCAGTTAATACGTGATGAATTATACTTGTGAATGAATTCATCGAATTCGAACTCTATCGTACAAATAAAAATCAAAGATAATGGCGCAAGCACTGTAAACATTTCTCTGCTCTTTTCATGAGCTCCGATAAATGATTACAAACGTGCCCGAAAAGAGTTGGTGTCTTGCATAAAATACGTGTGGTTAAAAAAATAAATAAAATAAAATGGTAAAAAGACGTTAGTGACTGGTCTTCTGAAATTTGGTGGCCCGTAACTATAGTCCGGTGCTATGATTGCAATAAGAACCGTATGGTCATGGACCCGAGCCATAATAAAAAAAATAACTGCCGGAAAGGCTAGTGTCTCGTAATTTTGTGACACGTTATTTTAAAAACGCCTTTCAAAAACGTTGTACACATTAATATAACAAGAAATAAAGAACGTGAAAATGAATTACATTTCAAGAAATGAAACACATTCGAATGATGTGATGTTTAATACGTTTTACGACCATAAATTATGTTTTTTCTTGACACGATAAAAAAAAAGTGAAATATTTAGATTTGTAAAATTCTTAAACTTTTACACCTTTGTAGGCGATATATTTTTATCTATCAAAATCGATATATTATAAATTCCAAATCTAGTGGTAGACTGGAAATTTCATGTGTTTATAAAGCTGTTCACTGAAATTAAGTTTCGTTATACTTATAACTATTTTTATTTATCAGTTCCGTATCGTTATAGTTATGCAATTCAATTTTTTTCTTTATTACTTTTGACCAAATATGCATATAAATCGAACATTTAAGGTCTTACTTCAAGTTTTTTTTTTGTGCCTAATTATCGGTGCTGAAATATTTTTCAAAAAAGCGTTAAATCACTATCAAATTCATAATACTAATGGAGTAAGTTTTTTTTATATACTGTACTAATTGTAATGGATAGAAACTCATTATTAGTCTCACCCGATTTTGAATTCGGTTAATACGTTCTACACATAGGTACAAAAAATTTAGTGGAGTAACTTTGATAGTGTAATCAGATATGTTATTTATGGGGTAGATTTAAATTTATTTTTACTTCCATAAAAGCATACACAAAAAAAAAGTTCAAAGATAAAAAATATGAATCTGTTCTTAGAATATCAGTTATTAAATATATAACAATATGTGAAACTGAATAAGAAATAAGTCGGTTTTTTCTTTTTTTTTTCTTTTTTTTTTTTTTTATAATATTTGACAGGTAATATAAACAAGTAATATAGTTAATATTAAAGATTTTAAAAAAAATGCATATTATAAACATAAAGACTAGGTACTGAACCTTTTGATACGTATTTTATTATCTGAGTGAAATATACATGATAAACGTTAAATTAATACTTTTGTGTTTTCAGAACAAAAATAATTTTTCCAAGTTTAATACGAAGTAATATAATTTTTATATTTTTTAAATGTTGATTTTGTAGCTCTGAGTGTCTTCAAACGTTCTATGTCACACGTATTATCGTGAATATTAAATACCTTGTAACACAGCTATAAATTGATGTTGACATTTCTATTGTTTTACTGATTTCGTCTACATTGTATGTTTATGCACCACCAAATGTTTTATAATTACATAATAATGTACCATATGGTAAGTCAAATTTGTTGACTAGAAGCTAAATCTGATAATTCACTTTTTGCAGACTATAAAGATGCTTATGATGTAACATCGGTTAATTTTACGCAGAGTCTGACCCCATTTTCTTATTTGTACCTACGTGTCACTTAAATTGAATAGACAACATACATTTTTACAGAATAAAATTAAAACGAATACAAATAAAAATTACAAAGGAACAATTTCATGAAAAAAAAATTAAATATTCTTTTTAATAACAAAGTGGTCTTGTGTTCGGAAAGTCATTCTTAGTAGATTTATATTTATTTGGTCTAAACCGTCTTTGAAACAAAACAAAAATTGTTTTCTATGCTACTATTTACGTCTGGATTGTGACTCTCTGGTCGATGCGAACTTGGGTTAAACAAACCGATTATACGTTTTATATAAAAAGATGCACATTCTCGGGGCTTTGATATTGAACTGAGTTTTTCTTTTTCTTTTCGTTCGAAGAGTATAGCATCTCTTTTTTTACTTTATCGCCCGGCGACTAAAATATTAGAATTGTATTATACGTGTATAACAAACTACGTAAATTTAGACTTTTATTTTATATTCAATTAAGATTCAGTTCCGTTCGGGAAACAACCGTGAGAGGAAAGACGCGACCGGAGGAAGGTCGGGGTGGAAAATCCCAGAATCCTTTCCGAATCCCATGGAATGAAAGCCCCGTTGTGTGTATATCGAATTGCTTCTCTGGGGCGAGAACGTTTAAACAAAAGTCGGAGTTTCAAAGCCGACAGACGTCGTCGAACACTTTTCACAGCACTCATTAAAGTGAGAACTATATAACTTTTGATTGTTTTCTTTTTTCATCCGATGTATTTGTCAAAAATAATAATTAACGCGTCAATATATCACTCGAATATTTCAATCGATTATGAGTGAAATAAGCTATATATTGGTTAAAAAATTATGGTTTTTAGATTCTGAACGAAGTGAAGAATGTATTGATTTTACTATGATGTGTGTTTTTTTTTTTTTTTTTTGTTTTTTTTTTGTTTTTTTTTTGTTTTTGTGTCTGTGTACACCATAACTACTCGAAATAATGCTTCAATTTTGAACTTCAGGGTATGTTTTCGGTGGCAAAACGAATATCGGAGGTACCTTAGAGAGGTCACAAGTGAAAATTCCCAAAAGTTTTCAAATGCCACGGGAAAAACAAACAAAAAATGAGGAAAAACCGGTACTTTTTGTGCAAAACCCGTTTTCGACGAAATCGATTTTTTTATTTAGCCGTTACTCAAAAACCAAAAATTGTAGATACTTGAAATTTTCACCAAATGTTTATATTGAAATCATCTATACGTGGTAAAATTTTTGAACACTTTTGACTTTTATTGAGCTAATTATAGACAATTGAAATTTTCAATTTTTTTAAGTATTTTTTTTTAAAATAACGATAAAATTTTTTTTTTTTGCCAGAAAATCTTGAAAATTTAATACAAGGTTTCTTATAAGTTGTTCCATAACTGATAAAAAAAAATCCAAAATCGTAAGTCACAATTTTTTTTTATAAGTGCTCAAAGTTCCAATTTATACGAAATATGTAAAAATTGCGAAAATTTGCAAATAATTTTGTTGTTGAAAAATCGTAAAATTTTTTTCTTTTATAACTAAGTTTTGAAAATTTGGTACAAGGTTTTTCATTAGTTTTTCTTCAATTATCTGCAAAAAAAACTCTACCGGATTCAGACAAAAAAATTTTATGAGTGTTTGAAATTTAAATTTTTACAAAAACACGTTAAACAACGGTTTAGCCTCAAACGATTTTTGCTAATTGTTTTTTTTTTCAAAAAGTATAAGTTGTAGAAACTTGAAAATTTTATCTGTTGTTTATATTGGCATTTTCTTTATATAATTTTATTTTCAAAAGATTTCACTCATTTTTAATCAATTTATAGGCATTTGAAATATTCGATTTTTTTTATTTTTTTTTTTATAAATGTTGATAAAAAAAATGTAGCTCGGACGAAATACTTGAAAATTTAATAGAAGGGTCCACATAAGTTGTTCTAACTCCCATTCAAAAATTATAAAAATACATAGGCACAAAATTTTTTTATAAGCGTTTATAAGTGCTAATATTGACAAAATTCGTCAAAATCATGTATATTTGCTATGTATTTTGCAGTTGAAAATTCATAAAATTTTAAGTATTCAAAACTAAGAATTGTAAATTCGGTACAAAGTTTGACATACGTTTTCCTTCAATTATCTGTAAAAAAATTTGCACTGGAATAAAATCAAAAATTTTTATGAGTGTTTGAAATTACAATTTTTTCACATAATCGCGTAAAATAACAATTTAGGCATCATTGATTTTTGATATTTGTTCTTATTCAAAAAGTATAGGTCGTAGAAACTTAAAACTTTTACAAAATGTTTAAATAGGCATTTTCTTTACATAGTTGTATTTTCAAAATATTTCGTTTATTTTTTAGCTATTTATAGGCATTTGAATAATTCGATTTTTCTTAGATTTTTTTTTATAAAAGTCGATAACAATTTTTTGGCCCTACCAAATCGCTTGAAAATTTAATAGAAGGTTTTGAATAAGTTGATCTAAGAGTGATTCAAAAATTATTCAAATACATAAACACAATTTTTTTTTATAAGCAGTTGAAGTTCAAAAATCGACAAAATTTGTCAAAATCACGAATATTTGCAAATTATTTTGTAGTTGAAAATGTATAAAAATTTTTGTATTCAAAGATAAGAAATGAAAATATTATGTAATATCACAGCTGATAAAGATAATTAAATAGATTAAGTTTATTATAATATAATCAGTAGCTGACAGCTGTTCTATACAAAATATTGGTAGATTGTAAACACAAGGTGTATAACGTACCTTTACATGGTTGAATAGAACGTTACTAACTTCCAATTTCCAGTTATTTTAATGTGTGTATCAGTTCCATAAACATGCGGATTTTATATATTATTATTAATTATTAATATTTAAATAGACGTAGCCACGGAGCATTCAGCATATATGGACGGCGGGGTCGGGTGGTGCCGTCACGATAGTGCATTTAGGCAAATAATATGGTATTTACCTACGCCCTATCTATGCACATCCTGGTTTGTTCAATGCTCACGAGCAGAAGTCACATGAATAGACAAATGTAAATTTAACCCAATCTAGGATATTAAAATAAAATATATATTACAATTTAAGGCTGACATCTTCATCTTCGTTCAGAATCGTTTTTTTTTTTATAATATAAAATAATTCCAAAATCTATCCAATAATGCCTAATCTAGCAATGCATCTCGTGTATGCCACCCAACTACTGTATCCTGTACTTAACTTACAATGATTTATCATTGCATTCAAATGTAAAGTACCATACAACTAAACTATCGTAAACCAGGTGATCCCATGATAGAAAGTGCTATACACTCCTCACCATTATCTTGTCCGAGGAGCGAAGCGACGAAGGACGAACTTCCACCACCATTATCTTATCGGCTTTTTTATGTATGCTATCACGTTTCCGGATGAAAATAGTGGTCAGTAATTTTTATCCAGCATCACTATACAGCGAAAATGTTATCTAGTTGATACCTACTCTAGAAAGGTCATTTTTCTCTATTATCAATAGATTTTTCCAAGCGTATGAAAAACCTACTTAAAAATTTCATGAAAATTTTATATACCACAAAATAGTGTTTTCTACAGTAAACTCTTCTGAGCAAAGTTTCAGTCTTGAATAAACCATTCATAAGTTTAACTGTTTAAAGTCTAATTCGACAATTGTTTTTTGTTAGAATAGTTTAAGAAAGGTTCTCTGAACAAGGGAAAACATTTTTTCACTAAATGATCCAACAAATTTTATTCTATCCGTATCCCAAAGGTTCATAATAAATAGATGGTCCGATTATTTTTCAATACACATTTAAATTTTAAAATGTTTGTAAAAACAGTAAATTCCGAAAAATCATATAAAAATTTAGCTAAACGCTTATAAAAAAAAAATCCTGACTAACGATTTTTGATAATTATTCAATAGTGTTAGTGAAGTATAGGAATAAAGTTATTACATTTTTGAGAAATTTCAACCAAATATTAAAAACGTATCATAAATAAACTTTTTTAAAAATGAGTTATTTTTAAAGCTCTATTTTGTCCCAAAAGTATTCACTTTCAAATATATAACAATATGTGATCGATACATCATTTGAAATTTATAGCAATATTTATTGAAGAATTATGACTAAATAACTAAATTTGATTGAGTTTGATTCTCATTTACAATTGTTTTCACTTGGCTTTTTGGTGGTTTTTTGAACACTTTGAAAAACTGTTGAGCAAGCAAAAAATGAACCTTCCAATGCTGTCTACATCCAATTTTTATCTTCACATTTTCTGGATAAAACTTTTGTATTAAAATATATATATATATATATATATATATATATATAAATTGTATTAATATATAAAATTTAATATAATATATATTAAATTTAATATATAAAAATTGAGTAGAAAAAATATTGTATCCGAAGAAGAAAAAAAATAAACATCATTGAGAAACCGACAGATCCTTCGCTTCACTCAGACTCTTCAATCAAAATAGCAATAATTCGTAAATCAGGATTTAGATTTATTTTGGTGGTAAAATATCTTGTTAATATTACATCATTTTATCGATTATGAATTTCAAACTTTTTGAACATAGAGTGTGTTTAATAAACAGGTATGTTTAATTGAGTTTTAATTGGTTTCGATTTATTTTACCATGAAATATAGGACTGAATATTTTTAATAGACATTATTATTAATATTTTCAGAAAACTTTAAAAACAGTAAAAAAAAAAACATAGCGGATAAACTTGTATTAGAATTTACCGATATATAACTAAAACTCACATTTACAAGGTGGCTATTTTGATTTTTATAGAGCTATAAACTATATTATTTTAAATTTTGATACGATGTTATAACAAAAAATATGTTGAATAGGACAAATTGTATACCAAAAGTCAGACGTACATACTTCCTAGGTAAACTGATACTTATTGCGTTTACATCGTAATCTTCGTCTATAAAACATCGTTTTTACTTGTTAATTAGTTTTTATTATAATTTCTAATAAACAATCGACCGTGAAAAACAACATATAATTACGACTATAAATATTAGATGTCATTGTAATTTAGGGGAGAAAAATTAATGTAGCGAACAGTATGAAATCACGAGCAAGTGTACGATATACATGTTTGATGTTTTATAAAATAAATAATAGGTAAGTATGCACGAACGAGGAGCGGTAAAAAGCTGGAATGTTAAACTACGGAAATAAAAATGATACAAATCTGGAATGTAAAAATTTGTAAATTGGATTTCGTGTAAAACGCATTTTACATTTCTACATTCCTGCAGGTTATTTTATACTCGAATCCATGACGGCGTCGTTGTGAGAGCTGCAGCGGGCAAATCTGAATCCCTCACCAACCCACGCAAAATACATTTATTTTCAACCGATCGCCTACCCGGCGTGATTTTCTATTGAGAATTGGATGAAATTTCAGATTTTCGAGTGAACAAGCGAAAGCCAAACCTCGACCGAATAATAACACATTTTTCTCAATGCAGCAAAGGATTTGAAAACTATAATGGCTGATGAATTTTTTTTTAACACCAAAAATTTAATATAACTTATAAAACTCCGATATACATAGACAGGCACACACAATGCGTCAGTACTGTGTATATGAGGTCTTATAAAGAAAAAAAATATGAATTTCTGTCATAAATATTCCGCATTCTCGAATTCCAGAAACATGCAAGTATTTCCAGTCTCACAGTTTTCATAATTTCGCATTTCAACCAACGTACGTATAGCTGAATCTGTACAAACTTTCCTATTTTTAGACTTATAATCGACGGCTTATATGTTTCGAAAATAGAATTTATTATCGTGTATAATATTGTAAATGGTTTATGATAACCTTCAAATATGTAACCAACTCGTAACCATTATGTATTATTAAATTATATCGAACTCACATACAGTGTAGTTAACGATGAACATTAAAAACATTGTCAGAAAAAAAACTATTCATTGATTTATTCCTCACGTCAGTGTACATATAACATGTTCCAAGAACAAAGATGTTTATTGAATTATTATTAGATGAAAATAAATATCAAAACATTTTGCACATATTTTTGTAATGAAATATTAATATTGTTCGTTATTTCTTTATATACAGCCGTCAGCCACGAGTCATGAAGAAATTATGTTTCCATAAATAATTCGGACTATGCATACATTATTTCTTTTTAATTTCAAAACTGATATGACGAAAATCTCTATACAATTTTTACAAAATGTCTATTTCAAACATTGTCATAATAAATGATTAAATTAGTCAATATAAAAAGCAAAAAAAAAAAAAAAAAATGAAACATCCGTGGCTTATATAAAAAAAAAAAAACTAAAATGGACTAAAATATAAAACAAAAAAAGTTAACGACCAGCTTTACTTTGAAAATTTAAATATGTTGAACAAAAAACCATTACATTAAACGAAAGGAGATGATTATAAAAGAGCTATTGAGTTTGACAAACATCTGAAAAACTTCAACCGAGAAAATTACTTAAAACGTGGAACCTGTGGTATACGCCGAATAAAAGCAAAAATAAAAAATATTGTTTGTGAAAGTTAATCCTTCACCCATACAGTCCTTGGACAAAATAATAGGAATTGTGTGAAATACCTTAGAAGATCATTTTTGACGATTTGATTAATTTGGAACACGATACAGTGTTGTGTGATATCATTTAAAATTTAAAATCAATGATATATCATAGATTTTGGTTAACGTTCGTAAATAAAACTCAGTTAAAAATTATATTGGACCCTACAAATCATTTAATTTTTCGATTGTGAAAACCCCTTCAATAAATTATTGGTGCTATTTTCAAATCTTAACCAAAATTAGTTTGGAAATAACTAATAATCGCAAAATAATCCGTATTTATATCCGTATCGATATCCTAAAAAAATGATTCATCAAGCCATATTTAAATAACTAAATTATTTGTAAAAAAAATAAATTTTCAGAACTGCATGTTGTACTTATGTTCAAGTATACTGTTTAAAGCTAAAGCTATACACAAAAAATCATAAGAATATTAGATACCATGCAATTTTCAAAACAATGTATCAGAGAATTGAAAATTGTATTTAACAGAAATATTTTCAAAATGCGTGGTATATCCAATATTTTCCAATTTCAATATTTAGTCCAAAAGTAATTATAATTTTTTTATTTTTATTTTTGTTTGTAAGTTTTCATCAAAGCTTTATTGAAAGATTTGTGATATTTACAACCAATTTTCTTGCATAATTGTTTTTGGATTTACAGATAAGTAACTTACATAAATTTGATAAAAATTATATCCACAGCAAATTTTACGATTTTCACACATTTTTCAGATGTGGTTTTCTCGCGTTTAAATATTGTTAAATATTTAAGACCTAAAAAAAAAATGTCACATTTCAAAATTCTACATGGTGACAATTCTGATCTAATAATTTACCATACGTAACTTTTGTACCTGTACAACTATCCATAAAAGTGATGACGTACATGAAAAAAGACGCTTAATTGTAAAATCAATTTATTCTTTTTCTCACAGAGAATCTAATTGGGGAAAGGAATAAAGAGACAAAACGTTTAATGCTCCTCTTGTTCCAGTTGTTTCGCCGTAATAAAGAGCTCGAGTATTATTTGTTAACTGATTTTGATAAACGTCATAAAAGGTATTCTGAGTGGGGCTTAGTCGACCTATAGTATTTATAGGCCTTTTTAAATTTTAAATATTCATACAATATTTAAACGGAAAAAGGTTTTAAATATGTATTAAATAGTATAATAAATGTTATATTAGTGACCCTGTATTACAGTTTCAAGTCGAGAACTTTATATTGTAAAACCACTGAAAAAACGAGCGTATTAAATATTTATCGAAGTTAACATAGAAAAGTTATCAATAAAAACCGTGTACGATAATAGTGGTAGATTCGTCCCTCTGGTCCTCAAACAACATAATGATGTTGTGTGTTGAGAACCTAAGATGAGAAAGTATTGCATTCGATGGACGACACGAGTAGTATGATATTATTTCAAATTTTAAATATTAAATAATAATTTATAAATCACTATTCTCAAAAAACTGTTATGTGTGAAACTCGAGTTAGTAATAATGTTCGTGTCAAATAATTGAGTATTCAAAAAATTAAAAAAATATTTTTATGATTAAAAATTGATGCAACATCAAATATATAATATATTACATCATAAATACGAGTCACGTTAATATTTGGTGAACTTTTCGAGTGCCTTGCTAAATTATATTTAGACTTATGGCTACATATCAAAAGTGGATGTTATAAACATTTTGTCTTCAAAAAATTTCACCATTTCCACTCAATTTTCAGGTTGTTTTTCCATATGTTTGGAAAAACTATTGTGAATAGAGAAAAATAACTTGTTTAAAGTATCATCTACATCTAAGTTCTGAACTTTGAAGATGTTGAATGAAAATTTTAAAACATTATTATTACCTAATGGAGTGATAACATAAATAAAAAAACTAAGTACGAACTTCGCCCATGGGATATTCTTCATAACTCGGACGTGTAAATAAGGATGTGTCAATTGAATTTTAAAGAAATTATATAGTTAATTTCTTTAGTTAAACAGTTCTGTTCAAGCTTCAGAATTAAAATATACCGTTTGGATTTCTTGAAATAAATTGTTAAAGTGGAAAATTGACGTAAAACCCGTTTATTACATAATAATCGTAAAACAATTCACTTAAACGCTTATGAAACAAAATCCTTTGTCACGATTTCACAAAATCATTGAAGTATTGTTAGCAAATTATATGAGTAAAGTCATATTACTTTTTCAGAAGCTTTTATCAAATATTAAAAAAAAAATCGTGCATGTACTTCATCAATTTTTTCAACTACATTTTCGGGGGAAAAAATTATCTTAAGTTTTTTTGTTTGATAAAAAAGACAATTGTTTTAAAAAAAAATATACAAAACATCTTTTTCTATCTGTATTCAAAGTTCCATTATGTTTGGATCGACCAATTTCTTTAAATGAATTGTCAAAACTAAAAATTGACGTGACAACCGATTATTACGTAAAAATCGTATCATAATTTACTTAAACGGTTATAAAAAAAATCTGGAGTCACGATTTTTAAAATTTTTCTGAATCGTTAGAGAATTGTATGAGTTAAGTCATATATAATTGTCAAAAGTTTTTGTCAAATATTTAAAACTTTATTAGGGATAAACCTTTAAAAATAAGGTATTATCAATATTCTTTTTTTAGCCCAAAAGTAGTAAAATTTGTTTGATATTTTTTTTTAAACATAAAGTTATACGTTAATAATAGATGGTGAAATTTTCAAGTTTCTAGCGATATTACTTTTAGCGTAATGACGAAATTACTAAAATCGATTTAATGAAAATGTCATTTAGGGCGAATTTCGCGGTTTTGGTCCATTTGAGGCTGTTTTTCAGGTCAACTGAAAAAACTATTGAGATGAGAGCTTAATAAACCCTCAAAGTACCATCTACATCGAATTTCTTATCTATAGATTTGCTGAATGAAACTTTTAGAAAAGTTAAATTGGGCAAAAAGTGTCTCCAGAAAAAAAAAGCATCATTGTAAAACCATAAGATCCTTCGTTTCTCTCAGAATCTTTAAAATATATAGCCTTGTAAAGGTAATACGTTCCTTGTCAGTCACTATCTTAAATATTCAAGAAACAAGTAGTGGATATATCTTAGTATATTTCAATGTTATTCATTAGGGTCTTTAACTTTATATATTTTAAATTTTAATCGAAAATTTATAATTATGAAATAAGAAAAATTGTGTCTTTTTTTCTACGAAAAAAATATTTTATTTTTATTTTTGTCAATATTCATTACTTTTTATAAAATAATAAGAAAATTAAATATTTTTTTTTCAAGTGTATGACCAGCTTTTGATTATTTTTGAATATGTTTTATGCAATTTGTTGAGCTTTCTCTCTGTTGATTCGTAATGTAATTTCTAAATATCGTAAAAGAAAAACGAAGGAAAACCTCATTATTGCACTATTTTGATTAGGTGAATTGTACACAAAATAAAAAAGTCAATAAAATGGTATTTGAATAACGTCTGTGACATTTTTACGTCCAAAACAAAGCACTATAACTAAGTGTATAGTAAACTGACAGCGTAGGACATGACCGGGACCGCTGAAATTGTCAACTTAGTCCTGGCTCAGTCTTAGTTTTTACGAACCGGCACTTCGGCATTGTGTTTGTTTTTCAAATTGAAAACGTTTTTATAATAGTTTACGAACAAACGCCGCTTGTATAATTGACGGTTTTGTGTTTCCGTTTTATGAACTTTCCAGTGACGATATTGCAAAGATGCTGTTCAAAGACATTTGAACGGTGTTTTAACGGGTAGAAATAATTACAAGACAAAAAATGCTGTCACTATAGACATGAACCCAGTAGTTTTTAGAGAGTTTGAGTGTTCGCTTTCGGATGTAAACCCTACATAATTAGATGCTACGGTAAAAGTTTATGTTGATTTAAATTTCGGTGTGTTCGATGCGTAGCTAGTGTGTATACAATATGACGGGCAGAACATAGATTGTGAATATGACGACCTATGAGCCTCTGTTTAAAAAGATTAAGTATTTGAAGTATATTGTGAAATGACAAAGGAAAAATGTTTCTTTGTACAATATACACATGAGATTTCCCGTAACAATCAGTGCCTACGATAACAATTTTGTAATTTTGAAATTATGATGATTGTTTTATGTAAGTTAATTTGAGTTTATTTAAGTTGGCGGCGATGTAAAATAAATAAACCGGTAAGATAATGGTTATGGAAGTTCGTTCTTTGTTATTTTGACCCTCGTGTAACAGATGTGTTGAATTTAAAGAAATGGTTTATCTTTTTTTTTTAGTAAAACAATTCAGAGCAAATATTTAGAGTAATACAAACCATTTTCAATATTTTACCGTTTTTAGATAGACTAGTACCATATGTCATTAGATCTTATTTAAAACAAATTAACTTATCTATATCCCAAGTTATATAATGATTAGATGGATCCATCATTTTTTTTAACGCATTGAAAATTAAAAGCGTATGTAAAAATAGTCAATTTCGTAAGAATCATATTATAAAAATATTATATTTAGTTAAACGCATATACAAATTTCTGTTTTCATTTTGTTGAGTAATATTAGGTAAGTGTATGAGTGAGATCACATTGAATTTTCAAGTTTTATTATAAAAAAATAAAAAATTGTTATACAAATACATTTTTTTTACACAAGGTATTTTATAATTTCTATTTTTAACTTAACATTTGTCAATGGTTTTCATCATTCAGACATCTAATTCCTGATCTATAGACATACTGCGTAAATATTTTGGACAAAATTTACTGCCCAAAAAAATGCTTCTAGAAAAAAAAAATTAATAAACAAACATCATTATTGCCTGTGAAATCAATAGATCCTTCACGTCATTCGGAATGTGAAAATAGTACCATCGACTATATTTTATGCCACATATTACAAATTTATCACATATTCCTCCACTATGCTCGTTATTCCCCCCCAAAAAAAAACTGTACGAGATGATCCAACGGCGTGGAGGTTAATAACGGACACTTAGACGATTATAACACTCTTCACTTAGGCAGTCGGTGTAGTTTCTCAAACAATACGCGTCGCTTCCGACGCCACCGTTTTACCCGCAAGTCGCGTCGCACAGACCACGAACACAAAGCTGTTAATCATCCGTTTATTTAAACTTCCAAAACAAAAATCACTCCAGATATACAGAGACGATGTGGACACACTTTGGGTCGGAGTCGGGTTAAGCTGGGTTAGCATATAGTGACTCCTAAACAATGAACTTTCCGCCCACGCGTGGATTGTTGTTTAATTTCAAAAACAATAGACGTTACGGCAACCGCCGCCGTCGTCCGTCATCTCACCACGTCGTTCTCAAGACGTTATGCCTCTGGCACGTGAACATACCCGTGTTTATCGTACGTTTATTTTATTTCCGCCGGAAAAAAAAAACAAAACTTTCGAGATGAAAAGAAAAACAACTCTCGAAACCGCGTCGTCGTCGAGTCCGTGAATACGAGTTAAGCGTAAGCCGAAAGAGGATTTCGGTATTTTTCTCCATGTTTATACATCGATTCAACGAATCCCGTACAATAATTCGTCACGACTGCACGAAAAACAAATCAATATTAATAGTAATTTTTTTGAAAATTATTATGTGTTTTTGTAATCACCGGGCAAGTAATATGTTAAATACGTCGCTTATATAAAAAAAAATTTAAAGAGCAGTGATTCCTTCGGATTTTATAATTATTTATTTCTTTTTTTAATGCTCTCGATCAACCATCACGAGACACGTGAGTTTGTATACGCACCCTTTTCAATCACTATATATATATATATATATATATATATATTATACGTACAGCGTTGGTCGTGCAGCTTCTCGGATGCCAAGCCATTAGATAGCATACACGCCGTTTTCCCTCTGTCGCCACAACTCTACCTTCAGGGCACGGGTGATTTTTCAAAAGTCACTGACATTGAAGTAGTGCACATCCGGTAACCCTCGGACGTCCAGGGACAGAGGGCCCGGCCAGTGGAGCGTGTACACCGTCCAGTGGCTTTTGGTGTATCATAAATCAAATATATAATTCACTTTACTTAACCGTTTCACTGACTACAACCGACTCACTGTTACGTCCCGTATTACGAGAGCGCCCTAGTTTTTTAACTAGGTTTTCAAACGCGAAATAAGCTTACCCGAGAATACTATATAGTGTAAGCATTTGTACCGCGTTCAGCGTGACGTTTGGGTGGTGACTAAAAGTTGATTCTTCGGCAGGTCTAGTGATAGAATTTTTTTTTTTAATTTATAATTATATTTTTCACTATCTGAGTTTCGTTCAGTGTAGATGTTACAGTGTGTGTCAATATTATCGAAAAACGTGTCTGGTATGTCAAAAAAATCTATATAATATGATGACTATGATGAAATCATTAGTACATCTGAAATAGAAACAATAAAAAAATATCCTTTACAATATCATGAAGTTTCTCAATTTTTCAATAAAGATCTATACATCGACTTAATAACCTTAATTACCTGAAATACACACAAAAAAAAAAAAAACTTAAAAACTCCTTATTTCTTAATTATCAACCTTTTTGAGGCATGAGAAAGGGTTGAGCAATCGAAACCCGATTTAAAAAATATTTTTTTTATTGATATGTACAACAATATTACGGGGTACTGTGATAAAAAAAAAAAACAAAAACAAAAATAATTTCTAACCTTTATAATTAATAAGGATCGCCTGAATCTATACTTTATGACCAAGTGTGTTTTTCTGTTTTAAAAAACCTTAATTTATACTCGCGTGTGATTTATTTTTAATACTCGCAGTATAAATATTCAAATAATGACTATTTATCTTCTTACAATATGTATCTATCACACGTCCAAGGACAAGTAATAAATAGTTATCAATACAATTTACAACTATACGTTTTCTTTTGGCAGAAGTTTACTTTGCATCCGCAATCGCGAGAGACACATTACAATTTTGCAAAAAAATAAACGCGTTTTGTATATTTCTTTTTTCTGATGTTACAAAATCGAAATATAGCATTATGATGTAAATAATCACGGTCTAATATTCGTTATATTATACAAAATTTCAGCCATCGCGTTGCGTTATTACCAAAACACTCACAGTATGTTTGCGGTGTACATACTTATAAGCCGGAATTTGAAACCACCAGTGTAATCCACCTATCTAATGCCATCAGATCAATATTTCCCTCACCTCGCTAACCATCGATGCAATTTGACTTCTAAACGAGAACGGTTGAGGAAGCTCCACTAAATTTGCAAATGTTATAGGCCCGTGTGGTCACTACACTCGCCATTAATTAACTGTCAAATTAACACAGTGATTTTGCATGCAAATTTAAACATATTTATTGCACCGTGGTAAATCTAATTGTAAATCTAAATCGCACGTCCCCATCAGGTAAAGTATAAACATAAATTTATGCAGCCCAATCACGTTAGATATTTTCAATAGTCCCGTAGGAACACTTTACATAACAAACATACTCATCAACGAATAAATTATTAAATGAGTACGTGTTTTTAATTTTTAGACACCTGAGTATTTAAGTACGAATTCACATCATTTATGGTTTTATCTCACTAATTTGGTACAATTTTCCAGTTCAGCAAATATTGGCAGCTACTATAGTTATAAAATAAAATTCAGTTAACATTTTCTTAGATTTTACTTAAATATTTGACTTTTTGGTTTAATTAATTAAATAACTTAATTTCTTTAAATGTCTGTATCGTTAATTTAATTTAATTTTTCTGATTAATACATGTATAATCGCCTAGTTAGGTCGTTATGAAAAATGT
The DNA here is from genome assembly GCA_027580255.1 of Therioaphis trifolii. NCBI lineage: Eukaryota > Metazoa > Arthropoda > Insecta > Hemiptera > Aphididae > Therioaphis > Therioaphis trifolii. The sequence continues at coordinate 76,936,452 of CM050404.1, read as the reverse complement.
TCACAAAAATATAATCATTACTTTATTATAATTTTTATTATATTGAACCAATTATTCAAAATAAAATAAAATGTTGGCGTTTAGATTTGAAACGTTATTTTCTATTATCCCATCGATTTCAAAAATAGATTCCATAAAATATGAGACTTTTTTTTTATTATTATTACAATACATTTAATTATTATGATACGTGTATATACAACTATTCTGAATCTGTTGAACATTGATTTTTCTCCCAACAATCTTTGCACACTGTTTTCGTATGTTTTAATGTTTTAGGCACATAAACTTTTGACATGTTTGACATGAATTTGTAGTTTTTATGTCCTTATTTCTTGGACAAATAGCACATCTTCCTCGTCTTCCTAAAACTGTAGAACATTCAGGAGGTTGTTCTTCACCAGCAAATTTTACCGCCTTTTGTCTGAGAGCCTTTTGTAATTATTACATGATTTGTTCTTATCTGTTCCGTATACGGTGTACCTACACGCCATCGAGTAATGGAGTGGAAATTCAAAGTGGAATATTTATTTTTAAAACGTAATTGCACATTCGGTGGCTGATCCATATAATTCTAATTCCACATTATTATATCGATTATAACATTGCATTTACGATAAAACGAACTTTTGAAAAAAATTCAAGTCCAGACTAAGTTCTGATGTTTTATTTAGAAAGATCCCAATCAAACATTTAAATTATTAATTAAAAAATGACGACCAAAAAAAAAAAAAAAATAAACATAACCTGTGGTTAATGATAACATCAAAAATAAATTTGTATTCACAAATTTTGCAATTAGCCATGGGGTCGATAATTTTGGTTTATTTTATCTTGATGTTATGTCATCAAATATATTCGGTAAAATAATTAATAGGAGAAAATGCATGTAACTTAAGTCCATTATATTGTATTTTATCTATATTAACTTTAAACTTTAATTATTTCGTATTTTATTTACTTATGACCAAACGTTTACGTTCTGACTGAAACATCAAGTTTGATTTTCCACCATTTCATTACGTTCGCATTCAAATTGAACAAAATTATAGATTGAATTTCAAAAGATATTAATGCAACTCCAGTTACGGGTTGCTAATTATTTTGAATTTGCTCCGAAAAGCACCTTGGGCACCTCCACAAATAACTCCAATGCTTCGGTTAAAATCCGTTCTGTAGCTACGTACTCTATAAAGGAAACGCTACACTGGAAAACGGGAACAACCTTGATCGACGACTCGTGCACGCGGCGATTAAAACTACATCATCCGATTCCGGTTGTGTGAATGTAAATACTTGGCGAGTCCCGGGACAGGAGGCCGTGTTTACTGACGCCAGAGGTCACGGCGAACGCGATCCCCGGGGTGGCCGTTGAATCATTACTTTCGAAACATCAGTGCAAACAAACCGTAGGTACGCCTCGAACTGTTTAAGCCATGCCAACCGGACGAGCTAATATTTGCCTAAATAATTCTTAAGATATTATCATTACACATAATTCGTGTCTTTAAGCTTATTCAACTGACGGTGGGCAAACACTGGAAGGACTTATGTACGTAGCACTGTGCGTACGCGCCGAGAACATGCGTTAAACTGCAGTGTCGTACACCATATCGTTTATCATTTCACCGAGAATATCTCGGGAACGGAAGCGGAAACGCATTGTAGTTATGAACTGAACGAACAATAATTTATGTCAGTTGAAAAAATTCTTGACGGAGTTGGTTCGGTAATTAGTCCATTGAGTTGCTTAACAAATGGTCTTCTGAAAAAGTGTAAAATCGTTTTTTCTACCCGGGACATATACAACATTCAACAAAACAAGACGAAGATTAATAGTTAACAATTGTTACGACAAAAGTTCATAAAAATACGAAAAAAAAAAACTTTTAAACGCGAATTCGGAAAGATTTAGATAAATTACTGAAAATATATATCACCTTTATAACGCAAAAAGAAAAATATTCCTTGAAAATATGTATTAATTTATAAAAATCATGTATTATACAGAATATCACTATGTTTTGAAAATGTACAAACTATTTTGAAAACTTTAATTTCGACCATCAAAATTTTTGTATTTTTCCTTTTTTTTTTTTTTTTAAACAAGAAACATGATAAAAAAAAATTAACTCAATTCAACTTTATTACCGACCATAAAAACACTAAGTGGAACTCTTGATATTACAGACTTTAAAACTCAAAGTACTGAGTAAAATTAAAAAATCTCGAAAGCCACTAATTTATTAAAATATTTACTTTATTTTCGTGCGCGCTTCTATAAACTCAAACAATAAACAATTTTATTTTAGATCATTAATTCGTATACTCCGTGAATGATATATTTTTTTATTAGCCAGCGACTTATCACTTATTACATATGAAGCTCTTCTAATAAGTTAGTCATTTTGGTTTTTATTAAAAGATGATACTCAATTTACTCATCCATTGCAAGACAGTCTTGCGGAACGCGCACGAAAGTCGACGACGACGGTTGTTGAGGACGATTCGTGACTGTATTCCGAGGTACGAGTACACTGTATCATACATCATATAGATTTGATGTTCATCTCTATCAATGGCCTTTCAGTTGCAGATTTTAATCCTAGACCTTATATTAAAATTTGGTTGAGAGATCACCGTTCTGCCGTTTCCACTCCTAGAGGTAAAGAAAGAAAATAAATAGACGAAGAAAATAAGATGCAGAAATTATTTTTTAACAATTTATTTAATTAAATTTTTTAGTATTTGTATATTTTCATATTTTATTGACTTATAAAGGTAATTTCAAGCTTTTTTTAAAAGTTTGATTTTTTTTCATATTTTTAACACATCCTTTATAATTATAGACCACAGTAAAAATATTTGTATATTATTAAATATTCATGTTTATTACTTTTATTTTAAAAAGATTTATGAGTATTTTTAAATACTTAAAAAAAAGGTTCTATTTTTATCATTCTAACCTCCCTTGTTTAAATCATGGATCTTCACCTTGACTAGAGTCTTAGTATACTCTCAAAAAAAAATATTGGGAACACCTCTGACTGTATGTATTTATATATATTTATGAAATATGCGTTGTACAATTTTTTTCGGATATTGAAAATTTTTCCCAGAGGTAAAACGCAATGACCGAACACATAACGTGATAATAAATCAAATATTAATATACAACAATAATACGATATGTGAACGTGGAATTTTTTTCCATAGAACATTTTCATTCTACCATACTATTGTTGCTCACCTCTCGTATCAAAAATAATAATTTAATAACAAAAAACGCATTTATTTTACAATACATACGACACAGTTGATTCAGCTCCGCTACGGCTCGTATACTGTGAAAATTGAAAATTCACAATATTTCAGCGCTTTTGAAAAATTCGAAGTACTGAAGGCTTTATTTCGAAGTGCTGTATGTACACAGTGTGATATTATTTAATAGACGTTTCCATGAAAACTTTTTGAAGCGTAAAATAGTTCGCGTTATTGGCATTATTAGTAGTTGCAGTTTTCCACGAACCCAGCGAGTATAGGTATATTATAAAAGACGTTACATTGTAACACTTAACAACAGTACGCACTTCGCCCTATGGGATATTCTTCGCTACTCGGACGTGGTTGATGGAGATGGGTGTATTGGATTTTAAATAAATGATAGATAATTTCTTTAGTTAAACGATTCTGAGTAAAGCTTCAGAATTAAAATCTTTCGTTTGAATTTCTTCAAATAAATTGTTTGAGTTGAAAATTGACGTAAAAACAGTTTATTACGTAATAATCAAAAAATCATTCACATGAACGCTTATAAAACAAAATCCTTTGTCATGATTTTTGAAATATTTTAAACATCGTCAGTAAAGTATACGTATACGTAAAATAATTATTATTATTGTAATAATTCATAATACTTCATCAATTTTCGTCTAATTATTTTCGGAATTTTTTTTTTTTTTTTAAGTTATCTAAAGTTTTTAGGTTTCACAAAAAAAAAACAGTTTTTTTTTATACAAAATATTCAAAACATCTTGTTCTATCTGTATTCAAAGTTTCTTTGTATTTGGATCGATCAAGAATCGTTTTTCAGAATCGTTAGAGAAGTGTATGAGAGAAGTCATATAAGTAGGAAAGGTTATTTTGAATTTTGAAAGAACGCTCATACATTTAAATATTCCAATAATTGACACCTCTGTGCAGCAGACATGGTTTATTCTGCTCGAGTGCCCGTTACTTAAACATTTCACCTTACAAGTATTTTATTAAGTTTCACTATAATTTTCAAATCGATCATATTTTTTCGTATTACGCAGGGATGAAACCGTTATACATCGCTCACTCGAGGAAAATATGACTATTTTACAAAAGTTGCTTTTAGAAGAAAAAAATACAATAGTATTATCCAGATGATATATTATTTATAAACATAGTAGACCATTTTCCGTCTTGATATATTATGACGACTTAAAGGTAATGTTTTTTTAAGTCGTATGTTTATCTTACATTTTTTTTTTTTTACGTGTTTCAATAAACTCTCATGATCAGTAACGTCATATATGCTTGTAGAGCCATTTTGGTATCGATAATCATTAAAACGTTAATATATATATATATATATATATATATATATATATTTTTTTTTTTTATTTTTTCAATGAAAAATATCAAACACTTAAGCGTTTAACACGTTAAAAAGAACTTTTATGAACATTGTTGTTTGATTTTTTTTTTCGGGCAATCTCATAAGCTGGTTAAAAACAGCATCCATTTATAGCCGGCCAGCTAATTGACTTTAGTGGTAATAGAATCGTACGACCGACGGCCATCGGCGTACGATAGAATTTCGAGTTGATGGGCTTACGCTAATTCTTTTTCACTTGACTTCAAATTTTCAAATGCGTTGTACTCTTTTTCACCTGGGAACAAAATGGACAGAGTAGGACGTCGTGAAAAAAAATAGTCCCCTACTGACGGACGTTTTTCTCAGGTGGTCTAAAATCATTGAGGGAGTGGAGGTGCAGGAACGGTAAACTGTTTTCTACGACAACGGAATTCATCAGGATTCATCGCTGTAAGCATGTCATATGTGACCTGAAAGGCAATCCGTATAAAAACATAAATCACCTACCTGCAGACGTCGTCGTCGTCGTCGAGAGGTAACTATAATACGCACCAGCCCCGAGTCAGTTGGTATTTTTCACGCTGCCGCTACGACTATCGAACATGCTCGAGGTAGGGGGTGAGCAAATTTGAGCAATAACAGACCTCCCTCCCCATCGTCTGTAGTTATAAGTATTTATATGTTATTCGTGGTACAATAACAGCTTATAAATCATGATGTTCATTCCAACGTGAGTTATGCGATTCGTTTTTAGATCAATGAACCGAGGGCGTGACGGTTAAATAACACCACAAGGAAGGCGGCAGCGGCCGTTGATCCCACAAACGTATGTTTATACAAGATATTTGACTGGTGAAAATTATTCGAATAGATTGCCAGTTATGAATATTCATCGGGACCTTATTGCGTAGACATAGCGTCATAACCGATCTATCAATCGATTTGCCTTCACGTGTCTATAATATGTCATATAATATGGTATCGAGCGCAGAGTAAATGATGGGGTGTACGACAGGCCATTAGATCAAACTAGAAATTATATTTTACTATTTTACAATACACGAGTATGTGCGATGAAGGTCAAATATTATTTTATACGTGATTATACACGATTTCGAAAATGAAAATCTAAATGATTAATAAACACAATTTTTTATAATAGATATGTGTATTTATATTGTATCGACTAAAGAGATCATGCAATATATTATCATCAATACACTGTCAATATGATATAGATGATAAAAAATGCGTGTGATTTGTTTTGTACAAAAATAATTATTTACTTTTGTCACAAAGTATTTAAATTAAATAAAAAGGACATGACTAATAAATATCAATTAAAATTAAAACTTAACTAAAGAGAAAGCCTATGAAGAAGGGCAAGTTAACAGCTAACCGTTAGCTATTCAAATTTCTCCGACATCTTTTTGAGTTTTAAAGAAGGATATTTTTACTAATATTAATTATATGTATTTTTAATGCATGAAATCAACTTAATAAGTTTTTCTCCCCCTCAAACAAAAATCAAGGAAATTTAATCGTGTCATAAAATTTCGGAAAAAAATGTAGGATTTAATAATATATATATTAGGGTTTTTTCTAGAAACTTATTACTTAGAATTCCAATGTAATTTGTCCATACGTGTATGCATATTACTAACGTATGTAATATTAATTAGTACATAATGAATTAAATTTTTAAAAACTCATTACATTGATTAATACATTAGTTATATACACATTAATTAATCTTTTTAATTTTTAGTGTACTTACATTTAAATTAAAGAATTTTTTGAAAATGTGTATTTTATTAAAAATAAAATAACGACGCAGTGAATAATGTTCATAGCTACATTATACATTTGATGTAAAAAATTATTTTTGGACGCTTTTTAAAATGCTGACATATTGTAGGTCTTAATTATTATATATAAAAATGCGAATAATATACGATTTACAAGAAAAGAAGAAAAGAGAAGAAAAATAATAACAATAACAATAAAAATAATAGTTATTATTTACAATAAAACTGTTGGCTGTTAAGTTGTTCAATAAAATTAAGAAGTCTTGAGATGACCTAATTTTAGTCTTCTTATTTGAGAGAGTCTGACTTCTAGTTTGAAAGTCATACCACCGGAGGATTTGTACAATAGTTTGTGGAAGTTGATGGCCGTTTCTTTGACAAAATCATCGATAAATGGGATATTTTGATCCTTGTGGATATTTTTGTTTCTCACGAACCTTGTCAAGGTGAATTGGTTATAATTTGTAGTGATCTGTTTTGAGATATTTGTATTTCATTTAAAGGTATTCGAAAGCATTTGACTCATATTGGACAAGCATAAGTAATTTAAGGGTGCAGAATTTGTTTGCATATTAATAGGGAATATGTTTTTGTATGGTAGATTTTCTGTTTATTATGAGATACAGCATCCCTGACCTTTGATAAGCTTGATCCAATTTTAAAGAGATATAAAGCCACCAGATTAATAGAGTAACAAACTAGATATTTTACTTTTAGTTTCCAGGGAATAAGTCCGTCGTTGAATAGTGGTTGTTGTAGAGTTGAACTGCGGTGAAGTGGAAAAAAAATACTAGAGCTCTTAGATGGATTTATTAAAATTTTCCATTTACTACACCAATTGGATATCTCGCTCAGATGCATTTGGAGTGCATCTTTTATATGTACCGTATTAGTGGTTTCGTAGTAAATAGATAGTAGTATTGTTGGCAAATGTGCGATGTTAGTGTGAGTAGACTGTAAGATATCAGAGATTTATTAATTAAACAAGATAAGACCAATTGTTGAGCCTTGTGGTACGCCGGCCCGTAAAGATTTCAAATTATACATTTCATCATTAACTTTCACTGCGAGTAACCTATTGGTTGGAAAATATTTAATAATGTTGAATAAATAGAGAGAAATATTTGTTTTTTTTAGTTTAAATAAAAAGCCCTCGTGTCACACTTTGTTGAAAAATTTTGAGATGCCTATAAAGATGGAACTAGTATGACGACGTAGTTCAAATGTCTTGTTAAATCAGAGAAATAAATCATAAAATTTAAAAATTTAGCAATACTTGAACAAAATATCCATTGTCATTTTTTATTCAAATTGAATAATATTTTGTTTTTAACATTCAATTAATTTATTACTTTTTTTATATAAATTCAATCCTATAAAATGAAATATTTTATGAGTAATAATTGATTGAAAACTACAAAATATGCTATTGATTAGATTTACATTAAGTTGATTTAATTTATTTATTCGTAACTACTAAAATAATGGTTCTTTAAATTTTACAATTTCGCCAATCATCAATCATTTCCAGTAGTTGTATACAAACTTGAAAACGTTTCCCCATAGAGACATTTAAAGTTTTGAAAGTTTTTATCCAATTAAATTTTAAACATAAGATTCGACGAAAAATTGTTTTTCTAGATGATTTATCAAATTTATTTCCTATCTATGATTGAAGTTTTAAACATACTAACTAGATAAATTATTTCTTTTACACTTTTAAAGTTGAAATCTTTGCTAAAATAACTGTTATTATGTAGCATAACAAATTTTTGTTTATTATTATTTCATAATACTTACAATATTTTGTTTTATGTGTCAAAGATGTTCAACCTACGCAGTTACTTATAAAATTCAATAGATAATTCAATTTAGTTCATTTTTATTTAAAAGAACTTTAATAGTGAAAATATTATAAAATTAACCATTTTCAGGAATAATTAAGATGTGGACTTAAATTATCACATAATTATACTAAAACTAATGTCTTAGACATGCAAATTTCACCATCTCATATACCATGGGGTTTCGTTTTATACAATTGAATTAACAATAAAAACATTAGCTCCATTCGGAATTGTTTTTCGAATACAATGACTTATCACAACTATCAAATACGAAATGAAATCGTACAGTTCCATTATCGAGAATCAAGTGAGTCATTTATAAAAATGGCTCTATTGATTAAGGTGCTATAAATCCATTATCCATATCTTGTCCGTGGAACGGAGTGTCGAAGGAATAATTTTCAGTGCCATTATTTTGCAGCTTTTTTCAATTTGAACATTGATTAAGAAAGACGATTGATTTTTTTTTTTAACTCACTGAAATACAACAAGTGTGAGTATGAATATCTAATCCATACACCTGATACGTCATTTTAATAAAATACTTTTTTTTTCGATTTTTAAAACATCAAACTATTTCTGATGAGCTTAAATTATGTCGAGGGACAAAATAAGACGTAAACAATTTCTCCGTGGTTATTGGAATCTGCAGTGACACACGGCACTGTTCAAATTAGACGTGGCGCACGTCACTAAAAGCTCCACCGTCTCCCATAAAATGCACGCACGCACGAACACGCTTGAATTTAACGCGAAATCAATAACATCACCACCATATAAAATATAACTTTACCGTAAATTTTATTTACGTGCTGGAAAACTTTTATAGATTCGGTAATTTTTACAATAATGCGTCGTCGGTAGCGTCTTTCAAAGTTTCGAGGAGCGGGTTTTCACTCGATATTTCGTAGACGGCCGGCACCGTGTGTGGCAGCTAGTTTATTTACCGTGAAAGAGAAATATGAGGGGAAAAAAGGGTTAAAACGTACACGTACATAAGACGTGCCGCAACGCGTTCTCTCGACCGAGAAATGTTTATTTGCCGTGTTCGAGAGGTTGATATTATTCACCTTTTATATGTACGCCCGCACACGTGTGTATATGTATTGGCGTGGGTGGGTGTATTTTGTAAATTTGGACGTGTGTGTATAAGCATATATTTATTTTTTTATACGAACTTGAAAGAAACGCGTGATACGTCGTGACGAAAAAATTAGTTTGCCAGCGCGTTCCAACTGTTCTCGAGTACGGCACAACTATGTTTTCTACCGATTGGACCGTATTATATGCTATGGGTAGAGTACGAAAATCGGGTAATGTAAAACAATAACCGCGTAATGTTAACACCATCTATGTCTATTGGATTAAGTAAAAATATTGTTTATAAAACTTTGATCTGTACATTAACCGAGTAATGTGTACACTACCAATTTTCGTACACTCATACTTAACCGCACGACGTGGGTACATACAGCGTCCGTTTACGCTTTTCTTATCTCGCTGATTCGTCTATAGCAGGGGTGGCGAACCAATGGCACGCGTGCCAAAAGTGGCACGTTGGCGCGATTTCAGTGGCACGTGGAAAAAATTGAATTTATCGAAATTTTAATAAAAACAAAAATTTGAATCATACAATTTATGAAATCGTAGTTAAAATAAATAATAAATAATTTTTTCAGATTTTAATTATAATGATATCCCTTTAGACATTTATGCTTTACTAATATCACAAATACAAATAAATCGTCTATATGAAAAGTAGTGAACAATGCAGACATCGAAATGCCGGAAGTCGTGCAATTCGCTTACTTGTATTTTATTTTTTTTTTCATTTTTTCTTGAAAGTTTACAATGAGTAGTGAATTTGTTCAAGTTAAAGCAAAATCTAGATGTTTTACCAAAATTAGAAATTTGGATATTCTGTTATAAAATTGTTAACATGAAAAAAAGGAACAAAAGTTCACATTAAAATATAATATTACATATTTGCATTTTTAATACGATTATTCGATATTGACATCTGATTCAAGAATATCATATATAATTTGTAAAATAACCTACACAAATATTAACTTCATTAAATTTCCTTTGTGTATGAGTGTGTGTTTGTGGGGGGGGGGGGGCACGCGAACAGTTTTAGAAAACTCTGTTTGGAAAATTTTGACACTCGACTCGGAAAAGGTTCGCCACCCCTGGTCTATAGCGATATGAAAATCGCGAGACGACCGTACGTATACGAAATCAATTAATCAGATCCCTGCCAACCCTGCCACCTATCCCACACCCTGCAAACTCGACAGGTGAGTACTGCGCGACCCGCCCGGCCGCGGAGTTCGTGCACGAGTCGAAAGTCTCGTCGATTTTCCACCCGGGTCACAGGGACGTAAACGATATCAAACGTCTGAACTGCGGAGAAAGTCGAAAGCGCTCGCCGCGTCGCCAATTAAATACGTCGTGACGTCTATTATAGTGTCGATGTATTATTTAATAGCACGACCTGACCGGCGACTACGGCGACGACTACGTGCGACGCAGGCGCAGTGTCCATCTAAGTAACGCAACTCATGATATGATAAGTGACACGAAAGGTGAAATGACCAGTGATTTTGAATCAATTTTATTGAAAATTAAATCGATTTTATTTATCAGCCTTCGAATGGCCGTATAAACATAGGTAAGTTTCTATGGCTTTTGTAAAACTTACATTGGTTTAGAGATAATTTCCTATGGTTTTATATTATACAAAATAATGAATAATAAAATATTCTAGATATACTAGAGATGTATAAGTGTAATTATAAATAATTAAATAAATTCCAATCGGGATAATTAACTGATAATAAAAATCGTAATAAAGCATGATAATACATACCAAGTGTTTGTAGTGAAGAGCTGATGAAATCTGAAAAAAATAGAAGACCATGCACACTACTTTTGCCACTAACTAATTCCCCGAAATGACACGAAAGTGATACAAGTTCTGACACGTCAGATCACCGAACGGACTCGTATATTTTTTGTATATTATTTCGTATATTATTTTGTGTGTGTGTCTAAATAATGAAAAAGTTTTCATATAACAAGTCACCTATTAAATCATCTGTCATATCACTTATCATGCCACAAGTCACGTCACCTAGACTAGTAGGTAGCGTATATGACGAGGGGCTATGGGTGGATCGCTCCCCCCATGGATTTTTTAGAGGTTATACAACTTATAGACAAAAATTATAAAACATTACTTATTGTCATGGTTTTCATAACTTATTACCAATGGCGGCTCGTGGTAGTTGATCAGGGTGGTGCGATAAAATTTCTTTTAAAAAAGTCTTCTACTACATATCGTAGGTAAATAATAAAATCTTTGATTTTACACATGTAAAAAATTGACTTCAGCGATCAACAACAATACTTACATTATTACTATTTCATATAAACAAATTTTTTTTAAAGACAAGTACCTATCTTGATACTTTAGACATTATATTTAAAATTACATTAATCATGAATAGGGCTGGGATTTCGATGCACTTTGCATTGTTTTCCAGAGCTTACTGTGTAATGCTCGTCTTGTCACTAATTTGTTTTATGTACATTTGAATGAGAATAAGAAAGTTTATTTTGCATTTTTTTGCATTTTTTGCCATTTATTAGTTTTTAGGTCATTTTCTTAATTTTTTATGGCATTTTAGAGTTTTTGGAGCATTTTTTGAGTTTTTGGAAACCAAGTGCATGAATTTGAAATTTTTTTATAAGATTTTTACACCAACATGGTTTTTAAATAAATATATTTATGTACAACTTTTTTTTTTAATTTATACTAAAACTATTTATTTACAGTTTACACTTGTAATAGATTTTTATAATGTATTTTTTAAAACTTTTTATTGTAATTTATACTAAAATTATTAAAAATAAAAAAAAATTTTTAGATCATTAAAGCATTTTTTTTAGGACATTTTTCGGGGTTTTTTTAGGGCATTAAAATCCCAGCCCTAATCATGAAATTATATATTTGTTTACAAGGTTCATTCATCAAAATAAATAATAATAATGCTTAACATTTTATATTATTACACGTCATAAAAAATAAAGATAAAAATAACATGAACAATTTGGCTTAAATTCATAATAGAAAGAAAAAATACCAAATAAAAATTATAAAATGTATTATCTTGTATACGTATATAGTTCAATAGTTATATTGATAACTAGTATATACACTAGTATTCTTCTACTTTAGAGACGAAATTGTAAATAAATAATAATATGAAATTATGAAATATGATTGATGTCATTATGGATTATCAAGTAATCTATACTCATACATCTATTTTATCATAAAAATGTTGGAATTGCTAACCGTGACGAAGAAACTCAGCGACATTTTAGGGCCTTACCTTCTCCCCCTTCTTTGACTGAGCTTCAGCTACGCCACTAACTCAGACGGACGCTGCGTCTAAACGTGTCGTATGTATTGTACGCTATTGGCATGAAAACGGTTGTGCGCGATACTATCGGAAAACCGAGCACGTCGTCCGTGAATCCCGAGACCGCAGGGAAACCACACGACGCCGTCGGTTACGTTATGCGCGTAATAATGTTTTGTCACGCCGTGTCTCAGCTTGGGGAACGCCGTGACGTGCAACGGCTCAAAGTCGTCGGTCAAAACGCTCGTGGGGTCGAGGGCGTTCGCGTCATATGAGGCTGGAGCCCCGTGGCGACGATGTCGTCGTCGAAAAGAATTATAAATTATTTCTTTGGTGCTTCCAAAACAATGCGAATACCTTGTACATCTGTACGCGATGTGTGACGACCAGAACCGTGTTAAGGACTTTTAGACCGCTTTGCTGTAACCATGATGTGAGCCCTTCTAAAAGTCGTTTGGAGAGTGAGACCAAGCAATTAATTTTTGTAAACAAATTTGTATAAATTTATTCAATTTTTGAATCGATTTTCTATAGAAAAATTGATCGAAACATGTGAAACAACAATTAAATGGATAGATTTTGTTTGAATTGGTTCACTAACATATAATTATGATCATTGTGCAGTGATATATATTTTTTTTTTGCGTCAAATTAATACTAGTATCATGAAATATTTCTTTTTTAAATGAAAACAATTGTTTCATAAGATATAGTCATTAAATTATGAAAGAAATAATTTTCAATTGGTATCAATTAAATTAAATTTAGCTTTTAATATGTTAATACATATTTATTTTATTATATTATGTTTAGTTTATATTTTATTTAGAATTAAATTTAAGCAAGTGATATATATATATATATATATATATATATATATATATATATATATATATATATTTTTATTTTTTTATTCTTTTGACCAATCTTGGACAAAAATTCAAAAATAACTCGTATAATAACCCAAGGTGCATAATTTTCCCGAATTAGTCTGCACACTTACAATTAATACATCATTTCTAAAAGCTCGCACCACAGTATCAAAACCAAAATATGAATATTTACACGTTGACTACAATACCTATTCAAAATTAAATTTTTAAATATAATATATATAACATATACATTTTTTTGTGGTGTTGGCCAATAAGCTCCGGCCTAAGTAGCCTGCCCATGAATACGGTTCTAGTGATGACAATGGCCAATGGGTATAGTACCATCGGCAACGGTAAAGTACCGACCGAAATACAAAAAAATAAATAAATTATATAACCGCCACGAACCGTTTGGCGTACTTACATGAAACAGTAACAGTTATATTTACGTGGGAATTATGGAGGATATATCCCTACCTCGAATTTATTTATTTTTTTGTACTAACGTATAAAATGGTTTTAAACGCCTTTTTTGACCCCTCCAAAAGACCAAACTCAATCTAAAAATACTTTTATACAAAACCGTCATTATACCACTATGGACCTATGGTATTCAAATCTGAGGGCCAGCCAAACCTTCAAACATCCGCCCCATCCAGTCATTTCAAAACATAACTCTTCGTATGATCACCGATGGTGTCTGGTATGTAACGAATCAATGCTTACATAACGACTTACAAATCGAAACAGTAAATATACTCTGAAAACGCCATTTTAAACCCTACTCCATAAAAATAACCATAAGAAATTCTAAAAGAGGTATTACTAGTGGGTGGCTTCCCCTATCATGTGAACCATGTTATGAAAATATTTATAATTGTTATCGTACCTATTGTACAAATTATGTATATAGATTGTCTTTTTCTTAATAAAATAAATAAATTTAAAAAAAAATTATTTTCCCTGTCGACGTATAGTGATGACCACTGACTAACGAAAACGCCACGCGCACGGTGTAATACATTACGGGTGAGTATACGATTTCTCTCTCTCTCTTTCTCTCTCTCTCTCTCTCTCTCTCTCTCTCTCTCTCTCTCTCTCTCTCTCTCTCTCTCTCTCTCTCTCTCTCTCTCTCTCTCTCTCTGACTGCTAACGCTGTTTTTAACGCTATATTATTTATGCCAACGCGTAAGCGGGTATACGGATTAAAAAAAAGTACATTATTAATATATTATAATACGGTACGATATGAACGTGGGCCCGTCGTCGGTGCACCCGTTTAAAATGTCTCTACATTTCCATACACACACACACACACACACACACACACACACACACATACGCGCGCGCGTGCGAACGTAATACGCACTCACGTGTACGACCCTGTATTATCATGTTATACGGACGCACGCATTACAACGATACTACGAGCCATTTTGACGTCATTTACACACGGTTAAACGACCGGAGATACGCCATTAATAAGACCGGCGGTGGTTTACGATCGTGTAACAGTAGACACTTTAATAAAACAGAATTAATATATCGACCGGTGAAAAGGTCCCTCTTAAACGGATCGTATACGTTTAATGACAATCGGACGCGACGTCGCGATGGCATTTTGTCCGTCCTGGAGTCAAAACGACCCGCCACGGTATTAGACGATTATTTACAGGCCGTTTCGCAAACGAAATATACGATGATAAAACGCGTTGTATCACCACAAAAATGCCATTTCCTCTAACTTTTTTTTTCTTGCGTAACACGGTGTCTATGTCGTTTAATGAATAATACACTCATGTGGCACCTGACACTAAGAGTCTAAAATTATTGTTATAAATCCAGTAGCAGGTTACGATTTTTGTGTACTGGTTTCAAATAAAATGTCTTCTTTTAAGTTGTTTTTATTTTTTATTATTATTTTTTTTTTATATGATTATTATCAGATATTTTATCAAATGATTGTTTCTACTAATGACAAAAAAAAATTAACATTATTAGTAATAATAAATGTGAAGTTTAGTCAAAATTGATCATTCTAAATCGTACTTAAGTGGATTATGTATATACTATTTTTCTTAATTTTTATTCGATATACTGGTTAAACTCTTTGATCCTCGGGCAAGAGAATAGTAGTGGGTACATTTAATTTTAAAGAAAAGACAAATCATTTCTCCAAAACAATTCTGAACAAAGTTTTAGAGTAATATTTACTGTTAACACATCATACCTGGCAACTACGATGACAATTGAAAAGTTCGATGTCCAAATCAATTTGTCGTTCGACAACGATCATTTTAGTTAGGTCTTCACTCTTCATTTCCATTGTACAGTGTGTTTTACTACCTTGGTATGTGTTACGGATGGCGTAATTTTGAGCGGTTTAAAGTCAAGTCTGAAAAATACAAGGCCTTATATTAGTAGCCACTAACTATATACATTAAGTATGTATATACAGATAAAGTATAAGCCAAATGTTACATTATTACATGTAAGGTTTTACGGACATGAATTAAAAATTTAAACATAAATAAAAGGAAGAAATTAATATTATTATTCAGAGTCATTTTTTTCTAAGCGTTTGACCATCATTGAACAGCTGATTGTATAACATATTGTTGATTCATAGTCGTCTATGTCACAGCCGAACCTAGTGCAGATAGAGTTTCGATGAACGGGATGTCGGTGAACTGGGATGTCGCGATGACTCGGAAAGACACAAGATTCGTCGGACAGTCTGACAATGCAGCCCGCAGAGTACGGTCTGGCTACGAGGGACAACAGCGTAGGCCTTCGGCGTATCGTTCAACGGTGTCGTGGGAACGCGTGTCCAGACAGTGGCGTATTTTTTTTTTTTTTGTGTTATAAAAAATGATAGGAAAACGGTACGTGTGAAGCTACACATCTCCAACAGTTGCTACACCATTATTTACCGACATCGCCCAATCATATTACTTGTCATGTTATATATGTCGAAATTCTCGCAGTCGTTATTATTTTCCTTTTTATCTTACATTTCAAAAACAATTATTCATAATCTTTATTATTATTATCATTACAAAACCGGGTACAACACGATTTCGTACGGTCCTCATCGTTGTAGGAAATAGTGCTCAATTTAAGGGCCACGATTCTGTGCATGCTTACATAAGATTTTCATGCCTATAATGCCAGATTCCCGTACGACTTTTATCATTTTTATATTAAGATTCAGATGCGAATGGAAAATCGTTCGCACCAGGTCACCTACGGACGAAGTGGTGATCCTAGTCATTCATATTTATTTTGAAATCAACTGAACGGATAGACTGTTTTATAACGAAATTTTTAATAATTTTGAGTTACTTTTTGAAAATTTTCAAACCATTTTTAGTATTGATATGTTGTAATATACAAAAATGCATTATTCATACTTTATTACTATTTTTTTGGAAATTGGTTTTTTTTCAATTATTATGACGACAATTATTATTTATGGGAGTTACATTAAGAACATTTTTAGAATTTTAGAGCTAATATGTAATAAATTTATGATATACGAAAATATATACTGTATGTACTTTTTTATTATATGTATCAATGTATGCATTATTGTATTTATCATGAATAAAGTATAGTGTATTAATCCCACGTACTAACGGCAACATCGCGTTGAAAATCATACGGGATCGTGTTCCCAAAAAAGTAAAACGTACGGTACCGTACTTTACCGAAAAAACCAAATTCAACTTATTTGGATTTATTGCTAGTTCGTCTATAGCTAAACAAATTTCGCGTGACCAGATATATCTTCATAACCCCCGTCCGTTAGTACGCCATCGACGCGGTGCTGACGACGACGACAATGATGATCACGAAGACGATGATGATGACGATGACAACAATGACGACGAAAACAATGATGGCAATTATGACAACGATGACAATGATTACGACGACGACAATGATGACAACGATGAAAATGATGACGACGACGACAATGATGACGACGATGAAAATGATGATGACGATTTCGACAACGATTTTCTGACGACGACAATAATGATGATCACGAAGACAATGATAACGACGACGACGACGACGATGAAAATGATGATGACGATAATGACAACGATGACGACCACGGCGCTGACGACGACGACATTGATGATCACGAAGACAATGATGATGACGATGACAACAATGACGACGAAAACAATGATGACAATGATGACGACGACGACAATGATAACAACGATGATAATGATGACAACGATGATAATGATGACAACGATGAATATGATGACGGCGAAGACAATGATGACAACGATGACAATGATGACGACGACAATGATGAGGATGACGACAATGATGACGACGATGAAAATGATAACGACGATGAAAATGATAACGACGACGACGACGATGATGACGACGATAACGACAATGATGACGACGACGATGATGATGACGACGACGACAATGATGACGACGATGAAAATGATGATGACGATTTCGACAACGATGACGACCACGGCGCTGACGACGACAATAATGATGATCACGAAGACAATGATGATGACGATGACAACAATGACGACGAAAACAATGATGACAATGATGACGACGACGACAATGATAACAACGATGATAATGATGACAACGATGAATATGATGACGGCGAAGACAATGACGACAACGATGACAATGATGACGACGATGAAAATGATGATGACGATAAAGACAACGATGACGACCACGGCGCACAGTGGTCGGAAATACAAATTTAGGCGGACAAAATAGAAAAAAAAAAGATTAAAAATTAGGTATTTAGCACTTTATTTTATATCAGTACAATAAATGGAAAAACATTGGGTTAGACATTGGGTTATTATAACAACGATAACCACTTTAATACGAGATAACTTTAAAAATTAAAGACAAAATCTACAATATCTACGGTTGATTAAGAATATCAATTCACTTCTTCGTCGATCACGTTCAGTGTGTTTGTTCAATTTTATAAAAGTTAAGTTATTATTTTAAAATGGACATCAATACAAATGGTAAGTTAAATTTAAATTCATACATATTATTTGGATGCATGGTGTATATATAATATATATTGCATCAATATCAAACATTTTTTTTAGTAGTGGTTTTACATTTTTAAATACATTATATAAGAAGAGATTTAAAATGATCATAAATAAATATATAGGTATTACTCAAAAACTTCTTAGCTTTTCAATGACATAATTTTTATCTGCGTCGGGTTTAGTCTATGTTTAACATATCTGTTATTAGATTAACATCTAAAATTAATTTTAAATCACTTGATGAAGATATTAGGGCACTAATAATTGTTGAGGTAGACATAAATAGTGACTCTGATAGTAACAGTGACAGTGACAGTGACAGTGTCAATGAAGATGATTCCGAATGAAACAACAACCATTTTAAAACTAATATTATAATAGGGTCTGTTTTGTAAAAATAAAAATAAAACTTTCTTTCATACGTTTTCATCATATTTGAAATTTTGCAATGATTAAAATTGAAATGTAATAACATAAGGAATACATTTTGTAAATAAAATAATTTTGTCCGCTTAAATTTGTATTTCCGACCACTGTGCGACGCCATCGGCTGTGTTCGAAAACCACAACCGCATCTCGCACGTACTGCTGCCGGTAATAGGGATTCATTTATAGTCGTAAGGTTCTTACGGTTTATAGTTCATCTGCATTAAAGATGATACATATCGTTTACGCGTGTTTCGTTTCGCCCGAATCCAATACTTTGACAAACGGTACGTCCTATTACACATTACACGGCATTTTTCATGAACGTGAAAAATGTGTCTACATCATATCACGTATGCTGTGATCCGCAATGGTTTTAATTTCTGTCTCTATACTAGTGCGTTTATCATAAATAAATAATAATTTAATGGTTTAGTAAGGTTTTTATTAAAACTTTAAATCAAGGATTCCCAACTACTATGCTGCGGCACAATAGTGCGCCCCGGGATAATCTCCAGGTGTGCCAAGAAATATTTGTCTTATTGAGTTAATGAACTTTATCATAATAACGCCGTGAAAAATAAGTTTTTCAATATGGTTTCTGATTTTGTAAAACGAATACTTTTTAGTAATCTAAAAAAGACCATAGATTCCATTTGAATAAGTAAAGTTTCAGAATATCAAACTATTTAATATTTATCCAGTAGCGTACGCAGGATTTTAGTTCGGTTAGGGTTTTACATGAGTAAATAATTTTAATAATAATAAACAATTTAAATAATTTGCTTTACAGTTTTTATATAATTAGTTACCTATAAGTTATAACAAATTATAATTAATAATAAATTAAAAATTACCAACAATTGATCGACTGTGTATTCAAATGGTGGTAAATGAGATATTTTTTGTAAAATGAAAAAATTTCGGTGGGGGTCAGAACCCTAGAACCCTACCCCTGCGTACGCCACTGTATTTATCAGAAAACGATACTATTATTAATAATTATCTATAGATTTTAATTTGAAATGTATTGTTGATGTTAAAATACAAGAATAAGACTCATACTACTTTATGAATTTGAATCATTTTCTCTATTCTCCATACTTTTTCCCTTGCGTATGAAAAACTACAAATAAATTGAATGCAAACGGTAAAAAATTGTGTAAACGAGATTTCCACTAACTGGTTTTTGGTTATGTAGTCATTACACCAAATGTATTGGTGCAATAAACTTGGAATGTTTCACCTATTATCAACGATTTCCTTATACGGTTTTGAAGAGTTTCAAAAAAATTTAACTCAATTTGTTTTTTGGACTACAAAATAACGCTTTGAAAATATCGCGTTGTTTGAACGTTTTTATAGAATAATATTATGAATTCTTGATATAAAACCTAAAAACGCAATATGGCCTTACTCAATGTAATATTAATTTACTCTCATTATTACAAAAATGTGATAAACCGTAAGTTATTTATTTTTTTTTTTTTATGTACACTCAGTAGGTATTTAATTAAAATAATCGGAGGAGCTAATTTTTATGAAACTTGAGATATAAATGGAAAAATGTTTTTCGAACCTTTTGGTATAAGAAATTTTTAATGGATTTAGAATTACAAAAAAAAAAAAAAAAAACCACATTAATAAGAAAATTAAATACGATAAAATGTGTAAAAAGTACCTATATAGTGTACTGGAGCTTTACTAGGAATCGTTATACCAAAATTCTATGCTCCCATTTCCATTACCAAGAATAAAAGCTGACGAAACAAAAGAAAACTTCCTCCTTCTCTAACTTATCAGCTTTTTATAGAAGGAAATAAATTTTAAGTTAATTTTAATTATTTAGACAACCTAACGTTGTACTAAATTAAAAACATATACAAAGTGATAAAGTGTAAATACATTAATACATTATGAATACAATGTACAATATAAATAATTTACATTATATACTCATAGGTATCCAGTGTCGGTACACTGTAAGTGGATTTTTCAAGACATATCAGATGAGGTATATGTATGGTGTTGTACAGTAAGCCTAGACAAAATGTTTGACTGGCCTAGGTGTTCTCAACAATCAATATTTTAAAAAAATAATGGAATCATTACTAACGTGCATTCATAACGTAATTTAGGTAGGTACATACAGAGACACCTCTATTAACGAACACTTTCAACGTAGTGAACATCCCTAAATAACTAACGTTTTATACGTTCTGCCGATAGAATATAGAATGCTCAAATATTTTAATCTCAACTGCGGGCAACTCATAGCGAAGAATAACATTTTTAATTCCCCATTCTCCGTAGATGTCTGATACATGAAGGTTCCGTCGTGTTACACAAAACATTGTAGTCGTATTAAAACAATTTCAAAACATTTCGAGAGAAGGCTTGTGTTCCTAACTCTTCCACCACGGTAACAACCACATACTTGCAAACATGCAAAACCAACTTTTACATAGTATGTACCTCAGTAAGAACTAACAACGATTGTAAATTAATTACATATAAAGTTCCACGATCACTGTAAGGTAAATCGACCTATTTTCTCTTCAACATCTTACAAGAACAGATAAAATTATTCTGACAATTATTGTAGTTAGTCAAAGTACAACACCACCACTGAAAAGTCCCTTCGTCATTTCACACACTCTCATTAATTGTAGCTTATAATGTTATCCTATTGTTCCATGCTCGAGTCATATTGTATGAAATATAATTGACAAACGTAAAAAATGTTTTTGTCCTAATTTTTCATAAAATTGATCCACGTGTTTTCTCATTTTTTCACCCGGGTATAATTTAATACCTAACTAATATGTTCCCGTGTTGTTGCAGATTGAAGATCAAGAGGGTAGGATAACAGAGCACTTCAATCGGTAACATGATCTTGTCCAGAAATATTACATTAAAAAAAAAAAAAAAAAACATAAGGAAAATTTAAAAAACACACGAACGATAAAAACAATGCTATGTCACTTCAAAAAATAATTGTAATTTAAAAATAATGTTATTCGATTAAACTTCATTCTTACACCATGCGATTTATGTATTTAGATGCGAAATTAGTGTAGAAACATTAATAAACGATGGCAGTAAATGAGTAGCATTGTTCACACAAATCCTCCTTTGCTGTCGGTTCAAACGAGAAAAAAAAACTTCATTCTTACATAAATATAAAAATAAATGTAACAGCTAGGCCACCGTAGATGCTTGTTCGTTACCTCATATAACTTGTAAGTACGTTTTAGATATTTCATATTCAACATAATAACTCTACTAACTACTGTTGATATTTTTTTTTCAAATAATATCTCATAATTGTACTAACTAGTATTTTTTATAGAATTTCTTGAATGATCATTTTATTTAGAAAGGCTACAAGTAATTTTTTTTTCAAAAAAACCACACTTATTTATACTAATGCATTAAATAATAAATTCATAATTTATTTCAGGTGATATCCGTGAGGAAATGTATTTATACATTATGAATACCGGATATTACATCATGTGACCAATTTATAAATTAAAAATACCACTATTTAACAAATTATAGCCTTAATACTCTTTATATAAGTACCAAAAACGAACTTCAGGTTTTGTAAAGTAGACTATTATATATTTTATCACAAGCTTAATCGTAAATAGTGAATTGAAAATCCAGCCAGAAAATCCGTCAAATCTCTGCCCCTGAATAGGTACCCATTATAACTTCATTATATACGATTATATATTATTATACTTGTATACAGTGGCGCAACCAGCGGTGGGGTCAGGGGTTATAATCTCCTCCCCAAAATTTGTTCGGTAGTTTCAAGTAGTCTTATTAATATTAGTAAAAGTATTTGCAATAAGTGCTCCTTTGATCAAATTTCTTCAAACTGAAAACTTAGATTTAGAATCTGCTTTACAATTTGCTGATACAACTCAATCTGCTATGAAACCAATCCGTAAAAATTCTAATGCTGAGTTAAATGATATATTTAAAAATGTTGAGAATATCTGTTCCAGTTATAGTATAGCTGTCAGTCTTCCAAGAACAACAAGTCGTCAACAAAATCGAAATAATGTTACAACAAATAGTCCAGAAGAATATTATAGAGTTTTAACGTTTATCCCTGAAGAAACTTTTGGGGACTTTAAAGTTTTGTTCAATTTTTATACTGACATAATAAATGACAGCAATAATTTTATAACAAGGTTAGAAGTATGCTATGGAGAACTTACATTATGGTACAACAGCTGTGCATTCAAATCATCAAAAACAACAATAACACAATTATTTTTTCTTTGTAATCCTGATTTGTTTCGTATAATCTCAAAGTTGTAGCAAATACTTATTACACTACCAGTCACAACACCTACTGAAGAGAGACGTCCAATACTTATTCTATATAGAAAATGTAAAAAAAAAAACAGAAGATTCGAAAATATTACGTATTTTTGTATTCGGTACACTTTTCAATGACATAATAAGAAATAAATTTGAAGGGTTCTTATTACAAACATATATAATAATAAAATAAACAATATGATAAAGTTAATTACGTCGTATTCTATAAAAACTTGATCATTTAAAAACATTGAACACGAGTATATATTTTATTTGGCTATAACACTGCTCATGAATCTTTCAATTTAAAAAAAAACTCGGCAAAAACATTTCACCGAACTTCGTATAAAAAAAACGTTTAAAAAAACAGTTCTAAAATGTGTGATATTTTTTTATAGCTAAGTTTTTGAACTATAGACATCTTTCATGTTAAAATTATTAGCTGATAATTAAACTTGAAGAATTCAAAAAATAATTGATAACTTAAGTCAAAAATTTAAATAGACTAGCATTTTCATTCTGTATTAAATATATTAATGTATTATTTATAATAATATGGTCACTTATTACTGAACATTGAAATAATAGGACACTAATCAAGTCTTTTATAGTTGTCAAATTGTCAAGCTAAGTTCAATAATTATTAGCAGCCACTTTTAACATAAATTAGGGTGGCCAAACGTCCGTATTTGCCGGGATTCTACCGATTTTCCATTTAGAGTTCTAGTGTCTCGAAAAAGTACCTTGAGACGGTGAAATGTCTTGGAATTTAAATTTTGGTATCTGAAACCTGATTTTAATTTGATAGGAAATTACTGTCATAAATTATTGAAGCAATTGATTAATTTTTAATAAATCTTTGATCATACATAAATCATGAATTAAATATTTTAAGACATTTTAGATAGTTTTATTGAATATTGAATTTCCTTCTAGTAAAGATAATATAAATTGAAAATGTATACTTGATAAAAAAATATATACACAGTGGAAGTCGCTTACTAGGGACACTTCTGAACCAAGTTAAAATTTGTCAATTAACCGATTGATTCTAATAAGCGACTGGTTTGATTTTTACTATAAAAAAAAAAATATATATATATACATATATATGTATGTATATAAGTAATATTTAAAAAATTATATGTATAATTTAAAATTTATCTGTCAATGTTTGTTTTTTTGCGCCGAGTAACTCTATGGCTATATTTTCATACAAGTGATGTTACTCAAAGCCTTTTTCATCGGCACGGTGCTGAACTGCTGAATAGACACTGGAGGCTTCTATAATTTATTTGCTTGGTGAGGGTGCCAGGGGTGCATAAATAAAAGCATACTACTTATACAGGTACTGTAATTACGATAAAGAGCAGTACAAATAAACATAATGCCAGAAAGAATTAAAATACATTAATTATCTCCAGATAACCAGTGAATATGGCAACTGGCATTCGCCTAATTGTTTCAAATAACCGATGTAACATTTCAATAATCGGATTGGTTTTCAATATTTTAATAACGGCCGGCCGGTTCCGAGACATTTCGTTTCAATAACGAGATATTATCAATTATCCGTGTTCCTAATAAGTGACTTCTACTGTATATACATTATATTATTGTTTGATTTACTAAATATTAAAAACTAAAAGGTCATTCGACATTCAAATTTATGTCCTGGTTTAGTGTTTTCAAAATCTGGCAACCCTAACATAAATATTATTTATAGTTCAAAGACTTAAGTAGAAAATGACATCACAACTTTTATAACTGTTTTTTTTTTTTTAACTCAGAGATTTTTTTCTTGGAATTTGGTGGATTGTTTTTGTTGGAGTATCTCTCATTTGTTTGGTAATTATTAAAATTATTTTTATATTATATGTATTTATATACTCTTTTAAATCATACATTTTTCAAAATTATTTCATAAAATATTAAAATTGTTTTATACATTATAATTGACAATTTGAATTATTATTGTAAATAATAGATTTTAAATTGCTATTTATTGTTTCCGCAATTATAATTTACATATACATAATATCTCAACTACAGAAAATACCAGGTTTTGTAGCTCTGAAGAGTTTGAATGACTAATTACATTGTTTTAAATATAACCACAATCAATTAAATCTTTCTATAGGTGTAATTTACATACTACGAAATTCTATCGAAATGTAGTCATGAAATTAAAATATGATACTATTAAATTATATATTTGACACGCTGGGCTGGCCGTGGACCAAGTCGACCAGTACGTCACGTAACACGGTGCGGGGAAACACAATTAGTGTGTGGTCGATTGCCTTCATCTATCAGCTGATCGCGGTGACCAGTAACGCACTGTGATGCTGGCCGCAGAGTTCGCTTCCGATATCATCTAAATAATTATTATAATAATGAAATACTACAATTATCATGCGTACTTAAATTGGTTATAGGCGTACACTAACCTCAATGGCAAACAAGGCTACAATATTGGTTTGTCACCCACTTAGGTCAGTGCCTATGGAAATTTTTTCTTGGAGTTGAAGATGAAACGCTTAAAGACTGTTCACAAAACTATTTTCAATTGTGATTAAATAATAGTTTATACCGTCTTCCAAATTTCAAATCACGATAAAGGTCACTTATATTGGATTTAACATGAATACAAATTAAATTTTTATCTCGCCTAAATAATGACAAATTCAACCGTTTCATATTTTCAGTATTTATTATATTTAGACTGGAAAAATTCAGCCACTGTCAAGCACTGTCTACCTCACTCCTCTTATGTTCAGGTCTATGGTTTTGATGCCGTCGACATAATTAAATACAATTTGTAAAGTATAGAATTGTTATTTATGTAAAATATCCAATCAGATTATTGCACTTTCAAACTTAATTATTCAACTACGAATTCACTAGGCTTTCTCAGTAAAATGTTTTCATGGACCTTGATGCTTTCCATAATATTATACCTGGAAAGTTGTCTGGCGCTATTGTGTTTATTTCTTTTTTTTTTTACAAAGAGCGACCCTGCTGGATCGTCGGATTGTCATTTAACCTCACGCCGTCTCCGGCAATTTTATCTACAGGACCTCACCTTTATAATACAATGCAGTGTATTTTTATTTTTTATTTTTCACGGCACATCTAAAGTGTCCAATAAACCGTGATCTGACTCGAGGTATTATTATTGTATAAATACCCATCAAGCTCGATACATTACGATGTATATACTTCTGTAGTTCTATACCGTTCATAGAATAAGTATATAGCAGAACAAGTTTTAAGATTTGTATTTTTTTTCTCAAAAATTTTTATTTATACCAGTGTTATTGCGAAACCAGGATAGTAGAGTTTATGTTTCCAAGAAGTGCCAAAACATTTAAAGCAGACTATTATAATTCTAGACCTTTTTTCTTTGGCCTTTTGAATTCTGATCGAAACGAACAACCGATGTGTTTCACATGTGTTTTTATTTATTTATTATGTAAGTAACCACGGTCCACGATATCGAGCAATAAAAACGGTCCAATAGTTTTCATGCTGCCCTCAAAAGTTCAAAAATATCATGTACTTTGTACTTTGCACATGTAATTTCCAAGAAGTGTTAAGAATCATTACAAAAACAATAAGCTAATAAAAATGAATAACTCGCGAAAAAAAGAATTTTATTTTGAATTCCATTTTCGTTATTTCATCATGACTTAATAGAATATGGTATAAAAAACTAGACATTTTCACCGGCTATCAACAATATTTACTAATATACTACACAAATTATTATATTGCATAAACTAGAGAAAATTAAAAAAAAAAAAGAATAATAAATTCATTCAAAAATATAGAGAACATTTTATTTTTGGAGAGAAATTGTTATCTTAAATTCTCATTTTTTTTTTTTTTTTTTTTTTTTTTTTTGAAAACAGGAAATATATTTAAAATATCAGAGTTCATAAAAATAAAAATTTAAAAAGTTAACTTTTTTTCACAAAAATAAACTCTATAGAACGGTTATCTTCAATTTTTTTTTTTTTGTTTGCAGAAACAATAAAATTAATTAAAATATGACCTATTTCAGGCTTAAGCTTAAAGCCTGTGAATGGTCATAAACAGAATTCGATTACCTTCATAAATTTGGGAGATATCGCAATGGTCAAGTCTGCGTAAAATACCCTGTTTATACGTTTACCTTGTTTATATGTATAGGTATACATTTAATTTTTTTTTTTAATAGTTCTTGTTATTTTTATTCGATAACACTTTAATTAGTCATATTTAAATACAGCAAATTGCAATATAATTTTTCCAAATTATTAAATTTATACTAATAATTTTGTTCTAATTTATGAAATAATTGTAACTTTTAACCAATAATGTAAAACTGAATTTTTCATAATCTAAAATTCATTTCAGGACATATTTATTTACTGAGTCCTGATCAAAATCATTTTCCGAATGCAATTATTTATCACAGCATTCAAATTTAAAGTAATTTCATAAAATATTAATGTGCACCCGTCGTCAAGATAATCATCCCTGTAAATTGCAATGTTGACACCCATCACCATTATTATGTTGCCCGGGTGACGAAGCAACGAAGTACTTATTTCTATCTTTATGCTATATTAAGATACCAGTAAAGAGTAATATTTTCTTACTACTTTTTAAATACAAATCAACAGACGCACAGCGATGACGTACCGACCATAATATAAAAAGTCCGGAGTGTTTATTCCGAGAATATGATATTCGAAAATTGATTGACATAAAACATCTTTGGACGTGATTCAGATCATTTAATGTACCAGAAAATGACTTATGGAAGATTTATAACTAAAACGAATTACAGAGTATAGGAGTATAGAAAAATTTAAATAGATTTAATATCAGGACTTGTAATCACAAATTATTAAATGGATTATGTAAGAAGTTAATTTATTTAATGTGTTTGTGTGTGTGTGTGTGTGTGTGTGTGTGTGTGTGTGTGTGTGTGTGTGTGTGTGTGTGTGTGTGTATCTGTGTTTATGTTTTGTGAATCAACGTAAATACAATTTTTCGGATGTTTAGTCCTTATTCTTTGAAAAATAGACGATTGTAATAATTATAATACAGTAGTCAGAAATTAATACATGCTTTTTTTGCCACGGGTCGGTAATCGTTTGTAATGACCGCACGTAGATTTAATACTAACTACCTACTAATAATAATAATACTAACTACAGTTTACAACGTATCAACAGACCCATTCAGACGAATATTCCACAGTAAATTATAACTGTAGAAATAACATCTAATCGAGTACTGTTATAACTTTTTTCACAGTAATGAAATCGAGAACT
This sequence comes from Therioaphis trifolii, assembly GCA_027580255.1. NCBI lineage: Eukaryota > Metazoa > Arthropoda > Insecta > Hemiptera > Aphididae > Therioaphis > Therioaphis trifolii. The sequence continues at coordinate 76,907,696 of CM050404.1, read as the reverse complement.
GTGTATTATTTTTTTCTGAGTGAAGCGGACGATCTATTGGTTTTATAATGATTTCTTTTCCGGAAACTCTTTTTGGTACACTTAATTGTCCAACAATTTTATCCAGATACTCTATAAGTCATAAATCGCAATTAGATGGTACTTTGAGGGTTCATTTTTTTATCCTCTCCATAGTATTTCTAGATGTGAGGAAAACTGCCGCAAAACCTAGTAAAAATGGTTAAATTTAACGTAAACGACACTTTCACTAAATCGATTTTAATTATTTAATCTTTACTCACAAAGTAATGTCGCTTAGGTTAGAAACTTGAAGTTTCCACTGCATATAAATAATATATTATTACATATTTTACCAAATTTTCAAACAAATTAAATTTGAGAAATTTTGGGCTTAAAATAGACCTTTGAAAATTCCTTATTTTCTTAAGATTATCGTTAGCCATATTTTTAATATTTGACTAAAAGTTTTAGAAATTCAATACGATCATAATCATACATTTAACTAATGGGTACTGACTGAATAAACGTACATAGACCGCAATAAAATTATAACCGAGAGCCAAGAACTTAGAAGTTACTTCCATCTACTGCCTTGGAGTTAACCAAGTAGATCAAAAATCTGCTCTGCATGTCATTTGTACTTACTATATAGGACATAGGAACCAACAGATGACGAGACAGAGTGGGCCATACAAATGCGTAAAAACGGAAAATCTCCAGTAGAAGATGATATAGTCTCAGAACTGCTAAAGAAAGGCGGTCAAACTTTAACACAACAGATGGGAAATTTAATTCGGAAAATATGGAAGGAAGAAACATTGCCGGTACAATGGAATACTTCTATTTTATGCCCAATACACAAAAAGGAAGATGCGTTGGACTGCAGAAATTATAGGGGAATATCTTTGCTCTGCACAGCATATAAGATATTGTCCAATGTATTATTAAACAGGCAAATACCCTATGAAAAATATATAGTAGGAGAGCACCAAGCCGGATTCACAAAAGGAAAATCTACATTGGACCAAATTCACATAGCAAAACAGCTAATGGAAAAAAGCTACGAATTCAATCAAGACTTACCTATTTATCCTTTTCATTGACTACAAACAAGCTTATGACTCAATCACCAGAGAATCCTTGTGGGCTGTGATGCTGAAATTTGGAATCCCGGAGAATATGGTAAAACTAATACAAATCTGCACTACAAATTCAAAATGTAGGATCAGATACAATCAGCAAATATCGGAAGAATTCAGAATAGAAAATGGTTTAAGACAAGGTGATGCACTATCTCCTATGCTATTTAATATAGCTTTAGAATATGTGGTAAGAGCTGTTAAAGAATCCAACACAGGGGTTAAAATCCAGGAAAACACAGAAAAAACGATAATGGCATATGCAGATGATATTATGATAGTAGCTGAATCGGAAGCAAACCTAAAAACGACAACAGCAGAGTTAATAGTAAAAAGTAAAGATATGGGATTAGTAATTAATGAGAGTAAGACAAAGTACATGATATTATCACGCAGAATTCACAACCAAACAGAATTAGCAGTAGAACAAATGAGATTTGAAAGAGTAGAAACTTTTAAATACCTTGGAGTAGAACTGAACATAACCAATGGGGGACACAATAAAGTACAAAGAAAAATAACTGCAGCTAATAGGTGATTTGGAATGCTAAGACCACACTTTAAATCTAGAATCTTCTCAAAAAAATCGAAAATAACAATGTATAAAGTACTTGTCAGGCCTATTGCTCTGTATGCATGCGAGGTATGGCCCTCAACAAAAGAAAATGAAAAAAAGCTAGCAATATTCGAAAGGAAAGTACTAAGACAAATACGAGGACAAATATATATAGCTCAAAAAAGAATAAGGAAACCAATGAATTTGAACGGAGAACTAATGATGATATATTTAAACTATACAATCAACCGGACATAGTAGCAGTAATGAAGAGCAAAAGAATCGGATGGGCAGGACATGTCTGGTGTGCTGAAGGAAAAATATTAAATAAAATAACTTCATGGAAACCAAACAAAAAGAGACCCCTCGGCCAACCGAGACAACGATGGAGTGACCGAGTATATCAAGACCTAAGTCTAATAGAAGTTGAGAATCCGGAAAAGATGGCAAACGACAGACAACAATGGGAGGAGGTGGTAGCTGCTGCAAAGGGCCTTAATGGCCTATACTAAGCCTAAAAAAAAAACAAAAAAACAAAAAAATATAGGACATAGGTACCTACAGATCATAATTTACTCAATCAATAAATTCGAAACTATCATTGAGACGTACTTTAAAAATGAAACAATAACTATTAAACAAAACAAAGCTTTGGATATAGCACCTAGGACCTAGGTACTTAACGTATACGATAACGTGGCTTTGTAACACGTGTCTAAGACAAAGATAACAAATTCGGGTGATATGTCACCCTCTTAAATCTTTCGTGATCTGAAGAGGAGGGTTGGCCCGGCTCGAGATTCGGTGAAACTATGTAATTTATCGGAATCACTAATGTATTAACAAATATATATATATATATATATATATACATAACTAGCTGAATTACCCGGTTTCGCCCATGTGTAGTTTTTGTTGTATCAAAATGAAATTCTTAAATCAACACACATTGCTGTGTTTAAAAGAAAAAAACAATGTATTTTACTTAATGATATAAAGTACTAAATAGTAGAAGTGAATTATAAAGACAACAAAAATAATAATAATAATAATATTTACAAATGATTCTATTGATTCTAATGATAATGATTCTATACTTATATTGTTATTAAAAAATGATTCGGTAATTAAATATAACTTTTTTTTATGAATATTTACAAATGATGCGTAGATGCTCAATTCTAATACGGTTTATGTCAAAACCTCTTGGCATTTAGAGTTTTATTTTGTAGTGCATAAACGTACAAATGGTCAGGTCTTCCACCTCTAGAAAACGCCACATACATATTGTCCGTGTGAGAAACAGTTCATTTCCAAATCGTAAATTTACAAACATAATTTATTCCACAAAACGTATTTTTTTATCAAACACCAGTCACCACTGTGTATTCAGTCGCTGAGAACGTGGATGGTTTTCAAATTTTATATAATGGTTCTATTGGAAATGATGCTATTGGGCATTGGCTATGTGTGTATTATCGTAATGAAACTAAGTGCGTATAACTGTATAAGTGTACGTGTTTCCAATAGAACCATTATATAAAACTTGAAAACCGTCCACGTTCTCAACGGCTGAATACATAAGTGATGTTTGATAAAACAATACGTTTTGTGGAATAAATGATGATTGTAATTTTACGATGTCTAAAAATGCATTAATAACATCGTAGTTTAAATACAAATTATGTATTTCTTAGGCAGTACTCATAATGTTGCAAAGTAAATGACAATACTCTTAAATTGTAGTTAAATAATTTAGGGAAACACAACACAAACGTGCAATGTTCACTGATCACAATCGCAGTAGGTACACTGATGAACCGACAATCGGCGCGCGTTCGGCGTCTGATGGATCGTATAACACGTTTAACCTTTTCACTGCTGAGCATTAAAATAGCTAACAACCTCTCTGTGCTGCAGATTTTTAAACATTTTTTTTAAACTTACACTGATAGATGTGTGCAATGTGCATGTAGAAAATGAGATAATTAATTTTAAAAAAAATTGAATCAAAACTTACTGAGTTACAGCTCAATGTGTATTTGTCGGCCATGAGTTACTAAACTTGCGCATAGCGGTAACATTCATAATTTAATATAGTGTATGGTTTTTTTACCAAATAAATTTTGTTACATGGAAAACTATAGAGAATGTAAACGAATTGTAGGTACGATACATAAAAATGTAAAATTAAACGCGTTTAAATTCACGTATTTAATAATAATTTCCATGGATACATGGTTTGAGAACCACTAAGAGGTTGGAAATATATAATACTTAGTATCTCTTTGGATATTGTTGATATTACAAATCCGAAAACACCATTGAATTCAGGAGTACGTGTATATAATATCCGAACTGATAACAATTTTACCGGTATTTTCTTTATATTTTACATTTGATCTCCCGCATATATGCAGGCATAGCACACGAATGACGTTAAAATTTATTTTTGCCGATTTCAACCCTTTAAAATCAAAATTTTGAAAATCAGGTGACGTGGTGACACTCACGAAGGTATTTGGAACAACTTTGTGAAAAAAAATTGAAAAAATTTAAATAGCGTCGTCACAAAATTGGTACCTACCTACATAAAAAAGGCCTGTTCTTATTCGTCCGTGTACAGTTTTTTGCGTTACCTATATACTATAACTTTTATTTCATCAGTTTTTATATGTATTACAGGCTGCAGCTTTTATAGATATGTTGATCCTAGGTTGCCCATGTGTATTGTAACAATCAGAAGTCGACGAAAAATTACTTTATTTTAATATTTCGAAGACGAATTGTAAGACACAATAAATTCTAATCGACGAAATGTTGAAATAAAATGTACCCAAAAAACTATAACTTTCTGTAATTGAAAAAAAATGTTTTACGTACCTATTATTATAATTATTATTACTATTATTAGTGTTATTCTTATTATTATTAGAAATTATATTATCAATTATTAGATTATCTTGTTTTATTAAAAATAGAAGTTTCCGGAAAGTCTAGTGCAGTGGTTTTCAAACTTTTTTTGACCACGGCACACTTCGCCCTTCACAAAATTTCCACGGCACGCTATGACCTCTAATTTTAATACAGTGAAACTTTTGAATACCGGACTCTCTCGGTTGCCGAAATATTGTTCGTTATTTAGAAGTGTCCGCGATTCAGAGGGAAAAATAAATGAGAATAATATGTTCCTGTCCCCATAAAAACGTCCGCTAATTGAAGGTGTCCGCTATTCAGAGTGGTCCGTTTAGGTAGGTTTCACTGTATTCTAAAAAATTACATTACCGATACATTTTGTAACGGGTGCAATTATTATTATATAATATAACTTATCTTAGTCGCTTTCCAACTACAAACCTCGATTTATCAATATGATTGAAACTTAAATATTGAAAATTCACAATGGTTGGACGCATCCATTTTCGTACATCATATTATATAATTATTTAATTCGATCGGTCATTTAAATAAAAAAAAAAAAATATTCAAAACATGTGCCACGGCGCCCGGTTTGAAAAACACTGGTCTAGTGGGTGTCTACATCACAAAACAAAACTACTGTTCAAATTCCATACTCATAGCTTCAGCGGTTCCGCCTAGATGATTTTTTAAATTTTCACCCTTTTATACCCCTTTAACCTCTTTAAGGGTTGAATTTCGAAAAATCCTTTCTTAGTGGGTGTTTTCATCACAAAGCAAAACTACTGTCCAAATATCATACTTATAGCTTCAGCGGTTCCGGCTAGGCGATGATGAATCACCCAGGACAAGTCATTTTATATATACAGATTGAGTTAAAAGGCCAGTTTTTTTAACGGTAATCCGTACAACTTACAAATAAAATCCCTAGTAATGTAAAATGTTATTATTAACACACATTTCAAGTTCAGCAAGAGTGTGTGTATGTGTGTGCGTGTGTGTACGCGTACGTATTTATTTGAAATGCACATGTGTGCGCACTAGGGGTGTCGTCCCCACAACCAATTTTAAGGGAGGAGTGACTTCAAAATAAATTAACGATTTAAATTTGATTGAATAATGCTTACTCATTAATTTCATTTTTATTTCAAGTAAAAAAATTCTTCAATACTTTAGTGTCTTACTTGAAATAACAAGGTCATTTGCATCTGCAAACAGTTTTCATAAAAGTAATTTATTAATGAAAAAAAGTTACAAAAATGAATAATATAGTGGACACTAATAGTTTGCGCGAATCGTCAGTTAAGAGTATGAATATGATTATATTAAATATTCAAAACGTTTTGTCAAATATTAAACATTTTATTAGATTATATTACGTGGTAGTTAAATACGAAAAAAATCTTCCAAAAAAGTAACCAAAAATAAGAACTTAAAATATAAAAATTCTCTGTCCTCAATATTAATTTTATAAACATTATTTATGCCTATTATCTATACAATAGGTACAATATGAAGTAATTGATGCAATAACATCATAATATATTTGAAATAATTGGTTTTTTTTTTTAATCACATTTTAATGAAAAGTTTCTTCTTTAAAATGTATTGTTATTATATTTACTATGGGTAATAATGTTATATAATAAATAATAAAATAAATTACATTATTGCGCGCGCAAACCGTAAGTTTAACTCCTACTCTTGGACGTGTCTGCACGATTATTATCATACGAGTAGACTGCATCGAGTCTAGATCAACGGCTCCAAAAATGTATTAAAAACTTAAAAGTTCACCAAATTACTTTGTGACCAGTGCCGCAACTAGAATTTTTGAGCCCTAGGACAAAAGATTATTTAGGGGCCACTATCTAGCATCACTGCACCAGGGTTTAAATTAGTGAACAAATTTATTGGAGTCAGTTAGATAAAATTCAACAAACAAACATAATCTTTATTAAAAAGTATTTCATACATGTACCTAAAACATACATTTCAGTAAAGAACAACACTTTTTAATATCCATCATATTGATTTATCATAAATAAAAACACATGAAAGAATAAGTTCATTATGATAGAATAAAGTTATACATTTTATAAAAATAATATGATGTTAATATTTTAAACAAATTTAACGATTTAATCAAACGATAATAATAAATCTATGCCGGACTATAATTTTCAGTCGTCAATATTTTGATAATTACTGTAACAGTGTAATAGTACAAACATTTTTAAAATTAATTTTATCTTACACAGTATACACAGTTGTCACAGATTCTCACAATACAGTAGGTATTGTTGGGTATATAAAAATTAAAAATTGTGAAAATTATAAATAGAGGCCACAAAATAGGAATGGAGGCCGTTCCCCGGTGCATTGCCCCGGCTGGATGTTGCGGCACTGTTTGTGACACGTATTTAAAATTGTTTCCCGAATAGTGTTTAAAGGTGAAAAAAAATTGTTTACGTAAATTGAAAAAAATATCAGTAGTTCAGTATTTTAATTTCTTAAAATTCAAATATTTGAGGGGGTTTGGACCCCTGAAACACCTCCTTATATACGCCTCAAATTTTAATGTTATTTCGTTCATTTGCTTAAAAAAAAAAAAATTATATTTCCACATGCAACCAATCGCCAGAAATGATTTCATCGGAGTTCACCAGTTTTTCTCGATTTCTGTTTGTTCCTAGTCGATACTTTTATACCCAGGTGAAGTGTTTGGGATGCGTCGACATTGCTTTTCATCAATTACAAAGTATCTTCCAAGGGTATCGGCGGGACCGTAAACGTAAAAGTACTTAAAGGAACTACCGCACAGAGGTGTAGTCGGACAAAGGCTAGGGAGGTTTAAAACAAAAATAATGTAAAACCCAGGAGCGTTTCGTAAATTATTAAAAATGTAACGTCACACAAAAAAAAAAATGTGGCAGTTGTGGGACTGCCGACAGAAGCTATGCTTCAACTCCCTACCTAACAGCTTAATAAAAAAAAGAACCTCTTACGTAAAAGTTTTTAATTGAAGTTCGTCAAAATAAAATGGAAACAATATGAAGAAGTTATGGGAATATATTATTATTACTATAGGTATTAGGTACTGCATCGAACAACTCGAACGTGTCTAATACTCTAATGAAAATACGAAATATTTTGTAGTCTAGTATTCTATATAGTACTCGATTGTAGTAGAACGATTGATAAGTAATAACTGTAACGAGCACTGCACGCGCGTAATTATCGGTTATCGATATAGTAATGTACCAACAACCTACAGCACATTAAACTATTCTATTTATAGAATTCTTCAAATTTAACCGTGGACAAGTATTATTAACTATTTAACAATGCGCTGCTGCCGCAGCCTGCGGCCGCAGCACTCTCAACAGTCACTATAGCTAGTCGCTATTGCGGTAACGTTATATCATGTTATGTTATATTATTGGACATCTTCCATTTTTACCCGGCGGGCCCCTTCCCGCCGAACCCGCGTAAAGAAGCATAGCTTCAAAACAGATTTTATAAGTTGACGTATAAAGGAAATGATCCATATTGACGTAAATTCAGAAAAAATTTAGGAAAAAAGTGCAAAAAATTGTATTATGGTTTGAGGATTCGAACCCGGTACACGCGTATTCATACTACTGTACAGTTGACACCGCACCATCATTGCGGTAACGGAACGGAACGTTTTTGGACATCTTCGATTTTACACGGCGGGCCCCAGCGAAACCGCGAAAAAAGCATAGCTTCAACAGAACCCGCGTAAAGAAGCATAGCTTCAACAAAAAACGAAACAGGCCGAGGAAAGATTTGACCCATGTAAAACCGCCACGGCCACTGTGCAGGTTTGTGACGCGATGTTCGCTGTTGTCGACGAATCGCGGCCAACACACGGACGTTATCACACGCTCTATCGTGATATTGTTATCAGTGCGTTATCGCCGATTGCCGCAACGGTCCGCGGTTGTCCGTGAAACAAAGTACGTGCCAACATCGCGTTGTAGCGTAGAATAGATGAAATTTCATCTATTCTGTGGTTGTAGCCCGTAATTTTATTCACAATAATTATTTACAGGCACGAATTACAGGCTGCCGTGTTATCGATGTAATTACGTCACGTGATAACATTATAATATTCTGCTACCTGTGGCTGCACGCTGCCGAGTGGTCAGTGTTACACTTAAATAATTTTATCTGCGGCCAGTTATCCTTCCGTTTCCCGTCACTCGTTCAATGTTAACTGTGAATTGTGTCCGTGTAGTCGATACACGTAACGCGTAAACAGGTATGTCTCAATTGTTTTCATAATAATTATTGTCCCGCTTCACTGTTGAGTCCGGCGCTTGAATTTCTCAGCGGGTAAACGATTCTTTTATCATGACGATGATATTTTTGTAATTTGTTTTCTCAGTTTTTATATTCCGAAGATTTCGTCGAAACCCACGAAATGTCCGACGACGGAGCAGACGATGTCGACGGTAACAACATTCTCGCCGAGTCGTTAAAACGTCACGTCCGTAACTCGCGCATCCGCATACTCGCACCGGCTCAAAACGATAACGTACAATTTTCGTTTTTGCACAGGGCGTCGAGTATGTTTTCGGCATCGTCGGCATACCGGTCATCGAGCTCAGTATGGCCATGCAACAGGTCGGTCTCAAATACATCGGAATGCGCAACGAACAAGCTGCAGTGTATGCGGCTCAAGCCATTGGTTATCTGACCCGAACGCCTGGAGTGTGTCTCGTGGTTTCCGGTCCTGGATTGCTTCACGTCACTGCTGGGATGGCGAACTCTCAAATAAATTGTTGGTCTGTTGTGCCAATTATAATAATTTATTCAGAATGTCAAAGGTGTGTGCTAATTGTATTCTTACAAATGTGGTCACACGTTTCAGGCCTCTCTTGGTGATCGGTGGCTCTTGCGCTGAAGATCACGAAGGCATCGGTGGATTTCAAGAATGCAACCAAGTCGAACTCAGCCGACCTTATTGCAAGTACAGTGCGAGACCTCCTAATGCTAGTCTCATACCTGTTCATGTTGAAAAAGCAATACGTTACACCACTTATGGTAGACCTGGTAATTACATTTAAACCATTGTTTTATTAGTAAGTAGTTGTAACAATTATTGTTATTAGGAGCTGCATACTTGGATTTTCCTGCCAATCTATTGTCGGCTAGAATCCCTATGAATAATGTTGTCAACAAACCGAAAATTGCGTTACCTCCGATTATTTTCCCTGATATTAAAAATATTGAATCAGCTGCAGAACTTTTGATAAATGCTAAAACTCCTCTTGTTGTCATAGGCAAAGGTAAGTAAATCAAATTAATTTGATTTGTAAACACTTCTAATGTATTATGAAATTTAGGTGCTGCTTATGGCTGTGCAGAAAACGCTGTTAGAAATCTCATCAATAAATTTAGGTTACCGTTTTTAGCGACGCCTATGGGTAAAGGTGTAGTGCCTGATGAACATACTTCATGTGTCGCATCTGCTCGTACTTTTGCCTTACAAAATGCTGACGTTATACTCTTACTCGGCGCAAGATTAAATTGGATACTGCATTTTGGTAAATCACCAAGGTTTAATGCTAACGTGAAGTTCATACAGATTGATATCAGTGCAGAAGAGCTGCATAACAGCCAACAAGCTAGTGTTGCTATTCAAGCAGATATACATGCTGCAGTCAATTTATTAAATATTACTTTGACTGCAAAAAAATGGCAGTGCATACGGAGTGAATGGTTTAATAGACTCAATGAAAAGTGTTTATCAAATAAAAAATACGTAGAAGTTAGTAATATTTATACTATTTTTATTCCTATACATGTCTTAAGAAAATTACAATGACCAGATTTGATATCATTATTAACATCTGTCTTTATTTATGTATATTTAACTGAATTTTTTTTCAGTCAATGATGAAAGACACATCTGTACCATTAAATTACTATACAGTTTTCCGTCAGATACAAGATAATATACCAAAAGGTTGGTTATAATTTTAACTTAAAGTACTATTTAACCTTTCTGGAGAAACAAAGTAATAATGTAATAAATTTATAAATTGTTTTAAATATGTATGTTACCGGCAATATGTATAATTCAGTCATTACATATAACGCCTAGGTATTTTATAAAATACCGATTGATTTTTGGTAAATTATTTAAAAAAATAATTTTAGTATAAAATACCTAGGCAATATATATATTTCCTAGACATTTTATAAAATACCTAAATAACTTTAGGCAAAGTATTAAAATAGTTTAGATTAATTTCATGACAGTAAACTTTATTAACATTATAACATTTTAAATTATGATAATATTGTGTACTATTTGTTACAACATGTTAAGCTAGAATGACAACGGGAGTTACACAATACTTCTTTTTTAACACACAAACATTTTTTACTTTGGCACCTTGTTTTACATGTACATTTTGTAAATCCCTGCCCACTGCCTGTTGACTGTTGACTAGCAACAGATCGCAATGCAAGCTCTTCAGCTGGTACCTCATCTAAATGCAATAGTTTTTTTTGACAAACAGTGAACTGTGACCTAGCATATACTTGTCTTAAAGTTCCATTCTTGGTACCCAGTCCAATACCCAGTAACCTAACCAAACATCTCAGCATTAAAACTTCCTTTACCAACTCGTCGTATCGTTCATCAGATAATAAAGTGTTATTTTTACCTATATTTGCCTTTAGTACATTTAATTCTGCATAAAACTGTTCCATTATGAAATATTGTATTATTATATTATAATAATATTAAATAATGATATTAATTTAATAATTATTAACTGTAGTTGTACACTGAACACTTAACGTGTATACGTTGTTAACAACCGTACTGAAAATAATTTAAAATTTTGAAATTTTGAACACAAGATTAAATACCGAATAACTGACAAATGAAACGCATTACAGGCTAATATAACGAGAACGATTAATTCGTTAACTATCGGTTATCTTCGTCAATATTTGTAGGTATTTCTAATCTAACCGATAACGTAGTATTATTACCTAATTATGATTGGGCATTATATATAACAACTAGGAAATATGTGTATTATATAATTCGCCTGGTAATTTTAGTCATTTTATTAAATTTTATAAAATACCTAGGCATTATATGTAATGACTGAATTACACATATTGCCGGTAACATATATATAGAATAATAGTTGATTAATATTGTCTCTGTTTACACAATTAGGGTGATTTATTTAATAAAATTATGTTAAGGTTTCAGTGGTGGACTGGCCCACATAATTGTATAACAAAGTACATTCTTATCCTGTGGCAAGTGTAAAATTGTTTCCTATGTCTATCTTATGTTGTATCATTGAAAAGTCATCATTAAGATTTCACATCTTGCGACTAAATTATTATTATTAAAGTAATAAGTAATTATTAACAACTCTAGTTTTAGATTTTGATTGAAGCAAAGGATCTATTTTATAATTTATGTATGGTAGTTTGAGTAAATAAATTTACGGTGATATTTTCTTATAATATTCCTTGTGTTATGACTTAAATAAACTTATATAATATAATAATTATTATTTCAATATTATAAAAATGTCAATTTCTAGTTATTATTACTTGTAAAACATTTTTTTTTTTTTTTATTTCATTTGAATAAGTTTGCTTATTGATTTAACTATTCATGAGCATTAATTCATTGTATGTTACCAATTAGTTTTATATTTACTAAATCCTCATGTTCCTCCCTATTTAAAAAATTGTTTAATTATAAAAACGACAAGTATATAATATGAAACTAATAACTTACATTTTATAATTTCTTTTGGCTTCAAAAGACAAATAATATTATTTCAAAATTAAAGTCAGGTAATAATTACTGTATATAAAACATAGCTCCAAAAAATTATAATTATTTTATATCTAATATATTTGCTTATTGGTTAATTACAGATTGTATGATTGTCAGCGAGGGAGCAAATACAATGGACATTGGAAGAGCTGTACTGTTGAACAATTTACCTAGACATAGACTCGATGCTGGTAATACATATTATCTTATATCTTTTAGAAGTATTTGGACATTTTTGAAAATATTTGAAAATAACAAATTTCTCATTAAGGGACATTTGGCACTATGGGAGTTGGATTAGGATTTGCTATTGCTGCAGCCGTTTGGTGTCAGAAATATGAACCCAGAAAACGAGTCTTATGTGTCGAAGGCGATTCTGCTTTTGGATTTTCTGGAATGGAAGTAGAAACAATGTTTAGGTTAGTCAAATAAGATTTGCATTATATATGTGAAGTACTTAATCCTTTGATGAGTATTAACGTGTAAATTAAGGTCAATTAAAATTTGTTTCATTTTTTTTTTTTTTTTTTAGCAATGATGTATATCCAGGCTATATAGAGATCAATGTTTTAATTATTATTTTAAAATAACTTGTTATATGATTATGGATTTATCCTCTTTTTTTTTCTTATTTTTTTTTTTTTTTTTTTTTTTGTGCAAAATATCAGATATATTTTTAAATCTTTATTCTCTAATATTATTTTGAGTGGTCTAATTTTACACTTTTATGATGTGTGTAAATATATACTGAAAATTAATAATTTAACCTTAAATTGTTGAAAATCCCTTAAAAATTAAAAAAACAAATTTTCACCTTCGAAATGTTTTTTTTATGGATTTAATTAATTAAGTAGGTGGTTTTTATTGTTTTAAATCAACACCTCCGTACCTCAAATGTTTTTGCTTGAAAGCCCTATTAATTAGTAATATAAATATTACATTAATAGTTAACAGATTATGATACTGTACATAATTTTTTTAATTTTTAAATAACTTATACTTATGATGCAAAAACTAGCTTGACTAGTATAATTAAACTAGAACAAAAAACTGTACTTAAATAACTTATGAAAAACACTGAAAACACTATATTACTTTTTAGCATACAATAGTGTTTGTTTTATATAAAGCTTACTGCTCAATTTTTTCTTCTTTTTTTTTAGTGTTAAGTTTTGTAATTACTTTCTGGTAAAAATAAATTAAAAGTACTAATAATATACTTCTGTTAATGTGAAAGATATATTGATAAATTTTAAGTGGCATTTAATATTTTTTAATGCTTCTTTTACATCTTTACTATTGAATTTTTAAAAACTAAATTACATCAAGTAATTTCTGATTTGTACAAATTATTAACTTATAAATTAATTTGATATTATGTGATAAATGTAAATATTGAATCAAATAGTTATTTAAGAACTGATTGATAAGTATAGATTTGTAATAATGCAAGAACATTGAATGAAATAGCTAAGTTTATAATGCATTTAAAATAATAGCAGAAATAAGCACCAAAAATAAATAAATAAAAATAATATACTTGATCTCTTTTTAAATTTAAAACCTATGTTAATTTTGTGTGATAATTAATTTTAGGTATTATAAATACTTGTAAAATAATAATTTGTATATTTTTATTAGTTCATAATCTAGAAAAAAATTAATGTTATTCATAAAAAATAGTTAAATTAGCAGTTTCACTTATATTCACAAAAAAATATTACACACACACACACACACACACACACACACACACACACACACACACACACACACACACACACACACACACACAAATAATATATATACTTTGAATTGCACTTAGCCTTAATAAATCTAATTTAATTAAATGTAATGCCCTCAATTACATTTTTTTCTTGATAATTAATACATATTTGGCGTACAATTAAAATTAACTAAATTATTATTCCATTTATTTGAATTATTAATCATTTTTGCTTAATAATTGATGTACTTAAATACTATTAAGTCAAAATATTATGTTTAAAATAGAAAATATCAGTTTTATATGATTCAACCTAAGTAATAACATATAATTTTTGTTTACCATATAAAATCACTTATTTGTACCTATATTATTTAATTTTTACTTGTTCTTGTTGTGACTCCAAGAATTCCAAGAAGCAAAATTTTATTTAATTATAATTATTAAATTGCTTAATCATTATTAATATATTAGTATTATAACAAGTAATGAATATAAATAATAATAATATTTTATGTGTCTAATAAAACATTTATTTTTTCAGGTATAAATTACCGATTGTGATCATTGTTGTTAATAATAATGGTATATACGGGGGTGTAGATGAATCCACGTGGAATGCAGTGCAGGATTCTGAAAACTTAACTGAAATGTATGTTATGTGAAAATATTAATTTCTAAGTTTTCAACCTATCATTGATTGAATTATGTGCTCATTTTTTGAATAAATCTAAATTATTGACTTATTAATAATTAATTATTATGAACATTAAACATTGTTAACAACAAAAAAGATAGTTAAAATACTTTATTTTGTCTTTTTGTCCTTTGTGATCATGCATATTCTTTCCAGAAATTTGTTTTGAATAATGTGTATGCCTAATTGTATTTTTGTTGATTTTAATTTTAGAATTCCTCCGAATTGTCTTTCCGTGAATATTCATTATGAAAATATATTAACTTTGTTTGGTCGCAAAGGATATTTTTGCACAACGGTTGAACAAGTTTCTAGTGCTGTAAAAGAAGCATTTAAGGTAAATTATCATTAAGTTATTATTTTATTTAAACAATTTTTGTTGCTATATTTTTTTATGCTATATACATAAATGATTCAAGTGACCCTTAAATGTTTATTTTTTTATTTTCAAATAGCTACTTATTATACTTCCGTACATTTAGAGACTAAAGATTTTTCTTAAATTATTTATATCATATCATTAGAATAATAATAAAAATCTTTCTTAGATTTTTATACCTACTGTATTAATTAGTTTTAATGATATGACTAAAATAAATATGTCTTATATTTTTTATGGACTGTTATTTAGTGTACTGTACATCAAATTAATAATCAATATTTCTTTAAATAAATTTGTATGTCTAATTAAAGCAAAATTTGGTAAAAATAAAAACTAATTTTCAGATGTTATCGAAGAACCATTAATTGGCAATTAATGTAGACTCTATAGTATTATTATATATACAATTATACAATTAAATGTAGACATATTTCACTATATTTATGTGTTATGTTTTTTCATTCTTCAAGAATGAAAAAACATAACACATAAATATATATAATAGTAGTTTAACCATTGATGTAAATTGTAATTAAATGGTTAATTTTTACAGGATACAAATGGACCATCGTTTATAAACATAATGATTAATCCGTCTGCTGATCGAAAACCACAAAACTTTGCCTGGCTTACAGAATCAAAATTGTAAATGTTGCATCAATTTATTGTTGTTGGCATTACTATCCTTTAAATTTATTTGTTGAAAAGAGTTTTTATTATTTTTGCAAATATTACGGTGGGAATTTGAATAAAAAAAGAAGCTGTTTCCATAAAAATATAAAACTGCTAATATTTATTTATTTTTTATTCTTATGATAATTATGAAGTGGAGAGGTTTATGGATTTAATTTTATACACAACATATTTTGTTACTTGTTTGTGATTATGATTATTAATGTTTACTTTTTATTGTTGTATAAATATTTTACATCATTGTTTTAAATTTAAAAACGGCTATTTTGTATTTCTGTTTTCTTTATTAAAATGTGTAATCAATTATAATTAACTATGTTTTAGCGTGCGTGAGAAATTCTATAATTATAACTTACCCTGAAACTTGGATTACATTAGGTTTCTTCACTAAATAACTAAACAAAGTATTGTACTTTTTTTTATATTATATAGATAGATTTATCGTATTAGTACAATGAAAAGCTCTTCCCTTAACGCCTTGGAATTGTATATTATTTACCTATCTATAAAGCGCAAAAATTGACGAAATAAAAATCGATAAAAAAGGAATATTATTTAGGCTTACTAGGTATTTCTTAGAATAGTTTAGTCTGCATTTTTATTTGATGATTTTGAATCAAAATTTGAATAGACACTCAAATCAATTATTTTAGAATTCAGGAATCTAATTAAAGAAAGAGAAAATTTTCATGAAATTAGGATCTTGTGTTGGTACATAAGTAAATTTTTTCTAAGTATTTTATACTAACCTGTACAAAATCATCGACAATTAAGAATTATTTCTCAAAGAATTTCTTCTTTGTTATTAAGATCAATGGTACTCAATATTCTTTAATATCACTTTCCTTAAAAAGTTTCAACTATTTTCTTTCACCACTTTTAAAGGAAATTCCTTTAAAATGTAGTTATGACTAAAATGATAATCTTCAAGTAAGTATTAAATAGTTATGGAAACAATAACCATCATGATTATCTTATCTTAACGATTTAGTATTATCACACTCTTTTAAACTCAAATATTTGTATACATGTATTCATAAGTCATAATCATGTCTTACATGACACATAAATGTGCACAACTTTTTTTAATGATAAGATAAAATTTTGAGTGAAAAGTCAAAAAATGCTACTCCTACCCTTTGTCATCTTCATCACTTGCTTATGGAAATCAAGATTTTCGGTATACATTGCGACTAAAGCTAAATGTATTAACTGTCTCAATGCCAAATTAGACATCTATCTCAAGTGTCCCAAATTAAACCAGATATGGTCAAACTTTGCACATTTATCACATTGTTTGCATTTTTCTTTTGTAATATTTTTTGTTCGTCTTATTAGCATAATTTAGAATCTATATGATGAAAAACTTGCAGTGAAATTATTTTAATTGGATATTAATGGGAAACACATTTTTCTTTTTTACTCATGGTATTCTCAACAGAGCACACTGATCAAAAAATTACACTACTGGTTAAAAAAATGGAAACCACTACTTAGATTAAATTTAAGTTAAGCACAAATTACCAGTAGAAATACAAAATCAATGTTTTTTTTAAAAATAAGACTATAGATGATCGACAGGAAATTTTCAACCATATTAAGTATATATGATATATATACAGTGTGTTCAACAATAAAGGTAACACGAAATATTTCGAACGCATAACCTTTTAATTCAGGTTTTTTTAATGCATAACGGACCATAGGTGGACTTAGGATTTGATTTTTGCGGGGGTTTTAGTCTAAAACAATCTTTAAACATGTATTTAATACAACAAAGGTTTTTTATTATAAATAATATACATACACTAAGTACCTATGTAGTTTCCAGTTATGTACGTATTGTAAGGTACCTATGTATATTAATTATTACCTGGTAATTATTATTTAGTGTGCACCAAGGAAAAAGAGAATAAAATGTGATATACAAACTTTATTTAAATAAATATGCATAAGATTATCTTATGTGTATAATGGGAATATTAAATCTAAAAAAATAATTATAACAGTGTTATGAAATTAAAAATTTTAAACTATTAATTGTTATTTAATTACAAGTTTATAATTTCTGATAATCCAATTGTTGACTCAATAAAATAATCTTTGTATTGAACATTTTGAGCTGGCTTTCTTTTTTTTGATATAGTTCTTTCAACTTCCAAGCTAACATTGTAATTTTCAGAAAATTTTAGGTATTAATTATTTCCATAGTACCTATACCAAATTCATCATTGTTTGCTTGTTTATTTGCTATCGTTTTTATAACAGCGTTTATGGCATCCATGGAATTAGGTACCTACCTAAAGATGCATTTTTACTCTGCAATGCTTTGCTTAATATATTGACAATCCTAAATGTATCAGTAAAAATAAATGAATTTATGATGATGCGACATTTTAATAAATTATTTGGAATTCCTTCAGCTTCAATAGAATTTTTATTGTTATCGATTTCAATTTCGTTCTGTAAAACGTATCACACCGAAATGCTGTTTGACCATGGCACAGTTTTCATATCGGCACGCCCATCTAGTGTCATTTATTTGGGTTATTTCACGAGGTGCGATATTCATCATTTTCTGAGCTTTTAAAAATTCATGATGAGCGAAGGACGAGAAAAGTGTACATATAGAGCCTCAAATATTTAAAAAAAGTTTTTTGCTCCTTGAACATTTTTACAGGTGCTAACAAGAACCAGATTTAGTTTGTGAGCTAGACAATGCAAAATATATAGCTTCAGGATATTTTTCACGTATTCTGGTCTGAACACCTGAAATGTGTCCTGACATGACACTGGCCCCATCATATTCTTGGGCTATCATTGAAACACCATTTAAGTCCAGTTTTCTCAGTGTGTTGAAAATTATATTTGTCAAACTAGAAGCATCTCTTGATAAAGAACAGTTAATAAATACCTACCAAAAATCTTTCGCAAATAGTCAAATTATTTTTACCTTACACAAATAGATAAAGGCTCCTCTTTCTGTGATCCAGTTTCATCACATTTTCCACATCGTATATTATATATATATATATTATATAGGTACATTACATACCTACGCACAAATACATAACCAACCACACACATACACACACACACACACACACACACACACACACACACACACACACACACACACACACACACACACACACACACACACACACACACACACACACACACACACAACACACACTTTTAGGTATTTCAGTACAATTTGAATATTGAAATAATTTGCATTGATCTATCCATTATTAATTATAAAATACCTATATCGTTTGGTACATGGTTTATATCAGGGATGGCAAATAAGTGGCACGCGTGCCAGGGTTGGCACGCATGAGATTTTCGATGGCACTCGAAAAACTTTAATAATTTTTGTCCATATATATTTATAGATTTTTAAGTAAAATACAATAAATTGCACATATTAATAATATATATATATATATATATATATATATATATATATATATATATATATATTTAACAACGACGTATTGACGTATTGTTATATTATTATCTTTATTATTATAAAATATATGGAAATAATATTTCAGATAATTTGTATTACTTCGAAAAATTGGCGATTTCATTGTCAACAATTTTCTCTTCAACTTATGCTTGTGATAAGTTGCGAAAGTCTCTTTTCGGTATTAAATCATACACTTTCAAAGGCTAGGAACAGATTAACGAAGGAAGATTCGGCAGCTTTATTGCCTTGCAATTAACATCACGATGACACGATATGAACCAGACATAAAAAAGCTTTCAACCAATACGAAGCAAATCGTTTCTAACAAACAATAATAATAATTTACTAATTTTTTTACATTATTTTCATTTTTCCATAGTTTTCTACATTATAATCATTCATTTTTCATTTGTATTTTTCTGTGTTAATAAAAATAATTATGGCACGGCTGAAAGTTTTTTTTAAAAATTATGTCATAAATTGGCACGTTGAAAAAATCCTATTTGCCATCCCTGGTTTATATACTCTAAAATATTATACGTTGTTTATTTTATGGTTATGGAATATTGAAATAAATATGATCATTTTCCAAATAAGTATTGGGGGGGATAATTAACATATTGGTGGGCTAATGCCCCTTGTGCCCACCCCTAAATCCGCCTATGTAAAGGACATAAAATTACATTTATTTTTGATAAATCTTAATTTAAAAAAAAAAAATTCTGCGCATGCGCAACACAATTTTTTTTTATGGCACCCCAAATTGTTCAAATTTGAATTATGTAAATGTTTTTAAGCAATTTTGTCCTTTAAAGTCTTGCTCTGACTTCAAAATTAACTTATTGAGAATTAGCTAAAGTTTCGATTTACAACATTTGAATTTATCGTATTTTTCAATAGTCTACTTACATGTAGATATTTTGGATATATACATTTTTTTAATTGTGTTTTTTGTCAAACATAAAAACTTTAGATAATTTTTAAAAAAATCCCGAAATTAGTCGAAAATCCATGAAGATTACGAACTGTATTTTTTTAATATTTGATGAAAACTTCTGAAAATGTAATATGTCCTTATACAGTTATACCTCATATAGTTTACTATCCTCATTAACTCGTCCGAGGAGTGAAGAATATCCCATGAAGCGAAGTACGTACTTTTTTTTTTACTTTCATTCGATATTCAAAAAGACCTTTAACTATTTCACTTCTCATAGGGAATTACTACGATATCTCCTATCTAGACTTAGTGTTACTTCCGTCGAAATTCAGGACAAATCACCAAGTTCAAGTATATCAATCACTGTGATTCAATACGGCAACAGACGGATATTCCGGTCGGGAAATTCTAAATAATATGATTCATAGAAGTTACGCGAATAATAAAATTGTGGCCTAAATGTCGTTTTTTTAAGACCAAAACTGTTCATTATTTATGTGGCCACGACGATTTATTTTCCAGAAATCGTCGACACACAACATGTGAGATGGATTGGGTTTATTTGTAAAAATTAACATTCAATATCCTTTACAAATTTGTATTCAAGCCGTTGAGCCGTGGGAACATGTTCATTACTTACAGCTCGGCCAATAGTCAAGAGCACCTACAACCACATGTAGATGACCATTAGCATATTATTTTGTCATATAAAAACCAGTTGTGAGAACTCGACTCTGATTTATTCGTATAAATTACAGTGCACCGCCGAATAGGTTAACCTAATGTAATTTTAAGTGTGTGTGTGTGTGTGTGTGTGTGTGTGTGTGTGTGTGTGTGTGTGTGTGTGTGTGTGTGTGTGTGTGTGTGTGTGTGTGTGTGTGTGTGTGTGTGTGTGTGTGTGTGTGTGCGGTTTTTACGCGTTAACGAAATATCATTAAATCAATACGTTTTTATATCTCAAGGCGCTAACGATGTGTTCTGAATTAATTAATTAATTTTTTAGATTATTAGAAACGGTACACCTTCTAAACGGTCGTGTGTGTAGTGTGTACGTACACCATTACCACCTATAACGTCTGTCATGGAATAATCTTGGAGAATATCTCGTGCATTTAACGTATAAACCTATATTATTATTATGAAAAACTACTCGGTCTGGGTGTCGTGCGAAGAGTTCATTTGGAATAGGTAAATATTCCCATCGTAATTTTCGCAAAATTGAACATTGGCGCGGAATAATTATGTCCATGTGATGTGTTCATAATAACGTTACGGGTTATACGTACGTATACCGGTACACCTATCCACCACTGTCCGACGCTCTAAGCGCATCAACATTTCGCGCAGCTACGTTTTTATCGCCGTCGTTATTACACGAAATGTTATCATCATAATAAGAAAATTGTTATTATTATAATAATCATAATAATAATAATTATTATTATTATTAATATTAAGCCGGGCGAACACAAGAAAACAATATTCGAAAGAATTCGTCACGACCGTGGACGCAGTGCCGTAGCTAGAACTAGATGGGCCCCAGTGCAAATTTAATCTGTGGGCCCTTTACATAAGTGCACATTGGGTGTGAATGTAGCGGGTGATGGCAAACCTACGAATTACCTTTCGTTGTTTTTTTTTTTTTTTTTTTTTTTGGAAAATATATTTTTATTACGCTATTTGAATGTTTCCGCAGTAAGGCTGCCACGATTGTGAGTGTCGTTTTCATCTAGTCTTATACTCGTATGTGACATCATCGAAAAGTCGAATGGAATTAAATATTCGTATTTTTGTAATAGAACTATAATTTAAGTCGTATAAAATTCATTCGCTTTGATAGTGTTGGTAATTGAATCGTCATCAGAACTGTAAATTAATATTTTTAAGTAATTTTTCATCGTTTTTACATTTTATTTGTTTCTATTTTATTTGTGTAGTTTAAACATGGCAAATTTTGGTGACATTAAAATGTAAAAAACTTAGAAAATTATCGGATTGATTTATAAAGTGTAAATACATCCATCAATGTAAGTATGCAGTATTAATAATAACAAACTTTTCTCCATTTCATCCAGTTTATCCCAGGTCCAGCTCTAGAATTTTAAGTCGTATTTTAAAGAAACAATATATTGCTGAAAATTTTTCCTTACAGTGTTCGGTATCATTTAACAAAACGCTTTGAGCGTTTTCATCTGTTCAACCGTTATCTTTTATTTTTATATTGAGTTTAAACAAATTCTTTTTTTAATATAAAAATTAAATTTAGAAAAAAAACAATCACCCAAATGCAAAATGAAAAAAAAATCATAATTAAATATTATAGTAACAATTTTAAATCAACAGAAAAAATAAAACCAAAAAGACTTGAACAATTTTATATTTGGAACATAAATGTAATTTTAATACGTGACCATAAAATAACCAAATGGTCCATATAAAGTTCAACGCATCATTGGCTTTCAATTACGTAAACGCGGTTGATTGCACGAATCATACTAAAGAATACAATTACGAAGTCGTATACGACTAAACTATTCGACATATTAAGTGTATTGGATGTCATTCCGTTAAAATCAAACCCTAGCCGGTCTAGTTTGTGGCTTGGTGACTACCGCCGTAGAATAACGACGAACGCTGTAGGGGTCACTTTAAGGCACAATTCATTGAAATAATGCAGGCCATTTTTCTTCGCGACGTTGGTCGATGCTTGAATTTATTGTATTTTAATAATTACTGCAATGAATTAGATTTTCAGGAAAACATCATAATATTGTGGTGTCTTGCTCTGACTGGGTTCGCTTGCGGAACGATCGATAGACCAGCGACCAACAAACGAGACGTCATAAATCACGTGTTAACGCTTTTACGACGTACACGTAACCAGTTACCAGTATATTTTGTAATATCTATATATATTTTTTCTTTTTTCCATTTTTGCTTCCATTTGCTTGATAAATAAATAAATAAATAATTAAATAAATATTTTTATTTTTATTGTTATTTGGTATTCTTGACAATTTAACGTTAGTTAATGACACTTTTATTTTGACATTGTACTGAAACGATTTTGGTGCGTGATTTTTTTTTTTTTTTGGAGGAAGTAAAACTCGATTGCATATGATTTACCTTTTCCATTAACACTAAGCTCCTGAATTATTAAAGAACACCTTATTATTACGATATGATCATGTATTCACGTTATTTGGAGTATTTCCCTGTCTAAAATTAGGTCCAATCTCAGTAGGCAAGTTAAAAATATAAATGTTTTATTTTAAAGTGTTTGATGTTGATGTTACTATGTTAGACTGATTTTTTTTTTATTTCTTGAATTACCTATTTATTCATTAAATATACATTTATCAACGACTCCGCAACAAAAAGTATTAAAGGTGGTTAAGGTCTAACCTAATGAAATTGCATACATTATGAAATGAGGGGAGTTGAATGGATTAAAAGGTATAACTGGTGTTTAATGGTGATCATTTTATGATGAACAATTAAATTTTTCAAATTTAGAAATTGAGTATGTAAACGAATTCCCATCACATTGGAAAATTTTTAGACATGTATCATACATAGAAAAAAAAAACTATTAAAAAAAAATATTTTACTGGATTAAAAATGAAAAATTGTGTTATGTAAAATCATTAGATAAAATCTGTAAGCATTAAAAAGTCGTAGGAAGGTGCTCAAAAGTAAGACCTAAATTTATAAAAATAATTATAATTATTTAAAAAATATTTCGACTTGCATTGTGTATGCAAAATTCATGCTAAAACATGACTTTTTTTGGTGCAGTTTACCGAATTCGTATAATGTTTATATTTGAAATAAATAAACCCTATATAGAAATGTGAGTGGTCAAAGCGTTCCACGGCTTATTTTGACAACAAAACTATTTTGCACTTACTGAGTGTCTCCTTGAGAGGCATCCCATACTTATTTATTGTATCCGCACACATAACGGCCATCACCACGATCATGGTCAACCGTCGAACGAGGTAGAGGGTTTAGTAGACCAATTTCAAGGTATGTCAGCAGCAGCAGAATCGTGCTTCGACTCATCGTATTTCGCGAATCGTAGGATATACAAGGAATTCGTTTTGGCGCACTCCCCGGCTCTTCGGGCCTTTGTACCACCGAATGCCCGATGTTTTGACTCCCCGGCACGCCGCCGTAGTCCGCGCGCTTGGCTCGTCAATTGTATTTTTACACACACACACACACAAGTACCACCGGAGAGCGTATTTAACGTCGTCGCGACGGCAGACGCAATAAAAATCAAAAAAACTGCCCATAACGTTATACCTGTTATTTATATATTTTTAGAAGCCGGCTCGTGAACTCGTTGCCCATACACACGAATGGTGCGTATGTATATTCATGCGTGCCGGCGTTTTTAAACGAGCGGTTTAAAGTGCCTCGACGACTCTGACCCACCGTGTTTTAATGTACACGTATACGATATTAATACGTACTCACAAATAATAACTACTCCATGCGCAGGTATTAATTATAATTATATCGTTAACGGATACACACGTAGTATTGCATATGCACGCATGTACACACACACACACACACACACACACACACACACACACACACACACACACAAGTTCACGTCAAGTGCACTGCGATAATTATATTGCGTTTTATAAACGAGCGTGTATGTACTAAAGGCATACCGGTATAACATATCACCGTGTAGTGTGTGTGTATGTGTGTGTGTGTGTGTGTGTGTGTGTGTGTGTGTGTGTGTGTGTGTGTGTGTGTGTGTGTGTACTTCTGCGATGCACATCGTTTACAGGTATTAATAACGGATATCTCCGACTTATCGCGTTTAACGTGGTATTTATTTAAAAAAGATCGTCTCGCATCCATCATCAGCCGTAATTTTATTATTTATTATTTAATAACAATGTGTGCGCGCGCACATATGAAGACATTGTCGTTTTGGTAGCGACCGACCTGTCTGATGCCTACGACATAATTTCATAATAATACACACACACACACACACACACACACACACACACACACACACACACACACACACACACACACACACAAATAGCCATATAATATACGTGTAATAGTGTACGCATTTATGTGTACGCACACATTTGATTATAAATTTCAATAAAACGTCGAAGCGAGACACTTTACTAAGGCAGGTATAATACGTGTGTCGCGCGTAGGCACCGCGTTATACTCCGTGTGTGTGTGTGTGTCATGTGTGTGTGTGTGTGTGTGTGTGTGTGTGTGTGTGTGTGTGTGTGTGTGTGTGTGTGTGTGTGTGTGAGTTTATGATCGTCAAATGTAATAATAAAGATTTTACAATATAAATACACGGCATAGGTAATATAATAGAACGGAATAGTATATATATATATATATATATATATATATATATATATATATATATATATATATATATATATATATATATATACACGAGTATATGTTGCAAAGTCGCATCCATATCGCGTTTTTGTTCGTTTCGTGAAATGGTCAACGTTCGCATCCATTTCACGAAATGGAACTGCAGTTTCTCCAATTCACGTAATTACACAATATGGATAATTTTTTACGAAATCGATATCTAAACTACACTTTACGGAACTTGTTCCGTAATCTGGACATCCATTACACGATATCCTCATAAATATGATTTTACGATATACCGTTACGGTCACTATTATTTTTAAATATTAACTGCTGCATAAATGTTATTATCGGTCGATAACGGTCGATATAAATTTTCATTTTTCCAAATAACTTCAATACTTTTTTATAACTCTTTTTTAAACTCTTTATAGAGTAAACTATTGTGTGGTCAATCGTGAAGTGTTTTGTGATAGAATATCTTTCATTATTCAAATTCATTTTACTTTTATCCATTATTCGCCGTTTGATTACTTTAAAAAATGTCGTTTGATCAAAAAAATTATTTATATAATAAACTTGAAGAATATAATGAAGAAAAGCCTGGTCAAAAGTCTCACAGTGCCGATGAAATAAATACAATAATAAATGATATTTTACAGGCATTATTTTATTACAATATTTTAGTGCACCAAAAATTGTCACTCTATAAAAATAAAAAATCAACATTATTGTGAAGTCAATAGATCCTTTGTTTCACTTAGAATCTAAAATAATACTTAATACAATCGACAAAAGTTTCCTTCCCAAAATTAATGTCACCTAACTTGGTATTATTTCTAGCGAATAAACTACTTTAAAAGTAGCAGAAATCACATTTAAAGTATATTAATTTAAAATTTGCTTTATAAACAATAAAATCACCATGAAATAAGAGAAATAATATTGATTATTTATTTTATGATTGGAAACCATATGAGTATCTAAACAATATTCAAAATTGCTTAGTAAATATTTAAAAAAAAGTTATCGTTATGACTGAGGACTTTGTTGAATTTGTATAATGAAAATGTTCAATAGAACCATATTGTAAATTGTAATGCTTAGTTATCAATAATCGAGATTGATTTTCATAAATGCTCAATTTTTTCTCGATTGTTTACATTTTTT
Organism: Therioaphis trifolii; assembly: GCA_027580255.1. Taxonomy (NCBI): domain Eukaryota; kingdom Metazoa; phylum Arthropoda; class Insecta; order Hemiptera; family Aphididae; genus Therioaphis; species Therioaphis trifolii. Next base: position 76,880,759 of record CM050404.1, on the reverse strand, counting down.
AGTTAGTTATTTAGTTTCGTTTAATGATACATTGCTTCAATACAAGACTGAGAATACCGAACAATTTTGTGAAATTATTTTAAAATTATTTGTGCCAGCTGCAGTCACATGACATTGAACAAAAAAGTAGTCTATATGCGGCGATGTATTCGGTATTTGTGCACCGGAGTTGAATGAGAATTAAAACTTGAGAGAAAACTAACTAAAGAGAGTTTTTTTCTCTTCATTAATTATTTTTAAGTTCATAATACTCGAACAGGAAATAGATTGAGTGACGGAAATCATTAGGTTAGATATAGATATTAGTTAATTAGTCATTTAAGTAAAAAAAAGTTATTTAAGATTTTTTTCAAATTTTAAATAGAATAACTGTATAGATTAAGAAAAGTAGATTTAAGCCTGGTGAACAAATTTTTCTTAAAACACCTTTAAAATATGTAATGTTTTAATAAGTTATAAGAGTATTCACTGCCGATGCCTTTGTACCGTTTGACTAAAAGAAACAATTGATTTAATTAGTAAATTCATTTTTATCGGACTCAAATACATAGTTATACGTAATTATAAGTTGAATGCTATACTTTAGTAATATTTGTCTTAACCCTGCGTTACTACTGTGGGTCTAATTATAAATGTAAAAATTATTTGTGTTTGAAGAAACATACAAATTTTGTGTGCAATAATTGTCTATAAACCTATTTATTTTGTTTGAATTTTAAAATAATTTACTCTTTGTGAGAAAAAGGATTACTTATGTTGAGTTAATATTTTTATTTACGTTTTAATATTTAATTTAACTTTTATCATACATATGCATAAAGAATAATAAAGAAAATTATTTGTTTTATGTTAAATAAATGATTTAGAAGTATAATTGATATTAGAGTTACATAATAGTCATATTTGACGTACATTTTAGAAAATGAGTCCAAGAGACCCAGAGTAGTAGCAGTGTAATTTTTGTGTTGGGTAGTAACGCAGGGTTAAATTATGTATTTTTTTTTCTTTTTTACAGATTTATACAAAGTCAATAAATTAGCATGATAAATATCGAGAAGGGCGTGACGTAAAAACCGTTTTAATTGGTATAGACACGTAGCGGTATATGTACATTGTACATTTACTCATGTCAGTGCATCAATCGTATTGTATCTGTATCATATTCTAGCATAGAGATCGGCAATGATGCACGGTTTAAAAGCGTTTTTAATTTTTTATTAAACATTTTTTGGAAGCATATGGGCTATGATTTTAGTCGCAAGTGGACTATGAAAATGTGTTATAGGCGCAAGTGGTTGCTCCGATTTAAATAACATATTACGCCACTGTAGACAACATCATTCACGTGAAGTGTTTATCGTATATGGAGTAGGTAGATACGAAATGATTATGCGTAGGTTGTAATTTTATAGGATATTCTTTTTGCACAGATCATGATATTTTTTTAATTACAATTAAACACATCTTATGATACATCGTATGACCAAACTTTAAAAACTATTAGTCCTTTTGTGCAAGACGTAACTTTATTTCAATTTTTGGGCAGATGACGAACACACATTTCAATATTAATATCTTTGTAAATTGCTTTTATAAGGTGATAATTTCCGTAAGACATTATCTATAAAACGTTATTATATTATAAGTATTCAAGTACGTGTTGCGAATATTACAGACGTGATTTTCAATCAGATTGCCTCCACTCTTAATCAATGAGTTTTATTGGGTACTAGAAAAAAGTCACAGAAAATACAATTATTATTTTGTATAGAACTTTCAACATCACGACGAACGTACTAAACGCAATTTACTTACGATAAAATCAAAACTTAAAATCGAATCCTGACGTTATTTGAAGTAAAAAGAGTACAACGCAAATAGCGTTTTATTCTGTCACGTCACTAATCTTTTCGTTCATACATTAACTAGCGAAAATTTCATTATATTTTTTTGCGAATACAGAAAATTCATTAATGCGTTCGTATAAGCTACAAAAGAACCCTATTCTTTTTTCTTTATTTCCCCTAGTAGACAAAGAACGCCAATTAAAAATGCTCTAAACGAAAATCAATTCATCGTTAAACACACACACACACACACACACACACACACACACACACACACACACACACACACACACACACACACACACACACACACACATGTATTTATTTTAAATACGAACAAAAAGCCAGTAGCGCTCGCTGTGGCGTATTAAACTGGCTCACATAAAAAGTAAATTAACGGAAAAATGAAACGATCTGAAAAAAAATATTTTGCTTGAAAAATCGTGCTGACCGTGTTGTACTAATCCCACGTAGCGTGTGCAACGTGTGGTCGTGTTATATCGTGCAAGCGGATAGGCATACGTCATTAATAATGCGTACATCATTTTTAAGCGGCTATAGTTCGAGTCGAATAATATTCTATCACGCACACCGGAGCTCGAGTGAAAATAGACACCTACCTATTTGCGTATAACACAATATTGTGATTTCGTTTCGTACCCGCGTCCGTCGGGAACGCAAAAACTACTGTTGAAAATGATAAAATAATAATTATTGTTTTCGGTCGATCGAATAAACGTATGATCGCGATGTTTTATGAAGCGAAACGACCACGTAAAAGTCATCGTTTTTACGGTTTCCTCAAATCCTATTACGACCCTGACGTACCGCGCACAGTGCTGCGGTGAAATATTGGTCGTGCGAAATTGGTTTTCTCGTATGGACGTCTGGAACACAATTTTCGGCTGTGCCGAGAAATCGTGCAGACGGTTCGGATGTTCGTACCACTCGAGCGCGAAATCTTGTTTTCAAGGTTTCACTTTTGTTGAATTATTTTGAACGTGAAGTTACAAATCTGTAGACAGAGGAAACGATCGACGACGCGCCCCGCAAACTTACGATCTAAGTAGAGGGCAGTGGTGCCGAGCATTTGGTTGACGAAAAACCGTTTCGGGAAGTGGGAGGGTCTGTAGTTTCTCCTAACTTGCAGCTATCACTCCACGACGTCTTAGAAATGTTTGATTCATCATGAAAATATATGTTGCACTTTGTGAATGAAATTAATAGAGTGGATTACTTGATTTTTCAAACTCTTTTTGAAACCGAAAGAAAGATCGAAGTGTTTCATTCAATTTATACGTTGTTATAGATGTCATTCAAATTCGTTTGTTCATATACAGTACTGTTTTATCGAGAATATGTCGAATGATAACGAAGAAATGCCTTAATCAGATTTCACTCATGTTTTGAAGGAAATTTATAAACTCCATTCAGGTGAGTCAGAATCTCGAGTTTTTCAAATATCTTGTTTTTTCAACCAGATCATTTTTCTTCATATTTTTAAATATTTCTTTAGACCATTAAATATCAATTCGAGACTGTCTTATGCCTTGAAGACCAAAAATATGTTTACATATCACATAAGCGATATTAATTATTTAATTTACAGTTTACACGTACGTAAATGAAATCATAATATTTTATGTAAACACATAATATTGGTGCACGCGCGTCGGAATTGAGTTCGAAACACCCCAGCGAATTTCAATCCACTCTTATAGTCTCCGTCGTTGGAAGGAGGCAACAAATGATCAATGGAAGCATTGAAAAATTTGATATACGACAGTGGCGTAATATCTGTCTGTATTCACGCATTAATGTACATGTTGTGTAGAATATGTAGAATATAAATGATGGAAAGTCAGACTAACTTGACACAAATATGATCGCCCGTCGTTTAAATTTTGATATTTCGGTGAACATAAAATTACGAACTCGTGGCGTTTACATCATGGCAAACAACGACCAAGGGAAATGAGTAATTTTTTTTCTTATGTAAAGCTGCGAAAATAGAATAGATATTTTGATAAATAGCATTTATTTTAAAATAGTTTTTATAGCAATTTTTCACATTTTTTTTTTTTTTTTTTTTTTTTTTTTGATTTTTGATGAATTTTTCACAATATTTTCTTTAACATGGCTCTCATTTTATAACTTTAATGTGTTTAGGTAAACACAGAGATAGACGTTAATCCTATTTATATTTTTGGAGCTCTAGCTTCTATAACCATAATAACCGTTCAAAATTTGGGTCGAAATTATACTACGATTATTATTATACACAATGAGAATTGTATTACCTTGTAAGGGTAACGATAATTTATGGTATTGTTCAAAAATGCGTTTTCTAGTAATGATAAATTTAAAAAAACCAAAAAATCGGTATTATTTCCACATTATATGTAACACGTACATTTTAATAAATATGTCAAGTATTTTTTTACCATTCTAGGTCATATGCAATATATTTTATTGTATTTTTATAGAACGCCATTTGCGCGTTATTCTTAGTGCATTTTTTGCAACTTCTTAAGGCTTCGAAATCCCAGCCCCAATTACAATAAAACGTATTATATAATTCATAGTGACTGTGGCGAGTGCGTTTCGACGCGGGTGAATCGATTATAATAGTGTTGTATGATATATATATTTATAATATATATATATAATGATATCGTTACTTATATTTACGTATTCAAGGTCGTTCGAGATTACTATTGTTATTATTGTTTTGCTGTACAACGATTAAAACCCATTTATCGTTTGCAAGTCGTCCTCCCGAAACGACATTCTATCGCATTGACCGAATCTATTCTGACCTGTACGAAAAAAACAATCGATAATCACAACTACATGCGATAACCACTTAGTGTACATTTTACTATAATATTCAACACAAACACACATTCACAGAAAATATTTATTGTTATTTTATATGCAAATCGAATCGATCATCAGAAGGTAAATCGGACACGACTAAATGATAATCATATCACATTTTTATAACCACCCATGCAATCATATTTATGTTCATTTATATGTAATGCAGTCTTAAAAAACTTTTATAATTTAAATCTAAGTTCAATGGTGGAAAATAAATGGCGGAGATGATAAATTTGTTTTTCGAATTGGTATTGGTGTTGCGCTTAGAATTTTACTGACTATTCCAGCAACTTCAGAATTTGCTGAGAGAATCTTTTCTAATTGAAATTCATTAAATTATATTTGAGGAACATATTGAATTAATAAAACCTTTCAGTCTTTCAATAATGACAATCAAAAAAAATATTCCTGAATCCATTGACTATGGTGATGTTATAAATCTATCTGTGCTAAAAAAGTGAGATTTGTCATATGATGGTTATAAAATCGTAAACTTTGTATTATAAATATTATATAAATGTAATTGTGTGTGTAATTAAAAAAAAAGATTATATTTTAATGAATATTGAGTTTTTAAATATTATTGTTCATTAATTATGTTTAAATAATATTCTGATTTGAGTTTAAATAACATAAAGAGTACTCATTACCACTAAGTGAAGAAATATATGTACACTATTAGCCGTATGTATTCGATGGTAGAAAGTCATTGGTGCAGGTTACGTGGTCATAAATTGTACATAATAATTACTCAATGAATCCATATTCATCTAAAACAAGAATTCTGACTGTTTTTTTTTTTGCATAATGGTATGGAATAATGGTACTTTTATTTAGAATTTACGTGTGTTGTAAGTTCTTTATAGTTATTTAGCTGCGTTTTTTTCCTAAAGGTCAACAACGTGATCATCAAACCAAATACCAAAAAAATCCGACAAAAAATGTATGCTTATAATATTATTATGAATATTACTTTTATGTAGTCACATTAAATCGGGCACACGCGATGACCCAGTGAAATATATAAGAAATATTTAGGAAAGAAGAAAAATAACGACCAAAAAATAAATTGATTCCGCACTTTAAACCTACAGTTATTGTATGACAAATATCTGCTTTTTTATTATCATAGGCGCATAGTAATTTCACCATTTTCGCCTTCTCTTTGAACAAGTGTCTCGTTCAAATATGAAAAGGTCGTTTGAGGGTATAGTCGTAGTATTGTGGAATCATGTGTATCATCTGTGCGGGTACTGTCCATAATATGTCCAAGTCGTAAGACAGTAAAGCGAACGTGACAAGACTCGTAATACATAATTATAATATCATTGGTGATAAATACGATTTTAGATGACTTTGTTTTTTTCAAAACCTTTTATTTAGACTAGTCTCGACGTATAATTACATCATTTGATGTAGTTCTCTTGACCGGAACTGGGAAACATTCCGAATAAAGTGTACGATTAAACATATTGTTGAAGTCCTGTATGCTACAGTGACTGAAACAGTGTGTTTTAAAAAATATATATATACATTATACACACTATAGAGGTGTATAAAAATACTCAATATCTGGGTTATAATGCGGAAACCTAAGTTTTATCAATAAATAATTAAAAAGCAACTACTTACCATCAGTATGATTGTTTTAAAATTATTTACTGATCGACACACGAAAAAAATAATAAAACATGTATTATTTATTCATTAACTTTGATGTTTACGTTTGGATTTCCTTTTGTTAATGATCCAAATAAATTGTTTCAAGTACTAATGGGCTACCGAAGTCTTCAAGTCAATGATTTCTAAGCAACAAGTGTACAGTAGATAATTTTCGATTTTTACTGTATTTCAAATACACTGCAAGCATCAAAAATATTTTTTAAATAATTTTATCTCAAAAAAAAAACGTCTTAATCTCCTTATAGTTTTTTGAATAAACCGGTTGGTATCGTTCAGTATGTAAGAAAACAATTTGATGCATCATTTAGATTATATTGTAGATTTTATTTGCAGCAAAAATACTATTGATAGTAACCTTAGATACGTAGATTCGAATCAAAAATTATTTATTCTTAGTTTTGTATAATATAAAATTTGTGTTTTATAAATTCGGAAACTATCATAGTATTCATGATTTCAGTAAAAGAATTACTTGAAATATTTCGAATATGATATTTGTTAAACAAAATGTATTGATATTTAATGTTTTTTTTTTTTTTTTTTTTTTTTTTTTTATGGATATTAACATATTATTTAAATTCTAATATTTTTAAAAAGTATTTTACCAGAGTTGGTAAATTTAAAATTTCACATAATTAATATATTAGGTATAATATTGTGAACGTGTGGTTTTGTCAGATTTAAATAGTACACAACATTTTCCTGGTGGTTGTTGAAATGAAATGACAGTACAACGGCGTATGTACCAACTGCGACTGTGGCCGTCCGAATCATTTTTGTATCTGATTCTTTTGCTTTTCACACCGAGTCTGTTCGCGACGCTTTTACATTGTAAATATTGATATACACTTCTACACCATGCATTTTATAACAATAATAATATCATAGCATGTGCGTGTAATTTGAATATTTTTATTTATAACTGTGTACTTACGTCCTAAAGTACATACTAAATATATCTTTTTTTCAATACATTTCAAACTACAATGTTATTTACTTTTTCCGTGAGGATTGTGACTGAAATATAAGAGGAAAAGTTTTCATTTTCAACCCATTGAAAATGCATCCACATTCGACACTAGAACGGTATTTTCTCTTGTTTGAAAAATAATAAAATCACTAAAATATCATTTTGATTCTAACGATTGACCGTAAATGTATATATCTAATGTTTATGCGTGCATTATAACGCATTTATTACACATATATTCACTTCTCACGAATATCGATTAAAACGAACTAATCCGTCATCGCTTTAAATTACACACACACACACACACACACACACACACACACACACACACACACACACACACACACACACACACACACACACACACACACACACACACACACATAATAAAAGTAATGATATACGTGTCCACAGTCCATTATTATATGAATCATCCACATTATTGTATTTGAGGTTATAGAGTTAGTGTTATTGTATATAGTAAAAAATACGATGTCCACAAAATAAAGGTAAATTATGTGGATAGAAATAATATGTGGCAGACTGCAGCAGATTTTCAATCGGTTAATAGAATCTAATTACCATATTGTATTACGCTGCACTGCCGCGTGATCACGTCGATCGGCACACACTGCGGTACGCCACAATATCAACACAACGTATTAATATGTTACGTATAATAATATAATTTTATTGTGTTATAAAATAATAATAACACGTTCCCGTTCGTGTCAATTCACCATAAACGCGCGGCGCCAGTTCATCGCGCTAATACGACGTTGTCATGAAATTAGAAATTTATAATAAACATTTTCCCGGACACTCAAAGTCTTTTCCGCGCGAATCGCACAGCCGACGAGAAGTATTTTGAAATGTCCCGTCTGGTTGCTTTTACAGATGATTTCGTTGATTTATTTTATTTATTATGTTTTGCCTTAATATTACCATTGTAGTGTAGCTGTCATCGTTGTCAGTATTATTCGCCACGCGTGCAATAATTGTAGTCTCGTAGATCGTTACGACGCGTGTTTTTTAATTACTTCGGTCGCCATTCGGTAAGCCACAGTTTAAGATGACCTAAAATGTACACGCCGTGTGTGTCAGTGAATTTATGAAAACTATTCTAAAAAAGTATTCGTCAATCGCGCTACAAGCAGTTTTTATTAGTTATATGCATATGTGTAACCGTTATTAACACAAACAGATGATATCATATAATCAAAATTACATTCAAATAAATTATAAAGAAAAAAAATTGAACTTATAATTTTCAATATATTAATTACAAGTAAGTTATAGTTTACCAATTATATACTTGAAGCTAAAAATGAATAATGTAATCAGGCACGAATCCGGAGTTTAGGTCAGGTAAAGGCCTCTTGTAAAATAAAATAACAAAATACACAAATTATACGCTACATAATATGTATTATATACTGGTGTTTCCCAATTGGTTCTAAAATGACCAAATCGGTTCCGGGTCATTATGAAAGATATATTCACATTGGTTACTGGGTTTTATAAAAGATATATCCGCATTGGTTCCCAGATTATTTTAAAAGCAATTTTAATTTTGCTCACCGTTTTATATAGACTTAGAGCTACATGTAGTATTTATAGTTGAAAATTCTATTTGCTACTTGCTTTTTATTTTGTACCTTTGAATATTTTATTATCGTGGTCATGTGTTATGTATAATTTTATCGATAATTACATTTTCATTAAATTTTATTTTCAAATAATTACATAAATATTTTCTAATCACATGACCAATATTCAATATCGTTTGCCGACTTTTTTTTAAATACATATTTAAAACCCTCTAAGCATCTAAGTCAACAAGTTTCTTATTTTTTTTTACAGTTCATTAACTCTAAATTTAAATCACTAAATAAATTCACCATTTCAAAGTATTCAAACTACGAGCTCCTTCGATGGTCCTTGATGGTCCGGTCCACATTTTTTGTACGCTTAAAAAACTCACCGTATGGTTTGCAGGTTTTATACAATAACTTAAAATATAGTGCAATAAGGATCAATGATCATGATAATTACTGGCTACCAAACTAGATTGTTTGTTTCCTGCAGTCTTTAATTTTGAAAAGCATATTTTGCACACCATGTACCTCTATGTTCAAAAAAACAAATTTGGAATTAAACTGCACATTTATAATACCTGTTTACCGTTCAATATCAAGTAAGGATGTGTGGGTTTAATCAAATTCACTCTTTCACACATCATCACAAACATAATTTAAAAAAGTTTGAAACTTAAAGGGCTGTTGAATGATTCAAATGAAAACTGTTTATTACTTACTGAAGATATTGCTACGTTCATCTTATCTAACGTGACATGTATATAATATGTAAACATGACTGACATATTATGTTTTGTATAGAATTACAACAGGAAATTTCACCAGGATACATTTTGTCTGTTTCATAAGTTTATTCCAATTATTTCTCGAGTATTATCAAAATCTGAAATGTAAAAATGACATTCATCTTAATAATACGTCGCAATCCGATTTCTCTATGACAAATAAGCATTTATTTGGTCGTGTCACATTCCTACGGATAGTATAATCATCTAGTTTTCCAATATCATACCACGCTTCAAGTAATGACTAAAGTTCAATGTATAAATTGGATTCATCTAAGTATAAAATAAGTCCTATTATATCTTAAAATAAAAATCAAGTTTACGACGATTATAATTTACCGGAAATAATGATTATAGTAAACTATGTGACTGTAATCTTAGAAAAATGCAATACATTATAACAAAATTTAGATGATTGTTTTCTAAGAAACGTTATAGTAATTAATCGAAAACCACTTAAGTAAATATTTATTCCAATAACCACGTGAAAGACTGTGTCAGATGTAAACATTTAAAATTTCAATAGTTCACTTTTTTTTTCTCTTCGATAACTCGAATTATACAGGGAGAGATACTAACCAACTTAAATATTACTCCAATTCTTTGCCCAATAATTAATTGTATACCGAAATATTCAGTATATTTCTTCCATTTAAACTTTAAAAAAAAAAAAAAAACGTAAAATAAATCTTCAAGTTGTATATTTTTATTTTTACACGATAAACGAAGTTTAACCGAGATCATAAAAGTCGGTTCGTCGTTCTCGCCGATATAATTCGTGTCTACTGACGTCATTATAAGCGGCTTTCGCCGTGTACCTATTCAGCACACGCGTACACTTGTTTTCGAAAAAAAATCGTTCGAGTTTTCGCTCCGTGTGCCGTCGCCGTCGTATCATTATACGAATCTGGTCGAATTGTGTATAGAGCGTGTACACTGCAGCACGATTTCTATATATATATATACACGTGCGCCGCAGACAAACGGCTTTGATTTATTTTTTTCTGAACGTACAAATTAGACGGCGATGGCGGGCGCCTGAAAGACCCAAGGAGAAAAAAAATCGTTACCAAAGAAAAGTCTTAAAAACGCCCCGAACGCGAGTGTTTCCGAACGATTTTGTGTACAGAAACCGTGCGGTTCACGCGTTCTGCTACGTTTTCTTTTTTTACACTTTTGACGACCGTATATCGTATATATATATATATATTGTACATTATGATCGTATGACGTCTAGGATCTGGTTCATCAATGGTGTTTAAAAAACGTCTCGTAGAGTTTTAGAAGGTGAAGGGGGAGGTGAATTTTTTTAGGTTTTCGCACATCGCATTACCGTTTATTCGAATGACGAATATTTAAAATATTATCAATACTCTTTTTGATTTCATAATATTTTTTAATTTGGGTATTTTTGGTAATTTGGGTTCAACTCTCAAACGAAACGCGTGGATTAGGACGGTCGGGACTAGTTTGCGCACACTGTAATGTTATGCAATACCGTACGAACACAAAACGATCCTTTTCAGGGCCAACACACACCGAAATTCTCCTTACCCGGCCGGTGCATAGGTAACCAGCCATACATACACCGGCTGCCATGCGAGCGCACACGCGATTGACCGCCGCGGCCGGCGGTTAAAGGTTGCCGCACACTGGATCAGAACGGAACGGAAACGAATTTGTGTCATCAGAAGGGCTGAGGACTTTTAGTACTTAAAAATCTAATAATATGCATGCACTTATGCACTTAAAAATCAAAAAATATGCACTTAAAATATGCTCTAAAAAATTATTTTATTTTATTATTTTATCTTATTAGTTATTATAATATTTATTTTAAAAAAATGAGTAAAAATTACATTTTAATTAGTTTATTAAAAAGTATTTAAAAATTACATTTTTTCGTCGTCGTTTTCATCTCCTTCATCTGGAAATATAAAAAGGTATTTTGTAAAATTAATTTTTATCTTGAATACGTATTAAGTTAACTAAATGTTGTACTACCTATCTTTAGTATTACATTGAACGACAAGGTATTTCCTTATATTTTCAACTTGAAACGAATGTCGGTTATCTGCTAACAATGTTTTATATGTTAAGAAAGGTCGTTTTACATCTACGGAAGTTAGCGGTGCATATTTAAAAAAATAACAATTCATTTGCTTTCAAGTCTTATGGTAAGCCATCCATTGAAGTAATTTCTCCATTCAATATTTTTGAAATTATATTTAATATTTTATAGCCATTATTTTTTGTTAAAACATAGTCTAGTTTTCGCTGCACTAATTTCCCCACTGAACCTGTAGTTTGAGACAATTTTAAATATGCATTTTCTATTATCTTAATCCCATCGGATAAAGGCATATTTTTTGCTTCAAGGCGAGTGATTACATCGGGCAAAAATCCAAAGTTTGATTTAATGTATACCAAATTTGAAGCAACGTCTGAATCACTTAAGTACTTTTGAGAGTATTCAACATTAACAGAATCTTGGAATGTTAGCCGATAACAAAGCATAACATACATCTTTATTAAAAGAAGACTTTTTTGTGTTACTTAAAAGTTGTTGTTGAGTTTTTTGTAAATCAAATTTATTTTTACTTTGTTTTCGTTTAATAGCTGCCTTATGTTTATCTGTGTCAATGTGTTGTTTTACGTTGAATTTTCTATCACTTCCAACTTTTGAATCGCACAATTTACAATACAATATTTTGCCGTCAGTTGTAAAAACTGTACCACTACATTCACTAAATTCCGACACATAACTATTTAAACGAGAAGTCAATGATTGTTTTTTCCTTGGCATATTTGATAAAAATAAATAAGTATTACTAAACAAATTTGAAGGAGACGAAATAATTACTAGACGAAAATTTTTCACACAGTGTGCACAATAAAACGAGTACGCGACGAAATATGACGGACAACTGAAGTTCACTTTATACTACCTTTACACGTTTCGGTTTCATCGGTTTTATCCGTATATTTTATCGGTCAGATAGTAAATTACCTAACCGATACTAAAAATATTATTTTGAAATGGAAATTTAACCACTTTGTTCTTTTTTGTCTAAGCTAATTTAAGAACTTCTTTCGAAAATTGCCAAATATGTTCTTAATTTTTTTGATATACTCAAATATGCATTTATATGCAATAATGACAAAATATGCAAAAATATGCATAATAAAATTTTTAATTTGATCTCTTGGTGTTATGAAACACATTTGTTATTCACTAGATTTTTTCTACGATCTTTCTAAAAAAATATGCAAAAACTAGAAGTCCTCAGCCCTAGTCATCAGAATGCGTCGGAACGGATTTTGTCCGCACACTATGTCGGAACAAGTTGGACTTTTGCGGCAATCCTATCAACCGATTGTTTCACGTCTCCTGGTACCATTCAAGAAATACTCAATAAAATTCCTAAGCGCAAAGCCCCCGGCGAAGATTCCATCACTAATACAGCAATCAAACTTCTACCCAGGAAATAAGTTTTGCTCCTTACCCACATTTTTAACGGATGCCTTCGAATTGGTTACTTCCCAACGTCTTGGAAATACGCAATCATTATCACCATCCCAAACCTGGCAAGGGTCCATGACACCCAGTCAAATACCACCCTATTGTGCTACTATCTTCTCCCTTAAAAATTGTTCAGAGAATTATTTCACCAAAACTTAACACCGCAATATTTCCAAAAATCAGAAATGAACAATTCGCCTTCCGTCCACCACACTCCACAACCCACCATATTGTCAACTTAATCGATCACTTGGCAACAACTACCAATTTTCGCACATCTGCTGTCTATGGATGTTGAAAAAGCGTTCGACCGAATCTGGCACGCCGGATTACTGTACGAACTCCATATTTTAGGCACCCCTACCTACCTGCTAAATATCATAAAGTCATTCCTAACAGACCGTACTTTCTAGGTAAGACTTAACTGTAAAACATCTAGTTACAGGCCGATCCTATCTGGCGTACCGAAAGGCTCCTGTCTCTCACCAACTCTCTATTTGGCCTACACTAACGATGTTCCCCTCAACCAAAGCGCTGGGGTGTATCTCTTCACCGACGACACTGTGTACATCAACACGAACAAAAACCCAAAAAGAGCAGACATACAACTCCAAAAACAATTAGATGAATCACTAACCTGGTACAAGAATTGGTGTCTTTCCATCAATGCCCTCAAAACGTTTGCGGTTATGTTTAACGGTCCTTCTAGGTTCTCGTCTCATTGACTGCAAATAAATGGCCACCGAATCCCCTGGTCTACATCATCCAAGTATCTTGGCGTGATCCTCGACAGGAACCTAACATTGTCTGCAAACATAAATGTTATGGTCAAGAAAGCTACCGTCGTTCGTGGTATGCTCTACGCCAGTGGTTCTCAACCTTATGTATTCTACGCCCCCTTTGTGTAGATTTTCAAAAATCTCGCGCCCCCCAACTATAAATTGAAAAAATTATAATTTTTTTTGTTTACTCCACATTTTACAAATAAACTATATAATATTTGGAAAGACTACTTTTTTTTATTGATGATAGTAATTATAAAATATAAATAACTGAAAATAATATAGTGGAATTATCAATTGACGTGAGTAATTATTATAATAAATGAGTAAAAAATATAAATAATAGAATGTATAATGAAATTAACATTTAATGTGAAGGCTGACAACACTTTTCTTTGGACAATTTTTTAAAGTTCGGCTCGATGTTTGATAAAGAACACCTCAAGTCAGATTCGACATCCAATCGGTTTCTATGTTTGGTTTTTATAACCACCAAGCTGGAGAACCCAGATTCACATAAATAAGTCGATGAAAATTGTACAAGGACTTGTAAGGCTTCACTTGAAATTTCAGGATAAATGGGTTGGTATTTTACCCAAAACTCTTCCAAAGAGCTGCCGCTGTTTAAATCAATTTTTGCACGTGAATCGTTCTTCAGCTCGACTGCCTGTTCTTTTTAGATGCCCAATGCCTTTTTAAGTAAATACCCAATCGTTGCCTGCCCGTTGGTGTATTATCACGAGGAGGCGTATTACGATCGTCGCGGGGACGGACAGTAGAAACACCTATGTATTTGGGTTAGTGGGCGCTTTTTTTCGACGATCACAATAATATTACAATCGTTTACACCGGGGCCCAAACGCGATGCGACGATCAAATCGCGCAGCAGTGCCCTTGAAACGCGGATGCGCGTCATGGAGCGCCCGTTGCGCGTTATTGGTCGCACACACAAAAAGACTCGTGAAGGCGAAAACGATACAGACCGAGAAAAGCCTTCTCTGGTCTCTCCTCGACATTATTTTTCATCACAACCATTATTAATTTTTACTATCGTAATTATCATTACTAGAGATACATTATAATGTCATGTCGACGAACACTTCCATTGTCTGTCGTTACATTAATATTATTGTTGTCACCTTTGTTGTAGTCGTTGTTATATTATTATATTCACTTTTCAACGACCCTTTTCGATTTTTATCTCACAAATCGATTTATAAAAATATCGCGTTCTACTATGTACTATACATAATACGTATAACACAAACGCACACGCACGTGTGTAACTCGGCGGACGACGACGATAAAATAATAAAATAATGATCGATAATAATTAACACGCGTGAAAATAATGTACGGACGTACGGTGTGATGTACACAGCACACTCGTCGTGTTTATACGTTATTGTAATGTATACTTACGCTTGTAATGGAACGTTAGGACAAACGCGTGCGTTACAATATGACACGACGAATGCGGTGAGTGTCCAAAAACCATAACGCTCTAGACCAGCGGTTCTCAACCTTTTTGAGTTCGCGACCCTTTATGATGTCACCGAGATGTCTAACGACCCTTTTGTAATGTAAGCATTAAAAAATTGAACAAACTGTTATGATTGTATTTACAGAATTTTATTTATGTATAATTTATAGAAAAAGGTATATTATTATGTATATTCGATTTTTTTTTTTTAAATTTAATGACTCTTTTGCTGTTGTTGATTTGAAATTATTTTGTCAATCCTTGGCTAAACAGATTTGGATGGACTTTTTCTCATTGTTGGCGATATATCCTGCAGATTTCGCGATTTAGTTTCAATTGTAGTCACCATAGAAAATCCTGCTTCGCATGAGTATGTCGTTGAAAAAGGAATAACATTTTTTAAAGCTTCCTCTGTTAATGTTAAAAATCCGTTCCAACCCTTTGTCTGAATAGAACACAATTAATTGTTCTTCACGTAATGACGATTATGTATTTATTAACTATTAGTTTTATTTTATTTTATTTTATTTACAACTATTAATTACAAGAATCTAAGTGAAACAATTTTTTTCCCACATGAATTTGCTACCCAAAAATAATTGTTGGCGACCGCCCGGTTGAGAATCGCTGCTCTAGACCAGTGTTTCCCAACTTCTTTTACTCGCGGAACCTTTTCAGGAGCTTGAACTTTCGTGGAACCCCCATATTTTTCTACAATAGTAATGCTGACATATATTTTGTACACTTAAATGAGTGGGTTGTCGGATACTTCCGGCACAAGGTTTTCACGGAACCCTTGGCACCGGCTCACGGAACCCTTAGGTTCCGCGGAACACCAGTTGGGAAACACTGCTCTAGACGACACTGCCGTCTGCCACGGTGTCCTGTGTAATATCGTTATCGTTTTGATTGCTGTTTTTACTTATCTCTTTAATCAAACCCAAATAGTTCGGTGTTCACTAAACATACTCCGTTGGCACATTAAATTATCATGGTATATAATAGAAATCAATATTTAAAAAAAAAAAAAAAGTGTATTAATGACATAATTAATAGTTTTTTTTTCTCTGTTAACTATTAAATTAATGTAAATGACGTTGTGTGTCATCTTTTTATTTTTGTAATTTTCTTTTCAGTTCACAACTAAATTTAATATTCTTTGTTGTAAAAGGAAAATTAGTAATACAATTATTTGTTAAAGAGTTTAATACTTAAACTAGTCTACAGACTGCAGATAAATGGCCAATGAACATCATCAGTATTGAAAATATTACAAAGACGTATTATATTACCATGTATAATATCGTAAAACAGTATAAAAGATATCCATGAATATAATCTACAGTTTATCATCCACTTATACTTATTACATTTTCAAAGGATATTCAGCTGATTCTGAGATATTTTTATAATATTACAATAGCGAACAACTAATTTACAATAACAACATTTTTTTAATATCAGTATTTACGATCAGCTGTTGTAAGAAGAAATACTTCTAACAACTAAACATAATATTATTTTTTTCAATATATAAATTTCAGTAGATGGTAAATTATATTCGGAGATAGAAATTAAACCTAACAAAAAAATTTAAGAGTTCTTCCGGCCATAGCACCCCCAAAAGCCACCTCGACCCTATGCTATAGCCTAAGTAGCCTAGTCCTAAATCCGGTCCTGTGTACGCGCGGTTACCCAATGGTTCAAAAAGCAAATAATACGTTAAAAACGCATCATTCTATTTTATACCCAATTATTTCGCCTTTATTATAAAAACGTGTCTTTACAAAACTATGACAAATCAAAAAAAACAAAAAAACAAAACAAAACAAATAGACATACCATTTTTTAGTTTTTTTTTCTGGCTCATACTTAAAAATAGTCAATATCAGTTTTTTGTTTGGTGTTTTGTGATATAAGAACATCAAAAAAGAAGTTTTAGGGCGGTTCGGACACCCCCCGATTCTAGGTAAGGAGCAATCCCAGTCGGATTCGATGAAATTCAACTCCCGTACATATGGGATATTTTTCCACGCGGTTTCGACATCAATCGGTTAATACGCTGCTGCCGCCGTTTCGGCATCATATCCGTATCGACTCGCCGATCTGTATGAAGTCGGTGATCACCAAAATATGTAAAACTACATTTTGCCTACGTGATATACACTCGTCCAACAATTCGTCCGACGTGAAGCATTCATCAACAAAACCCTGTGACGGTTGTGCACACGCATTATTTCACACTTGGCAATCAGGTTTGCAGCACTGGTACCGAAATTCAGAGGTGACGGTCGTGTTGTGTAGAGGGCAAACACACACGTGACCATAGTTTCATGCCATTTCACTGGCTTAGGCCGTAGCTAGTTTGGAGCGAGAAGAGGAGCAACCGCTCAATGTGCCAATTTAGAGGGGGGGGGGTCAAAGAATAATAATGTATAAGTACTTATATTTCAAATAATTTCTAAGTAGCGAATAGCGATGACTTCATTTTCGTCAATCAAAAAATTAGGTTTATAAGACATATGTAAAAAATACATATGAGCCAAACCAGTGTTATACCATTTCATGGTATAACTAAGGTGACCGTACGTCCCGTTTTTTGAATCTCTGTCCCGTTGTCCCCTGGGAAATCTTCGGGGCGCTAAAATGTCCCGTTTTCAAAAAGTAGGCAAAAAAAAAATAATGAAAATAAATGTTCTTTGACGAAATATCGTTTTTAGAAAAATATACAAGTATTTAATTTTGTAATTATTACTCGAAAACATTTAGTTTATAATAAGTTAATTATCTAGTAAGTGTAATAAGTTAATTTAATTTTTTTGTCCTTTAAAAACATTATAAGTACCACAGAAATTTGCTAGTAATATTTTTAATTTAATAATATTACTAGCAAATTATGATTTTTTTTTTCGTCCCGTTTTGATTAAAAAAATATATGGTCACTTTAGGTATAACACGAAGTCGTCAGTCGTGAAAATGTAGTGATTCAAGCGACAATACAAACACAGATTAAAAATTAAGATAAGTATTCGTTTACGTTAAATCACTTGTATATACTCGTACATTATCTAATTGTAATAAGTAATAACCAAAATCCAGTAAATCCATAGAAACTATATGCGATCGACTATTGGACAAACCGGACTATACAAATTCGCAATTATTTCAATAGGAAACCAAATAGCCCAATTATATAATAATAATAATAATCATACGATTACCATGATATTATTGACGAATTTACAACTTTCAAAGCAAGAAAATAATTTTTATGACATAGATTAGTATAAACATAGTTTTACACAATTTTATTAGTATTTAATCACCAAAAAATACTATTTGTTGAAAATAACATTACTTTTTAATAATTTACATTTTTTTTCTTATAATTTTACCGCCGCATCAATAACAATTTTCGGCGTGAATTTAATATCACATAGGTACGGCTCTGATACTAGCCGCCAAATCTTTCTCTGGAAAAATGTTCTGTATGTTTTAATTTCTGCTGAAGTAAAATCACCCAAATTCCATACCGTGTTTATGTATTAAATTAATGATATTACCTGCACCTACCTAGACAAGGAGGATATATATATATATATATCCCTACAAGATAAACTCCTTGTAGTTGTATTCAATATTCGTGGATCGTGGTTGAACTAGCAACCTCAGTGTCATGGAACAAACAGTAACGTTCTACCACGCAAAAACATTACTGAGTAATGCATAACCACGACCGCGGTATCTCAACAGTTTTGTGTTTTCGTGTTCCATGAAATGGCGAATAACTTTTTACGGCTTAAAAACAACCCAATGACAGGAAAAAATCTCTAGTTTGATTTTTACATTAAGAAATTTCGTTATTGACACTTAATAACTAGATAAAGTGAGGATAGATCGACACCCCGTTATTACGGATAGAGATGATAGTAGCGATTGATCAGTGGACTGTATTTTTTGGACGCGCAAAAGCTATTATCGACAACATATCTATTTTGAAACACCCGTGAAATCGAACATGACATTTGTTTAAAAGATAAATAAATTTATAGAAAATACATTCTAGCTCGTTTGGAAAATATCATTGGTAAGAAAAACATATTCAATGCATTTAAAAAATATATATCACAATCTTATATTATTTATAATGACTGCAAGTACCTAATATGTACTATTTTCACAGTACATGTACTAAGGGATGAGAATTTTAAGTTTTTTTTTTACTTAATGCGTTTTTGGTTAGGTAAATGTAAATTGATTTTTCATTATCGCTATGTGAGTTACGCAACTTGAATTATTTCCAATGGTTTATTGGACAATAGTGATTGAATGAAATGATTAATCTTTTTCAAACGTAAAAAAAACTTTATAATTTTTACTCTCTCTTTTCATGCATTTTGTTAACACAACTTTTGGCCATTCATCCTAAAAAAATGTTCGGTATACTTTTTTAAATAAATTCACAGATATTAAACTTTAAAATTATATATATTTTTTTTATTATGTATGAAATTAAAATGTTATTTTGTACGTAATATGTGCTATGAAGGACTAAAGTGGTTACTAAAGAGTACCTGCAGAATTATCTTTTTTACTTGTATATAATTTGTATAAAATTTGATAATGCCTTACACGTTCATTTATATTGATGCATGGTTTATATCTATGCATTAAATTGTTGTATTAAATTTACTTATAAAATTATACTTCTACAATATAAAAATATTTATTAACCACATTTTATTTCCTTATACAATTTTGACGTAATACGTTTTTGATAAATGTTACAATTAAATTAAAAAAAGATTAAATCACTATAATTAAATTCATTATATTATTTATGATTATGTGTTGTCAGTCATAACCAGGTCTCGGAACTTTATGCAATTGCATGTTTTTCAGGAAGCTGCATATTCAAAATCTGATTTGATACAAATTCGTTTCATGATCCATACAATTGAAATACAAAAGTTAATGTTGCATATTTTTGCATAATTTAACTAAATTTATGTGATTTCGCATATTAAAAGATTTTAAGCCTATAAATGCATATTTTATGTTTATAATTTATTATTAATAAATTTAACTATGTTGCACCTAGTATTAATTTCATTTTTGTTTTCACTGGCCCAGTATTTCGTTTTAAAATTTTCAAGAATAAAAATATATTTATTTATACCAAGAGCTGTCACAGCACGTGTCATGCCCCGGTATCGTTAAATAAGTTGGATCTCGTAATCTCAATGACCAGCCGTTTGTTGTATGGTCGATGACTGCTGGTATTTTAACATTTAATTAGAAAAATACGTGAGAGATTTGTACATTTTTAAAAATTAAATGAATAAACATTATAATAATTTTTTTTTTTCGTAATCATACTCTTAGATATACATATGTATAGTAAAAATAGTCAAGGAAAAATTACAAAAAACATAATTTTGTACCTGATTCAAAAATAATTTTTTTTTTCATAATTTTACTTTTATATGAATATTTACAATAAAAATAGTCACATGTTATACTGCATATTAGATTTTTTTTTAGTGCATACGCATGCACATATTTTATAATTTTTTAGTGCATAATGTTCCGAGCCCTGTTCATAACAAAGCGTGGCTAAAACACACGTAAAATCGGGAACTGACGAAAAAAAAAAATACGTTTTCTGGACTTTTTCGCTTGAACTTTTATGATAATACCAATAGTTTAAGATTAGAGTATTACAGTGGAGTGACAGGATTTAATGCAAACATATTCGGTTACTATTTTTCTGCTCTGTTCTACACATGCTTGATCGTCCTTGAGTTTCCGGTTCTACCCACAAAAAAAAAAACCCAATTTTATATGTATTCATTACACAGAGACGAAAGCAGAACGAGCGATCCTTAAAAAAAAACGATAATCGACGTGAGATTCACACATTGGCCCGAATCCGTTCGTTCCAAAATACATTTACCGGGGGAGGGTAAAGAGTGCTCTCGAAAATATCGAGAGACGATCGTCCGAAAAAAACAAGAGTTGCGTTATCATACCGACGTCTGGTTCGACGAGCCGGTACTACTCGCCGGTAGTCGTTTTCACTGGAATTCGTAGCTCGAAAAGCGTCGCGTACGTAAAAGAAGTGTTTAAAAGAAGATAAAAGAAGTTTGTTAAAAGATGTTCGCCTAAAAACATTTGAAAATCTCAAACTTCACAGCAAATCGGGAACTGACGAAAAAAAAAACCGGCTAAAACGTTTCGGCGGACTCGTTGAAAGTCGCTTGGTTACCGCGTCGTGACGCGCAGGGACGTATTGCGCCCGGTCGGTCATCATTCGATCCGTTGACGTCGTGAAAGAAGCTTTCCGATTCGTACGATTCTCCGGTAACACAACAGTTACAGATCGCGAATTTTGCGTACATCAGTTCGATTTCGTTTTCCGTACGCGATACGAAATCTTTCGTTTTTTTTCTCTATCTCTATCGTTTCTCGCGGGTGGAAAACCTCGTTTTCCGTTCCATTTTCTTTTTTCTTTTTTTTGTTCGTTTTTCCGTTTTGTTTTTCACACGACGATGTCGGCCGAAGACGAATACGAGGCCGTCCAGAAGACCGGCGTGGACTTGGCGTGGCTGTTCTACGGGCGGCTCAACGCCACCAGGAAAGCCGACTCGGTCGCGGACGTGTTCGCGGAGCGCGCGCGTTTCCACGCGATGGACGAGCGCGACGTCGGCCCGGCCGTTGGTCGGGCGGCCGCGGTGGACGCGCTCCGGCGTTTCTGCCGCCAGCACAGCGGCGGGGCCGGCCGCCTGGTCACCGTGTTGTCGGTGGACGCGCGCGTGGACGACGAGTGCTACGACCGCGACGACGGCTGCGGCCACGGCGGCGACCGTGGCCGCCGGTACGAGGTGTTCGTGCGCGCCGCGTGGACGTCGCCGCCGGACGCGCAGGTCGCGGCCGCGCCGACGGCTTTCGTCCAAACGTTCCGGGCGCGTCGTCCCCGCGACCGCCGCGGCTCGCTGGAAATCACCAGCACGACGGTGAGGACCACGCCCGAGGTGACCGTCGGCCCCACGCCGGCTCGGGCGCGGTCTACGGCGCAGGTTCCGGCGCAGGCTCCGGCGCAGACACGGACGTCTTCGCGTGGTACGTAAACGCCTGTCGTGCAGTTCTCGTAGTCACCCGATGACACGTGCCCGTGAACACGGAGGCGGGCACGAGAAATTTTTTTTCAAAATGAAGAGGGGGTTGAAAAAACGACGACCCATAACTACACGGGGTTTGATATAGAAACTCCTCGTATGGTGATAAGTTTGAAATATTTTTTTTATTTATTTATTTTTTTGTAGTAAAGCGTAGGGCTTATTGGGGAGAATCTTTTCAAAAAAAAAAAAAAAAAAAAAAAAAAAAATAGCTAAAAACTACAATAAAAATTGAAAAAAAAAGAAAAAATTGATCATATTTTGACTTTTAATATAGCATTCGAAAACATACATTTTCGAAATATATGGTCAAGTCAATCTTTGAAAAGTTTTCTGCTTTCCAAAAAAAAAAAAAAATTAAATCATAGACATGAGGGAATTACTAAATTACATTTGAGTAAATCAGATATCAATCTAATATTAAATTTTAAAAATAGAATACCTCACTTTGATATTATATTTACTATTGTTTATTGTTACTATTATTTAATAACTTAATAAATGTAATCAGAAGTGCATCATTTTATCAGGCATGTACTATTAATACCAAATTATCTCCATACGTCTCGCTGCAGTTGCAGCTGCGGACCACTAACACAAATATTACATACGTATCAACAAGTCCCGACTACAACGTTTGTCGCCTTATCAGGTTTAATTCCAATCACTACTCATTTCGCATATTTTATTTCTTCATTTGATTTTCTGGAAATTATTTTGAGTTTTGACCATTTATTAGTGTTTACCATGTATTTTCACGCTCTTGACTCTTCAGAAGGTGTTTAAAATCAAAATGTCCCCCGGGAATTCAGGGGTTCTAAAATTGCTTCTTGCGCTTTGAATTAGAACAAGTCCATTCCCTCCCACTTTAACCAATGGAGATCAACAAATTTAATATGTTTCGATTTGTTGAATTTGTATTAATGTGTTATTTCGTATATTTTTCGCCCGGTAGACGTGGAGCTCATCGCGGACAAAGACGTCGCTGTGCCCACTGCTGCCGTCAAGCCCCCAGGGCATACCGGTACTGCCGTGAATGCAGGGCGTTCCGGTGCGGGCGTCAAGCCCCCGGGGCCGTCGGGTACCACAGTGAATGTGGGGCCTACCGGTGCGAGCGTCAGGCCCCCGGGGCCGTCGGGTACAACGGTGAATGCGGGGTCTTCCGGCACGGGCGTCAGGCCCCCGGGACCTCCACGCGCCAACGCGACCGCTAGGCCGCCGTTCGCCGGCAACAGGCCGCACCGAGGCCGTCACGAGCGCCAGGAATACAGCGCCTACCAGAGCCGCGTGGAGGCATTCCTAAAGGGCTCGTCCGAAGCCGAGGAAGGCAGGCCGGCCGCCCGGCTGCGCGTCGGCGGCCTTGACGCGTCGTTCAACGTGCACGACTTGCACGCCGCGTTCGGCCGTTTCGGCACCGTGCTGTGGGCCCGCATCGTCCCCGCGGCCAAGGGCGCCGGCCCCGGTCTCGTGGGTGACGTCTGTTTCGACCGGACGGACGCGTTGACCCGGGCCCTGGACGAGCAGCGCCGGGCCCGCGGTTGCCTCGTCCGAGGCCGTCGTCTACCGGTCGCCAGATTCGAGGAGCACCCGTGAAGAATATAATCAGAAGATACCTACGATATTTATAAACAATTATTATACGTGTAAAATAATAAAATAAAATAAAAAATTACAAATTATACATAATATCTTCTTCTTCCTCTGGCACTTAGTACTCTCTAAGAGTTTTGGCCGCAATCCCAATATCTCTCCATTTTTCACGGTCCTGTACTACTTCCCTCCATTCCTGTACTCCCAATCTTTCAAGGTCTTCTTCCACAACATCCATCCACCTTTTCCTGGGTCTTCCTCGGGGTCTTTTTCCCATTGGTTTCCAATTTAGAATTGTCCTACTTATATCATCCTCGCTTCTCCGCATCGCATGTCCTAATCATTAGATCCTTTGTCCTCTTACAAAGCTGATAACTGGCGCCATACCCAATTCGTCTTGTAGTTCTTTGTTGTATTTTCTTCTCCATATAGCATTGACGTTATCATAAGTTGGTCCACATATATACATAATATCAAATAGTATATATTTCTTTATCTATGTTAATTATTAATATTCGTCTATATTAATCATCGTGTATAGTTGAAATTTTATAATTACCAGTACTGTACACATACCTATATTTTATTATTATTTTTTTTTATTGAAAAATCGAATCAAAATAATTCATGCACTTTTACATAAAAACATTTGCTTTGATTTACCTGTCTTCTTTAAGCTAAGCTCGTGTTGAAGGCAGGGAGTTTATGAATTATAATTAGTATCCACTTTTACAGTAAAATAATTATTTTATAATTAACACGATTTAAATTTTACTTCGATAAGACATTTACTGTTATATGTGTACAATGTATCGTACATGTCGTGTATAAAATATAAAATGTTATGTAAACAGATTAGATTCGTATTATTAATTATAAGTTACGACTCATAACATATTATACTTATATGATTATATTTAAAATTATTTCAAACAAATATAAAAATATACAAATACAATATTAATTATATAACATCATAAAAACAGTTTATTTTGCATAGGTAACGGTTAATGTTAAGTATAATATCTTAAATTGTGGCTGTTATATAACTTATAGTCGAGTTCATCAAAAATGCTTCGTGAAAATATTTTTTGATAGTGTAGAAAATCAAAATCGCTATTAAAAAACATATTCAATGAAAATATGACTGATACACATTTACATAAAAACAAATATTATCAATGTGTAGTAATTGACAGTTCGATTGTGGACGCGAATTCATCAGGATTACCGAAAATATTTCATTTTATTCAGTGTTTATGTTTTTACAGAATGTATTGCTATTGCTTTAAAAATATTTCATTTTAGTTGACTACTTTGCAATTTTTTGCATGATATTAAACGATTAATCGTGAAAAAACGGACAACAAAAAACACGAGATATTTTTACAATATACGTCAACATTAATAAGACAATGAAATATTGAATAATATTTCTAAAAATCGAAGTATGCGTAAATAGGTGGAACCAAATCTTTGACGATCGATTATCTATAATAACTAAAAAAAAGTGTATTTCTATTAACTTTTAAAAAGCTTCACCACGTGTTTAATGACAACAAAAAGTCAGTTGACGTTAATCCGAATTTCACTTGTAATACGAGTAGTTTTTTACATCAGCAAAATATATGCTTGAATAGAACTTTCAACATTATGTGTTCAAAAGGGCACTTATACTAAAAAAATCAGCTGTCTGTCGTAATTTTCTAGAAACTCAAACATGACCTATTTAAAGTGTAAAATCTCCATACAAATTCTATTTTACAGGCGTCATCTATGTGAGTTTCTGAGCATTTTTATTTTCAATTATGAAAGAAATAAAAAATAGAAATAAAAGAAATAATAAATAAAAATAATAATAATAATAATAATAATAATTACAATAATTATATATATATATATAATTACAATTAGTATAATCATGTATAATGCATTCAATTAAAATTGTTAAGGTTTCATTTTATGTATAAAAAAACTACCAATTGTTTTAAAATAACTAACCATGATTTTACTTAAGGTTATCATCATCAAAAACTGAGTCAGTGATTCTAGGTTTTACCATTATTTTTTTTTTTTAATATTAATTTTTGGTAGGACCCGTCCACCAGTTTATCGTAATAATAACAATAATACTCACAATAATATATACATTAATTCATTCATGAATAAAGACACAAAATTAAGAAATTTTATGCCAAATTTATGTTTATGACCTAAAATACAATTGCTCACGACGATTAAAGATTAGTCTGTGCAAACGAACATGGTTAAAAATTGTGCACTAGAACGTCTTGCCCCACCCGGGTTTAGTATATGCACGGAAACCGGTCGATCGTAAAATATGCCATGATAGGTTTTCCATAATATCGTTGTGATTTTTACAGTAAGGTGTCCTACCAAAATTTATTTAAATAATAGGTCACTTAATAATTATCGAAATTCATGTTTGGTGATGTGTACTTAAATACCTCCGATGTAGAAAAAATCAGAAAAACGAAACTAATCATGTTGTGAAATTGAAACAGTGCTGCTGAGGTTTTAACTCAATAACACGGGAATCAAAGGAATCATTTTTAGGGGAATTAATTTCAACATAAATCACAAAAAAAAAAAAAATACTATAATTATAGTGTTTAAGCGTCTTACTTGATATAATATTTTCGTTTGAATCTGAAAATTGTTTACATAAATGTGATGTATTAATGGAATACAGTTATGAAAAATGAACACTGATGGATCGAGAAAGAGTTATTATCGCTTCTAGAAATAAGCCCTTACTTAGTAACGACGTCGGGAATTTTTTTCATGGAAAAACTAATTGAATGCCAATTTTTATTTGCTCGAATAGTCTAGAAATGCGATTAAACCTTTCTAATCAGAAATCTTACCCTAACATTTTTGCCCACTGTCTGCTCTAAGACAAAAAAAGAATTCACTCATTTTGAAATCATAATATACATATATAAATATAAATACAATTTAATTTAGTTATAGGGGTACTTAATTGAATTTAAAATTAGTTCTTAATATGCGTATATAAAAATTACCATTTTTCTTTTTAAAGTTATTCGATTTCCATGGACATTAGACAATTGATCAACAATATCACTAAACTGTATACTTTATATTTTGCTTAAATAATTCAAGCTCATGCATATTGAATTGTAAATTTTCAATGGAATTAGAATTGGGATAACCTAACCACAGTCCTGGCTTTACCTAGCGCGTCACCGGTTCTGACTATTCGTCCCGTGATCAACGGTCCGTAAACAACGTTTTACTGAAATTCGGGATGTCTTGTAGTGGCCGAATTCTTCTCGATTCCCGAACGAAAAGCGTAACGTACAAAAGTTGCAAAATCGGTGTCTCTGAATTTCTCTGGACTCGACAGCAAATCACGTCACATCCGATGAAAACTCATACTCTCTACCAAAACTCAATGCCGAAATCGACGTGATCGCGTCGTATTCGAGACCGCCATTACCAAGGACACAACTAATATAATAGAATAAACGGATGGGACGACCGACCTTATCATACTGGAAATAATTGCGATTATTTTCAATAATATGCGTTATCTACACGATCGCCGATTTATCTACAAAGACAAAAGCCTTTTTTACCAAACATATGGCGGCGAAATGCATGATCACGCTACGATTATTACGATAATTCTTCCGCCCGGTATAAATGAAAACGTGAAAAGGGTTTTTCATAAAACGTTATCCGCATTGTCTTCATTTTATTCTAGATGCAATTTATAGAACGCGCGCGTTTTTTTTTCTTTTCTCTTGTCGGAAAAAGAAAAACCAATCTGCGGCATACGTTTTGTCCACAAATTTAATTTTATCATACTTCCAACACCTTTCATTTGAAAGGCTTTGTATTTCGACAGTGCGCAACGTTTTTATCACATTAATTCAACAAACGCACACTGGCGTCGACTGGGGACAATGTGTTCATGTCACACTTAGTTTTAAAAGTAAAAAAAAAAAAAAATAAACACTATTGTCTCGACGGACGATAAACTCGACTAGTAAACGTGATTGCCGAATTTAATGTCTACAGAGTGATGAGAATCAGTTGTGAATTCAAAGACAATGGCCAAACCAAAAATTTTTAAGGGGTTTCATATTGTTATTATGACATAATTTTCAAAAGGAAAATAAAGATAGCGGAGGAGGCTATTCCTATCCTAAAACCATTTGGTATTTTGAAATCCCTATTAAGTTATTTTGATATAAATAAAATAACATACAGTTCGAACCCCTTTTACAATTCTCTTCCACTAGTCACATCTACAACATTTCCGTTAATTATTTAAAAAATACCCTTATAATCTATTGGTAGCACTCAAATTATTTCAATTTAAAAAAAAAAACAAAATAAACCATGAGGGAAAACAAATACATAACATATTCTCTTTTGTCTGAATAATTGTTATAGTATAAATTATTTTTTATGAATACCACTATAATTATTATCTAATCAAACTAAACTAATCATAAAATATTACGGAAAATACATATCATTAGTACCATATTTAAGTTGGCAACGTGTATAAATATTATTCAATAATATCATTACGATAAATAAAATATGTTTTCCTACGGTAAGTCAATTTTTGAAATTTTTTAGTGCTTTTTTTCCTAAAAATTGTTAAAGTATATTGTAAGTCAATCAACTATGCTGCGCTTTTATTTGAGCAACATTATTAAGTACAAAAATTATTAATATTTTTAATGAATAAATATTGATAGTCATAATGCAAATTCGACTGAAAAGTCAGCGCTATAAACTGATCTCTAAATCAGCCTTCACGGCTGCAAGACCCGGCTTGACATGTACGAGTTGATTATGTTTTGATCCACCGTCAGACGGACTGTGAGCGACGGTCATACCGAGCGGATATATTTTGTCCAAAAAAAAAGTGCTAAATGATTCACAACAAAATGACTTTTACAACCTGCAGACGCCATTTAAAAATTTGATGTACAATAATAGCACTGACCACGACTGTAGTCACTTGCCACAACATTTCCACAACAGAAACAGATCTATCCGCTGACGTCTCATCGTTAATGATGACGAGACTGTAATTAATAACTGGACTTAAACCCACACCCGTGACACGAGCAAAACGTGTCGATAGCCTCGAACGTTTCAATCAGGTGAAACTGAACAGTGAAGCCATCGTTATGCGAATAATTTTTTTACTTGAGTCGCATCAAAAATATGTTTATAGTTTAATCAAAGTTGATTCCAGTACGTGTTTACCATCAAATATGATCGATTTAGTCCATCCGCCAACAGTTACCTAGCATATTATAAGCAATATTATGCTATTGTTTTTAGATGAGAATATTATCATAGGCGTCTCTGATTAGTGGTGTTTCTAGATCAAAACCATATGACCTCGAATACACACCAACACAGTTTTACTACCAAGTGATCTATTTCAAATCATTTTGAATACATTTAGTGAATGCGCTCTTGGGTTTTTATCCCGTTTTTTTCTCCATAATACCAAAGAATTTTAAAAAATTGAACTTTTTTTTTACCATTTGTATGCGAATCGATTTCGCGTATTGTCTTGAATACGAACAAATTATTCTTCTTTCAAAAACAGTTGATATTTTGAAAGTACATTATTGGTTTTATTCAGTTACAATTGAACAATTATCCATATCCATTATTTAAACCATAAATTAATTTTCGATGCATAAAACTAAATAGTACACACATTTTACATACCTAGAGCGACCGGGGGGGGGGGGGATGTGGAATCGCCCGAAACACAATGTTCTATGAAAAATTAAAATTTAGTAGTCGTTGATTTTGGCAAGTCAAACAAATAATCATCAAACTGGGTTTTCAAAAACCACTTGATTGAATTAAAATTTATAAAAATGCAGTTATTTTATTCGAATATCATTGAAATTCCATAAATAATTGTCCGATGAAATCTACTTTAGGTCGATTTTATTTCTATCCATTCACGTTTTTCTATTTGAATTTTATTATTATCATTATTATTATTTTGACCTATATTTTTTGTCTGTAAAAATTTTATTTCAAATATCGTACTTCGTTGATGAAAACATCCAACGCACATATTTGTTGATTTCTCGTTTGTTTATTAAAAACACATTGTAATCTAATGACTATTGTAATGAACACATAGGTTTATACAGTATTATGTTGCACCATAATATAAAAAGGGCGTAAAGGACAATCAGAAAAATTTTCAGGAAACAAAAAAAAAACGTTTTAAAATTTAATATTTTATGTAGTATAATGAGAACTTTTACATCAAAAATGATCACCCATTTTTGTTGAATTAGTTAGCTTACACTTTTTAACTATCGTTGAATCTGATTTTTCACAATTTTGTTTATGTAAAAATGCTGTTTTGCCAAAAGTATTGCTTACGCTTATTTTTTTATAAGGACTTTATGTATAGAAGTGTTTACAATTGGCAAATTATATTTTTTTAAATATATATTAATACTCTACTAAAACGCATAATTCCTGAACTTACGTTTTGTTACGATATTCGATAATATTCTGTATAATTCCAGTAACCGTATAATATTGTGCCCGTTTGACCATTGTATCACAACGGCTCATGATTGACTATTCACAGATTGATTCATTGTTTCTGCAATTGATAAAAAAATTATAGTGTTTATTATGCACTATGACTATAGATTATAGTATTACGCACTTTGTCGTTGCGGGTGTTTTACTGTGTTAACCTGAAAGTCTGTTTTCGTCACTATCTTCGCGTGGGAGATCTAATTCACTTTTTGATTTACCAATGGCAAGAGGTAGTTTATAAAAGGGTGGTTAGTTTAATTAGTTTGAAAGGTAAAATTAAGATTTTCTTTATCAATGGATTCAATGACGGATGAGTAAGTTTTGTAATGAAAATGAAAAGAGAAGTGTTACATTGAAGAAAGTATCGACAGCACGTGTACCTATTATGTGTTGATATATTTTGAATACTTATCGTAACAAATACCTGATTGTCAGCTATTTTATGTTGGTGGGCTAGCTATTACCTTTTTATGTTGACTGTAGTCTGTAGTGTACTGGCAAGTATACAGAGTTCCATTGTTAACCTTTATTTGTATTGATTTCACTTAAACATTTATGTATTCGATGGTACTACTTAATATAGTGAATAAATAACAAAAAATAAATACAACTTAGTAACTTTTTACTATTTTAAGTAATTTTAGGAAAATTATAAATTTACGAATTTTCGTTTCGATTTCCACAAATACAAAACAAATGACACAACAAAAAGTTTTAGTTGAAAAAATTAAAATTTATAAATAAAGAGTGATTGTAGTACTATTGTGATAGAGATAAGATTTGAAATTTTAATATAAACCGTTCATAAAAACCAATTATACTGAAACTAACGACTAAATTACAATATCATGAAATATTTCACGTTGGTTTTGACTGCAATCGAGGACTACGTATTAATATTTAGAGTTAAGGGCCAAGGCGGTTTAAAAGGTAGTCCAATGAACCGGATAAAACGTTCCTTCTGAGCACGTATTAACACGCCTAACGCTATGAGTCGTCGAATTCTCGTAGTAGAAAATTCCGTAATTGCCGAACGACAAAATTATGACAAAAGTGTATTGATATATTATCTAGTGTTAACTGATTCTATATGGTAGTACGTTTTACAATGTGATTTATTATTTAAGAAGGTATACAGCTGATATGAACTACCAACATAACTATTACCTATAGGCTACTAGCTAGTTATAAGAAGGAGCCAGAACGAATTTTCTTAAAAGAAAAAACCTATACAGGTATACCTATCGTGATTTATTTCAAATAATTTAATTTCTAAGTGAAAATAAAATTATGTTAAGAAAACCGTCGAGTTCACAGAATAGTATCAGAAGAAATGGAGAATTAAAAAAAAAAAAAAAAAATTAAAAACATCATAATAAACAATATTTCTATAGAAACATGAAACAATTTATAGAAACATTATAAATTTACAATATTTAAAGGTTGATAAAAATACGAAGAAGAAAAGACTGCAACGTTTTCGTAGGAATTAGAGGATTTAAAAGTATGCATAATCAAATACAACCAGAGATAATTAATAATAGATAAAAAATAAAACATTCTGAAAGAAAAATATGTAATAATAACCTGAAAATTATTAAAACTGTTTGTGAATAGATAACCTATTAAAAAGTAGTTTAGCAATGTAAAAATCTATAACAAAAAATAATAATAATAATAAAAGTAAGCAAACAATGACTGTATGAACAAATTTTATTAGGTACTGTGGATTATTACTCTCATGTTTTAATGCTATCATAACAATAGCTACTTCAAATTAATATCTAAATGATTCAAACTCTCAACGGAAACAAAATGTAACTTAAACACTAAAACCGTCAACAGAATGTCAAAATAATCATGAGTTGTTTATTGTAATTAAATATAAATTAATACGTATTTTCTGTTTATTTTAATTTTTTTTTTTTCATTTAATGTATGACCTGATTTTATTTATCCTATGATCTTTACGCATTTTCCAGATAAAATAATGTTTTTTTAGCATTTATGTTCAGTTGATATTATTGTGCTCGAATAATCGTTTTTTTTCTTTTTAAAGAATAAAACTCATTTTTTATGATACAAAGAAAAACATTTAATTTGTATACAAATCGAACGAAATAAGCAGGTACCTACTAAAAGAAAGATCTCTTTATTGCAGTGTCACTGAGTTTGTCTAAAAGTCAATAAATGCGATTTGCATCGTTAATGTGCGTCCATTCTCTTACAAAAGACTCATAGGATTCAAAAATCGTTCATACCAGACAAATCGTACTTAAAAAGTTTTAATAGCGATCGAACGAGAAAATACATTTTTATTCTGTTTTAACGTGCAGTTAAATGATTTATTTTAATAATGCAGTGCACAGCAATATGCGTTGACATTCAATATAAACATCTCATTATAACAACCATACAGACAACTGCGAGGTGAACAGTTACAAGATATAATGCACGAGACATAGTCAAAGTACATTTCAATAGTAAAGTGCATACAATACGTCATAATATAAAACTGTGCACCTTTGACTGACCATAGCATATACAGGATTTTACAAAAGAAAATAAACGCTATCAAAACTTAGCGATAAATAGATTGTAGGTATTAGACAACTTATTTTGTCTACTCGTCTTGTTCTTTTGTCTTTTCGACAGATGTCATTACTTTATTGAAATGAATAAATTACTTTACAGTTATGAATAGAACTCATTTTACAAACATTTAGTCAAAAATGTGTCAATAAAGAGTGTACGTTAATGATGTTGTTTTCAAAATCGTCTTTGAAGTGTCTACTACTTGTGTTAAATTCTTAATCGTTAAATAGAAGACATTTAAATAACTTCTATGAATCTTTAGCATGTTAAAAAATTAATTTCATTTGTGATGGTTTAAGCATTTTAATTGGATTTTTATTAGTTTATTTTGAATTAGTAAAACTAAGACCGGTACTCTATTGGTTAACACTATATTTTTCGAATGTTTTAATACTATCGTAAAAATGTAATATATATTATATACAAATAAATATGTGTGTGTATGTTAAAATACATTTTTGGCTAGTACGCAATATACGATATGCCATACAGTAATACCAGACAAAACAGAGAATCTGATTACCTATCTTAATTATAAACATAATCATACTAAATATCTTTAAAATTCATACGTTAATCATGGAAACAAGAAACACATTTTAAGTGTAGATTTAAAATTGATTAATTTAACTAATTGACAATTACAGTCAATAGTACGTTTCAAATTAAAATCAACAACCGTATTAGTAAAAATGGAGACGGAAAATCGCTTTTTAACCAAATGTCTTATAAATATTAATCTATTATTTCTATTGGTCACAGTAATTTAATAATAATAATGATCTAGTGTACGGATGAATCCATTTGAAATTCAAGGCAAATATTTTACACAAATCAACTGCAGTGTAAAAATCTAAAACAAATTAAAATTAAATTTAAATGGACATTTCATGCAAATAGGTAATTTAGTACAAAACACTTGTATTTCGGTTGGCTATTTTTTTTTCATAAACCTTTGAAGTTGAAATTTTATGTCAAAACAGTTGGTTCCGTAAAATTTGTAAAATAGTTTACTTTAACTCTTCAGTCTTCAACAAATATTCCTACATTACAACTTTTGAAATTTGTTCAGTATCGTTGGTGAAGTATATGAAAAAGGTCATATTAAATTTTCAGGACTTTTTGACAAATACTTAAAACTTTATTTATTAAGTAAAAAAATTGTAAAACACTTTATTTAAACTTTTATAAAAAAATCCTGACTTGCGATTTTTGAAAATTTTCAGTTTCATTTGTTAAGTGTATGAGTATTATCATATGACACGTTCAAACCTTTTTGTAAAATATTAAAAATCTTATCATAAATAAACTTAAACAAAACAAGGTATTTTCAACAATTTCCATTTTAGCCTAAAAGTCGTTAAAGTGTTTTGAAACTTTCGTTTAGTATGTAAAAATATACCATTAATGTGATTAACGTACAGTGAATTTCAAGTTCAAAGCAATATTACTTCTTAAGTTATAGCTAAATAATTAAAATAAATTTAGTGAAAGTGTTGTTTATGGCGAATTTCACCATTATTAGTAGGTTTTTCGGAAATTTTTCTTCACGCTTGGAAAAACTATTGAGAAGAGCTAAGTATAAACCCGGAAAGTATTATCTGCATGTTATTTGTGATCTATGAATTAACTAGATGAAACTAGATGAAACTTTTGAACAAAGTTAAGTAGATCAAAAAATATCTCCAGAAAATAATAATAAACATCATTGTAAAACCAATATTTTGTTTCACTCAAACACTAAAATTGCTTGTAACTGTTTGATAGCGTTATAAAAATGTATAGTCAACATTTCTTTATTTAAAAAAATTGTAGACAGGTCAATTTTTAAATCGTTGTCTCATTAAATTAGTTGAAATCTGTTAACTTCTTTTCGAAAAGCAATCGACTCGTTTTTAATCTTTTTTCGACTGCTTTTTAATGTGTGAACAACAAACAGCAATGTAATTAAGTACTTGTTCTTTCTGCGGGCTGATCATATTCACATTTACCTCGTAAAGAAAAATGAGATCATAATAATCATTATTCTGTAGCATGTAAAACATTAAATCGTATTAAAAATTATACACACACACACTAATATATATATATATATATATATATATATGAGATATGATTTAATTATCATATTTATAAACATCTTAAATTAAGAAATAACCGATAAAAAATATTTTTATGAACCTATATTTAATGTGTTTTTCCTTTGATTAGCATAATATGCGTGTACTATATATAACGTATAATTAATAAAATGTATTAAATCGTTGTAAAATAAAAAAATCAAGTAGGAGTTTCATATTTTTACTACATAACCTAACCCCGTAATTGTACACACGTATTCAGACTCTTGAAAAATGTCCTAAAAGTGTAATTTAGACGTAAACTAAATATTTCACAATCTGATAAATAATATTTATTTATGTACTACCAGGTGTTTTCAAAACTCTACGGAGATTTTCTTATGACTAAACAGCCAACAGACATTTACCTCTTTTATGGTTATAAAAATTGCTTCATAACTATATATTATAGCAACAATGTTTATCGTTTGAATTAAAATTTTACAGATTTTCAATTTTATAATTAACTGTAATTTATGAGTTTTTATGCGATAAGATTAAAGATAATTAATACGGACTATAAATAGACTTCCATCACAACTAAATACGCTTTTTAATAGTACATTTAACAATGAGTTCTATTATTAATGTAACTGATTTTATGAATACAGTGTTGTATTAATTTTCAAGAGATTTTTCAGATTGGGATATATCAATTAATATAAAAAATCAAAATTAATTTTATCAATTTTGAAGTCTACTTACAATATATATTTTCCTCTTTAACTCATCCTTAGTAAATTTACACCATGGCTATTCCCGAGTCCACCTTTACACCTATATTGATCGTTAACCTCAAAAAAAATAAAAAGTGACTGTCGTCAATAGCCGTGAAAGTATATTATGGGTGTAGTATACATAAGGAAAAAACATGGATATTTTAATTGTTTAGGTACAGAAAATATTCGATCATTTCATTTGAAATCAAATAGCTCTATGTGAAGTTTGACAATGCTTTCAGAATATGAAATGTGTTGAAATGGTTGTGAAAATATTGCCAAACGAATAGAATATGCAAATGTCACCTAGAGAAAAATAGTATAAATGTTCATCTTGACAAGTGACTGTAAAGTTAGAACTTATACTGTTTTAATCGACAAACTTGTTATAATAAAATATAAAATTGAATCTGACTTCACATAATAATAACTATATCACTTATTGCATGATGGTATAATGATACATATAACGTACATACAACATACATAACATACATACATACATACATACATACGTACATAACATATAAGATATAAATATCACGTCATCGTGATACAATCATACCATGATATTGTTATTGATTATTATTGTTGTTGTTATTATTGGTATGATTATTATTAATAATTACTATGTAACAGTCAAATACATAATATATTTAAAAAAATTGGAATAATGATTCATGGAAAAAATGGAAATGGAGAAAATGAAACTGGTAAAATTGGTTTGAGATATCAGTCATATGATTCAAAAAGTATAAAAATTAATTATACGTCTGATAACAATATACCTACTGTAATCAAGACTTTAAGTTTATACTCGTAAAATACATTTATGAATTATAGAATTTAATCTATCTAAACTATTCAAATTTTACGAAAAATAATGTAATATGTTTATAACCAAAAAATAACTACTGTAAAAATCAATAAAAAGATGAAAATTCAATGAAAAATATATAGTTGGTAATTTAATGGAATTTGTATACGGTCAGTCAAATATATTACGGATACTAGGTCATTGCAAAATCCAAAACTACAATAATTATTCAGAGTTCGACTACTTGACTTTTCTCATTTTAGGTTGTATTTTTTTTTTTTTTTTTTTTGTCAATGATCGATCAATTCGGACTATGTCCATTGGTAGTAGGTAAAACTTAAGGGTTTAAATGTCAAACCTAGTTTTACGGACTTTTTAATTACATAATTATCTTATTTTTACCAAAGAAATAAAATGAAAATATCTAACCAACATAGATAACCGCTTTGATCACCAAAAATACTTAAAAACTAAAAACCGACAAAACATCGCGTTGACCATGACCTAGACAGAACAATATTACGAGTATATTTAACAATATAATATTCGTTTATCAATATTTATGGAATAAATATTGATTTAGGTTGCCACTAAAATGGGTTTAAAGGATAAAACGTATATTGTGATTTCGCTCTTTGCGAAAGAACGTGATTCAATTTTTTAGATGTGATACAAGACGAAAAATTGAATTCTCCGTGGAGCTGCTTAAAATATAACCGACGGGTAGCAGAAATCGCGGTATTGATTCAGAGTTGCTCCCGGATCTGTGGTTCTGCTCGGACTTATAACGAAACCGTCTGACAACGAAACTTCATGACATGAAATTTGCGATAGAAAACGTGTACACAAATGATTAGCAGATAATCTTAATTTGCACGATACACTGATAAAACACTACTATACGTTTCAACCGCTGAGCCCGGTCCAGACTTCGTCACTGATTATATTGCAGGTTCATGTTCCATTTAAACTTCAATACACAATGCATATAAAACGTCTTTCGTCTAGACCGGATTACTCGTGTACATAACGAAGTCCGTTGTGTGCGGAATAATTTGCCAAAGGTTTCGAATGGCGTGTTCGTAGTGTGGGGTAATGCGATATTATGCAACATCAATAATACTCACGTTAATTTTATCATTTATCCAACCGAATATTCTCTTACCATTTAAAAAAAAAAATTTATTTCGTGTTTTTTTCAATGTTGAAATTTAATGTGTAAAAATTCACTGCCTTTTTAACCTCAATATGTTTTTATGTATGAAATCGTTTAAAAATATACGTCATAACTTTTTTTACGACCGCGAAAACGTTATGGTAACAATTATTAGTTACATTTAGATTGGAGAACATTTTACAAACCAAGTGATACAAAAGGATACAGAGTTTAATCTTTATACAACGATAGGCATAGAAGTATTAGTGCCAGTTACCATGGAAACAAAGCGAATTAAGAAAATCTAATATTTTAGATTCTGCGTGAAGCGAGGAATTTATTGGTTTTACAACGATGTTAATTTTTTTTCTATTAACAATTTTGGCATACTCAACTTATCCGAAAATTTCATTCAGAAACTCAATAGATCGGAGAACCCACGTAGATGGGACTTTGGGGTTAGTTTATCTCAATAGTTTTTCCCGGTGTGAGGACAACTGCCGAAAAACCGAATAAAAGCAGTACAATTTGCCGCAAACGATACTTTCACTGAATCAATTATAGTTATTTAGTCATAATTTCAAAAGTAATGTTACTTGAAACTGGAAATTTACCACCATATATTAATGACATAGTGTTATTATATACTTAACGCATATTTGAAAAAATAATTGATAACTTAGGTTAAAAGATAAAACTTTGAAAATACCTCGTTTTCAAGGTTGATCTGTAATAACGGTTTTAATATTTGAAAAAAAAGTTCCAAAAATGTTATATAAATGTGCTTATACATTCAACTTATTCAACTACATTCAGCTTATATAATGCTGAAAAAGTTGAAAAATAGTGACACAGGATTTTTTTTATAAGCGTTTATTACAATATTATTATAAGATTTTACGGAATAGACTTTTATTTATATTCCTTTTCAACTTAAAAATATGAAAAAAAAAATGGGGTAATCCAAACATTGTGAACCTTTAGATACAGATAGAACAACATGTTTTGAATCTTTTAGTAAACAAAAATGTCTCCTTTGTCAAACAAAAAACTTTAAACAGGTTTGATAAAAAAAACTACCGTCAATTAGGCTAGAAATGGTTAATATATAATTGATATATTTTTATACTAAAGCTTTGCTCAGAATCGTTTAACCAAAGAAATGATTTATCGTTTCCTTAAAAATCAATACATCATTATCTTATTCGTGAAGCAAAGAATATCCCATGGAGCGATATGCGTCCTTTTTTTCTATCTATTTTAATTGTTCCATATGAATATCGGTTCCATAAGTTCTATTTTTGGTATGAATCAGGCTCCTTTGATAAGATATTCCATATTAATAGAATATATAAATGTTTGATTGATTGCTATCATTTTAAATTTGAGCCTTTTTTGAAAAAAAAAACTTTAAATTATAATTAAATAAAAAATAAATAATTTATCACTGTAGAATATTACAAAATCTAATTGATCTGATATTAAAAATTAATGTTTCAACACGAGTAGATGGTACCTATGCCTTTAGTTTGAAGGTTATTTCAAAGTATGTTTCATACTTTTTCAAAACAGGAAAAACGTTATGGTTGTACGATCGAGGAACAACCAACATGGTCAACTTGTTACCGAAAGATCGATAAACTGATTATAGTTATAACATGTTTTGTACTACCGAAAAACTAACTACATTTTGGTTTGACAATAATGTTTATATACATCTTACTTCATGACTTGTGTATTTTAATCTATGTGTCATCTTCTTAGGCGTGATAATCGATCTGTTTCCCCAGTGATCGTGATGAAACATCTTTCGACCCGCATCGCCAATAGGCAAATACCAATCCGACGGTAATCACTTGAATCCTATTACCATGTTTATAATTTATCGTATCGAGTCTTTGCGTCCGTCCTAAATTTGGTTTTTCTCATATTCCGTGTACATATAATTTGCATCCAGTGTGCTTTTTTTTTTCAACAGCAAAACGTCAGCCAGAGATATTTTTCTTTAAACATTTTACCACTTATCAGATTTTTTTCCCAATCAGACCGATTATTATCAATATAATTTTACTTCCTTGGGAATATTGTGTTTTGTCATTTTCAAAACGTATAATATAGGAGCTCGATTATTTTTAGCTATATAATATTTCGCTACGCATTTATCACGAGCCACGAAGTTTTTAAAATAGTTAGTGATAATATTACTGTAGATATAAACAACAAATAAAAGGTTTGGACCGAACGCGTCAATCAGTGTGTCCTGCTGTTGTGTTGCTATTGCGGTTAGTTCGCGATTCACCTTGTAACACACCTGTCGGTTTAAAGTCTCTTCACACCTTATATTATTAATTATTCAGACATACAGCGCTCTCGTCTTATATTTGGCGAACGCGCGGCGCGGTGACTGTAAAACATATTCTCGACACGCGCAAACCTTACATTTTCGTCACGCGTATGTGTTTTTATACGGTATACAGTCGATTAGATTTGGAACTTTTTCCCCCACGTAGCGACGATACATTGAATCGGCGGTATAAACTAGATACTTACACAGTTACACCATCGTCAATTCCGACTCGCGTTTTTTCAAATAACTCTCACGAGTGAGACCGATCTGAAAAAAAAACACTTTTTACTATAAGTATTTTGAATTAACCACTCGAAACGAATAGTGTGCTCGGAACAGCGAGTTATACTCGAGTTATCTACAAAACTATATCGATAAAGTGTTGCGAAAATTACGCAACAACAGCTACAGCTCCAAAATAATTTAATATTGTTTATCAAATAATATATATACACAAACAGCTCGGAAATGCGAGTGTGGGTAGAATAATTTTCATTGATCGTGCTTAAATCAAAATTGATAAAATTACTATAAATTTATACGGAAATTATTGACTAAAAATGTTAAGTCGACAATATTCAAATTATTGCCTTCGCCTAAAGAGTATACCTACATTCGAATTTAAGTTCACTAGTTATTTTCTAGGTTTTTCTTTTTGATTTATTTTATTGGCGACGTATTTGACGCGGATACCATAATAAATAAAATCCAAACATTACGAAGGTGTTTTTTTTTCCAAAAATTCACTCGAGTAAAAGATCTCCAGAAACGAACAGTTGACAAAAAAAAAAAATGTATATATTTAAAAATACTAATATGCTTTAAACGAATCTAGAACAGTATATACACTTGAAATACAACGAAGCGCACATCGTGTTACTTTTGCATTGCAATTAGATATTACTGTTAATAATATGATAAAAATCTAATAAAACTTCGTAAAATATTTAACTTATTTCAATCAAAACATTGAAAAAAAAACTATAGCTAAAATGAAAAAACTGAAAATCGAAGTTATCTTTCAATTAATATAATATACATATCTATATTTTCTGTGGTGAACTGCGATATACCTTACATACATTTCTTATAAATATAGTAACAAACATAATTACCATATATGTTGTTTTTAAATTTGAGTTTAAAAAATTATTTTGGTAGCGATTTTGTTGATGGTTTAAAAATCATAAGACCTAATTTGTAAAAATGCTCGTAACAAAACATGTTTGTATTAATAGTGTTGGCCACGATTTATGTTTAGTTGTAAGTTCTAATAATAATAACTAAACTTACGTTAGTTAATGTGTTAAATACGAGTTATTATAATGATGGTCGCTATACAGTATCAGTTGATGAACCTACATCATCACAACAATGAACGTTGAGTCATTGACAAACAGATACAATATTTTACCATATGTTTACTCATTTTTCGGCTATTTCCATTCAGACTTTAGCTTTAATATTTTTATTTTATAGTCATTTAAATCCATGTTTTTCACTTTTCGTTACTTACAAATAAATAATCGAATTTTAAATGTTAACT
This sequence comes from Therioaphis trifolii, assembly GCA_027580255.1. NCBI lineage: Eukaryota > Metazoa > Arthropoda > Insecta > Hemiptera > Aphididae > Therioaphis > Therioaphis trifolii. Next base: position 76,838,534 of record CM050404.1, on the reverse strand, counting down.
TACCTATTGATTTTGATGTTTAACACCAACAAAAAAAAATAAAATATAAATACATACATACATACATATATATATATATATATATATATATATATATATATATATATATATATATATATATATATATATATATATATATATATTAGGGTGGTCCAAAAATACTGATTTAAAAAATTCAATATGAGTACCCCCCCATTTTTTTAAGTGATAAGAAAAAATAATTCTGCGAAAATTTGGACTTGATAAATCAACCCCTTCCCGTGCCGCAATGGGGTTAAATTATGGCCCAAAGGGTTTTTTTTAGTTTTTTTTATTTATTTAAAAAAATAAAAATTTTACAAAAAAAATTTTAAATTATAAATTCTAGAGAAATATATTGTCCACAAAAAGTGTTATTATACAAATTCTATTTTATACATTATTTCATATGGAAAAACTAATATAAAAATATTTTTAGACCCTGACATTTTTTTTTTTTACTTTTATTCGAAAATATTTATAACATAACACATTTTTATTCTACATTTGATAGGCATTGTCGGCTAAATGATGGGTATATTTTTCTGTAGTCTTGAACAACCTGAAAATTTTTAATATATCATATAATATTTTTAACTATTTAATATTCTAGTAAAAATTAAAATTTATGGTTACAAACTTGTAATAAGTATTGCTTTTGGTCTTCATTTTTTGTAGCTTTTTGATTAAATTCTTCCATCAATTTTACATTTCTTTCCGCTGTGTCGTTAACTACCTTTAATGAACTTAGTATACTTTGAGCTCTTTTATAGTTATCGTTATTTGGCCACTCAAGTGGATCTAGTTGTAAAAAATCAGTAGAAATATTGAACCGAGAAAATGTATTGAATGTATGTGGTGTAAACAAGTCTGTTGGTAAATCGCGATTTAAAAAATCTTTTATTTCTTCTGGCTTTAATGACAATTTTTTTTTAGGTTCATTGTTATCACCTTTCTTTTCTTTTAAAATTTTCACTATTTTTCTCTTTTTTTCTATTTTAATTCGTTCATCAAATAATGAAAATAATATACATTCGTCATTTAAATACCATAAATGATTAATAAATTTCTTTATCGCTACGTCTGCTATTTTTTCATTGATATTTTTATACGACACTAATTTTTTTTAAAAAATAATATCATTTAATGGCGCCTCGATAGCATTCTGCAGCTAAACCATTGTTCTGCGTAACACGTAATAATAAAACAACATATTTCTTTGATTGCCGATTCTTCCCTAGGTATTAATTTAAATTGTTGTTTAAACATAAATATTTTTAGGCAGTAAATGGCTTTCGCCATCCACCTTGCCAAATGATAGGCGCCAGGTTGTCGGAACTTGGTACCTTTTGGAGGTGTTCCTCCTAGAAATATTATAATTAATTCTAGAAACTCTTTATAGTCATTTCTAGGTAACTCTTCCCTGATTTTTTTTTCTGCAAATAACAATACCTCCGTAGCTACATCTTTTAGTTTGTCATAAACCGCTTCGTCAGTTACAAAAGTGGAATAGTTTGACTTTACTATGTTTGGCCAATTTTTTTGGAACTTTTTAAAAATAGGTATATCTGGACCGGACATGACAGATAGCTTTGATTCAGAAAAAACACCTGCTAAGACAATTTCATACATATGATGACGGCAGGCTAATAATAAAAGTCGTCTTTCTAATTTTTCTTCTAAAAGAATACATGCTCCATTCAATCGACCCATATTAGAAGCAGTGGTGTCAACCACCATAGCTTGATTAAAAAAAAGTACACTTAAACAGTCCTTAATTGATGGTAATTTGCTACTCGTAATTTGATTTTTAACCGATTCTATTAAATATATTTTTCGTTTAGACATATTAAAAACAATAACGAAAAATACAAAAATATGAATATAGAATATCACTAAACTAATATTACACAAATGACAGGAATATACTGACTAGTGACTATGTTACACCTAAAACCTGAATTTTAGTTTGACGATAAAGTAATAACAGATAAAATAATCGTTACCGCGATAATTTGAAGTTAAAAATAAAATGTGACATATTAGTATTGTTTGGGAAATATAAATTGCTATCATATACAAAAGTATAATAATTTATCAACAAAATGCCTTTAAAAGTCACAATCTTTTTGGTCTAAAAACACATATATTTGGGAATAGGTATACGTGAAGTATACGCGAATTACGTATAAACAAAATATTTCATTATACATATTATGTATTTATATATTAGTTTTTCTCTATGAAATAATGTATTAAATAGATTTTGTATAATAACCTTTTTTGTAGGCAGTATATTTCTCTATAATTTATGATTAAATTTTTTTTTTGTAAAAGTTTTAGTTTTTGAAATAATTAAAAAAATCTGAAAAAAACCCCTTTGGGCCATAATTTAACCCCGTTGCGGCACGGGAAGGGGTTGATTTATCAAGTCTAAATTTTTGCAGAATTATTTTTTCTTATCACTCAAAAAAATGGGAGGGTACTCATTTTAAATTTTTCAAAATTTTTTTTAGCCTCTTTAAACGTGAACCAGCCTAATATATATATATATATTATATATGTATATATATGTATATATATTATTGATTTCAAAATACCTTTTTAACACCACGCAAAATAATTAATTACTGCTATAGTATTACGTAGTTAAAATAAATTAATAAATTACGAAACGAAAACAACACCAGCGACCACGTAAGATGGACTTGTATTATTTCATTTAAAAAAAATATATATCCAGCACGGAGTAAATCAACAATTCATCATTTGAGTTTCTCGTATACATTGCATTCTTGAATAATAATTAATTACATTTTTTGAAGAACTTACAGCGCAGTAGTCGGAGGGTATAGGGAAAGCGCGTTGAAAGAATCTGAGGACGAATAAATCAAGCAGTGACCTACTCAAATGCAAATTCACCCAACTTAACTGTTACGCGTTAGCAGAAAACGCGGACTTTTTTAACCACGAGTTTCGAATTTGGCGCCCTGTCAAATGGTATCGAGGTGAATAATTGGGCGAACGTCAAAATATCGCGGTCGCGGTAAAGTGATCGCACGATATTAAAATAATGGCAGAAAATTAGATCTACAAAATTATATCCGTACCTACAGGACTGATGCACGTGCCCACGTGAGTTAATTTTTCATATGATATATTTAAGACATAAAATGCTTTTGGATATAAAAATTAGCGTATAGATGATAAATCAATATCAATATATTATTCATGGAGAAAACGCGTAGTAAAATTGTATTTCAATATTTTTATTCTTGATTAAAATGTTTTAATTCTTAAGGTCAAGATAAGATGATTTTGAACATTAAGACGCGAACGTAATCATAAAAATATATAAAAACGGTAATGCATAAGTATCAAAATATATATTACAGATGTATGCTACAGAAGTATATTTAGTTATAATTTAAATTGTAAACATTTGACTCTTACTCGTTTCTCACGATACATAAATTGAGTGACTTATTATTCAATAACAAAATAAGTCGTACTGTCAGTACAAGAGGGCCGTATATCAAAAAAGTAAAATTGTTCAGGAGAGGCTTTATTGTTATCAACTACCTATAACCGTGCCTTAGTGCAATAAGTTTATTTTATTAATAGTAAATTTAACAATATAGTTACATAGATTGCGTCACTCTTAAGAAATAGAGAAAAAAATTACGAATTCAGGGATACCAAAACCTTAAAATTGAAAAATTTCGATATATGGCCCTCTTGTACTGACAGTGCGAAGTGTGTGTATATTATTAAATTAATATAATTTACAATAAAGTTTAATAAAAATATAATTTCAATTTCAAAAAAGTAAAATCTAAGAATCGATCATTACTATTTTTGAATTGTATTCATTTTCAAAGAAACATACTATAAGTACCAGGTAATAGTATTCATAGTACTTTTAATGCTTTTGCATCAATGTTAATAAATACTCAGTATTTTTTCAACTATAAGTAAAAGTATAATAAATAACAAGTTTATTAATTTAATACTTTACATCTGGTAGACTTTAGTCTAAATTCAGCAACCCACATATTATGATATTGTCAGAACACGTATTGAATCGTGAAATATATATTGTATATATCACTCCAATTAGTTTAAATACAAAATTTAAAATTTTGTAAAAAAATAACAATGCATACTAACATACACTTTTTAAGATGTTTAAAAGACTTAGGTAGTGTTTAACAACTTTTATACTTTTACAGTCACTATTTTGAAACATAGTTTTAATTTGGGTGAACACGAATTAAGTATTATATTACATTAAGATGATTGTATAATGCTTTTTGTACACGGACAATTTAAATGGACGAGAAAAATTTCCGCTAATCGAAAAATAATTTTTAAGATATAAAATGTTGGTTTCATAAAACTAAATTTATTAACTTCGCACGACTTTGGTTTTCTGCAGATTGATGTGTATTAACTAATATCAACTCACACTTTGTTCGATATGCATAACAATACCATCATGGCTCGCGTAATAATTACAATACCTATTGTCTCAAAATATTGAAATACAATATTATTGTTATACATATCAAAAAATCAATATACTTTTATCACTTCACACTTATCCAATATCAAAATTCGGTTAGGTAATTCTTTAATGTATATTAATATCAACTGGTAATCTCGGTTTGGTTTGATTACATTATGTTTACATTTCAATTATCAGCAATGTATAATACAGTAGGTATATATTATCTTCTTAAAGTAATAATACAATTTCGTTGTATAGCCGTATAGGTATTTATTATTTTGTAAGATTTTGTCGTAAGATGGTGGTACAACGGCCCTAAATGGGTGTCTTTCCACATGGCCCAAGTTCTTACAGGGCACGGGTGCTTTCAGAAAAATCTTTTTTCTAAAACTAGGGCACGCAGTCCAGCGTGCGTGCACTGCCACTAAATTTAAAATACCTAGTTAAGTTATTAATTTTTTTAGGCTGAACTGGCCAACACCTGGGTGGTTAGAGGCCCCCATTTATCTGTTAATTATATTATTTTGAGGTATACTATTTCGATGTATCTGTGTTTGTTCTTGTTATTAACAATAAACGACGTGACCAGGGAGGCAGCAATGGGAATCCATATTTCCCTCCCTGGCCACGATTCCAACAGGAAAAAAAAAAGGTAATTATTATTTTACTAAAGATTTACCTTAACATTACACTTCTTCTTTAACATTTTGAGAACACTTCAATCGTCTCAAAATCTAATTTAAAAAATGATACGTCGGAATCACAAAAAAGAAATTTGATATTAGCAGTGTTAATTATCTAACGGATACGTCTAACGGGGGACGGAGTGGCCGAGTGGAACTAGGCGTCACTGCCGACGCACACTGTTGTCGGTTCAAACCTCGGTCACGGGCGGCTCTCTCTCTCTGGGCAGGCGACTGTCTAGAGAGAGCGGCCGCCATCTCCCCTGTGCAGAAGGCAACGGGAAACCACTGCACAGTAAAAACCCTTCCCAAGTAACAACTTCTTCTAGGTGCAAAACCAACCCTCGGGTTGTTGACCCTAAAAAGAAAGTTGCAAACCAACCCTCGGGTTGTAAAAAAAAAAAAAAAAATTATCTAAAACTATGAGTTCTGACACCTGTCATACATAGTTAATAGATATGTTATAATTGGTTTAGTATTTTATTTATCAGTTCGAAAAAAAACCTGTATTCACTTTTATTCGCATCGTTGTATTTCTAATTTAAAAAATTTCATTGAATTCAGACTCTCTAATCAAGGAAAAATGCAATGGTCAATAATCTTAATATTTGCTGTATGAAAACAATTGTCAAACTTTGATGTTGTTTTCATACTTGTTGAGTTTTTAAACTGACACTCATTTTCGAATACGAATAATTCGAATAATTATCAAAGAAATTAAACGATTTTTTTATGAATTATATATCAATCATAATAAGAAATTTAATGTCAAATAATTATTTTTGCGTCTCCTATGAAATATATAACCCGAATAATTTGACGTATATTATGTATGTATGCATAATGCATATGCTTTATCAAAATCAGTCATAATTTTGAAAATATTTCTCTTCTCGATACTTGCATGGAATTCTAAATATTATTATAGATTTTCTACCACAACCCAATATTACGAAATCATGAAAAATATCAACTACTATATTTTTTAACTTTCAGAATTTATTAATATTACAACTAATGCTGTTATTTTGCACTTAAATCGTATTTTTCAAAGTTTAAAAATAAGTCAAGAATTATTTTTTTAGATGTTTACAAATTATAATTTTAATGAAAATTCATTAATATTTTTTGTTAGTTCGAAACTTAAGTTATTTTAATATGAAAATATACCTAATGATAATAATATTAAAATAACATGTGCATAGTGTGTTTGAAATTCAAATTTTTGGTGTGAGAGAAATAAAGATATTTTATATTTTAGAGTAGCAAAGATAAAAAAAAAAAAAAAAAACTCTGAGTATTAAAAATTTTCATTACATTAAAATATAATGTCATTCAGATACTTAATCATATGGAACTTGAAATTTATTTTGCACGACACACGTTGTTCCTAGTGTAGTAACATACAGTGTTTTCAAATGGAAATACCTTTATGAATTGTATATTGCAGGTATAACTTGATAATCTAAAAATATTAAATTAAATATTATTCTCTCACGTTGGAATAAATCAAGATTGATCGGTAGACTGATCTTTTTTATTTAAGTAGAATCTGATACAATATCTCAAATGTGTTTTGATAGAATACTTCTGTGGTTGTTATTTCGTGATCATAATTCGTGTTTGTCTATAGGATGTAAAATAAAAATCAGTTTATGTCGTTCATTATTTGGAACTATTACATTTTTGGCAAGTAATAGCTACTACTGAATTCAACTCAATTTCTAGGGTGAAAAGTGTGTTGTTAAATCTCACACGCGACTAAACAACACAATCTATGCTAATAACAACATAATCAATTCTATTCAAATATCTATCGTAATTCTTAGTATTAAGGTTTTTTTTTCTGGCTATAAAATTTATCAAGTTTGAATTATTGGAAATTAATATTGAAATGAATACTAACTCTAGCACAACTCCGATTCGGTTACTATTTCTGAAATACGTTTTCGTTTAGAATTGAATTATCAGTGTTAGAAATTTCTCTCTACTATAATTTTAGATAATTCAATTTTATTTAAATGTTACTTGAAAACTATATTCTCGTAATTTATAGTCATCAGTGTTATCACAGATCACTCATCACTTATCTTTTGTGCCGTTTCAAAATCCTTATGAAAAATAGTTAAAAATAAATATTTTCGTTGAATTTTTACAAAGAATTTCAGTCAAAAATCCTTCACGAAACATTTTAAGTTTTATGCCACGCTAAAAATTAAAAAATTAAAACAAAGTGAAATTAGATATATTTATTATTTGTCTCAAAAGTATTTAAAACAAATATGAGTGAAAATAAAAATATAAGTCAGGAGCGTAAAGAACTTTTTCGAAATTGTATTAGAATTTTCACATTTTGTAATGTGAAATTAAAAAAAAAAAAAAAAAAAAAAAAAAGATGAAAATACATTATATTTTCACTTTTGTCGGTCAAAGGCAATGATGTTTAGATAAATATAGCACAAACTGCGCTGTGTAATACGAGGTCACTGATAATTTTAGTTAAATTAATAGGACCGTTTGTACTCAAAAGTTGAGAACTACACGTGCTTTGTGACGTTATTAGGTTTTTGCCACTGCGAAGGTCCTCAAATAACCCAACATTTCCTTATATTAATTTGTTTTGTAATAAATAGAAACTATTATCAAGCCATTAAACAATAATAAATAATAAAATTATTATTTAAGAATCAATCAATGGTGAGTAAGTGCCTATCAAATTTTGTGAAAATATTAAAAATTGGTATTGTGTTCTAATCTGTTTTATTTTGCTTCACTTGACAGATTTCGACCACAATGTGTCTTTGAAACCAAAAGTGATAGAACAAAATAATTAGGTAGGTACCGTAAATATAAATTCCATCTAATTGTATAAAATTACCTTTTAATGCACAATTCATGTATTTAGAAGATTATCCAGTAATTAATTAATATTAAAAAAATCAAAAAAATAATTTTATTAATATCAATGATGATGAACCGATTATTATTAGGAAGCCATAAAGATCGCAAGGTATTTGTTCTTTAAAAAAAAAAAAATCAGTGGCGAATCATAGTCTCTCATCCCTTTGGTTCACTTTTATCCGGGCAGATGGAACCTTTAATAATCCTGACTTATTCAGCGCTATAACTTAAATACCTTCCCATTGTATTTAATTACTGAATAACTCCTGATTTCTTACAATTTTTTTAGTAATAAATTCAACACTGTCAAACTTACACTGCTTTTTTACAATTATGGATAAATATTATTATTATTGTTATTTTTTTTTTCATAAAACAAACAAAATATAATGTCTATAAAATATTTTTTTACTATAACATACCAACAGAATAATATTAAAACAGTCCTTTAGCTTATTATTAGCATTATGGTATGTAGTGTATGATAGGTTATCTGATCAATTTTACTTTGATGAAAAATAAAATAAAATTAATGATAATCATCGATGATATGCATATGGTTTGCATTTTTAATTTTAATTAAAAAAATATTATAATGTATTCAATATACAGAATATATTGAAAACTATATATATTTTAGTTATAACTTACACTATACGATATTTTAAACGAAAAATACATCAACATTGCGCTCGTTCATAATATAGATAATATTAAATTCAAGATTGCCGTGTCTAAGATAAGGATTATAAATTATTAATTTATTTAAACAAATAAGTACATTTATCCAAAAATTTTATCCTTACTTACCGTTATTATAAATCAATTAATAAAATGTATTCATTTATTTTCATTAATCGTTAATATTCATAAATTGGGAGTAATGATTGAAATTTGAAAATAAGGTATTTATATCTAATGTGTTCAACAAAAGTGAATTCTTTATAAGGTGTTTCATTTATTTCAAGTATTTTCGCTCTCATAGAAAATTTTTTGTTTTTTTTTTTTTTCAAAAATCATGAAAATCAAAAGAAATTTCTTCATTATAATTTTCGGCATACCTATAATTTGTTTATAAATTAAAAGTTTATTAATTTATATACTTAATTATTATTAGTTTAGTATTACGGAACAACTGTGTAGATAAATAAAACCTGCAGTAAGGACGTGTGATATATGAACAAAAGGGAAAATTTTCCAATTACGTAATAAATATTCAGTAAATCTAATATTTTGTAAGAAGTAAAAACGTTTTTAAAGCTTTTAAGTCAAGAAAAATTAATGAACAGATTCAATTTGAAGATTCTAATTAAACTCAAATTAAAAATAAAATTAAATTTTTCTTTAAATTTTTATTATATCATAAATTATTATTGATTATTACATAATTTTACATACATACGTAAATACACATATTCGAGACACTAATATTAATAATTTATTTATCATACATATGTGTTCGGTTCTTATTTAATTAATTATTATTTAAAAAATCGTGTCTTATTCAATAATAACTGGTTTTTTATATAGTTTATTTAATATTTGAAAATTTAATTGGGACAAAAATAAAAAATTAAGCAATAGAGCTCATTCAAATCATACAAGCAATCAAGCGTTAATTATCACATAGTCATACATAACGGAGTCTAAAAACGCTTTACACACAGTAGAGAGCCATTTGGGGTCTATACAATTTTTTTTTTTTACCTATTATTGTTATTGCTTTCTTTTGCTACCTTATTTGGCCACAATAGTAATTTATATACTAGTGCCAATACTCACGACTTAATTTAAAATTACATACCAATTAACAAATAATATAGATAAAATTCGTATTAAAAGTATTTTATGAAAAATAATCCTAATGCACATTGTATAATATAATATATTATAGAAGTTGATTTTAGTGGATAGTGAAAATTAGTTTTGAAATCTAAAATTCAATTTTAAAACACAAAAAATTATACTTATGCTTGGAAACTGAAATGGTATATGTAAGTGCTGCAAAGTAAATTATTGTAAATTTTGATAGGAAAAAATTCTAATTTTCGAATAATTTGACCAGCTAATTTTAATCTGCCTGGAAACTGCGGTTTTAAAATTGCAAAAAAGGAGTGTCGTGACTAATAAAAACGAAGCACAACAAAATATTCGTTTTTCCTTCTAGAAAAGAAGGTATTATTTACACTATGTCTTATATTACATATTATAAAACCTGGTCACAGGAAAATAAACTCTTAATTACTCATGCTCTCACCTAACCATTAATTATAGAGACATGACAACTAAAACACCTTCATGGGTCACTCTCAAACTGACTAAATTCATAAGATATCTTAAAGGAGTGTGTTTGAAAATAACTCGTCATTTCTGTGAATAGGTAAAATATAATATATATTTAAAGTAATAACAATCTCGCTGAGACATACGGAATACAAATATTAGCACTCCAAGAAGTTAGATGGCTAAACAAGGGGACCCTAAAAAAGGAGAACATGACCCTTTTCTATAGTGGCTCAGAAAACAAAAAACACGAAAATGGCGTTGGGATTATGATTCATGATAGTATACTACCGCAGGTAAAAATCTTTAAAGCAATTAACGATAGACTATGTTACATCATTTTAAAAGGAAGAATATTCGACATGGGAATTATATGCTGCTATGGACCAACTGAGGATGGACAGGATGAAAAGAAAGAAGAATTTATGGAAGAACTCGACAGAGCATATGACGATATCCCGAGACACTGCATAAAAGTTCTACTAGGTGACTTTAATGCCAAAATAGGAAGAGAAGAGACATATAAACCTACCATAGGTTCTGAAAGCCTCCACCACATCAGTAACGACAATGGAACCAGACTAATAAATATGGCAATCGCGAAGGACCTGACTATCAGCAGTACTTACTTCCCCCGAAAAGACATACACAAACAAACATGGATATCTCCAGATGGACACACCAAAAATCAAATAGACCATGTATTAATAGATAAAAAACACAAAGGATGCATTAATAACGTAAGGAGCTATAGAGGCGCGGATGCCGACTCTGACCATTATCTATTAATAACGCAGTTCAAGCTAAAACTATCATGTAGATGGAGAAGAAAAAATACGGAAACTAAACGATTCAACATAGGAAAACTCAAAAACAAAGAAGTAGCCGAAAAATACGAACATTTAATCCAGAACAAATTAGCACAAAACACAGGCATACATGGGGAAAATGAGGTTGAAAACCAATGGAGTAAAGTAACCCAAGCAATAAAGGAATGCGCCATAGACGTTGTCGGATGGACAGAGAAAACAAAGAGAAAAGACTGGTTTAATGACAAATGTCGAGAATCAATAGCGAGAAGAACTAAACTAAGATATAAAATGATTCAAAATAATTCAGAGGAGAATAGGAAAGAATATGAACAGGGAAGAAACGAAACTCATGCAATCCTTAGAAGAGAAAAAAGACTATATATGAAAGAGTTAATTGCAACTGTAGAAGAGAATAGAAAAAATCCAAAACAGTTCTTTGAAAGAAGTGGAAGGATTAAACAAGGATTTAAACCACAGACAAATATGATGATAAACGATAACAAAGAACTAGTAACTGACAAAAAAGATATAGCAGAAATGTTTAAAACCCACTTTGAGAACCTCCTGAATAGACCAGAAAGTATATCAGATGAGAGAGAAGACATTATGACTACTGCAGAACCTAATATAGTAGAACCCACTAGAGAAGAAATAGCAAAGATAATAAACTCACTTAAAAACAATAAATCACCGGGAGAAGACCAGATAACAGCAGAGCTATTGAAACATGGAGGAAAACAAATCGTGGATGATGTACATAAGGTAATTATAACAATCTGGAAAACAGAAACAATGCCAGAGGAATGGAACACAGCAATCCTTTGCCCAATATACAAAAAAGGAGACCCAATGTTACCTGAGAACTACAGAGGGATAGCTCTACTACACACAGGCTACAAAATACTAACAACGCTCATAATGGAACGATTAAACCCTTATGTAACAGACATAGTAGGGGATTACCAATGCGGATTCAGTAAGGGTAAATCGACCATAGACCATATACATACAATTCGACAAATAGCAGAAAAACATTATGAGTATAATAAAGATCTGCACTTAGTATTTGTAGATTTTAAACAAGCGTACGATTCAATAAGCAGGAATAAACTATGGAAAACAATGGAAAACTTTGGAATACCCCAAAAGTACATAGCTCTAGTTAAAATGTGCAATGTTAATACCAACTTTAAGGTACGATTCTGGCAAGAAATGTCAACGCAATTTAAAGTACAGACTGGCCTCCGCCAGGGCGATGCACTATCTCCAATGCTATTCAACATAGCCCTGGAGAAAGTGGTAAGGGATATGTCAGAAGATCGAAAAATGAACCTCGGTGATCTGAATGTTCTATTGGCATATGCTGATGACATAGTCATAATGGGAAACTCAAGAGATGATGTTATACAAACCACTCGAAAACTTCTGAAGACGAGCAAGAGGATGGGATTAGAGGTGAACCAACAGAAAACCAAATATATGTGTATGTCACGAACAGATACAGACAACTCAGATCTAGAAGTAGATAATCTTACCTTCGAAAAAGTTAATCAATTCACATACCTCGGGGTAAACGTGAACAGTACAAATATTATGCATGATGAAATTAAAAACAGATTATCAAGTGCCAACAAGTGTTATTTTAGTTTATTAAAACTACTTAAATCAAAGCATCTATCCTATGAATCAAAGAAAACCCTATACACCAGTTACATTAGACCGATCCTAACATATGGATGTGAAACATGGTCAACCACCAAGGGAAACCACCAGAGCCTAATTACATTCGAAAGAAAAATACTAAGAAAAATTTATGGTCCTCTATATAACAGAGAAACAGAGCAATTTGAAAGAAGACATAATATTGATTTACGGGAGCTATACGGAAGACCAAATATTCTGTCATATATAAGGAGCAAAAGGCTCGAATGGCTAGGACACGTATGGAGGGCAGATGGCCGAACTATTAAACAAGCCATGATGGCCGAAATGATAGGTAAAAGACCTCTGGGCAGACCCAGGACAAGATGGAAAGACTCAGTTGTGAAGGATCTAAGAGTACTCCAAGAAAGGGCTCAGCTAGACGTAGCCTACGATAGAGAAGAATGGAACAAGTTTGTGATGGCAGCGTTGGACCTCAATGGTCCCTTAAGCTGTATATGATGATGATGATGATTACTACTTTTCAAAGTTGAAAAGCGGTTTATATTACAAAAACAACAACGACGAATGAAAAGTAAAAAATAATTTTGGTTGATTGACCATTAGACATGAACTTGAATACTGTAATTCACAAATTTCCTTCTTGACCGTATGAACAACGAAGAAATAATGGAAAAACACTTGTTTCTAGAATCTAAATTAATAAGAAATTGCACAGCTAGAAGGTCGGTTTAATTCAGTACAGCAACTTAATGAATTGCATTCAAGTAGGTACCGGAGTTGTTGTCATATTTTACAAATATACACACTAATATTCTATCACAAAAATGTTTTAAAAAACAATTCATAACAATATAATATAATGGTGACAATAAGCATACTTATTCCCATAGTGCGTATTATTGTACACTATAATATGTAATTTTTTACCGGGCTGTTGTCCTTATTTTTTCCCTCAGAGTATACATTTCATAATTTTTTTATTCATTGAACTTATTCAATGTAAACATACACAATGAATCATGTATGAGTTCATCACTGTTATCTTTTTATCCACACAATATTTTCTCGTGTTCTTACGTTTAAAGATATCACTCGGGTTTACGGTCATTCATAAAATAATATGTATATCATGTTTAATAACTGATAATTTTATTAACCGTGACTCGATTTACCGTCAGTTTCTGTTATTCGTCATCGGCCATCGTAAAAAAAAAGTTAATGATGCGATCGCGATAACATCTCGCGGTACCTAAAGCTCGATTCACACTAGTCCGACACGGCACGGCACGGTACAGCACCGGACCGTAATGCGGCGACTATCATGCGTATAAAAATAGTATATAATATCAATACAATAACCGCGATAAATGCGCGATAGCGAACAAATTGAATAGTTATAAATTTAATTTAACCAATAACTGACGAGTAGCCTGTGTATACGGATTAGTGTTTTAGTAGTTTATGTGTTTCGAAGATGGTAGAAAAACGCAAACGTATTGTATTAGAATTTAATCAAAAACTCGAAATTATCAAAACAAAATTACGTTGTAAAATATATACGTTTATTGAAAATTTTTTAATCGAGGTTCTACTGTACATCTCAGATGCTCGTATATGAATATTTAAATTAAAATGTTTCAATTTATGTTTAAAAACGTACTTCAGGATCATATATAATATATACCTACATAATTTTATCACTATACATTAATAATTTGAGGCCCTTTTTATGTAAGTTTTAATCAATTTAAATAGTTGTAATGTTTAATTTTTGGGTACACATTATACATATTGTATTTTTGTACAGAATTTAAAAATCGATACTCTCAATATACTAAAAAAACTAATTTTTCAATACCTAATGAAAAACATCATTAAAAATCGATTGTTTTTCTCCGTTATGATTTACCATATAATTGTATATTCTTTCTAGTTTTTAAATAAATAAAACATAACGATTTTTAAATTTGTTAGCAGTGTGTTCATCGATGAAATTTGGAACACGCGTTATTAACAGTTTTACCACTTCGTTATACGTATATTTTGAACCATCGAAATTGACAACTCGTCAACACATTTTTTTTTAGAACGGTAATACGCCTACGAGTGAACAATAAACAATCAGAATTTAAAAGGTTTTGCGACTTTCCGTGATTTATCAGTAACGCATTGAAATCTCCGCCGTTGCAGTAGTGACTAATAACTAAAAGATCGGGGGTATCTATCGTATAATAGCCCAAAGGAACGCGGACAGAATTCTCGAAAACCTTGGAGACTCTGCGTCCCGTCAAACCGTCGGAGTAACCGTGAGCGCCCAAGGAGACAGCAACCAAGTCTTTGAAAACCTTGGGAACAACATTGTCCGTGTCCCCCCGAGCGCCGCTCGTCACTACACCTCCGACTGAGGCCCGAACACCGTGCCGGTCGAACGTGTCTAAGGATCTTTCAGCAATGCCGTTTCGACGCAGCTGTTCTGGCGACATCATTTCGGCAGCATTCGCAACGCCGCGCCGTTATTGCTACTCTTGTGAACAGGGATGAAATATTATTCATTACCTCAAAGGTGGTTGTAAAACTAAATAACTAATAGTATTTTTCAGTCGTTCGTCCGATTAAAAACAAAAAATAAATAAATAAATAAACAATTATTGATTTATTATAAAATAATTTTATACTTACATAAAATTACAACATAAATTACAAAACAAAAAATAATTCCAAAGTCAAAAATTACATTATAATTATTCACAGTTTACTCTTATGCCTTGTATTATAGGTACTTAGCATTTATTTAATCATGTGCGTACATTATACTGACGTATTTTATCAAAATATATTTTTTAACTTACGTCGTCTAGTCACCGAAACAGTTTCACCCGAATAAACCCATGGCTGAAACGTCATCGCCGAAGAAACTCGTGAAATCGGATAGACTTACCGACGTTGACTAAACTAAGCGTTACCAAAATTGTTTGGCATTTCACCAAAAATATAATTCTGAATGGATTGATTTAAAATCTGTACATTTTAAGCGAATTTGGATTTACTGTTTAAATGAAACATTTTATTTCATACATAAAAAAAAAACTTGAAACTATTTATATAGAATTTCCGGAGTAATTAAAATGTTCTGTTTTACATATCGTAATTTATAATTGAAGGTTTTAATTCTGAGTGAAGCAAATATGGTTTTACAATGATGTTTATTTAAAACAATTTTTTCTTCTGGAGACACTCTTTGTTCAACTTAACGTTCTCAAAAGTTTCATCCAGCAAGTCTATAGATCGGAAATTCGATTTAGATGGTACTTTGAGGGTGTATTATGCTCTTATCTCTATAGTTTTTCCACTCGCCTGGAAAACAGCTCAAAATGGACCGAAAATGGAAAATTTGCCGTTATCGACATATTCACGATCATGTTTTACAATGTTTTAAATAAATAATCGAACTTGATCGAATAAGAGATTTGTATTAACCAACACAGTATACAAAATGATATAAAACACTAGTTTTTCCAATGTAGGTCCAATCATCAAACTTTGATAAATCTACTATTTACCATCCTTTTTAGCGCCTTGTTTCTAGGCGTGATAAGATCACACTTCCTACTGGATTTCACTTATTTTATATAAATCTGCCCCTTATTATCATGTGACCGATTATTGCGTGTTCGACACAGTACACAATATCGAGCTCGTACAGTTACCGATCCCTCCCTCGAATTATTACGACGTTTTGGTTTCACAACGACTAATAAATCGTGTATTGCAATAGTGCTTAACGCGCGGCTCATGGTCCCGCGTGATGTGTTTATTTTAATGTACCTCAAGAGACGGGCTTTTTAAATACCTTGTTTGATAATAATTATCGTACAAGGTATTGATAATTATTATCAGACGATAGGCGTAGAAGTGAAAAAAAAACGGGATGAAACGACATTTGGATATGATAATCGTTGCGTATATACTGTACGAGGTGTGTAAATAAAGTAATGAGATTGATTTTTTATAATATTTTTATTGAACTAAAATAACTATTTTACACTATCTCCTTCAAAGTAATTACCCTGGGAGTCCACACAACGCTGGAGTTGATGTTTCTATTGTCGGTAACAGTTCTGGAACTCAATTACTGGAATTGCTTTCAGTTGGTCAGTCACAGACATTTTAATTTTTTCATGTGTCCCAAAATTAAGTCCTTTGAGGTGAATTTTTATTTTTGAAAAGGGAAAAAAGTCACAAGGACTTAAGTCAGGTGAATAGAGGGGTTGAGGGTCCACAGGAATATTTTTGGTTGCCAAAAATTGGTTAATTGAAATGATAGTGTGACAAGGTGCATTGTCATTATGCAGCACCCAGGTGTTTTTGATGTTTAGTTCCACCCAAATCACCCTTTTTCGAAATCTTTCAAGAACTTGTTATAAAATTGTTGGTTGGCTGTTTGGTCTTGAGGTACAAACTCCTTGTGGACTATTCCTTGGCTTTCAAAAAAGCGAATAAAATCATTTTTTGAAGTTGAAGGTCTTCCACTTCGAGGTTCATCTTCAATCAACTCTCTGCCTTATGAAAATGCTTTGAACCACCTAAAAACCTGGGACCTTAAAAAAGCACATTTTTTCCATAAGCTTGTTGAAGCTTTTGAAAAGTTTCGGTCGCACGGTAACAAAATTAGAAACAAAATCGGATACCACATTGTCGCTCAAAATTACAATCACCCATTATTAGAACGTACTAAAAAAAAAACCAGTTTACAAAAATAATCACCACAGACCAACATATGACACTATGAAGTTCAAACTCGTACTGAAGGTACATTACATGTTTATCTACAAAACTTTTCAAACGGTAAACTATTAATGCTGCCAGATAACTAGCTACACTATCAGTCTCATTACTTTATTTACACACCTCGTATATAACTTATACTACTACTGTAACACACGCCGTATGGCCACTGTACACAAAATGAACTTTGTACACTGAAAGACGTGAAAATAGATACGCCGGGTCTGGATAAAATGTGTTTTTGTACCTTGGAACCCCATATTGTATCTACTTATAACTTAATAACAGTTTTTTGTTTGTTCATGTTTTTCTTTTTTATGGGTAAATTAAAATACTTAAAACTTAGGTGTTCCGATTTTCCGGAGCCGAGGAATTCCACCATTTCCCTTTCTGTTAGGCCTGTCATACTCAGAAGTAGAATTTTTATACGTTTCGGCGATAGTTACGCGGGAGACACAGTTATGCAAGTAAATAACGAGCACAGTGTTTATGAAAAAAATTGATTAGAATTCGGTAATTTTCGACGTGAATCAGTGTCCAGGACAGAGAGGATCCTGAACGACAGAGCTCATGGACCATCTCCGTAAATCCACCTCCGATCATAATAGACGGTACGTCTTCTTGCCGATGCATCCGTCCACCACCTGCATTATCGTCACATAAATCGCATCACCCGGCGTTATCAGTGCAGTTGTCACGAGGGTTGTCAGCCACTACAGGCCTTCTTCTTGTCTTGTGCATAGGGTTATATACCACGTGACTACGCGTTATTACGACGTCTGTAAACGTGATTCGTGTGCTAATATTATAATGATATAACATCGCAAACAACGACCGAGCTGGAGCTGGCTATAGCTATTTTAACAATTATAATTACGAAGAATCAAACACTGTTGTGTTGGACAGAAGTACGTTATCACGGCACAGAGAGTGTACCGACTTTGATACTATTACAAAAACGTTATATTACGCGGTGGCATGAGTCGGTGTTTCGCCTACTTGAATGATATAAGGAGTGTTCTAGCTGCTTTGAAACCCCAAAAAGGATCAACGCATTTGCGAAACAAAAGACACGCCATACTTTTTCTGGTCGTATTAGAGTTTCTTAATGTATTGGAAGATTTTGAAAACAAGAGACAAAAACTTTAGTTATGTATTCACGGTAAAAAGTGACGTAATCGATAAAAAAAACTGTATATTTACAGCGAAATAATAATTGGATAGTGCAATGAATACTAAAATTCAAGAGATCAGGCGACACGGATAAATATCATAAAATAGCAATTCAAAATGTACTTTGAAGGTCCCGAGAGTATACGTCTCACTGTAGAACGTGTGTGTGTGTGTGTGTGGGGGGGGGGGGGGTAGATATGTTCAAAATGTTTCATGTATGAAATGTATGTACAGATTCAAAAGTTGGTATTTATAATTTATACAAAAGTTTCAATTTTATCATTTAATGTAAATCACTTAGAATCTATACATTGTTTAGTAATTTAGTTAAAATTATCGTTTGATGAACGTTATCATAGTGCACATGAGATTAAGATTATTTTATAATACATAATACAGTCGATTGATAATAATTATTTTAGTACTGGTATACGCGTAATCATGAACTCATACTCATTAATAACTTCAAGTAAAATGATTGAAAATCTCCTTTGCACAATGATCGCATTTTAGAATGTCAATTAATTTTAACATTCTTGAATATACGTCTGAAATATTATACTGCGCAAATCAATATTAAAATATTCAAAACGTGTGAGTTCATGTTTGAGCGTTTAAAATAAAATAAAAATATGAAAGTAAATGTTGGTCTATTGTAGGTATGAAAGCGGATAAATGAATAATATATAATTAAAACAGAAGGTGAAAAAAACACGATTGACTGACTTGCACTGACTTATTTACTAAATTATTATTTTGACGACCGTTTGATTAAGATACACCTTGTCATCATTGTTTTTTTTTCTAACTGATAGTACGTACGTAATTATTACTTACAAATATTTTTATGCATTGATCTTTTAAGCAAACCCTATTTTGATTTCTATATAATGCATACATTTTATTTTTATTTTTTTTGTAGGTATATTAATAATAAACACCAATCATTCTACATTTGTACTACAAAATAAATGAAAAGCGAGTAGTTGATGCTTTATAAACCATTGTATATTTACATATATTTAAATACATATTTAGATATAACTTACAGTCACGGAGGTATAGTATATTATTATATAATTTATTTTATGTATTAAAACGGCTCAATATGAAATATTTAAATTAAACTATTTTCTTGAAAAGTTTTTGAGCTGTATGAATTAAACACTTTAAATATCGTTTGCCGAACAAAATCAAACCCTAATAAAATAATATTAACTTTTAAGTTCTGATATAATTTTGTATATTACGCAGTCGGACATAACAACAACAGTATATATTCATACGTGCATTATTTTATTTATGATATTTAATAATAGATAGTACTTAATTCGAATGACACCGCGTTCAATAGAAACCTTAAACATATACGTGGTCTGAAAGTATATTGAATTCCAGACTACCAGACTCCAGTACTATTGTACGAGTACGGTTTGTAGAACAATTCACTATATTCGTTGGCAAATCTAACGCCACCATTGGTTTGTTATTTAATCAGTTGGAATTCAAAGTTTAAAAAAACTAAAAAAATACCACACCAAATCACAGAATACCGATTGTATTAAGAAATACGCAAATTATTAACAATAACATAACCTCGGTGTTAAATAGAATAACAAACTCGATGAACACTAAATATTATGTATAATCAAGAAGAAATCACTTTAAATTTTATAGTAAAATACTGAGTGCCCGCAAAAAAAATCCTGATTTTGAGGAGATAGGTATATCTCGTAAGTGGTCACGGCACTAACCCAAAGTTACAATATAGGTACGTTATATTCCAATTTCATATAATTACGGGATAAACCTAAAAAAAACCTTCCTCGGCAGTGGATCAATGGAGGTCACAAGACCTTTTCATCTTTCATTTTAGATTCTGAGAGATGTGAAGGATTTTATGGTTTTACAATGATGTTTTATTTTGATGGTACAATGTTAATTTTTTTATTCTGTAAACACTTTTTTGTAAAGTTATAAAGCTCCAAAAGTTTCATCGAGCTAGTCTATAGATCAGACATTGTATCTAGGTGGTACTTTAAAAGGTCTTTTTTCTATTTTCCTCTTTATTTTTTCTAGATGTGAAGAAAACTGTCGAAAAACCTAGTAAAAACAGTAAAATTTACCGTAAACGACACTTTCACTAAATTGATTTTAGTTATTTAGTCATAACTCAGAAATTACAAAAATCTTGAAATTTTTATCACGTATGAATAGCATATTGAAAGTTTGATAACTTTTGGACTAAAAATAGAACTTTGAAAATACCTTGTTTTTTAAATTTTATCTCTAATTACATTTCTAATATTTGACAAAAAGTTCGAAAAACGTAATATGATCATACTCATTAGTCAATAACATCAAGTTGAAAAAATTTTAAAAACTTTTTCTGAGGATTTTATTTTATAAGGGTATATGTATATTATTACACAATTTTTACGGATCAAATTTTCTTTACAGCACGGGGCGAAGAAAGTATTTTTTTTTTTAAATAGAGCTCTTTCAAATACGAACATTCTTTTGTGGATACTTTGTACAACGTATTATTAGTATTTAAAAAGGCAAAAAAAAATTTAGACGCCTACAATGGGGTCTAGATACCCCACGTGAGTTAATTAAGCAATTTCCAAAGTTTGGTTAAACAAAGATCACTCTTAACAATTTTAAACGAATTCCAAATGTAAAATCCCCAATAGCTCTGGAAAGCGGTAAATCGAAAAAGTAATTTATGTCATACGCGGCGTAGCATGTGCGTACACAATAAAATTATACATGGTTATACCACATATACTATTGATCTGAAGAACCTGAGGAATCAATCACTGGAATAAATGCGTTTTTCAGACGATCCTGTCCCCATTCTTCCAGTACCCAACATTAGAAAACGGATAGAACGTGACAGTGTCTTCAGCGCAAGATAACAAATAAATATATTTTGTACGTGGTGTGTAATACACAAAAAAAAAAAAAAAAAAAAAAAAATACCGTGGACAAAATAGGGTATCGGACACCAAAAAGATGCAAAAACAAGTACGTCGCGCGTCGCTGCAGTTCTATCACCGTAGTGAGGTTAAATAATCGGACTCATATTAGAACTACAGCGATGGTGTCTACGTTTAATAATGTGTGCTATTGTGTAATTTTGCTGCGTCATAGTAGTCAGGTTGTTTTGATTTGTTGTATTGTTTATTCAGTTTATACATTACCGATTTCTTATCAACTTTACAGATATATCGCGTGTGGAGAAAAATAAATCGAAAGACAAAAACATGTTGCAAGCGACCGAATTTTTAATTACAGCAGTCAAGGGTGCATATTTTCTTTTACCGAATATTGTTATTATTATTATTATTTTTATTATTTTTATTGAAAATGTATCATATTTTTACACATGAGATGACTAGGCTAAAAATCATATGAAAATAATTATTGGGAAAGTCACATGGCTATTGGAAACACTTCCGAAAATTATTGGCAACAAGCAATGATAATTTCGGTTTTGTTAGAGCTTGTAAAAAAACTTGTTGAGTAGGTATATGTACCATGTACATGATGTCATGTTCTTAATAATAGAATTTGTGTAGAAAGTTGAGTTTTGCATGGGAACTAACTACGGTTGTAATGAAGGTATATATTTTAGAAAAATCGGGCATATTTTTTATTTTCAAGTCATTATGCAGTGAATAGTTCATCAAATACCAGGATGCACCGGTAATTATGCTGAAAACTATGTTTTGGGAATATTGAATGGAACGTATGTGTACGGTTTTGAATGGCCACAAATTTGTAGACTTGACAAGTCTGATCATTGTATTGGACAATAAAACTATTTTTTAATCTTTAGAGGTTCAATTCGAATAAAAGGATTAGGTGGAAAAGATAAATTCTGCCGTTTGACATTAGAGGCGAGATTTCCATCAGGCGGCACGTATCAAAAAAAAAAAAAAAATGCCAAGGTATTTAGTTTCGTATAGGACTAGTCTTCCAAAGACATATTAACTGATTTCATAATTGCGTTTAAATAATACTCGACTAAAAATATGAATTGTTTTGTTAAATAGATTTGTATGTGTCCACCACAGAAATTTTTATCGTTGCAATGAAACCTCTGCACAACAGAATGCACCCACCTTTGTCCGCTATGCAAAGGTGTCTACTAATGAGAGGCATTCACTATTAACGGTGACCCTTTATAATACTTTTAATGAATAAATATTATTAATACGTAAACGTAATTAATTGATAACATTTAATAAGATTTAATTACCTTTGACTTATTTATAAGATTTCCCGGCTACCTTACCAAACGTGTGGATACTCAATTGAAAGGTCCGGTGCGAGAACCGGCTATCTCCACTTTTTTTCAAAATTCATGTTTTGACATTATTCATAACATATTCATGTTTTAACATCTGATAAAGAATAATTTTGTCTACAAAGTTCTGTTTTAGTCCACCCCAAACCAATCAACCATATTGATAGATTGTCTGATATAATTTGCGTTGGTAGAAAAACCCGTAACTTATAAAAACTGAACGATAATAAACGCATACGCATTTCAATATTATGAACATACAAGTTCCATTTCATATTTTTATCAAATATTGTGTTGTATGTATTCATATTTGTGGAGTGATTTGCTCGCGTCCACACAGATTTCTATCATTCAATGTGTAGCGTGGAGGCTGTATACATAGACCCTCGATTTATACTGAAAAACAATAACTACGTTAGATACGAAAAAAATGACGAAACAAAAAATTGCAAACACCAATATGCGATGAGCGCGTTACTACAATTCGACTTGCAAAATATTGAATTAGAAAAAAAAAATAGGAAATATACGTATGTTTAATTTGTTTTCTCTATTGACAGTGATGTGATAAATTTTTAAATTTGTAGTACACGTATTAATATTTACTGCGAAAATCAAGGGTCAAATACAATAGGCTAAATTACGTTAGTGAAAAAAAATTATTTGTTTTTTTTCAATTCAACCGGCAGGAAATTAGAAAATAAAAAATATTCACTACCACACATCACAACCCGCATTAAATATATACATATATACATATATATATAGTGTGTGTGTGTGTGTGTGTGTGTGTGTGTGTGTGTGTGTGTGTGTGTGTATTCAGAATCATTGTTCAGTGCCTCATAACTCATACGTTATTAAATAAAAGTCGATAATATACGAATCACCGCACGTCAAATTTGTCATGTGTAGGTAGTGTAAACATACAAATTATATCTACGTCACAACTTATTGTGTATCAGTCAATGACGATGGAAAAATTAGTGAAAAAAACAATTCGCGCGTCACAAATACGTTTTTAGAATCTGTCCAATAATCAATTGTACATAATGTACTAGTACCATAATGCAAACCAATAATTATTTACTCTTCAAACAAGCTTCCGGGTGACTGTCGATCTTGAAAATAATCACTTTATTTTAAATTATCTTAGTTTTACTCTCAAGACGTTTCATAATGTTGTGATGTCCGTACGTTACACGCATACGTACGATGAATATTCCATCGAGTTGTAAAAAAAAAAAAAAAAACATTTCAGTATACGAATGTCGAAGATGTCGTGTTTATTACCCACCGTGCATCAGCGGATTGTTGTCAGGACCAACCGACAGGCGGACGTCTCCGGCGAATTAAGGTTTTCCACATTATTTATAGAAACTCTAAAATCCGGTAACGCAAATGTGAGGGAAAGTTTGTCTTTTTTCGCTTGGTCCCTCGGTCAAGATTTAAAAGTGCAGCATTAATTTTACGAGCAGCTCACTGAAACACACGATAATCAGTCTTAAAACCTTGAAAGTAACTAAATCCCTATGAATACAATAACTTTATAACCACTTCGATTTATGATCGATGGCATTTCAGTAACGTATGGGCTCCAGAGGGCAGCCTGTGACGGACCGTAAACGTTGACAGACAGCCAACAAGCAAAACCGAACCAAAATAATTTTATAAATCGTATACATATCACGTGACATGCGTTACGTTACGATTGAGCGTACGGATCGAACGCTAAAAAGACTTTAATTACTTTGGATACACACACTCGATATATCAACATTACAGCACGTGTCAGTAGGATTTAAATTAAATGTTCTTTTCTGTTCGGGGAGTTCATAGGTAGGTACGTACGAAGGAGCAGCGTAAACACGGAAAGAACGTGGAGCCAGATAATTTGAATTAAGATACACATCATGATTATAATATTATACTATGATGAAGCAGTGACAAATTTTATATGGGGGGGGGGGGTGATCAACTCCCTCCCTCGGACTGTAGTTCTAAGGGGTAAAAACTTCTTTTGAATGAGTTCAGTGATACCGATTCGCTCCCTTTTAACGGTCTTCATTCAACTTT
Source organism: Therioaphis trifolii (assembly GCA_027580255.1). Taxonomy (NCBI): domain Eukaryota; kingdom Metazoa; phylum Arthropoda; class Insecta; order Hemiptera; family Aphididae; genus Therioaphis; species Therioaphis trifolii. The sequence goes on along the minus strand of CM050404.1, from coordinate 76,813,316 downwards.
TCGTCGTATCAGCAGTCGTGTACATGTGTGTTGAAGTATTTTAAATGATTATGTGCTAATAGAATTTAGAGTGAGGTAAGGGACTAATATTCGAGTCGAACGTATATTTCAAGATGCGATTTATTTTGTAGTCTAATCAATGTTGAATCCAGATATACTTCAAAGGGGGCTATAATCTCTCTGAAATTTTGTTTGAATCCCTTCTAATGTAGTTAAATAAATAATTGATAAAATGATAAAATACAATTTTATCGGTATCTATAAATGTTTACATTGCCTGTCAATAATGAATATGTAATTATTATATTGTATTACTATCAAATATAAAAATGTTTATAATACCTACGTAATAAATAATTTTATATAAATATAGTAATTAACTCATTTAATTTATCATTACTATGGATTACCTAAGAATTAAATTAAATGTGATGATTTACACATACAGAACTTTGTAGTGAAAATAACTATTATTGTTGTTATTATTATGGTTGTTTATTTTATAATGGTTATTTAATGTTGAAAATATTAAATACGTAATTCGTAACATTATTGGGTATTCTACGCTCCTTGGACAGGATAATCGGGATAGGTATATTCTTTCTTTTTTTAACCGTAAAAACAGTCGACTCCGAGTAAGTACTAAAATGATTTTTTTAAACCCTTATGAAAAAAAAAATCCTGAGTAATGGTATTTTAAGTTTCTTCAATGTTGTTAGTTATGTATATGAGAATGATTATGCTCAATTTTCAAAACTTTTTTTCAAATATTAAAAATGTTATACAGATAAACTTTAACAAAACAATGCATTTCCAAATTATATTTTCAGCCAATATATCATCAAATTTTTTTGAAACTTTTGTAAACTTTGTATCAACATTGCATTAATATATGGTAAAAATTTCAAGTTTCTAGCAACATTAATTTCCGAGTTATGACTAAATAACTAGAACTAATTAAGGGAAAGTATGTCATTTACGGAAAATTTTACCGTTTTTACTCAGTTTTTCGACAGATTTTCCTCCACACCTACGAAAACCATCGAGAATACAGAAAAATCACTTCTTTAAAGTACCATCTAGACCAAAATTTTGATCTGTAGAATAGCTGAATGAAATTTTGGAGCATTATTACTAATCGAAATAGTGTTAACAGAAAAAAACAATATCATAATATATAATTTTATATAAATATGTACATAATATAGTAGTTGAATTTGTATTATATTAATTTCACCTCTCATAGTCCCCCCTAGAAAACAATTTTTGAATTCGACACTTAGTCTAATTCTTCAATTTTTTAGATACTGAGTGAAATGAAAAATATAGTATGGATTTAAAATGGTGTTTTTATTTATTTTTTTTTATTTTATATTATCATATTTTCAAGAAAATTAGTCATTCAAAAGTTAAGTCCAAGTAACTGCATAGATTAAAAATGTCATCTAGTTGGTATTTAGAGAGGTAATTTCCTCATTCATGATAGTTTTACAAAGCGTATGAAAAAACTAAGTAAAAATTAAAAGGAAATTGTCATAGACAAGATTTTTATCGTATTCATTTTTGATAATTAGTCATAAATCAAAGAATATAAAAAAAGGTCTTCCACTTTAGGCTAAATATAGGAATTTATTGAAAGTAAACCTTTTAATTTATAGAAAATACATCGTTTTTCAGAAGTATTTATGTAATAAAGACCTAAAAATGAAACATCATCTTAGGAATATGCCTAACTAACAGTACCTAATAAAAAAGTTTCAAAATCGTTAGTCAGGATTTTTTCTTATACGTGGTGAAGGTATAATTTTGACGAAAAACATTATTTACACGTCAATATGTGAGGTTTTTCAATAAGCACTATATACAATTTAGAATTATTAATCTGTAAAAATTTTTCACACCAATAAATTCATTGCATAGTAATTTTTTTATATAAATTAAAAGTGACTAAACAAGGCGAAAAGAAGCATTTTTACTAATAATATTAAATCAAAACGAATTATTCTTGATATTATACCAGATTTTTTTTTTTTTTAACTTGAAATTTAAAAATCGCATCAATTACTTATCACAAGGTTTTACATTTTTTTGAAAATTCAACTAGTTGATGATAAAATTGTAACCAATTGATTTGCGTTCAGAATCGTTATCTTACTGGCATTTCCTCTTTGCAGAACTGTGACAAAGTCGAACTAAACCACTACGAATAAAACCAAATCGCTTTTGTCTCTCGAAAAGCGCTGACTGAGAATCGCGTAAAATTAAAACTCAGAAATAAAATCATTTAATTACACGTGAACACTTGACGGAAAAATATAAATATCGCCGGCCAAACATTTTTTTAATAAAATATAAAATAGCGTTTACTGAACAGTGTACACTGTTTTATGTATTAACTTTTAGATGATATTATTACATACATTACACGCTATGTTATTCTAACCGTTTTGTTAAACCGAGTGTTCAAATTATTGTTGTGGAAAAAAATGTACTCGGATGCATTTTAAAAGCACAAATTTGTCCTTATTTTCATTTAATTATTATGTTTAAAACATATATGTACCGAGGAAAAAATAACTCTCGATTCGGAAAACATTGTAGTATTACGTGTGTACATGTAAAATAAATAATGATAAATAAATAAAAAATCATTAGTGTTAAAGTGTTCACAAGTGTTAAAAAAGATATAATTATAATTCTTTTCGAACACATAACGAATGTTTTTATTTTATTTTATTTTATTTTTTATTTAATTTAATTAGAAATAGTGCAGACTAATATGTATTGCGTTTTGTTCCGTTAATTATCATGCTTTACACGCGCATATAACGTATAGAACATGGGTACCTTATAAAAAAAAAGAAAAAATAATAATAAAAAAACATTACGCGCCGCCAATAAGATGTTGTGCGTAAGCGTTGCCGTACGTACGTACACACCTCGACGAGACTAAAGATCACCGGTACGCGATACGCGCAGATAGAACTGTGTAAGTATACATGAGTAAATTTTCCTAATTGGATATTATTTTTAAAGTTTCGACTCGTTAATGATCCAGTTTAACATGCGTGACGTGCTATTGCACTACTATTAATAATAATTACTCGCATGAGACCAATTCTATACGAATAATTGCTGTGTAACACACATACAAACACACACACACACACACACACTCACCCACACACAAACACTCACACAAACACAAACACAAACACACACACACACACACACACACACACACACACACACACACACACACACACACACACACACACACACATGCATATCACTATCCATGTCATATCGTTAGGCCGATGATATGGTATAGGCGCCACGACGTTTGTAAAAACGCGAGTTTTCGTTTATTTATTTTTTTTTTTTTGACTGAGGTGAAAATCGAAAACGGCCTAGAAAAATGCACAGGTCCGTCGAATGACCCGCAATCGTCTACGGCGCGAGTTATGCCGATTTTCATGTCACGGACAATATAGCATAAAGTTTGCGTGAAATTTATCTAAATCGTACAGTCGAACGAATGAAAATTGTTTTATACGACTCGAGTTGGCCCGGCAACACTCGGCGGCTATTGCTAGATTAGCGTCGTGATAACGCGCCAAAACTCGGCGTGCACTGTTCGTCTGGCTCGAGCAGGTTCGCACACGAACGGTTCCCGACCATTATTTCGCCGTCATTCGTCTTCTCCCGAAGTTCGGCATACCTTTTATTTCTTCCGTGCTCGTGGTATTGATCGACCGGTCGTTTTCATTCGGGCGGCACGTTTGACAATTTTGAGAATTGTATTGAATTATACGGTCACTAATCGATTAAGAAACACTTATAAATCATATTTTTATCTCCAAAAATGTTGCATCCTGCTTAGACTACAAGTCATGTGTACCGATTCTACTCGTCAGGTTGATAGCTTCATTAAATTTAAACGTTCTGCGGACAACGCAAACGGTTTTACAGAAAACTGCGGGTAAAGTGGTAGCTGTTTATTCTGTACAACCAACAAAAACGAAAAAGTACCATACATTTAAAATGCGTAAAATAACACTACACTTTTGACATTATATATTGTAAATCGTTTCCTTTAAAAATTTTAAGTTGGAAAACTAAGATATCCAGGCCCGTCGTAAGATATCATCCGCCCTAAACCGAAAATTTGAATGCTGCTCTTAAATACTAAATTGAATAGGTACATGAATAATATTGAAATTAACAAATTTGTGTCAATGTGTTGGTTCATAAATTGAATTTGAAAAAACCATAAATAAATATACAACTTAAAAAAAAAAATAGAATAAAACACGAGTATACATCATACACATAGGTACTATTTGTTTGAATAAAAATCAAAATGAAAAACATATTTATAATAATTATAATAGCTTTTTGAAATTGTAGTGCGGCATTATAAATTAATTTTTCTTGCCTTTTTTGTTGCTAAATCTCGTACTAAACTTTTCAAATTTGTGCCGACGTTGCTTCAATGGATAAAATTTAATGATTTTTCGTACGTTTCAGTTTAAAGAAACTTCTTCCAGCAGACGCTACAGTCACAGGAGTCATAAGAACGATTCTTAAACTGGTCGCAATATTAAGATAGATTTTCTAAACTGCAGTTTACATGTAAATATACTCAAGATTTTTTTACCTTGAGAAGTATTTTTTGAACATTCAATAATTTAATTTTGCCACCTCAATTTCCTTAAGATATTTTGCCGCCCTAAAGCAACGCATGGCTTGCTTGTACCCTAGCGACAGGCCTGAAGATATCACAATCACAGTTAATATTGTAGATAGATCATAACCACTTATAATAATGATGACTATAAAATGTCTGATTAATACCCTATAGACTTTGTAAGCTATAATACACAAAATATGTATTATTATCATCTGCGTGCAAAATTATTATATTGTTTTATACTTTTTTTTCGTATCATAATATTTAGTTTTATTCACTTATACAAACAAAATTTGGTATATTTTTTAAAAAAATTTCCTCTACGCATTTTAATTTTACACAAAAATTATCAAATCCAATGACATAATAAAAATATTGCGACCACAATGTATAAGATATATTATATTATATCATATATCTATACAAGAGCCATAGTTTTCCAATTTGGATCATGAAAATTATTTCACATCAATCTCCGGCCAAGTTTATAGTGCTTGAGACTAGACATAGTAGATTTTCTAAGATACATCGATTACCAACCGATACGGTCTTAATTGGAAAAATTATGCAGATTTGAAACGAGTAACTTTTGAGCGCATTGCAAGTTAAATAACTCCAGAACTACGCGCAGAATCGTTTTAATGTTTTCCCACGAATTTCACTAATGTAATAATCGAAAAAATAATTATTATGGTTCTCCCTGTCGCCCGCACATATCCGCATTTATTATTATTATATACCTATACGGTTCGGACGATTTAATTAAATAAAATAAATAATGTGATGTATTTTGTGTATTGATGTACAAATTACATATGTGAACTTTGTTAATAAAGTAAAAATAAATAAAAGTACTAATACAATGAGAAAATGTATTTAAAAATAGCTGATATTTCATCGAGAGTACTCTGTTGTAACTTCGTGTGAAAAAATTTAAATAAAAACATCTAACATAGTTTGATGTAATGTAAAAAGGCAAATTAAAAAAAAAAAAAAAAAAAAATCATTAAATAGAACTACAAATTTATCTATAACATCAAAATAAAATCACTTCTCTAATTAAACTTGAGTCAATATTTAATTTTACTAAACAGGAAGTTTTAACCTGTTTATAATGGTAATTCATAGTGAAATAAAGTGCACGAAACCACTAATTAATCATTTAGAAATCTTAATATTTAAATAAATATATTTTTTATTATTATACATTGAAGGTACCTACCTATTATATTATAAACTTATATTGGTAATTAAGTATAATTATTTACAACTACTTTAGGGCGAAGGCCGACGGACAATTATATACTCCTATAGTACTGGTGAAAGAAGAATCTCCAACAGTTACATTGTAGAAATATGTTAACTATTAGCACACATATACTTTAGTTTAACCACCCATTAAACGCCATATCGTAATACTAATAAATATAATAATTAAGTAATTGTCATTTATAAAATTATGATGTTTCGGTTCACATTTCAGTGCCACGATCCTAAGACACTATACACATTGCCTTTTAAGTTAATACACACAAACACACACACACACACACACACACACACACACACACACACACACACACACACACACACACACACACACACACACACACACACACAGTGAGTCAGATGTATTTGACAAATGCAATAACTTTTTTTCAATTCAATTTTAATTTTTTTTGTTATTAATAAATAGTCGAGTCATGAGCTAAGTTATTTATTTTACTGTACCATTTAAAATAATTTAAAATAATAATTTTGTGAAACGGATTTTAAGAACATGTTAGTGCTTTAATATCTAATAAAGGTTGATCCATCAATTTTCTATAATTTATTTAAGTCAGTGAAAACTTTATGTTTAATTATAATTCTGCGTTTTACATAATTTGATCACATATTACCTTCTGTATACCACAACTAATTGGATAGCTGATCAACATTTAATTAATTCAAATAATTTAAAGATTTTTGTCATCACACTTAGTATCAAATTCATAGTGATTAAATGGTATATTATTATTACATCGATTTATTATTAATATGCACAGAATAATTAAAAAAAATTACATTCATGATGTCATGGAAAGATTAATCGAAATCATAGACTTAATCTTGATAAAACGAACAATCATTTGCACAATAATTTTAAGAAATGAAATTAATATTTTAAAAAAGTCTAAAAAATCGTAATTGATTAATGACCAAATTTTACTTAAATATTTTAGTACTATAATTATTTTCCCCAAAATTCTGTTTACAAAACGGTTAAATATTTTGATTTTCTTTTTTTTTTTTTGTTATTGTAAAATAAAAATTTTTAATTTTGAAAACTGAGTTTCGAAAAGCAAAAATAATATTGGAAAACACTTTTATTGTGGCACGGTACTAAAACATTTATCAAAAAAAAAAAGTAAAAAATAAATAGAAAAAAAATATTGCATTTGTCAAACAAATCTGACTCACCCTGTACATGTAATGTTTCATATTGTTAATAGTTTATGCGGTAAAATCATATTCGTCATAAAAATGTGATATAAACAAATAAATATAATAAATTGGTGACCATGTTATGTTTTACAACGACAATGAAAACCGTAGAGAAATTGTGTGTCAATTATTCATAATCATTAACAATTACACTTTGTATACACACAATTAATTTGCACACGTTTTACTTCGTATTGCCTCCAACGAACTGTCTAAACCGGTGAAATATCTTTATTTTGACCATCGCGTATACGTACCCAAGTCGAACACGCTTACGAATGTATACTACGTGTCCGTAGTGTATTCATAAAATGTAGATTTTTAAATGTACTCGCGGTTGTACGGCTTTAAAAGTTTAACAGCGATGACATTATGCAACTTAAATTTCGACACAAGCAGCAACTACGCCGACGTTATGAAATAAAATGTTGGAATCGACAAAGAGGTTTTGAAGTGGCCCCGACTGTTGGTGCTGTTTTCAAACGTTGGTGAAAAAAAAAAAAAAATGATCAAATCCTACCGTCGCGACTTCGCACGAGTACACTTAAAAATCCTGTATTCGTGAACGCTCGTGCAGACGTGTTTTCCTCCGAGCAGTGAAATCTACTAGAAAATCGCGTACCCAAAATAATTATTTCCACGTTTCGAGCAACCCACGCCCCGCATCCAAGGCAAAACTTACTACATAGGTCTTGTCCTTAAAACGTTTTTGCGTATTTTCCGGGAAAAATAACACTGCGTCGGATGAACGCTGTACCGTTCTGCAGCCACACGTAGCACGACGGGTGTGTTGCATATCGACGGTAATGATAATAATAATTAATGCCGTGTTTTCAAATTTTTTCAGGAGAAAGAGAGTTTTGAAAATTCCATTTTGTTTTAGAACAAACTACAAGGTGAATATTTAATTATTATATAAGGTTTAATATCAATTCATTTGTGAAAAAACGTTGGTAGTAATTATAATGTTTGATACGGCCTTACTTCAATATCCTTGATTCATATTAGTAATTCTATTTAAAAATTAATTAAAGACGTTTAAAGAAAATTGGTGTTAATGTTAAATTATGAAATCGAAAAAAAATTAGGTAACTCATCAACTATAGCAAATAATATAATGGGTACTTTTGTTTTTGTTTTGCGAAGAACTACCCCTTCCCTCTTGTAAATTTCGCCACTGATGAGAATATCGTGTTATACAGAATGTATCCCGAAGATTTAACGTACGAAGCAATCTTTGTTCTATTTAATATCTTTAACTTTTTTTAGATTCCGAGCGAAGTGATTCTAAGAAGCAATGGATGAATTGGTTTTACAATGATGTTTTTTTTCCTTGGTGAATGTAATCACTTCTCTGGGTAGCATTAGCTCCAAAAAGTTTCATTTAGCCGCTCTATGTATAGATCAGAAGTTTCCTCTAGTTGGTAATTTAAACAGGAAATTTTTTCTTATCTCGACAGTTTTTCTAAGCGTAAAGAAAGACTTCTAAAAAATTGAGTAAAAACAGTAAAATTTGCTGTGTACGAGATTTATTTTTCATACACGTTTTAATTTGGAGTCACGCCTCGCTCAAATAACTATTTTTACATAAAATGTAAGATTTATTTTTATTTTTATACCATAAAGTTTTTAATCATTGGTCAATAGAACAGACGATTTTATAAGCCTTCTTTATAAGTTGCCAAGAGTATATTTGAATTTTCATACTAATCGGTCGCGTAGATTTTTTTATATCATAAGCTATAAATATCTAAATACAGTGATAAATGGAACATTTTGACGAATATTATTAAATTGACTTGGATTTTCCTCGTTGTTATTCCAGTATTTTTTAACTTGAAAATTGAAAATTTTGTCAATTGTTTATCATAAGGTCATTTTTTTCTAAAATAAATTATAATTTGAGGTTCGGTCAGAATCGATAACCCCGAAAACAATAATGTATCATTGATTTCGATTTGAAATAAAATCATACTACACTATCATTCACTAATCGTAAAAGTAGCTATGTAAAGTTCTATAAATCCATCACCATTATCTTGTCCAATGAGCGAAGAATACCCATGGTGCGAAGTATATGTGACCAATTTGTTAAAATTTATTATATAGTACTGTGTTACAATAAAAACGAGTTAAATGATTTTTTTTAGATTCAGAGTGAAGCGGAGGATCTTCTAGTTTTACAATGATATTTATAATAATTATTTTTTAGTAGTTTTTTAGTATACTTATTTGTACGTTCAATAGTTTCATACATACGGCAACGCTATGGATTAGAAATTGCCTGTAAATGGTATCTCAAGTGTTCACTTTGTCTCTTTTAGTAGTTAAAACGTTAAAATTAGCTGTGAATGAAACTTTCACTAAATCTATTAATTATACTTAGTTATAACTCCAAAAGTAATGTTGTTAGACACATGACATTTTCACCATAATATATTATTAATAAGATATTATTATATAATTGATAACAATTTTTTTTTAAATGATTATTTTTAAGCTAAATATAAAAATTTGAAAATACTTCGTTTTCGAATTTTTTTTTTTCATTTAACTATTAATTTTTGCTTTAACTATGAATGTATAAAGCAAGTTAAATTTTTAAAAAAACATTAGATTTTTGGTGAAAAGTTCTGAAAATTTAAAATAACCTCACTAATATATTAACGTAATGATACCGAAAAGATATCAAACATTTTTAGTCAGAAATTTGATTACGAGGGTTTAATTAAATGTCCACACGACTTTTACATTATTGATCCATCCAATCATTATAAAATATTGGGTATATATTGAAAAACACCTTTTGAATCTTTTGTTTAAAAAGAATGTCTTCCTTGTTAAAATAGAAATTTTAACATTTTTCATAGAAAAACAGATTCCAACAATGTGACTAGAAACCGTAAAACGTATAAATGGTATATTTTAAACTGAAGATTTGCTCACACCGTTTTAGTGCGAAGTATGTCAGATTTCTTTTTTTTTCGGGACTCAAATTAGAAAATTTGAAACTTGATTCAGCTATTTTGAAAAATAAAACAAAACAGCCATTTTGTCAACCAGATATTTTGAGAAATTTTTTTAAACTTTTGATAAATGTATATTTAATGACATTGTGTGTTAGTAATAATATAATAAAAATAAAATTAGTGATATCAATTAAATTTTCCATGAAATATTAAATAGGAAATTATCGATCGACCATGTTAATAACATTTTCAGAAAACTTTAAAAATCTTAGATTTCATATTAACGAATAAACCTTCAATATGATTATAAGCAACAATATTTTCTAAAAATTTGGTTCATGGCTATTTTAATTTTTTTAACTGTAGAATAAAATTTCAAATTTTCAAATTTGAGTTTCAAAAATAAAAAATCGTTTAATATGATAATTTGTTTAGTGTAGCACAGCACGATGGTGTTAACAAAAAAAAAAAAATAAAAAATAATTCGAATACAGGTAGAACAAAAGTTATCCCACAAGTCAAATCTTCGTGATACAGACTATATTATTAATATTGCATAATACAATTGACTAAATTGCTCTGAAAAGACAACGACATCGAAGACGATTTTCGCTGTGACCTAGTGGTTTTGTTGGACTCGGCGTCGAAACGTCATCGTGTACCGCTCAGCCAGCTGCACCGGCGACGGCGGCGGTAGACAATAACACATACACGCGCGCGTGGATATAGTTTCTGTTCCATTTCATCTTTTTTTTTTTTTTACCGTACACGATAATAATCGAACGTGATTTATACGTTATTATCATATACGTTGTGTGTGTGTGTGTGTGTGTGTGTGTGTGTGTGTGTGTGTGTGTGTTTGTGTGTGTATATAAACTTTGTTTCTTCTCAACTCGGTTTTGTGTCTTCGACGGACGTGGTCGCCACAGTAGTCGTCTTTCCGGATGTGAATACACATGGATATATATATATATATATATATATATATATATATATATACATATTATTCAGTTGTGGTTTTCATTAATCTTTACACACAACACATAAGTACACGCACACACAGACAAAAGAATAGACGACGACACGACTTCAGGCACCATCGCGCACATCGTGGTCTTTTATTTATTTTTATTTTTTATTATTATTTAGACAATATCTAGCTCATATTATGCTGTTCTGTACATTGCAGCATATCGATCGCTTTACAATATTTCGCGAATACGAGAGAACATTAAATTCGAAATTTTAGTTTTAAGTTTTTTCATGACTCGACAATTAGATAATAATATATTTATCGAAGAAAAAAATTGCCTCATTCTATTTACATTATACCAAATTACGTACACTGTATTTAATCACATACCACTCCATTTTATTCATGAGATCTGGCCATTGTGAACAACATATTTTACACAAAATAGGTATGCACCAGTGTTCCGTGTTATCTAAAACCGGAAGTAAAAATGTAATTAAAACAAAAAAGCTGGTAAGTGAGATGATGGTGGTACATGTTCGTCCTTCGTCCCTTCGGTCCTCGGACAAGATATTGGTGATGAATGTATTAAGTTTTAAAGAAATGATGACTCATTTCTTTAGTATAAAACGATTCTGAGCAAAGCTTCAGTGTTATATAATCTATTATTATTTAAATACTGTTTACGTATTTTACGGTTATTTGTATAATTTTTGGTGAGTTATAATAATTTATTAAAGTGTGTCTAAAAAAAAATTCTGACTTACGATTTTTGAACTTTTGTTAGGATAATTAGGTAGGTATATGAGTAAGGTCATATTAAATTTTCAGAACTTTTTGTCAAATATTTAAAATTATATTACATAAAAACTTTCAAACAATTTGGTAAATTAAAAGTTCTTTATTTAAGTCAAAAGTGCTATAATTGTTCTGAAAATATTGTCCAATATAAAAAAGTATGTATTTGATATTGGATAGAATTTTCAAGTTTCTAGCTTCAATACTTTTCGATTTATGACTAAATACCTAAAATCTGAACAGTGAAAATCTCGTTTACGGCGGATTTTTACCGATTTTACCGTTTTTACTCAATTGTTCGATCGTTATTCTTGGTTACTGGAAAAACTATGGATATTTTGGAAAAATGACCTCTCTAAAGTACCATCTCAGTTCAATTTCGAATCTAAAAAGTTGCTGGACGAAACTTTTGGACAAGTATTTCTATACGAAAAAGTGTTTACAGAAAAAAAAATAAAAAAAAAAAAATAAAAAAAAAAAAAATAATAAACATCATTGTAAAACCATAAGATCCTTCGCTTCACTCAGAATCTAAAATTATTTCATTTATTGCATTATTACCAACACCCTTTAATTAAATTAAATAAATAAATTTACACGATTATAAACAAGTGACGTCGGATAATTAAATGAATATCAACGAATATTTCTGCTGCAGTCTGATTACCATGCACGTTGAAATCGATTGCATTGTAATTATCTCCGTGGCCCGCATCAATCAGAACGATACCTTTTTTAGGTTCAACTTCAACAGATAGTCTAGTGTATGAGAAAATGCCATAAGGTAAATAATTATATTACTCTAATTATGAGTCATGATATCATATGGAATCATAAGACAATATATAGAAAATATATGGCGATACATTTCTGCATTAATGTGAGTATGTGATAATAGAATAATGGAGCTAAAGTTTATAAAATAATAATTTATTTTTCTATTTTTATTGAAATATCGTGATAAAAACTGATTGGTTTTTAATTTTTTTAATCTCAAGTCAATTTTTTTTCAACATATAAGTCTTAGTGTCTTACGAATTCAAGAAGAGGTATAACAAAGATGACAATGTAATCAACATTTTTTTTTTTTTTATTACAATCTATACATTTCATTAAAATCTATACATAACTTCATTGTAATCCACTTAAATCAAAAAATCTTTACACTCTTTGGTTTCCTTGAAACGCAATAAATTTGCCTACATCAAGCCCGTTAAAATCCTTTACATTCTTCAAATTTGAAAAAAAACATCGTACGGTCTGAGTGATAAAACAAAACTGAAAACAAACATTTAATATTCGACCATCGCTGGATATTTCAAAACAATTATATTTATTGTCTCGAATCGTTCAACTGATAATCACATTATAGACGTTTTATAATTGTTTTTGGGTGTCAATCTGCACGTTTTAAATGTATAAGTTAATGGCAGTATTTAGAATTTAATATCCGGGGGACTATAAAATCAGAATACATTTAATTTAGTTTTATTTAAATTTCAAAATTTAGTAACTCATTAATAAAAATAAATTTCGGTGGGGGTTTGAACCCCAAAATCCCAGTCTAAATACTCCACTAGTATAAGTACATAGTGTATTAGTTAATAATAAATAAATGTGGATACGTTGGAGTCAAATTTTTTTTCTTTTCTTTTCTTTTCTTTTTTTTTACCCTTTTTTGTAATACTTAAATAATATAGAAACCAAAGCCCTAACCAACTCGGAACATTTTGACCGAGAATAGATACAACCAGGTACTGAGGTCTGAAATAATGATGATGTTGCCCGAAAAAGGGTCACCCCTAAGATTGATAGAGTGGCAAACTCGACTCCCTGAATAGAGAAAATAGGACTAGACGTAAGACGTGGGGATATATATTGGAGATAAAGCGCTAGTACAACAGAGTGTTCGTGATCGAGAACGAGAATAAAACTTCACTTCGTGAAACCGTCGTTGTCTTACAGTCGCGTTGCAGAAAGTCATCTACATTGGTTATTACTTATTACACTGGTCGACTTGAGTCACCGTTCTTAACTTTATCTAATTAGCGTTCACCTTGACTCCTCGCGGCCACTTCACGCACCCTCCATCACCGATTTGAATCATTTATCTGTGGGACAAATTATGCTCTTCAAATTTCAAGAGTTGGGAAAAAAATAGTTTTTTTCCTCAGGATGAAAACTTCAATAAAAATAAAACTGAGATAAAAAAAATATGTTGTATCAGTATTCGACCGTTGTGTTGTGTAATATCCCAAATCGGTTCTTATTTGTTCAATAAATATTATTTTTCGTCGAATCTTCGGCAAAGAACTGTTTCAAACGAATCAAACGTTACTTTTTTCCTCCATTATCTTTTTCACTTTGCGTACTTCAAGGATTCCACGTATCCTCTCGGTGGAGTAACGCCGATCTAATGAGACCAACTCAGACATTAACATTTATTATCTAAACATTTTGCAATAATGTTTTTTAGGAAAGACGATCACGTTATATACGACGCGACAACACCGTTGACAATGAACATACGACGGATGCGGCGGCGACGGTGGCGTCCTTATCTCGAATCGAACGTACGTTTTCGAGTCGACATTACAAAGAGAACACAACTCGTACAGAACCCCAGTGACAGAGAAATATTACGACGAATTCGTGTCTCAGTCTTTGTCAGACGTTTTTGGTTCATACGTATTCCATCGAAGCGCAGGATACGGCGTAGCGTGATCCAGTGGCGTAGCCAGGAGGGTGATTTGGGTGTTAAAACACCCCCCTTCTCCCTTGGCCGTAATTATGCCGATTATATATCTATATGTTGTGTTTAAAATATAGGAATAGTAATTTGGTCGCGACAATCCGGTCGTCATAAAATCTCTTGATACGACCCTGTGTGATATCACCCTGCAGTATAACACCAATATGTCACGAGGTTCCCAGACTGAAGCTGATGACTATTCGGTTTAGGATGAAATTTAATTATGGGGAAGAACAAATTACAACAAAACGTATGACAAATGTCGTAACTACATGCTTTAGCTGAATGTAATCAAGACATATATACATCGATGATCGATATACGGGCTTTTGATTATTTTAGCTTCTTTACCAGCAATACTGCAACTAGAGAAAGATCGTTTTCAACCCTCCGGTGAATAAAGACCTATCTGAAGAGTACGATAAGTGAAAATCGACTTGACGGGTTAACATAACTGAGCATTCACCGTGACATAGAAGTATCTGTTGACGAAGTTGTAGAAAATATGACAAGAAAGAGTCGCCCCACATTAGATCGAAATTAATTTTATTGTTAATATTTAAATTATTATTATTTATGAAAAAGTATAACAATTTATTTTAAATATATATATATATATATATATATATATATATATCATAAATTTGGAAGTTAAACGCATAATGTAATTTATTCTAATGAATAATGGTTACATTATAAGAAGTGCTCACAAGATACATTTTAATATTAAATAAAAAACACCCCCCTAGAAAAAATCCTGGCTACGCCACTGGCGTGATCGTTATATTAAAACGTTCACGCTTGACATGGACGAGATCGATAAACCGATATTGCAGTCGCTACCACGATATCCGTACGTTATTCGCACTACACGGTCCGTTGAGGTAAGATAATGACATTATTACGTGCGCGTTGGTATCGTACCGAAGACCTGCATAACATATGATTTGACGTGCCCACAATGATCCTGCCATATGCCTTTCCCAAACCCACTCGTAGATGCACTGACCTTTTCATTCCGAGAGTGCGTGTGTGTGTGTGTGTGCTGTCGTCGATCTCAATCGTTATCGCGCACAACAATAACAAATTGTTTCGCAGGTACACGGTAGGTATATTACGTCATATTTGTTACCGTGTGTATCAGTGGAGGCTCGTGCCTAGGTGTGCAGGTGTGCGCACACCACATAGTATATTAAAGATAAAATAGCTAAAATGTATTTTAATTTTATCTATTAAACTGTATTTATTCCATAAGACAAAATTATTAGTTTTATAAACGTGAAACGCTTGAATTCGAAAATATCACTCCTAAAATTTAGATGAGTTATGTAATAAATACGCACCAACTGGTGTGCAGCTCGGGCTGCACACCGAGAGTCCATGTAAAATACGTTTAGTCGATGAGTAGGGGTATCGACGAATAAATGGAACCGTGGTGTGCACCTACTGCTGCACACTCGATCACAAATTTAATTTGTATGCGCTATTTCAATAACAAAGTTATAGAACTATTTGCCACTACTAAAGAACGAAAACTTTACTTCATATATAAAAATATGTAATTTTTTCATTTATTTTTTTTAAATTGTTTTTAGTTACGACACTGTTGCTTGTTCTGGCAGTAGATAAAATTTACACCTGGTTATATGATATATGTATTTAAGTTAACCTATTATTTTCTAAAATTATGGTTAATTATCATTTTATTAAAGTAAATATTATAATATTGACTTGGATGTGACTAATTTTATTTTATTTTATTAATATACATTTTCAATAATTGCACACCACCCATTTTGAACATCACGAGCCGCCACCGGTGTGTATATTATATTATAGAACAGCACTACAGCAACAACGGCGCGTGCGACCACTAATCGTGTGCGGTTCATTGTATACGTACAGTATTCGATATTCGCACCGCCTATTTCGACGCAAACATTGTACGAAAACCAGTTCTTGTTCCAGGGTCTCCGTATACCCAAAAGCGCTCCTCCTCCAAGCAGTCGTATGAAAACGTGAACTTTTAGGTCAGCCGCGACGGGTCGAATCAGAAATGAATGCGTTATGGAACAGAAAGAATCGTGAAAATATATAATCTTTTCGAAAATGTTTTGACAGATGCGAACATATTCCCGCATTCACAATGCAATCGATAAAATAAATACAATGCTCATGAATTTCGAACAATCATTGCAATATTGATATCCGATGAATTATTATGATATGATTGGTAGATGTGTAAATACTTTTAGTTTTGTCGTTAAGTTCAGGTAAGTATGCTGTACGACTAATTTAAATGGTTTAGTGTTCGTACCTAAATAATGCACACCGATGATTATCTAATTAATATTAAAAATACAAATAATTTTATCGAATACAAACTAATAATCAAATTAATTTGTAATAGTTTCTCTATTGGTATAATACATTTTTCTAATAACACAACTCATTGTCACAGCTAACAAGTCGATGGCATGACGAAACTCTGTACCTATTATTGTTATATTTTTTAATATGTGGTGTAATTATATTTAATAGCTCTTGAAACTTGTAGTTTTCACTCATTTGGAAACCCGTGTCTGTTTCTCTTTTGCAGGTGTTGATTTTATGTTAACCTACACACGGTCTGTTGCAGAGAAGATCGATTTTATTACTTTTTATACCAACTCGAATTTTCCCTCTCGTCTACAATGAGTACAGCGAGCTATTGCTCGTATTCGGCGGCATACGCATCATTTTTAATTGGGATAGGAGAGAATCGGTAGAAAAAACTCACGAACGATATGAGCGTTTTAAGCTAGATCTTAATTGTTCCCCAAAGAATTGTTGGTAAACCCTCAAAATCAAAATATTTACTAAAATCTACGTGTATTACAATGCTTTCAAATATAAACTTCTAATTTATATTTATATAATCCTAAGAATTTAAGAGAAGATAAAACTACTTACTATATCACTGTAAGCTTCAATAATAAATAATAAAATGTGTACATATTTCATACGCTCTATTTGAAATATGTTGTATAAAAATAATTAAATCACAAAACTCAATATTTTTTAAATTTTTTTTATCAATTCGTCAATTACTAATTCTTCGGCAATGATAAAGATATTTGTGTAAACTACCATTATAGAAAGTTATCATCAGGGTAACGTTTTAAATTCGTTTTATAATGAAATGACAGCATTGTTTAACTTTTTTTTTTATCATAAATACGAACAACAACAATTATATGTTTTTGAGCCCTTTAAAACATTATTTTAAAAACGTCCTCAAAGAAGAAAAGGCTATGGGGGGGGATCTGACCCACACCTGACCCCCTTATACACATACGCCCCTTGTCCGGGTGCAAAGTGGGAGGGATACGACTCTGTGTACGTGACGGTCGCCGACGCGAGAAGAGTTCGCCAGTCGCCACGATATTATTATAACACTGTCGTACTTCATAATAATATGAAGCTCGTTTCACGAAAAAAAGAGAGAAAAAAACACGTGCCGGTTCCGCGAAAACGGATGTGCTGGGAAGTATCACGTGTAGGGTGTACACGGCACAACAATAATATACGTACACGCACGTACATTATATACGAATAACAGTAATAATAATAATAATAACAATAATAATGTCATATCCAGACGAGTGATTTCGCGTAGTTGTTATTACATCGTGAGCGTGTTTTCGGCGTGGCGGCGTTCATTGTAACAACATCAAACCGTCGCGTCGTCGCGGACGGATAGTCTCGGACGCGGTGGCGTCATTTCGGTTTTTTGAACCGGGGGGGGGGGGGTTATTTTGAGCTACCCGTTTAATTAAAAAGAAAAAAAAAATCACTCGCTAACTACTCCATTACACTTATATTACCTTCCATCTTCATGAAAATCACATAATATAATATTAAAAATTATATTCATAAATAAGTATAATATATTTTTAAGAATATTGATCTTCAATTTATAAACGGAATATGACAAAGAGCTATTAGGTACCAATCCACGACGTACAGTATTCATAAGGTATTGAACGCAAACTTATATATTCCCCAAAACAAGATCTATGCTTAAAGGGGAGTTGCAAACATGTACATATTTAGTATTTATAATTATAAGTGTAAATTAATATATATACTCGTATATAATATTATAATTTAATACTTACATTATGCATCGACATCGTTGTCGAGATCGTTTACATTTCAAAACCTCAACTTCAATGTACGTTTTATGATTTGTAATTAGACTCGATATCTTTGAAGATAGTTGCTGTTATGAATTACGAGATAAAATATAAGATTCTATCGCGAAAATCTCAAACCAGTCGAAATTTATTCAAAACTTTTATTTATACGGGTCGTGTTTTGGAGTGTTGTAATGTCGATTTAATTATGTATACATTACACATTTCAGTTACATAATATTGTTCTGTTCGTAAAAATTTCGCGTACAAACCAATATGAAAAAAAAAACACAGTTTAAGATAATTCGACCGGAAGGACGTTCCTGAACACTCTCCTCGCTCCGCTCAAATGGATTGTGATTAGTTATTAATAATATCGTTTCGTGTTGAAACAATTATACAAATCGTCACTGTATCGAAAATAATAAATCGAGTTCGATGCATCCGAAAAACCATTCTGAGTTTCGATAAAATCTGTTGTATTGTTGAATCGTGGATATGGAATGAAACCTAATATCGTTTTAATACATTTTCATTATGTTTATCATCAATACAGATCCAACTACTGATCAGTGCGTTATATATTTGAGAACTACAACTCGTCAAAATATTTGTTGTAGACGATCAATTTCGAAACATTCGTCAACAAGAATTATTCGAGTGTTTTCAACGTTGTGTCTGGACTTCTATTAAAATGGGTTTAACTCTTGGTGTTCACCTCTAAGTCTATGTACACATTATTTCTATTCCAGTCTTGGACACTGTTGTGCCAATCACACCGAAGACATTTCAACCACAACACCAACACGTGTATATGTAATATGTATGTATACATTTTATACCTGCAATGTACATTATACGTGCATACTTTCAATATATAAAAAGGCGTGAATACGAGAGAGGTATAGGTTGTATAATTGACCCTTCTGTGGACTGAATTTGTTTCCGAATATAATAAATTTATCTTTTTTACCTATAATTTGGCAATAAGTTTCATCTGAAAATATACAGAGACCGAAAATCAGATGTAGATGGTACTTTTCTCTTTTCAAGTACAAGGAAAAATCGAATAAAAACATTACAATTTGCTGTAAACGAGACCTTTGCTAAGTCGATTTTAGTTATTGAGTCATAATTCCAAAAGTAATTTCACTGTAGGAACATATGATTTTTACCATATTATATAATCAACAACTACAAAGTTTATTTCTAACAATAGTTTTAATTCTGGATAATAATGTTCTCTAAATAATATTGTCTAAACTAGGGTGACCATACGTCCCGTATTATACGGGATTGTCCCGTATTTTCACTTTGTGTCCCGTTGTCCCGATAAAAGTTATACGGGACGCATTTTGTCCCGTATTTTCAAATAGGTCCCATATTAATCCCGTTTTTCTCTTCATTGTTAATTTATAAATTCCACGATATTTTTGTATCACAATATTTATTAGAACATAATATTTATTATTTGAAATCTATACTTATCAGCATTATTTTTAGATTCTTGTCTTGACAATAAATTATTATAATTGCTGCGGGTAGAAAATAGAGAACTAATAATATCACATCATTATCGACAACGTTAAACCAACGATTATAAATACAAATGGTATAACGATAACGTACAAAATGTTATTAATATTATTTTATTGATGTGTGACGTCGTCTACTAAATAAGTACAATTCCATCCACCACAATCAGTTTGTTGTCAAATATGTCTATTTTTATTTTATAATATCTATGTAAAATTAGTATACATATAATTTGTTATTTATATTTATACGTGAGTGTCGTGTTCACATTGACATTCACAGTGTAGTCGTAGTGACATGTGGTAAATTAAGTTTATTTAAAATTCAGTGTACCTAATTTGTTTTTAAAATGCCCAAAAGACGGAGTGTCCCGTATTTTTATTTTATTTTTATGGTCACCCTAGTCTAAACTAATCATGCATCAAAAGTTTTATAAAAAAAAAGTTTCAAAAGTGTAATATGAATTAACTTTTTGTATCTGCGTAAGGATATTGAAAAATTTTCAAAAAATTGTAAATCAAGATTTTTTTTTAATGAGCGGTTAATTAATTGATTATTATATAATTTTTACGAAATCGACTGTTTTTCATAAATTTTCAACTTTAAATGCCCATACAAATTATTAATCTATCCAATCATTATATATTATATTATCGTAACTTATGGACTATGGTGTATACAGAAAAAAAGTTTGTAACCGTTTGGTAAGAAAAAAAAAACCTACAGACAGTCAAGACTAAAAACGATAAACTAATATATAAACGGTATGTATTACACTAACGCATTTCTCGGATTCGTTTTACAAAAGAAATGATTTATCGTTTTTTTTTTAAATTCAATACACCCATCACCATTCGTATCTCGTCCGTGTACCTAAGAATATACCCATGGTGTACGGCTTTTTAGTGCCACAGAGTTTCTCCGGGAGTATTCTTACAGGCGCTGACCCAAAGCGTGGGTGATAAACCAAAATCGGTGAGCTCCCTGTCGTCTATGCCTATTCACATAAATTAATGTGCACGATACAGTAAGTCGATACGAATTATCATCGTGGTTATTTGACACGTCGTCGTCTATTATACTGCTGCGGCTGCCGGCTAGTCCGTCTTTTATAAGGCCACTCGTTTTCAGTGAGGTTTTCAGGTAAGGACCGAATTTGATTTTAATTCATATCGTATTATTATAAATATACGGTCACCCATCCTACCACACCGTCCCGTACTGACTGCTCTGATGGGGCAGTTGTTGTAGCCTAAAAGGGCGCATTAAAAACATTGTTATTATTGCAAAAAAAAAAAACTATTTTATTAATATTAAATATTTAATATTGTGTATGTTTGGTGGACAATATTTAATAAATATTTTTTAAATAATGTGAATTGAATATATATAATTTTGGTTAATTTAATGTTTATATTATCTCGGATAAATATTTAAAAATGTATTCTCAATCAATTACTAATGTTTTATTTATATATAAATATATTTTTAAAAATTTTAAAAATAATCAATTTTTTTTCGTTTTCTGTAAACACTTTTTCGTATAGAAATAATGTTTCAAACTTTTCATCCAGCCAATATATAGATCAGAAATGTGCTCTTGTTGGTACTTTAGAGAGGTCATTTTTTTCTCCATTCAAAATTTTTTTCAGAAAATTGTTCTGCACACAGGAGAAAAAACAATTTGATCGGAAAATTCTGATAATTCAATATGACTTTACAGACGATAATATACCTATGGAACCGACCTTTTTTTCATAGTCAATCGTTTTTTCAGAAGACTGGAAAAACTGCTGAAAATTGGGTAAAAACGGCGAAATTTTAAATATTGAACCAAAACTTCTGAAAATTTTATATGTTTACACTTAGACTGATTTCTTTTAAGTTTATTTCTAATAAAGTTTTAAATATGGGCGCAATGTAATTCGTAATTTTCACGGGCGCATCGTGGGCCAATACGGGCCTGCTACCACACCGTCCCGTTCGTGGCCACTTTCGTTTCCGTGATTTTTTTCTACGACACGGAACGCCGTTGATTTTTACGGAATCATTATTTAACGATACGTTCTCAGCTCGTGACAGTCATATCCGCTTCGTCTGTCGTCGCGGCGCAGGTATTATTAATCACGTTGTTGTTAGGTATGTGTTTACCTGCACGTGTGTAATGTAATACAGACCGTTTTGGTCATTGGCACCGCAGCAGCAGCAGCAGCAGCAGCAACAGTGCATCGTCTTGACAATAGCAATAAGTCACGTACTGTACACAATGAGGGACACCCGGGCACTCGGGGGTTCGTCCGACCTGACCCGCAACGGCTATTTCGACTATTTTATTTATTTATATTTATATATTTTTTTTTCACCTCGTACCGACACTGACCCGTACCCCGTGCGGCGAACGGAGATTTCAATTCGACGGCGACCTCACTATGACAATACCGTAAGAAACCGTGACGCCGCCGTCGTGATGGATACTAATAAACCTGAGATAAACGTTGTGAATAATATAGCGCTACGACCCACTTTGTACCGCGATTCGAAATGTTGAGGGTGTATACGCCTGTGGACGTCACATAGCAAATTAATATCGAATTTTATTTCACAGTTGACATTATCGATTTCCATAGGGTTTTGATTTTATTTTAGGACGTCTGCCGAATGCGCGGTGTAAAAATATTTAAAACTCACAGTCGATTCGTATTTTTATATGCTCTTTTAATTATTTTTAAAACTCTCACAATATTTTTCGCAATTTATAACTTAATACATTTCAGCAATTAAATAGGTACTACAGTTAATTCTTTTAGCTATAAATTGTACATGCTCATTAGCTAGAAATCGTTTTCTTTTTCTCCGAATCATAGCTTCTGATCTGCAATACTGCAGTTAAATAACACAATATCGAAAATTTAAAAATCTAATATGGGTATGTAAAGTGCTGCTTACGAAATAAAGCACACCACGACCTTAATAACGTTTAGAGTGCACCTCTGGATGCTACATATATATATTTGTTATTTATATATATGGTATTTAACCACGAGGGTACAACAGGTCGACGGTCTGTTTATAGTAAAATAATAATAATACATCATTATTACGTCGACATTGCTCAATTGGTTTTTTTGATATTAAAACGTGACCGTTTGTATACTATATGTTAGTAGTTCCAGAGAAATAGACAATGCATCGCGGTTATTGTCGTTTAATGTTTTTTTTTATTGATGACCACACGCGAAAAGAGGTGACATTATTATTATTATTATTACTACTACAATTTCTGTGTCGAATGGACGGTCGCGCAACGCAATATTATTGTCTTCGACGTCATATTGTTTTATCGAAATACAATATAAACAACCGTTCATACACTTCGTACGTGTTCAATACCATACTCACACACATCTTGTGCATTATACACTCAATTACATAAAATATATATGTACATAATATAATATTTACTGTTTCAACTGTACATATATACATATATATTATAGTGAACACAAATCGAATTCGATTGAGCAATACAACATAACGTTATAATTAACTGGTTGTACGTTTTGTTTCACATTTGTTAGTAATAATTACGTATCGAAACCAGGAAGTCGCATGCTCTCGGTGTACAAACCGACGGCGTGCTTTTCCTTGCCCACGTGCACTTAGGTGTATTGATTCGAACGTGTATACTAGTTTTTTGTGTTATTATTATAAAACGCGTCCGGTCGCGATCTCCTGGGCGCACCGAAGTGTATTACGCTGCATAATAATATGCATGCCGTCCGATATAGTGCGTGCTGCACGTGTTGAGATATTATAATTTCGTATTGCACATAAATATCTGTAAATGTCACCCGATGAGAAACCGGTTGTACCCGTTTCCATGCAAATACGAAAAAAAAAGAAAAACGCGACCATTTACGCGATTCGAAATTTTTCGGGCAGACGCGCGCGTCAACAATACACGCACGTTGTGTTTCGTAACGGTTCGGGCGGCGGCGGTGTGTAGGTAATGACACGTTCGCCGATCGATCAGAGACCAAGAAACGGATTAAGTGAACGCGTCTAAGGTGGGGGTGGGGGATTAGTACATCATGTGTGCGACCAAACGTGAAATTATGCCGCCAAATCATCATAAAAAATAAAAATCGGTCTGAGGTTCGTACAATACCAATACACATATTATGAGGCGCCACCAAAACAACTTAACCCACTAAAAATTAAATTCTGTCTTATGTGATATAACGGAAACTTTTAACTTGACTTACAACTTCAGGATTTTTTAATGTTAAATACATTTGAAAAAAGTTATATTTTAGAATGATATCATAAGTTTCAAAACTTACAAAGCCCATCCTCTAAAAAAATTTGGAAAAAGGTTGCGCTTAATTCGTTTTATCGTTGAAACTTAAATAACTATTTCCAATACCAAAATAGCCATTAAACAATTGTTTGATGTTTTACACAACAATTTGTTAGGCATGGAATTATACATACTAAATAAAGTTTATTGTTTTCCTTAGAGTGTAATAGAAAAAAAAAGTTAAAAAATAGTCAAAACTTTAATTGCTCGCCTTGCATAAATACAATTTTATGATTAAGTTGTTTTAGTTCTAATATTCGCCTCACGCATAGGTGTGATCTGCAGTTGATTGGAATACAGCCTCTTCTCCAGTTTCTCTAGCTTTGTAGTAAGTTTTATTCGATGAGCATGTATTTTTTAATCGCCGTGATATTATAAATGTATTACATTGCAATACGGGCATGGTTAAAAATATGTTTTATTACTTACTACACCGGATCGTTTTACCACGCTCATAGTACATACATATATAATGTACAGAGGAGAAAAACACGGACACTGCAATTTACTATCATATGATAAGATACACACAAACAATGGCGAAAAACAAAATAAACGCGTGTTTTCATTTAATATTCACAAGTTTGGTCACGTTCCAACGTTCGTTTTCTTGGTACGATTTATCAAAAATTGAATGGAAAAAGTATGCTACAAGAAAGATGTATGGATATGTAACAGTGGTCTGTTGGTTTCATTTTAAAATAATAATTAAAGTAACACAGCTGTAGTCGTTGTTGAGTAACATTTTTAACTATTCCAAAAAATGTACAGTATCCTCTATATACACACACCTAACCAACGCTATACAATTATTATTTTTATAACTATATACAGTGTATATATTATACACGTATATTATATAAATGTAAAAATGTTTATCGATTATTTACATTTGAAAAAACAGACACGATACTAAAACGTATTTTGCAAAAATTTGTTTAAAATTCTATTCCGGAGGGAGCACAGTTGTAACTGTAATATCTAAAATAACAATAATAATATATTATGCTACATTATCAATATTATTGTATGTTATTTACACCGTTTTATTCCTGACGCAGTACGTCAAAGTGGTATGTAGTAAATTAAATGAAAATCCCAACACTTAATTTTATAGTACTGTAATAACAATTCTTAGAAAAGATAAATTCTATATAATTAAACACTGCAAAAAAAAAAATAAATAAAAAATCATATCCATAAAAATTTAAACTACCAAAACATTCATTCAAACAGCTTACAAATCAATGATGAAATAATAACCTAGAAGTCAGTCCATTCAGGAGTCTAAAAAGACGTCATCATTCTATCCACCACATAACCAACTCCTGTCAGTCAACAAACCAGACAATCGAAAAGTCTTCAATATGTCTCTTTTATTCCATTGTTGTATACGCGTTTTACATTTAAGCATGTAAACAAAAGTACGTTATACTAAAAGTACTTGTAGTATTTTTATTGATAATATCATAAGTCTACACCTATTCTTCTCTACACCAGCATACTTGTGACTGTGGAACACATAAATAAAATAGACCAGTGGTTCCCAAATTATTTTGATTGACGCATCGCTAAAAATAAAAATAATCAATTGCGCCTCCCGCGAATAAATTAATCCAGCAACACAATAGATCGGAAATTCGATGTTGATGGAATTTTGTGGGTTCATCAAGCTCTTGTCTCAATAGTTTTTCCAGGCGAGCGGAAAAACAGTCTTAAATGGAAAAAAACTGCTAAATTCGACGTAAACGACACTCATTAAATCGACGTTAGTAATTTCGTCATCACTCTAAAAGTAATGTTGCTAGGAACTTGAAATTTCCATCATATATGATTGTCGTATTACTACTTACTATAAAAAAATTCAAACAAATTTGACAATTTTTAAACTTACCTCGTTCTTTTAAATTTTATTCTTTATGAATCCTTCGCGCCTCCCCTGCTAAATGCTTGCGGCTACCAAGGGAGGCGTGCCTCACAGTTTGGGAACCGCTGAAATAGACTATTAGTCGATCATTTTTTATTAATGATTCGATTTCTTTTAATTCAATCATTTTTGAATTTATATTTTCGTCCGAGCGAATATGTATGTAGCAGTCCAAGAAAAAACACATTTGAAAAATAATTAACCCTACTCCACACAATTGACATAACATATTTTACCTACCCGTGTTACGCATATATGTCGATACATGATGGTTCATGCCAACAAAAAAAACATGCTATTATTATGCTGACCGCATCACGCCGAAATGCGTGCATATTGATAAAACATATTATAAAAATTTGTGACACGAATCTCATCGTTTCCGTCTTATTTTCCCCGTACACCCGTTTCGTTCGTCCAAAAAACGATGTGTTATTATAGGTATCGGCTCATACACTGTTCGATGAAACGAGATAAAAACAAAATTAATTTTACCATCATTGTGTGTGCGTGTTAGTACTGTGTGTGTGTGTGTCTATACAATAAATAATAATAATAACATCGAAGGCGGGATACCGCCGCGGCCCATTGTCTTTGTCGAATATAATATTATATGGAACGGGCGGTCGGGGACACGAGACTTATTAATATAATAACGTAATATTGTGTACGAAGGCACTACCCGTCGCACAACACGTAATATGCGCGCACTGTATCACGAAGTCCGGTAACCGTATATGTACAGGTACCTACGGCCCGTAAACGATCCACACTGGTTAGTAATTAACAACATCGTTTCCCCGACAGATTTTTATCCGTGGTGCGCGGCCGTCTCGGCCGAATCACAACACCACATCGCGTCAATACTCGTATGTTCGTGCGTCGTATCGCGTCGTGTTTGAAGTATCGTTTCATAACATACGAGTCGATCATGATAATATACGAGCAGGCGGGGACGGGGACGGTGGGGCAATCAAGAAAATCTCGATCGACAGCCATTCGAACCACTGCGTGTATTATATTATACGCAAGGCACTACTATAACCTCTATTTTTGTTGTAAAATTTAATTTTCCAGCCATACCCGACTAAAAACCGTTGAAAACTACCTTGAAGTTCCTCTACCAAAAACCATGCCTGCCAAACCTACATCTCTCGATGAAATCAACACCATAATTTTTAAAAAAAAACCTGCCGAAAAATCCCCAGGTCATGATCTAATCACGAATTATATCGTAAAAACAACCTACCACGCAAAGCCATAGTATACCTATCTCACTTTTTCAATTCGATACTCAGATTATCATTTTCCCAAGCACCTGGAAGTACTCCATCGTAACGCTCATTCTCGTGTCAAACAAACCTCCTGAAAATCCAGCATCGTACAGACCGATAAGTCTTCTCCCTACTTTCTCAAAAATCTTTGAAAAATTCTTATTAAAAAGACTAATCCCCTTTGCCACTGCTGTCAACATCATTCCGCACACCCAATTCGGTTACAGAGCCCATCACTCGACTATCCACCAACTTCATCGCACGGTTGATAAAATCTCCAACACACTGGAGAAGAAAGAATACTGTCCCACTGTATTTCTGGACGTCTCACAGGCTTTCGGCAGGGTCTGGCATGAAGGGCTACTCTACAAACTAAAAAAGTTTCTCCCGGCACCGTATTTCTTGTTAATAAAATCTTATCTGTCTGACCGTTACTTTAAGGTTCGTCTTAAAAATAGTTATTCAACCAGCTATCATATTATTGTAGGTGCCCCCAAGGTAGCGACATCGCTCCCTTTCTTTATTCAGTGTTCACCCATGACATCCCCAAAACACCTTACACTTTCCTAGGTACATATGCCGATGACACATTAATTGCAGCGTCACATCAGGATCCCTCAACTGCTAGTCGAATGATCCAAAGTCATCTAAACATTAATTAATTAAATATGGACTAAACGATGAAAAATAAAAATCAATGAAAACATGTCTACTCATGTAACTTTCACAATGCGCAAACCTGATTGCCCTCCTGTCATGTTTAACAACAAAGTGATTTCTTCATCAGATGAAGGAAAGTACCTAGGGTTAATATTTGACAAACGCCTTATCTGGAGCTCGCATCTAAAACAAAAACGAAAATCAGTGAACTCTAGACTGTATCTTCTGAGACCTCTATTAAAATCGAAACTTTCTCTATCCAACAAACTTACGATATACAAATCGATAATTCGTCCGGCTTGGCTTTACGGCATCCAATTATGGGAGACAGCAAAGCCATCAAATACCATAACCTTGCAAGCATTCCAATCCATATGCCTACGCCTGATAACTTCAGTCCCTTGGTATGTTACCAACAAAAACCTACACAAAGATCTGAACATACCAACCCTCAACGATTTAGCCAAATCCCATTACCTAAAACTCCACGCAAAGCTTCGAGGTCATTCAAATCCATTAATTAAAAGTATATCCTCAACTTCAATCATTCCTAGAAGGTTAAAAAGGCAATGGCCAAGAGACCTACTCAATGTTTAAAAAAAAAAAAAAAATCAAATATAGGTATATGAATAAATATTATTATGATTTATATTTTAATAAAATCCTAATTTCTTGTCTGGTGGCATTGCTGGGATCTTTCCTACCCTATTATTATTATAAACGCTATTATGTCATTGTCATCATACCTACTCATTATACCTTGTATAGATTGTAAATATTATTTAAAAAAAAAAAAAAAATGAATTTATTTTATATTTTATTTTTATTATTTATTAGAATATAGTAATTATATAAATATAATATGATCAAATTATATAAAAATATATATATATATATATATATATATATATAATATATATATATGTATATATCAAATAAATAATCTAAATTAAAACAACGTACCTATGCAATACATATTTCGTTTTTATCGTTAGTGTTATGTACATCTAACAGACCGGGAATCAGTTGGTATAAAATTATTATTAAAGTCAGAACTTCCAGATTATTATTAAAATCGGATAATATTATTATTAAAATAAGATAAAAGATTTTAAAACTGGGAACTCAATTTGGACAATTTCAAAACCATGTTTTTTTGGGGGGGGGGACTTAATTTTAATGCACCGGTAAAAAATTGTAATTTATTGAAGGATGAGTTTTTTTATGATAACCCCTGATAGCCTTTGGCAGGGCCGGCGTTAGGGGGGGGGGAGCAAAACGGGGTATTTGTCCAGGGCCTCGCGCTTAAAATTTTCATTGAAAAATATTTTGTATGGAAATCTCCTAAAATAAAACGTAAAATGTATGGATCGCCTGGCGAGTGCGATTTCTCGAGAAATCGGTTGGCGTGTAGTAAAACAAATTAACAAAACAACAATGTTATAGTATAATATAATATGTCATGTACTCATGTATGCACCAATGATGACCCGTATAACACGCCAGACGGTATGGAAACCGAAATTTTAAGTATTCAATATTAATTCGATTTATTACTTTTTTTATTTCTAATGTTTAAATGTAATTTTATTATATTTTATGTATCAGACCAATATATGACCAATAATGACCACATTTTTTAATTGATAGTATTTAATAGTATATTTGCAAGTTGACAAGTGTTGACACGTTTCAAACTAATTATTAAAGAGTTGAAAATTTATATTAATAATGTATTTTTTTCCAATCAAATTCATATGTGTAACTAGGGTCAATATTTTGAAAATGCTTAAGTCTTCAATATGTTAAAGTTAATTTAAACAATTGTTTTGTTCGAAACATACATTTTCAATATATTTTCGCCTTTAATCACGACCTACAGACTATTGGTGACTATAGTTATTGGTAAAATAAGTTTTGCCCAGGGCCTCGCCAAAGGTAGCGCCGACCCTGGCCTTCGGGGACGCAATTCAAGTATAGCTATTTCATGGGACACAACTCGTTTGCTCCCGTATCGCGAAGTGCCGAATCGGTTCAGTCCGATGCTGTATCGACGGTCGCCCGCCGGTCCGCGGTAGGACGTAGAGTTCACGGGGGTTTGCGCCGCTGCGGCTGTACCGGAATGTCATCGACGGTATACTGCAGAGGAACACTCTGATAAA
This sequence comes from Therioaphis trifolii, assembly GCA_027580255.1. Lineage (NCBI taxonomy): Eukaryota > Metazoa > Arthropoda > Insecta > Hemiptera > Aphididae > Therioaphis > Therioaphis trifolii. The sequence goes on along the minus strand of CM050404.1, from coordinate 76,782,547 downwards.
AACGGAATCAACTCGCCACACGCACACGACTCTCGTGGTATATAATAGTACGTACGTTTTTTTTCTCTCGTATAAATCGTTGTAAATGTTCATATTATTATTTTGTTTTGTGTTTTAACGAGCGCAGTAATTAATTCTATTCAAACGATGACCGAACGAGTATTATATTTCTATTTGTCTTCGTGGAGGGCCGTCGCCATTCATGACACGAAAATAATTACGAGAAAAAAAAACCGCTTTTCACATTAGCCACTGTCAACCGATCGTATTATAATGTATAACGCTATGCGTTTTTTTTTTTGTCCATTATTATTATTATTACTATTATTATTATTGTTGTATATTCTTTTACACGAAATCGCTAAAAAAAAAAAACCAACTCACAGCAGTGTTAATAATTAAAATGAATAACTCCAGCACATATGCACACGTGTTGCAGATAAGTAGCGGGAAAAAAAAAGTAATAACATCAACATAAATTTTGCTTAGGTACAATTATTACGAGTGTATGTATGAATATATACAATATGTATACGTGTTTGTTGTTGTTCTTATTAAAAATGACTCGCTGTCCATCATAAAAAAAAAAACAAACAAATAAACAAACTTATAATAATAAATCGGTAAAATCGGATTAATATACGCGCGATTCACCGTAGAAATTATAAATTGTGATTGAGTACACAATGATTAATGTATAAATATAATAATTACAAAGTGTGTGTGTGTGTGTATACTTAACCTACATAATAATTTTCGGAAGTTTCGTCACCGTATCGTCGGAACGCACTTATCCGGCGTTCGGTGCAAATATCACCATGGTACGTGTACGTAATAGCTGGCGTAATAATATAGGTAATATGTTTTATGTACACAAGTAATGAAACGTATGGGTACTTATTGACAACGGAAATACTATAAAGTGATGTTTATAAATTATAATACATAATTCTATAATGATATAATGATATTCGACTATTTTGTTTAGCTTACGATTATTTCGCTATTATTTGCGCGATCCAAATGATGTTATATTGCGGACACTTACAATTATGCACGGAAAATATTAAAAAAAAAAAAACTTTTCACACTTTTCAAACAGATCGTCGAAATAATGAAAACTGTAAAAACGTTTGAAATAAAATTATTGTTGTTATAATTCAACACAATGGTTCTAGAGTAGGCGTTCCTTTTAATTAGTACACAGTTAAATGTTAATATTCTTAAAATGTTAATGTGTTTATATTTTATAGTTTTATTGTTCAATTCAGAGTTGTTCAGACCATGGACGAACCCATCGGTAGAGGAACTATTTTGGTGGACAATCTCAGATTAAAAAAAAAAAAAAAAAATCAAGTGGGTTACAAAATGAAATTAATCCAATACTTAAATTTAAGACCGATTCGATTCACTTTCTCCGTTTATTATAATAAATAATATCTTTTTTAATCAACTCAATTTAAATAAACTATATTTATAATTAGTATGTCATATATAAATTAAATTTTACTATAAAATAATATATAATGACGATTGTTTATGTTTTACTTTCTGAAAGTTCACTACATGGTATTTAAAAAAAAACATAACGATTCATTTATATACTAATATTTCAGGGTGTGGCCAGTCACGAATGCACCCTCCCCTAAGGGCACTTATGGTCCTAACATTTTATAAACGTTGTGTGCATTTGCATTTTAATGACAACTATATTACTATACATGGCGATGATTTAATCTAGTCGTAAGAAAGTGACTCGCTAAAGGAAGATATCTCAATTTCGTAAATATTTAAATATATCGTTGGCTGTTCAAAACGAACGGTTTTTTTTTAAAACACGAATTTCACGAGTTAACACACGTGATAATTAATGTACGTAAAAGTCGTACATCATGAAAATGTACTTACACTATTTTTATTCTTTCATTCAGTGAACTTTGGAACTCAAAGCACGTGCTTATTATTTTGGCTTTATTACGGTTTGAAAATATGAGGATTAAAAAAAAAAAAAAAAAAGTAGTAGTAAAATTTTATGAAATCTATACAACGATTTGCGGTATGTATACGTACCACATCAGATAATAACAACAATTTCCGATGAGCTTTTTTTTTTATTTTTTTTTCGTTTTGTCATCTTTTTTTTTATGTTCTACGTGAAAACGAAATATTTCACAAAATGTTTAAAACCTAAACGTTTGGTCAATCAGAAACGCGCATTTTTGTACGACGTAGATTTATGGCATTAATCGGTGGCGTGTTTTTTTGTCTTTCACCGATATGGCTACATAATAATATAAACAGCAATACACTCGTGTGATTTGGGAGCGAGGCGCCGCGCAGGTCTCCTTCGTAAGCGACCGGCGAGAAAAAAATTCCCGGGAAAAATCGTCTGCATCAGTAGGGTCACGCCGACAACAATAACATAATAACGTAGTTTACAGACACACTATCCAGAGCCGGATTAAAGGGGGGCAGAGGGGGCATCTGCCCCCGGGCGCAAGATTTTAAAGGCGCAAAATTTTGAAATAATGTAGGTACCATTTACAGCAGGGTTCCTCACTAGGATTTCTGAGGAAGCCAAATAGTTCGTATCAAATTTTCCTCAGGGCCGTAAGTACAAATTGTACAGTTCAGTCAGAGTCCTGTACCTAAACGGTATAGGTTGGGTTTGTGCCCAGTTCGCCGACACCCAATTCGCCGACACCCGGTTTTTTGATCAAAAAACCAGTTTTTAATATTTTTTAAATATAGCCCAATTCGCCGACAACAAATGATATTGGCAACATGCTACTACTAATTAATCATTTGGAAGGATGGCACGCAGCTTTAAATCGAGCTGTTAACCGTCACAGACCCAATATTTATATACTTATAAACGAGATCAAAAACCTACAGCAGAACTTTGAATTGGATATTTCATCGCAAAGTAGGGGAAATCCCAAACCTAAACCAAGTTTGAAATTTCGCAAGCTCGAGGAACAGTTGAAAAATGTTAAAGAAAAGTACGTAATATTTTTTTTTCTATCATATACACTCACCGGGTGAACATACTTTTATGATTTTTGAAAACAATGTTATATTTTAAATAATTATATTTCACTATTTCAGGTTAAAAGAAAACGAAATTTCTCTAATTGAGTATATTGATACCATAAAATATCATATCCGCCTATAACTTTTTATTTTTTATTTATAATTTTTACTATATGATACCTAATGACTACCTAATGTAATATTACCATTTTATTTTTTTTAAATTTGTTGTACTATAGATTTATTGGAAAATATGATGACTATTTATATTATGTGTCTGGAAGTTTTATTCTGTAATACATTTACTATTTTATATTTTTTTATATCATTTATATATTTTTTATAACTAAACTGTAACTGTTGAGTGTCGGCAAACTGAGTGTCGGCAAACTGGGTGTCGGCAAACTGGGTGTCGGCGAATTGGGTGTACGCCATAGGTTGATTACAAAATACATTTTTCTTATTGTTATAATACACTATGAAGTGGCGTTAAATAACTTACAAACAATTTGATTATAACATAAGTTTATTACATCAAACAAATTAACTTTTTTGCGTATAAAAAAGTAGGGAAATGTCTTTTACTCAATTTCATGAATAGCCCCTACTTGAATTTATTGATTCGTTGAAGCCGAAGAGCTTGAAATCTTTCACAACTCTCTAATATGGCATCTATTTTAGCCGGTTGGGAAGAAACTGAAGGTCTCAAAATGTTGTCAATGTTCTCACTTGTTATCCTGGATCCTGTAATTGTTTTTAATGTACTTCAGCTCACTGAATGTAGATTTACAGACATACGTATATTTAAAAAAATTTATACGTAATTAACATGTAATAAATACCAAATTATAATAAAACTTTTTTTATGATTATAAAAAAAATAGTTCTTAATTTTAGATAGGTTTGCCCCGGGGCGCAAAAAATCTTAATCCGGCTCTGTCACTACCGCATCTGCTTATTTACCACAATTATTCTGGTCGTCGGAGGAAAAATACCAAAACAAAACGAAAGCGCTAAAGCCGCGTTCGATGCGGTAAACGATCATCGGCGTGCACACCGCGACCGCTCGGGTCCGCAGCATAGGCAACTGTCGTGCAAAATTACAATAATTATTATTATTGTCGTTTGCGGCAGTGGCAGCGGTAAGTAGCGGAAAACTGTTTACCCGCGCAAAACATCACATACATTGTAAAAATAATTCAGCCGAAAACGTTTCACTCGTTTCCTTTGGTCGTGTATTTTGTAAGTACACGTTGTGTATGTGTGTGTGTGTGTGTGTGTGTGTGTGTGTGTGTGTGTGGGTGTGCAGTGGCGTGTCCAGGAATTGTAAATGCAAAGAGATATCATAACAATTATAAGCTGGGCTCAGAAATTATATTACTTAAAAATTAATTTTTAGCACTCAAATATTCTCTAAAAAACAACAAAAAGGTTTCGACACTGGATTAATGATTAAAATCAAACAACCGTCACAGATATACTATATTATGCTATTATTTGTACACAGTATTTTGGGGTTGTGCCCCCCATAGAGTAGTACCGCAGTGGCACTGCTCTAAGGTTGATGACTAAAATTTGACGCAGCTGATAACTATAAGTGATAAGTGATTCTCAAATAGATGTATGATTATATAATGTATCTGTGTACCTGTGTTCGCTGTGTCCGTGGTCCATAATAGTCTGCGTAATGAATTTTTATGATAGTTTATAATAGTTACCAACTAATAACTCGTAAAAAGTCATAACTCTGTATCAACTGACAGCTCTAATAAGTATATTTCTAAATAAAAGACAAACGTGGAGGGATATAACCCCTAATCTTCTTCCCCTGGGCGCACTACTGTGTGTGTGGTATGTTTGTGTGTGTGTGTGTGTGCGCGTGTGTGTGTGTGTGTGTGTGTGTGTGTGTGTGTGTGTGTGTGTGTGTGTCAGTATACAGATTCTTGAGTCCATTTGACACGTATTTAAGTTTTCATATATGTATGTTGTGCGGGGTTTTTACAATAATTGATTTTAATAGCACACACACACACACACACACACACACACACACACACACACGTAGGTATATATACGACGACGTGATCAGCCGGTGGTGAAGTTTGACATTATTTCCGACAGTGATTATTGTATTATTATTACCACGTGACATCGCAGTTGACGGTGATAAAATAATAATATTATAATTCATCTGATCTCGGTGTTGGCGGTGACACAAAAATGACCTGGAAAAAAAACGTAAAAAGATTAAACGCACGTCGATCACTTGCGTAAAAACAGAGGCTTTCCAAGTCGGATAATTAGTCCTCCCTTCCTCTCACTCAGAGTAGTCGAACACCCCGCGGATAGACACAAGGTGACGGAATCGAGTCGAGAATACGCGAGTTTTGTTCTTTTTTTGCAGGAGGTCCTCGACGTTATTGCTCCGAATACACACGCACGCATGCATATACGCGCACACAAATACATCCTCAGTGGGCGACCGCCGCGCGTGACAATGACCTGGAAAGATCAATTATTTGAAGGTGATTTTTTTTTCTTAAACTTCCAGACACAATATGCTCTCCTCGTACACGTGTGAATGTGTACATGGCGTTATAATAATATAATCGAATATTTTTGCCAGTCACTTTTTAATATTATATAATATATTTATATATAAAAATACAAATATCATTTTCATTCGCATACACTTTATCGACCCTAACATCGATCGCGTTATTACCGCACGTATCGCAGCTTAGATTACGCTACTGTACGCTGCACAGAACGAGGGGAAGTTGGCGAAAGGTCAATGTTAGCCCGAGCGGGCCAACCAAATTTTTTTCATCTACTCACTGTGCACGTGTCTGAGCATAGCGAATTCACACATTTTCGATAAAAAAAAATGAAAAAAAAATCCGGATCTGTTTAATGCACGTACCTAGGTATGTGGCATAATTTGATTGGTTTTTGATCGTTTCTCTCGACTGAAACTCCTAGTTGACATTTTCATCGCAATTTATTATTATTATTATTAAACTTTAAAACTATTCTCCACTCTTTTGTGAGATCAAACGAGTACGTTTGACAGGCCTGATTTTTACTCAGCAATAATGACTCGTAATTCGAGCAATAATTACCGTCCATAACAGTCTATAATCTATACACATATGTAGACTAATGATGAACCCGTCGTATGTTATTAAATCTACACGTAATCTTCACAAGGTTTCACAATTATTCTTTTTGGCGCACGCTTTGAATTTTGTGCCCCTTGTGGCTACGCCTGCGGTTCCGCACACGACGACGATGTGTACATCATAATCTGCATCGCGTTTTTTCGGGTTTTGGAAAAAAAAAACTTTTATAATGAATATCGAACATACCTACATAATTTATTATAATAGGTCAACGGAAAACCGACGTTAACCAGACACGCAGTTATTCGGGACTATACACTACGTTGTGTATATACATATGTGCGCTGCGCAGAGGTGTCGAACGCGATTTGAAACGTTTCACACGCGTATACATTATGCATATAGGTGTGTATGTGTGTGTGTGTGTGTGTGTGTGTGTGTGTGTGTGTGTGTGTGTGTGTGTGTGTGTGTGTGTGTGTGTGTGTGTGTACGTATATATGTATATACGCGGCACGAACAAAATAACGATTACAGAAAAAAAAAAAAAGTTTTTCGAGCTTTATAAATGTTTCCGACACCAAAAACACTATGACATCGTATTAAAATCGAAATCGTCGCGGTTTTGCCCTGTGTGACATTTTCAATTTTTTTTTTTCACCGCTTCGTTTTTTTACCGAATTACGACGTGGTGTTTTAATTATTGTTTTCAAAACGCTTCGATGACGCCACGAGTGCACTGTGCAGCGTACGTTATTACTATTATTATTATTATTACTATAAATATTATTAATAGTATTATTATTATTATTATTATTATTATTATTAGTATTGTATTCAGCCACGATCGCCTACCCATATCCGCGGCGTACTCTCTGCATTTGACTTAAAATCGTTATCGGATTTGCTTTCAAAGGAAGTAACAAGAACTTTGACACAACATCATTTTGTGCCACAATCTTTATACGCGTGCGTGCAATTTCCGACCGCAATACGCGGTGAGGAACTTTTTGTAACACGTATTTCCAAAAAAAAAAAAAAAAAAAAAAAAAATAGTGTCAACCGAAACAGACGAGTATGGATGTATACATTACATGGATGTAAAAACCGCAATAACTTTGCATCGCCATTCTCCTCCTTTCGCGAAATCTAAAACGTGCGCGCAACATGTAGGCGCAAGTATGATGACAACGGAAATTTTATAGGCAATGGTTTTTCGTTCTTTTTCACAGCCGTCCCTCCCTCTTTCTCTCTCTTGAGAATTTAAAAAACGAAACAAAACCGAAATCGTGCATGAGTGGGTTTGAATCGCGTACTGGGTTTTCAACGCGATCCGTACTTTAAAGTCGGATCGCGCACAAAACAAAATTTATTTTACCAGAAGAAAAACTCAGGTGTTTTTAAACATTGACTGAATTTAGAAACGACATTATGCATGCGGTATATATAATTTACTCCGATCGTAATAATTTATACACTGGCCAAAAGTATGTACAGTTATCGAATGGTCACGCGAAGTTTGTTGGATAGACGCGTTCATTTTTTTATTTTTTTTTATTTGTACGTGCAGGTATACGAAGTGCGGCAAAACACGTTCACTTTGAAAACTGTATAATTTTAATCTTTTGACAAGTTTATTAAACCAACTTAAAACATTGGCTTAGAGTATTTTTATTCGTTATATTTATCCTATAAATTTAAGATATTATTCTCATTTCTCAACCATCAGAATCGTCTTATATCATATAATATGAACATATTAATATGTAATATATTTATCAGAAATGCAGCACAAAAATCAATAAATGACATTTAGTTTGATTATCAATACATAAAAAATATGCTAAAATACGACGTTATGTAATATAATCATAACAATTGTTATAAAGTTCTAATCCAAATTGATTGAATCCAAAATTACATGAGTATTTTGTATTTATGGGACGCCATTTTATTTATAATGCACTCAGATTATGTATACTGCTAAAATACTTTTTGAAAACTTACTAAAAGAAATTATTGATTAATATATTTATTATGTTAATAAAATATTTTTATATTTATTTAAAGGATTAGGTTATGTCAGAACTACGGTTATGTACATAATCCGGATGTAAGTATATTCGATTCTGAACATATTTAGTAAAACAAATGAATTTTTTAAGAGGAATATCACTCAAAAAATTCTATCACTGAATTATTTTTTTTATTCTTTTAATGTTTTCGAGAAAAGGTATGCATAAAAAAGTTAGAAAACTTTCAAATCATTACTAACTCGTATTGATAAATTTAGTTCCAACTATCATCGTTATATCCACTCTTAAGATAATATTTAAACAAACAGGTAATACTAAACAAACAAGATTAAATTTCCAAAAAATAATGTTTATTAACTTTTTATAAGGAATGGAGACTTTTCATGTAGGCATTGGGTAAGTAATTGCATTGATTTAGGTACAAGCGTGCCTATACTTTTTTTTTGGCGATAATGAATCGTAAATTATGATAATATGCGAGGCACACACAATTCATTTATGCTATATCCACACTAAAATAGTAATGATTTAGTATCATTCCAAACACATTGTTATTTTGCAGTTAATCTATGAAAGCAAAAGTGAGTTGAAAATAGGTTTTTGAGTTGAACATCATCAGTCGTAGTATCATAATGGTATCAAATCAAGTATAAAATAGTATTACATTTAACCCAGCGAAGGATAGTGGTTTGTTTTATGATGTTATTTGTGTACGAACCCGATATAAAGGTCTGTAATAATATATAATGATATTTCAAAAATTATTCAGATTGCATTTTTAAACTCGGTAATTAAAATTTCGTGCGTTAGATTAGTTGATTGAGGGACTCGGAAACGAAACCGATTTCCATCGCAGAGTTTCACGTCGAAATTTTCAAGTTTCCTCTTTCCATTTATTAATTATCAAAGTCAAAAACATTTAGATTCGATCTCACCAACATTATTATTATTATTATTTAAAGTCGTTTATGCTTTTACGAGTTCGGATAGTTTTTATTTGGTGTTTTTTTTTTTTAAACATTTATTGACTTCGTGATGTGAACGAAAAGTTTTCTACTCAGTTACGACTTGTACACGCGTATACGATTATATCGTAACAAACCAATAAAAGAGTTCTGAAATAAAGACACAGAGCAAACGAGTGCATTTAAAGTAAGCGATGTGTTTGTATACGAATCGACAGAGTAACTGTTTACGTGTTTATATGATTTCAAAGGATGGTTTTTAATTGTCCATCATTTTGAGGTGGCCATGTAAGTTATTTTTAAACGCGTTGTATACAAAAACGTTAAACAACAGACAATTCCTCAGTCCTAAGTTTAATAACATTAATTATAATTTGTGAAATGTATCTAATGATAATTAAGTATGCACAAAACGGTTATCAATCTCTCGACCCTCTATATAGGCAAAACGCTTTCATTAAGTTGTTTTGCCCCAAAGGTATTTGCCTATACATATATACAGTGTAAATAGTGACATGTAAATATAATATATAAAAATGTATTTCTTTAAACTTGCATGTTGATAATCCATTTAACACAATTAAAGTACGATAGGTGACATTATTAGAATATAATAATCTGCTTATTACAATAACGATTAAAATAAATGAATAATTTGATTTACTGAAAAAAATGTTTCACATCACGTAGATTTAAATGCAGTTTTTTAGAATTCGAAAAATATATAACAAATAACATCTAGTTTTTAAGCTTCATTGTCTACATACTATCCCGATATGTCTGCACCTGGACAATTCAATCATTCGAATTTTATGCCACCAGCTAGTAGCATGAGAAAAATATAATGTTCGCAAAGTAAAAAACCAAGCGCAAGCCTTGTACAAATTATACTGCAATTGTGACCCTGTGATTGTTTTTATTTTGATCCATAGCTTTCTCCCAAAAAGGAAAATACAGTATTGTTTGTATAGATGAGTTCGAAATGGTGAATATTATTATAGTTATAACTTATAACAATGAAAAATATATAAGTTATTATTTATGTGGTGTTAAATCATATAATAACATAGTAACAAATTATGTTGGGTGATTTTTTCAGTCGAGAAAACAGCACAACATTGTTTTAAAATACAATTTTATATTTTGATTATATTTTACATTGTCTACTGCAGGTGCCAGGCGGACACTTAAATAGTATAATATAAACGCGCTTGTTATTTATTGGTCCTAGTTAAAAATAAAATAAAATATATTACGAAATAATTTGAATAAATTTCAATTTGTTATCAATCTATTACCTATTTGAATTATCTATGAGAAAATAACATAATACGTTGACCAAAACACAATATAAAGTGCCTTTTATAAATTTAATTAATATTTTTATCATTTATGTAGTCGATGGTCATGTACTTATAACGTTCAGTAAACAAATTTGAAATTTGCAAATGAAAACGATGTCGATTTTCGAAAACACGTCAAGTATTTTAACCACCGTCGGGCCAGGAACTCACAGTGTGTTTGACAATATTAACGGCGACCACCGATCGGATGTTTCGAGGCTTTTCGTCGATCGGCAACAAAGTACGTGTTGGTTCACAGTTCTCACTTGCACTCCATCGATCTGCAGTGATCTTCGGTGTGTTCGATACTGAAACGATAACTATTATTGGAATATTATAAAACGGAAATGACGGTTAACACATTTTGTTAAACGTGAAAAACACGCGGGAGAACGACGTAACACGCCATAAAACCCTAGCTGTTTTTCCATGTGTATCGGTTTATGTACGTTGGAAAAAAAAATAACAATAATAACCATAGTTTATTTCAACTGTGTACCTAAGCCACCATCGTCGCCAACATATATGTTTTTAATGAATTCAGTAAAACGAAAAAAAAAATAATAATCAATAATATTTATACATATATATTATAATAAATGTATATAATATTATGCGTTTGTGTATTTATACTATGTGCGTGCAATTGCCAACTACACTCGTGACCGTTTTGTTTTTTTTTCCGTTGAGTATAATATTTTCAACAGAACATTATAACCGAAACATTTGGTTTTTTTTTTTTTTTTTATCAATAAAAAACAATAATATTTTAAAAAATTATTTTTGCGCGTAAAAAGTATTCGTAATAGTTTGTGGAACGTTACCCCCGAACTACATTACCACTCTGTGTACTTATACGCAACATGTACAATAATAATACAACATAGTGTAGTATATAGTATATAATGTACATATATATATTCATATATATGTATATATGTATGACATATACATAGTATGTATATGGTACGTTGAAAAAATTCGATTTTAAACCTATATCTAAATATCATACGAGATTTATTATTTTTTAAATATTCCGGTGTCGGCTAAATGTTAACCGTTCACAACCAGACAAATACGATGTGCGCATAACGTTAATAATAATGTATGTACGCATATAGATGAATGTATGTGGATAAAAGCTCGTGTACATCACAACGTGTGAAAAAATTCTAAAAAAAAAAACCGCTGTTGATTAAGGATTACGCGGAAAAATGTTAAAAACGATTTTATATTTATTTCGTTTCGATTAATTTATTATTATTATTATTTTTATTTTTTTGTTTTGTTTCGTCGAAACGTAAAGCACTTATCCCAGTTGCAAAACCGACGAAATTTTATTATGTACCAATATACCATCTATAGTTTGAGCGTTTTGAAAAATATACAGAGTGACCTAAAAGCTATGTTACTGTGATTTCTTTACACAAATAATACATGCATATTTAAAATGGTGAAAAATTTATACTGTGTTATTATTTTTTTTTATTTATGAAAATATAATTCAACTCATTAGTTTCGCACACATCTACTAAACACATGCAAATAATGTGTGATCAACATTCAATTTCTTAAAACAAAATCATTTTCGAACTAACAGTTTTGTGTTTATTAATGTTTTTAATCCATAAAATGTATTCAAAAATATCTTCACGTTGTGCTTGAAAAAGTATAGGTATTACGGTTATCATTTGATATACAAAATTTGACCCTCAAAATCACCCCTAAATGTCTGTAAAAAAATATACGAATCAGAAATAATTTTCCTCAATCAAAAAATATTTATTTTAACGAACTTTGTTTTTCTATTTTGAATAATTATAATATTACAAATTTGGTGTAATATAAATTTCTGGTTATTCTGTACACTAGGATCACCGCAAGAATCTAATATTTTGTCTTAAATAATTCCTAATTTCATACATATTAAATTATTGTTAATTAAAGTATACAACTGTAATACATGTAATACATTTTAGTATTAGAAATATATCATAAATATTTATTATCAACCTAATACCTATTTTTTCAATTACTTTGTTGTGTTTTTTACCACGCACTTTATTGATTATACACATTAAACGAATAACTAACGAATTTCAAAGTAGAATGTAATCTGTAGAAATCGTCACTGTGGAACCGGCTCGACGAGGTATTTCACAGCGATTCGGGCGTATCTTCATCATCATAAAACGGACCAAAAAGTAATTAAACTGAATCAAAAACAAACGAATCACATAATAATATTATAAATTATACTCGAGTACAGTTCGAATCATATGATGTAATTATTTTCGTATAATGCGTAACCATTCGTTGTTTACACGGCGAATTCGTTGCGTATACGTTTTCACAGTAAAACTGAAACAGAACCACTTCAGTCAATCATTTTTTTTTTTCACCATAGATATAGGTACTCTGATCTTGTGTACATTGGGAACACTAGAAAAAAATCGCGCTTCTGTCCGTAACCCTCGTCGGCCTCGGTCGTCACACGCGCACACATGTGCCTGAGCACAAAAATTTTAGTCAGATACAAATATACATACGCACACGGATAAGAGCAGTTATGTACTCTATTTACGTAGACTTTTTAGGATTAAAAAACGTACTGGCTGCCGAGTAAATGTTTTTTTACCGTATTTATACAATCTAGTGACCTATAACCCGGTGAGTTTTTACGAGAGTAGCTATTATAATACGTACCAGTGATATACATACATACATACATACATATGTACATACGTATATCGATTATGTGGCGTATTCCGACATAGTGCAAATTTTTGATTACGGTATGAGTAAATACACTGCAGACTACGCGTCAACACACGATGTATCATCGTTATTTGCCAGAGAAAAAAAAAACCGTATTTCATCAAGGACGTTTGCGACGCCGCTGTCCGTCCGGACTCCGCCGTGCCATTTGTAGCGTACCGCTTTAATGATTTAAAACGCCGAACGATCGTCGAATTAATCCGTAAATAATTCCAGTTGATCATAATTAGGTACCTGTACGCCACGTGAGGCTTACTACAGCGGAACACGTCTTCGGGGTTCGGAGTGTGAGAAATTCACGACAAATCGAAATAATATTACGACTGCAATGATCGATGATTCACATCGGTGGTCTCAGATTATTGCTAATAGAATTATTTATTTAAAACAAACTCATTCTCGTTTTCGACGATTGAATGCAAATATTATGTTTTATTGTTATTATTATTATTATACCGTTTATAATTATGTGAAATTTCGTTTAGTGCGCAAGTGTAGAAATATAATAATTTAATTAATTAAATAAGAAGAAAAAATCAGGTGAAATAATGATTTTACGATTGAATATTACAATATTGACACAGTTTGACTAATTAGATCAGTAAAACCGTTCGTAGCCGAACACGACGAAATACTTGACGTTTGATTTCGACGCATCTATAGCCCATAATATTACACACTCTCACTATTCCTACTTGTGTATCGGCGTGTTTCGAGTCGGCCGCGATTGATTGTCACATCTGCGGCATAGACCGAATTTCGACGCCTCGGCCATGGGTGTGATAATAGACGTATTGTGCTCAGCTCATTATTGAATATGTCATAATACGCGATGTCACGCGCGCCAATCGCTCGTTTATATAGTTTATATAAATTTAGAAGACGTTTGCACCGGTTTCAATAATTTTTCTATTTTTTTTTTTTTTTTGTGCATAAGCCCGTTGGTTTTAAACGACTCGGAGACCTGGAAAAATGACCATCTTTGCTGTCGATTTGAAAAAAACAAAAATATAAACATTAAGTACGATTCGAACGTATGTCGTCCGGCTGCATTCGTTGAAAGTCCACAAGATTCTTGCCCCGTCGCCGCGCGCGCACGTCCATATTACATATAACAATGATGTTACACGTAGGCCCACGCATAGAATACGAAATGCCACCGGGGGAACCCGTCGTATACCGGTGACATTATATCACCGTCTATCATCACTAGTGCCCGGAAGTTGATGTATTTTGCATTTTTTTTTTTTTTTTTTTTTAACTTTTTAGACGATACTCTCCTGGTCACAAATGTGTTTCATTAGCATCTGAATCTAAACAGCTAATTTTCATTTTGTATTTGTTTGCATTTTATTGGTGTTTATTACTTTTAAAGTCATTTTTTGTCATTTATAGGTCATTTTCCCACATTTTTAGTGATTTTTGCTGATTTCACACTAGTTCACTTCATATCGTTTCTTGTCTATGCCGATAATTTAAAACTTGGAAATGACCATGGACTAAGATTAGTAGGTACCTATCCGATTTTATCTCACAGATTATATTTGTCGTTTTTACTTTTTGTGTTATAGTAAATAATATTGTACCTACATTTTATTATTTTTTCGTAATATTTCCGAAATGCTGAAAATTAAAACGTCGGTTAGTGCTCGTTTGCGTGCATTTGTGCCGGAATTCGGCAACGATATTTTTTCTTCCGATGGCACAGTTCTTTACTGTAAAGTATGTGAGGTAAAGGTGGTCTCAGAAAAAAAATTCACTATTAAACAACACATTTCCTGCATAAAACATCGTCGCCAAAAAAATTTACTTTTAATTACGATTTATGTCAAGCTTTTTATCAGCCAATATTCTTCTTACACAAAATATCAAATGAATTATTCCATACGTTTTTGGAAGAATACACGCATAAAAGTATTCCTGACGAATCAACGCTAAGGAAAACCTAAGGATTTCAGTGCTGATGATTTGGCACATTTCAGATTTGCCCCAATCACTTCAGTGGACGCGGAGAGAAGTTTTTTAAAATATTACTATTTCTTAAGTTCATTTACTTTTGATAACATCAAAAACGCTCTAATTACACAATGAAATTAATTTTGAGTAATTAGTAAAGTTTGATAAATTTATGAAACAAATATTTTTTATTTTTATTTCATTTTTAAGGACATTATTTGTCAACTTTATGTCATATTTTGAAAAATTTGTAAGCTTTGATAAATGTGTATAGAATTTTATAGTAAAATAGGATAACATATTTTGAAAAAATTTATTTTTATAAATTTAAAACAAATATTTGTAATTTTTTAAAGATATTTTTTGTCATTTTTGTGTCATATTTGCAATTTTTTAGGTCATTTTTTGATTTTTAAGGTCATCAACTTCCGAGCCCTTATCATCACGTATCACTAACATTTCAAGGCGTAACACGACGTGACGGACATTTTAGCGTGTGCTAATATTTCCTTTTTATTTTTTCGACCCGGACCCGAGACATCAGCCGATTTCGAGTGTGCACTGTTATCGGCACGCGATGCTAATGGTACTCCGAATGGTTAGATTACACGTCGAGTGCGGTCATAAACACACATGCCGAATCGGACGTCGTTGACACCTCGTAATGTAACGTGTTATCTCGAGAAAACGGATTACGCGTTATTATCCCGTACTCGAGCGTAATACCACTCGCCCGGCGTTATCATTTGAAGCCGTTCGGCGCACGGTCATGTCTTGCGGTAGTAAGATAGTACGAATACGGTGTTTATACAATGATAAGTGTTAAAACTATTGTTTTATCAATAATAATTATTATATTGTTCTATATTTCCAATGTAATTCGGACTGAAGATAACGAATGCCGACTGAAGCCAACTCAAATAAAACACCATGTGTCATTGATCACTTATGAGCGAAAAAGATTATGGGGCAACGTAAATTGCATGTATCCCCGAGGTCTGCGCAAACAGCGAAGAGCGTTTGTACTGAAAAAAAAAATATTTATTATTAATAGTACTCAGCGATTAAAATAATTTGTCACGTATTCATACTAAAACAAGTAATCTCCGTTTAACTTGTAGCAAAGTGACACACATATCAATCATTTTATAACTAATTCATATACCTAGGTATTTATTTATGTGTGTGTGTGTGTGTGTTCATTTTTTTTTTCACTACTTGCATAGATTTATCGAAATCTATTTATCGATGATTCCATTTATTTTTCATCTGTTATTTATATTTTACTCAATAATTTATAAAGAGGTAATGTTCGATTTTGCCTGAAACTACGAATTAAAAATTGTATGAATGGTTATATATATAATATATAATATATATATATATATATATATATATATCGACAGAAGCGAAATCATATCGTCAGCAAAGAGTGATGCTGATTAACAATCGTGTGTATATATGAACCAATAGAATATTTTACACGTTAAAAACAAAGTTTTTATTGAACACGTGGTTACCTAATTTTATTGTTCTAGTCAAATATGAGTATTAGGGATGAAACTTTGCAAAAATATCTGCTCGTCTGCGTATTTCTTATACCGTAAACGAACATGGTCTAAAACTACAAATATACGTTTGAGATGTTATTTTCATACAAAACCATTTTTTTTTTGCCATTGTTTCTAAAAATGTTTTCATATTTTTATCAATCATAACCATGTGTTAAGCTGCTTCTCAAAAAAAATAAAATAAAAAAATAATTATAATAAATAAATACAATTTATAATAGTAACAAAATATAATATTAGAATTTATCGTTGTTGGTTTTGTTTAATTTTAAATTTTTATTTTTTATTCTTACTATGATCAAGTCAAAAATAAAAAACTTTAAGTATTTCATGTTGCAATCATTTTATCAAACAAGACATTTTTACTCATGATTCGAAAAAAAAGTTGTCACTATGGATCCTTTGTACTTTTGTAGTTCAGTTTCGACACTTGGATTTTAGCATACGAGTATAATTACCTATACTGATGATTTGCGAAATCTCGGGGACTTTTATGACAAGAGTCCGTGCAGAAATTATGGTATCCAGATTATGGAAAATGACTTCAATGCCAACCGAATAAAACGGGTTAGTAATATTTTATTGAAATAAAAGAAAAATAATCACAAACGAACAAAAAATAAAAACAGTTGAAAAGCAAATAATTTGTGATATGAGCTGGGGATCAAAAATTATCCAATCTATACTTGGGAACCAGTACAAATAGAAACAACACAACTACAAGAACCTACCCTGTACCGAATAAAACACGTTACAAGAAGTCGGAAAGATCAAAACAGAAGAATCGAAAAACACTAGGACTAAAATATGTACATTTAAATTGCAAGTATTACATGCCTGTTGGAACTTGTTGATGTAGAGTTTATTATAGATAGAATTATTCGGTTAACTGATGTTTACCACTTCAGCGTAACATATATGATTTCCGCTATGGTTATACCTATATATATATATATATATATATATATATATATATATATATATATATATATATATATATGGATCTAAGCCACTTGAACGATCATCAAAAATCATTTTAATAGGCTTATAGTATTAAAAATATTATACACCAACTTAAATTGTATAATTTAGTACGTTTTATCAAGCAATCACCTTTCTAACGATTGATTTCAAACCAAAAATATAAATTTAGAGTATCCAGTTGAGAAAAAAAATCGATTGTTTGCATAAATAACATTATACCATAAAAACGATGAAATTGTAGCTGAATACTCCACTATACCAACATAATATACATGATATATTATGTATAACATTGACAGTACGTGCATAATCTGCGTACAGTTATAGCCAACGGCTGAATTCCTTACGATATAATCACATTTTGTTTTCAAGAGCCTAATTATAGTTCAATAGTGTCAAATTAGCGTTCCATATACCCTTTAATGAAAAAACTTCAAAAAAATAAAATTGAATTTTGCACTTAAAAATGCAAAATGAAGACGATAGCTTTCCCGTTTATTATTAAAACGATCTAGATAAAATTAAACGCATGATGTAGTTTAATGCTTTGATATTTTATTATTACAAGAACGTTATACCGTATCATATCTCGATAGCGACGTATGTTCTGGTACCGGGTAGATGGTAAATAGACAACGAAAACCCCGCGAGTTCGGTCAGATGATGTGTATTCGGTATACTATCGACACAGTTAAACGTTAGAAATCTACAAAGGCCCGTCCGCGTCGAAACGTGGATATTTTACGCAGATTCCCAGGTCCCGGCCCGCCAAACCCGTGAACCACGCGACGTCGCATCCTACGGTTGAGAATTTGTGGGAATGGTTAAAAAACCACCAAACGGTATGATAATTTACCGATAAATAAAAATTTCTATTCGGACGAAACGTACACAGTTACAGACGGAATAATATTACCGTTTTCGCATAATATTTTGTTCGTGGGCTCGACCGGTTCCAGAGCCCTATATGTATACGTTTAAACTGTTGAAAACCGGAACAGAAGCCGAAATCCAAATCGACCGAGAACCAGGAATCCGAGCGACGCGGATACGTTTACTCAACCGAGTACTCGCTCTCCAGTCCCTACCGACAACACTCCCGTCTCGTGTTTATCTGATACTCATATTATTTACACAAATAGTACACTAATATGTATATGTTTTTTATTTTATTTCAATACAAACCGACGAGACGGTATCGTATGCTGAAAAATAACGATGGCATTAAATTCAAAAAAAAAAAGTCACGAGTTAATTTGTTCGCCTTTCTCTTTAGCGCGCGCACACACACACACACACACACACACACACACACACACACACACACACACACACACACACACACTTTTATCGATGTCAAGCCGCTCATCATCATCGACACACATCATAAAATTATCCGCGGAGTCCCGTATGCACACGCACACGTCTGCCGGTTGCAGCGTCATAAAGCGGGTTAAACCTTTTTTTTTCTTTGTTTTCCGACACAAAAGCACGCCGCATAATCGTCCACGTCCATGTCAACGATATTATATTATGATAATTACGCCACCACCGCGGTCTCTCGGCAGCTGCCCTCGTACGCTCGTGTGACGAGCAATCGTCTCTCGAGTCGTTTTCGCGTCGCCGCTTGCCCACCCTCGGGCTCTTTTCCGACCGACACGCGTCAACTCCATATGCACTGCGGACGCACACTTTTCCTGCGCGTAGTCTCACGCCACACACCCGACAACCACGGTCGCGTTCACACTATACACTCGTGGCGTGTCATATAAACTAACGCTGTGCGATCGGCCTAACCGCTTGGTATACCTTGTGGCGTATCACGCGTTACCGCGACAACCTACCACGTTACCAGCAGGGCCTAAAATACGTCTGACCTCGGAGGACACACTTTTTAATTCGACAAATTTCATAGCAAAAATAACCTGTGGTCATTGTAGCACCGAAAATTCTCCCCTCCTTTTATAACCACTTACTCCACACATTTATACTATTTATATGCCGTTAGGAATTAATACAAGTTAAAGTTTAAAATATTTTACCAATTTAATGTGAAACAACTTAAAATGAAAAACACTAGTACCCAATTTATATAAAGATAAAAAAATGATAATACATTTGTATTGAAATTCCAAAATGTTTTTCATTCCTTCAATCAAAACTAAAACCACAGTATATAAAACTAGGGATACACATGTGTTATTCAGGGGACACGCTTCAATTTTAAGGGGGCAAAAAGAATGTGTCAGGGAACACAGTATTTTAGACCATGCGTTACCGTATAATTGAGCACAAAAGAACCCCGTTAATCCGGACTAATTGGGGTTGTCCGAATTGATAAAAATCCGGATCAAACAAAATAACCTATGAAATGAGCTTATATAAGTCCGTATTTGATGTTTGAACACTCTGGTCAGTAAAATCAAATGAATTCCAATTATGAGTTTAAGAAATACAAAGGTTATACTTAGTGCCAACGTAAAAGTTTAAAAAAATCCAATAGATCAGAACACATCGATCAGGGCATAACCTTCCCAGTGTAGGTAATGATTACATTTGATGACATGCTTACTGTTTTTTCTTTTCTTCAATTTTCACGTTTTTTTTAGTCCGTGGCACAAACTATCGTCGTGAAATATTTACTCCGACTATTTTCCCGATAACATTAATTATATAATGTAATGTTCAAGAGTTGTTCTGATAAAACCGAGCCCGGACTACCGGGGTCTGGATTAATGAGGTTTTACCGTACACATTCAACTTTTGCCCGTGCGATTGCATTCCACACATCCCGCGGACAACAGCCCGTCAAACGACGTAACTCTTGAGTCGATGAGAATATCGGTGTGATGGGTATTATTATAGTTTGTGACGAACGAAGTAAGGCGCACGTATTATAATTGTGTGAAAAATGCACGATATGACACGGCCAGGCGTGGTGTGAGCCATGGGCGCACATAGGGGGGTTGATTGGAGGTGCTATGCACTCCTGGTTTTAAATTAGCACCCTCAGTTATCTGTAAAATCAATTTCAGTATTTCATGAATCATTTTTAAATTATTGTGGTTTATTGGAAAAGAATTTTTTTCCATTACAGAGTTCACGAATGAATATAATAGTTTTTGTTTTATAAACACGTACAGTATTAAGGTATACTATTTAAAATACGTATAACATGACCATATCTTTTGAAATATTATTATATTAATCTGTTCAATGTTTGATAAATTATGGTATTTTGAAAATATCAACAGTTAGTTTATCGGAAGAAACGCTAGTCCTAAAGAATAGTCTACCGGCCAACTTTGAATCTATAAACTAGTTCAACTGGGAATGACAATTCCAATTTCTTCTTCAACGTGTGAACGCTCCTTCTCAGCTATGAGTAGATTGAAAAACTGGTTACGCACCAGTATGGGCCATGAATGATTTACAAAGCTATCTACTCTTAGCACATAGATCTTACCAAAATAGATATATTGCAAAAGTTTGCGTTG
Source organism: Therioaphis trifolii (assembly GCA_027580255.1). Classification (NCBI taxonomy): domain Eukaryota; kingdom Metazoa; phylum Arthropoda; class Insecta; order Hemiptera; family Aphididae; genus Therioaphis; species Therioaphis trifolii. The sequence continues at coordinate 76,761,265 of CM050404.1, read as the reverse complement.
GCAAATAGAAAATTAAATCTTGTCTGAAATTAATTAGTGATAATATATTATTATGAATCATATTATAATAACTTTAATTTGTATTTTTTAATAGTAATCATACTAATGTTCAATTATTGCAATTCAGTTTATCATAATATAAGGGCTTAGGTGGTGTGGGGGCAATACCCCTCCCGGGTCTGTATACAATAAATTATTCCAGCACCCACTAAATTCACGTCCAATGTGCGCCTATGGTGTGAGCCCAGCTTTAAGCATAAGTTAAAACGCGTTAACCGTGTATGAGTATTCCGTCAATTAACTTGAATCACTGGCGGACGGCATACGAGACTACCAATTCATTTGTATAAATTTCATCACGTCGCGAATCGCGATCGAGAAGAGACGCGCGCATGATCTCCTTTGTTCACTCCTCTGCTGCCGCAGGCACACGATGTCATTATTATACGTCCCGCGTTCGGCTCTGAGGGGCGCGCGCGATCGTCCGCGAGCGATTCGAACGAAACAGTTCACCGGTCGTCACCACCGACGTTGAAGAATATATTATATATACAGTAGTCGCCGCTTATTGGACTCACGGTTTATTGACTCGTTCGCCTATTAGACTCAAAACGGCTGTTCCCGATTTACACATTTCCTAGCACACAGCATAAAATTCGTCTATTCGACTTGCAGGCCGGTTTATAGGGTTATTTGAAAATTAGATTAAAAAAATATGTACCTACATATATTGAACGATCGTGATGTAGATGCGATATAAGCCGATGCCGGTATTTCACTTGAACGATCGACTGACCTATCAATTAAACTTTATAACGGATGGTTATATATTGACGAAGAAGTCTAAACTACCGAATTCGTTACCGAAGAAGAGATATGTGGTGAAATACAGTCAAAATGGCCAATAAAGAGTGTGACTGGTGATAGTGACGAAGAGAAACCTGATGAGAAACCATCATGAACTAACCAAATTCTAGAAGCGCTTCAAATTCTACGTAGATGGATTCAGTAAAGGGGTGATTTTGGCGTATGGGAGCAACATGAATCCAATGAAAATATGATTACGCAGTTGGCCGAAGAAGGAAAAATCTAATCAACCCTAGATGGATTTTTATTAAACAATTTATTAGTCTTTACATACCTACATATTAATATATTTTATTTTTGATTGCGTGTAGCTAGATTTTTATTTTTATACATACCTTGAATCTCAATTAATATTTTTTAAGTTAATAAGTTTTTGATTTTGAGCATTTTTAAAATTTGTTTTGGGTCGTTCGCCTTTCGACTCATTCGATTAATGGATTCAAACGGTCAGGTCCCAAGGTGAGTCCAATAAGCGACGGCCACTGTTTATATTAAAAACACTATATAATATAATATATATATATATATATATATATATATATATATATATATATATGTGTGTGTGTGTGTATATATAATTTTATTTATTTATTTATTATCAGCCATCAGGTGCTTGAATTTGAATTTAATAGAAGGGATAAGTATTTGAATATGATAGTGTAAAAAAAATATTTAAAAAATTAAGTTTCATCGTCTTACATAGTTTATAGACCCAAAGTGTTTCTCCTTCCCACACATTCACAGACACCCTCGTGACGATACGAATTACGACGAGTGCGTTAAATACAAGCATTGGTTCTAAATATTATTTACAGTGGTAATTGATGATAGTAAACTACAATAACTTAATCAAAAGATCATAAACTCAGCAAAAAAACTTCAATTTGATTGCACGAAACATTAATAATTACGATTCACGGTTAATAAATGTATGGATAGTACATAACTTTCATAAAAACTTTGTTTAAAGACTTTAAATGCGTATTAAATCAATTGAACAAATTGTAATCACTATAATGTCAATACATTTAGTTAATTCACTTTCATAATAATCAGTGACTCCTGTATGGCTGTATAAACCGATGTTTGCTAAAGATCAGAACATCGTTGATAAATAATATCATTAAACCAGACGTTACAACCATCGTAGGTCTACAATATACCTAACTATGTATATACAGTGCCAGCTACACACGTATTATGCATTACACAGCACACTAATTACATCATCAACAGGTTTAAAACGGTTATAACTGGCATTAAACTTCTTCATATAGATTATATTATACGAATACATATTGAACGAATATAATTTTATAGCGAATGGATTATCGTCTACATCTTTTACATTAACCATCCGAAGTCATAAACTATATTATTCTAATTGATAAATCAAACAAGTTTTTAGCTCTGTGATTATTTATACTTCAATAAAAAAAGTGTATACCCATATCAAAAGTTTTACCCTGCTAATATTTACTATAATTACCATGGTAACAGTAAAAAACATTCAAAAAACATCAATGAGTATACAATCATTACAGTTAAACGATTTAAAATTGATGATGTGGTAGTATGTTCACCGGTGTTACTCGGCGGCCGATATGCAAGTGATTCCAATCAGAGTTATTATTGTCCGAGAGCAAATCGTTGAGCTTCTTGTAAACAGGTTTACGTTAAAGTGTTAATTGAATACTTGGAATCATATATATATTATTATATTAAGCATGTAAAACATTGGAGAAAACTAATTTTATGTTGAAAAAAAAATGTTACATCAAAAAATAATAATACATATTCATGAACACAATACTTACATATTTTCTACCAAAAGGTTTTCAAAAAATAAATATTGAAATTTCTAAACACTCAAGTTAAATATCACGATATATTACTCGTGAAATTAATTAAAATTAATCATCCGAAACCGTATATGTGAATAGATATTTCCCTTCACTTAAGTTTCCATCATTTAATACTTTCATTTACTACTAAAATATAATCAATTTGACTCACGATTACTTATACAACCATTAAAATTTATAAATACCAGTCTCATAATTTTGTTTCGTTAAATGAGGCGAACACCATTAATTAACCGCAAAGTCCAAATTATCCACCATGTCAAAATCTAGACCAGAGGTTCCCAACCTATGGTCCACGGACCACTGGTGGTCCGCGAGACATTGTGTAGTGGTCCGTGAGCCATACTTACAAAATTTAAAAAAATTTCATTTTTTTTGGTGGGGGGACCTCACAGTTAAGGTCCAACAAAACGTTTGACATCATTTGCAAAAGCTTAAAGATGAATTTAATCGGTATTTTCCAGAATATAATGGTTCGGAAACGAAAAGTATCCGATATATGATTCGAAACACTTTTATTGTTAAAGTCGATGAGGTACGTAATGATAACCCAGAAAATTTGATAGAATAGCAAAACGATAAAAACTGTAAGGATACGTTTGAATCTTGCATGAATATCGAAGAGTTTTGGTGTGAAAAAAGCGATATACTCCTATTATTATATTAAAAAGTGATATACACTATTGCGTACCCTAAGCTTCGAGAAATCGCATTAGTTATTTAGTCATGTTTTCGACAACTTAGTTTACCTATAGGTAATACATATTATACTATGATGTACAGTTTTTTCACAATAGTAATTTGCATTAAATGTTAATAATTTTAAACTTTTTTTCAAATTTATCAAGCATAAACATTATTATAAGCGTGCTATTGATGAATTTCATTGGTTTTAATTTAGTCATGACCTGAATTCTAAAATATGTAAAACAAATTCATTCTTGTCAATAAGAAAAATAAAGATTAAAATTGAGGTGGTCCGTGACATATTGAAAGTTTTCCAAGTGGTCCGCAGAGTCAAAAAGGTTGGGAACCTATGATCTAGACCAGTGGTGGCCAAACTACGGCCCGCGGGCCAAATCCGGCCCGCCATCATTTAAAATGTGACCCACGAAAGTATTCTACATCACAACACTTGTTTACGTAGCTATAATATTTGATAATTACTTTAAAAAAAAAAATCGAAAAATTAAAAAATACTGTGTACGTTTTTCATAATATTTAATTCCATATCGCCATACCGTACCGTTTTTGTTGTTACAATGTCATTTAATAATATACGTATATACATCGCATTACCTATCTTATCTTATTTTTGTATGAGCACGATGACTGTTCATTGTTCAACGTAATATATTTGTGAGCAAGTATTCTCAACGATGAAAATCAATAAAAGTAAAACTCGATCAGCTCACATTACGAATGAACATCTCCATGCCGTTCTCCGTGTACTTCTACCAAATCAGAACCTCAAATTAATGCCCTTTGTCAACAGAAACAAGCTCGTAATTCGCATTAACAAATTAATACGTTTTAATATATTTTTCGGAAGTGTAAACCGTTATGATTTTAGATTCTGAACGGAGTGAAGAATGTATTGATTTTACAATGATGTGTGTTTTTTTTTTTTTTTTTTTTTTTTTATTTATTTATTTATTTTTGTGTCTGTCGACACGATTTGGGGCAGTAAAAATGCTTCGATTGCCTTATATAGCAACTTTTCTGAAAGGAAAGTGAATCTAGTTGGTACTTTGGGGGGTCAAAAGTTAAAAATTTTCAATATTTTTTTAACGCGCCGGGAAAAACCCTTAAAAAATGAGGGAAAAACGGTATATTTTACGCAAAACCAGTTTTCGACAAAATCAAATTTTTTATTTTGCTATAACTCAAAAACTAATCGATGTAAATACTTGAAATTTTCACCAAATGTTTAGATTAGCGTTCTCTATACACCGTTAAATTTTCAAAGTATTTTGACTTTTATTGAGATAATTATAGACAATTGAAATTTTCAATTTTTTTAAGTATTTTTTTTTTAAATAACGATAAAATTTTTTTTTTTTGCCAGAAAATCTTGAAAATTTAATACAAGGTTTCTTATAAGTTGTTCCATAACTGATAAAAAAAAATCCAAAATCGTAAGTCACAATTTTTTTTATAAGTGCTCAAAGTTCCAATTTATACGAAATATGTAAAAATTGCGAAAATTTGCAAATAATTTTGTTGTTGAAAAATCGTAAAATTTTTTTCTTTTATAACTAAGTTTTGAAAATTTGGTACAAGGTTTTTCATTAGTTTTTCTTCAATTATCTGCAAAAAAAACTCTACCGGATTCAGACAAAAAAATTTTATGAGTGTTTGAAATTACAATTTTTTCACATGATCGCGTAAAATAACAATTTAGGCATCATTGATTTTTGATATTTGTTCTTATTCAAAAAGTATAAGTCGTAGAAACTTGAAATTTTCACAATATGTTTAAATTTGCATTTTCTTTACATAGTTGTATTTTCAAAGTATTTCGTTTATTTTTTAGCTATTTATAGGCATTTGAAATATTCGATTTTTCTTAGATTTTTGGCCCTACCAAATCGCTTGAAAATTTAATAGAAGGTTTTAAATAAGTTGATCTAAGAGTGATTCAAAAATTATTCGAATAAATAGGCACATTTTTTTTTTATAAGCAGTTAAAGTTCAAAAATTGACAAAATTTGTCGAAATCACACATTATTTCGTAGTTGAAAATATATAAAAAAATTTCTATTCAAAGTTAAGGAATGAAAATTTAATACAAGGTTGTTCATAAGTTTTTCTTGCAAAAAGTATAAAAAATCTCACAATCGGTTCAATGAAAAAATTTTAACGGTCGTCTGAAACTGTAATTTTTACAAAAATTCAAGCGTTAAATAACGATTTACTATTAACATATTATTCACTGACAATTCATCTTCGTTCAGAATCGTTTATTTTTTTTATGATATAAAATAATGTCCTAATCTATCTTATAATGCCTAATCTATCAATACATCTCATGTATCTCACCCAACTCCTGTATCCTGTGCTTTTTTTTTTTTTCATCTGTAGTAATAATTATTAAGTTAAGTGTTAACTAAAGCCATTGAACTTAGAGAGTACAATAAAAACGTCGTTGAATGTGTAATTACATGTCTGTATCTAAAATTCTGATGACTTTAAAGTAAAATTTCACCTTATGGCCCGCGGTAAAAAAAGTTTTTTTTTTATGGCCCGCGGTAAAAACAGTTTGGCCACCACTGATCTAGACGATCAGCTGTATTAGTAGTAGCAGCAGCAGCAGCAGTAGTAGTAGTAGTAGTAGTAGTAGAAGTATAGCACGTGGAAAAAAAAATAAAACCACTACTTCGCTTGCCTTTACACTTTACAGTACGAGTCGAAATATTGTAATAAATAATTGCCGTCCAACAGGCGATCGAACACGAAAAATCCGTCCAGATGGTGTGTTCAAAACGTTGGAAGTTCGCGGCCTTCGTCGCACCGCTCTCGGACAAGACACCGACGCGCAGTGGGTGTATCGCACCTTGGGCGGACCAGTCGTTGACGGACACGTGTTACAGTCGTGTACGCTGTAATAACAACAACACTATCACGTACACACGTCGTATTCGGATAGGTTAGTGAGGACGGGCGCTGTTCAGCACACACCTCAGTCGACCGGCGACCTAGGTGTATTATTATTATTATTATTATTAAATTATCGTTTTTATCGACCAAATCGGAACAAGCGACGATAAGTCGATGCGTTCGGGGGAGCACGAGTGGTTTCTGCGGCGGCGGAGATCGGTCTAGTCGAAGCGTTTTACACACCGACAGAGCTGCAGGCCTTGCAGTGATTGAATATTAAACAAATCAGTGGTTTGTAAAGTGTGATTAATTACGATGTGTTTTACACGTGATTTATAATTTGTGATTTTATGTTACAGACGTTTTGTGACTTGAATTACAAAACCGTATTCCTCTTTTGACGCGAGTCAAATACTTCAATATTTTTCATGTTTAAAAAGTCGGAACTATAACGTTATACGCCGACAACAAATCGTAAAAATATAGCTGGTCAAGATATTATTAGTCCAGTACCTTCATAACGGGAATTTAATCGATTAGGAAAAATCTAGTAAAAACAATGAAATATACGGTAAAAAAGATTTTCATTCAATGAATTTGTATTATTTAATCATAAGCCCAACTCCAAAAGCATGAAATATTGCTAGAAATTTGAAATCTTCATCAAGTATTAACAGCGATCTCGAGAAAAAATATTTTTATCACATTTGATAATTTTTGGATCGATTATAAACCGATGAAAATGCATCGTTATAGTAAATAATTTGTATAATACTAGTTATTAACACACGTAAAATAAAATTTTACTTGTATACTTTTCTAAAGATATTGAAAAAATATTTACGAAGAACTTTTATAGCATCGTCAAAATTTTCATATAAATCAACTTGTTGATACGTTGATAACTAAAATATTTAAATATTTCTATTTGATGATTTTAACTTTAAATGTTTTTATTTTTTTTTATAATAAATACAATAAAATATACATACTTCTATTGTATACAGTGTAATTTTGTATTGCATTTATTTGTTCGACCAATTTGCCAGTCTTTTACGTCAGTTTTAAATTTAGATACGTGCTCATTAACATAGAAATGCAAGCTATACAGATCATTTTACAATATTGATTTATAATTGGTAGTAACTGCCATTTAAGAAAACTTAAAACTTAAAAATCACGCTGATAAAAAAAAAATACTATAGGATTAATTTTATCATAAAAGTGTTGTTTTATAAGTGTTTTAAAACACTTATGGAAAAATATTCAAATGTATGCACAATAATACAGGGTTAAATCATGATCACCGTGAGACATTTATCAGAATATTAGGTACTATTACTTTTTCCGCATCACGTCAGTGATCATTTTCACCTAATCCCGTGCATTACGAACTTAAAACAACGACCGTATTCATGCAGTGGATATTTTGGTAAAAAATATACATTATCATGAGGAAATAGTCGCTACTGATTCCTTTATATATTTTACGCATATAAATATATATATTTAAATATAATGTATACATTTACGCAATAATATGCATATACGTATACGTATAATAATTAATATGCAAAGACGTAATATAATTTTATTTCGATTTTTTTTTTGAAAAATACATCTTATAGTTGAGGGTCATTCAAAGATTTACGTATTGTTATGCTTTTCGAGTTACATGATGTTTCGTGGTTACTATAGTAACTGGTTACCAAAACAACGCAGTCCGCGACACATGAAAATTTATGAAATAAATTATCCGTTACCATGGTTACTAAATCTGATGAACTCTAAGCGACGAATGATACATTTATAAAATATACACGCAACATTTTAATAATATATTCAAGGCTTTGTTATTTACTTTACGCTTATGATATTAACATGGACGAATGTTTTCTTTTCGTACATTTTTTAATTGCAAATTATATACTAAATCTATTTTAATAAATTCTAAAAACTGCACTGACCACTTTTAAGTTCATTACTTAATGTCTTTCCTTCAAGGGGAATAGTTATATTTCTTAATCTTATTTCCGTCCTAATGGAATCAGCACAAATTTGATCTGACGTACAGCAAATATAAGCCTTATTAAACGTTGTGGAGGAAAATGGATAATTACTGAAAATAAGAACTGATTATAATTATTTTTTAATTAGGAAAAGAAAAATGATACAAACTGTTGGCCATAGATTGACCTTGTAGGCATTCGATAATTTGTTCAGGTATACATATTACATAAATAGCACACGATATCTATTAGAATTAATTTTTCAATCCCGGGCCAGAATATGTGTTTAATTATTTGACATATTTTATACAATAGTGAAAAATGTAAAAATTAATTTTTTTTCGATGCACTTTTTTTAAATCAACGGTAACGGGCTCGCGAGACATACACATTAACGTGCGGATATACGACTCATTTTTGGAAGACTTACATATTAAATTATGATTTGTTTGTTGCCCGTGAGGCCGTAACGATGCGTAAATAAAATACGATTAGTGTTTTTAATTTTTTGAAAAGACAAAATAAAAATTTAGAGAGTGAGATGTAAGTGTGAATATCAAACGGTTGAGTTCAACAATTTTATAAAATGAAAGAATTGAATCAAGACTATATTACGTAATAGATAAAGAAGATAATATGTAAAGTATGATGAAAATTTTGGACAAAGTTAAGTTGTACCAAAAAGTATTTACAGAAAAAAAAATAAAGAAATAAACATCAGTGTAAATCCAATTGATATTCATTTCATTAAGAATCAAAAATGTCACTCAAATTTAAACTGAATAGAAGGAATCTTCCACTTCAAAATTGAGAAAAAACCATGAACTAAAACCACGCCATTCACATTACGTCCTACTATCACCAAAATCATCATTGTCATTATCATAATCAGAATTATTGTAACAATGAACTAATTTAATTAGCATATAATTTAGGTACAGGTATATCTAAGTAATGTAATTAATTTATAAAATATTTGTACAAAAAAATGTATTGTTGAAGCAATTAATAAAAAAAAAAGAAAAAAAAATAGATTAACTGTTAAAAAATACACATACATTTATACAAAATAAAGTTAATCGCAGAAATAGTCATGATTTATTATTTATAATTATTATTTTTGATAATTTCATATTATTGATACATTTTGTTATTTCTCTAAAAAAAAAAAATTAATATCCAATTATTTGAACCCATACGTCATTTTTCATTCAACTTTCAAAAGTTATAGCCATTCGGCCATTATATTTTCGTTTTCATTAATACCCAAGTAACATTTCAGGAAAATAAACGAATTCACAAACTCATAGAGATATTTCACCGAGAAACCCCATATGCACTGAATCCAAATTATCAAAACGTTTTATCCATAGTTAATGACTCGTTGTGTGTAGACGAAAATTTAAAATTTGAGATAGTGAATACGTATAATAATTAATATGCAAAGACAGAATATAATTTTATTTCGATTTTTTTTTTGAAAAATACATCTTATAGTTGAGGGTCATTCAAAGATTTACGTATTGTTATGCTTTTCGAGTTACATGATGTTTCGTGGTTACTATAGTAACTGGTTACCAAAACAACGCAGTCCACGACACATGAAAATTTATGAAATAAATTATCCGTTACCACGGTTACTAAATCTGATGATTTCTAAGCGACGAATGATATATTTATAATATATACACACAACATTTTAATAATATATTCAAGGCTTTGTTATTTACTTTACGCTTATAATATTAACATGTACGAATGTTTTCTTTTCGTACATTTTTTAATTGCAAATTATATACTAAATCTATTTTAATAAACGCTAAAAACTGTTAAAATTAACATTAGGCCATTATATTTTCGTTTTCATTAATACCCAAGTAAAATTTCAGGAAAATAAACAATTTTCACAAACTCATAGAGATATTCCACCGGGAAACCCCATATGCACTGAATCCAAATTATCAAAACGTTTTATCCATAGTTAATGACTCGTTGTGTGTAGACGAAAACTTAAAATTTGAGATAGTGAATTTTTTTCCATTATACTTGAGTTTGATCGAACGAAAATCACTGTTACAGACGAAGACTCCGAGTGACGGTCACCCGTAACAAGCTACATATATACCGAGTATACCGTAAACTATATTATAATATACCTACAGAAAGTCTAAAAACAAAAAAACAAAACCGCGATGGTTCGTCTGCTGCAGCCGTATATGTTGCACTCGTAGTTGTCAACTATAACCTTGTGAGTGGCCCCGATAGTTATGCGACTCATTTGCATAACAATAATCGAGACAACTTGCATTGTTTTAATAATTAGTTGTAAAGGAAATGTGTGATCGTTAACGGTATATCCAATGCTGTACAGACCATAATATATACCTATATATATATATATATATATATATATATATATATATATATATATATATATATATATATGTGTGTGTGTGTGTGTGTGTGTGTGTGTGTGTGTGTGTGTGTGTGTGTGTGTGTGTGTGTATGTGTGTGTGTGTATATAAGCTGGTAAACGATTTTAGCGCACAACAGATGATATAATGTAATTTAAGTGGCGACAAAAATACTGCCATGGCATAATGTAATACCAGGGTGACCAGACGTCCTATTTTTTACAGGATTGTCCTTTATTTTATAGTTGTGTCCTGTTGTCCCGACGGATGTCTATCAGAACGCTTTTTGTCCTGATTTAGTCAATATTATAAAGCTACAAAGATATTTATATCATATAGGTACAATATACACAAAACACCCCAAATTATTATTAGATTTGAAAAGTTTTTCAGAAAAATATAACAATTTATGTGCAAATTATTTTAGTCCAGTTTTAGATTCTAAGTGAAGCGAAGGATCTTATGGTTTTACAATGATGTTTATTTTATTTTTTTTTTTTTTCTGTAAACACATTTCGTATAGAAACCCTTGTCCAAAAGTTTCGTCCAGCAACTTTTTAGATTTGAAATTGAACTGAGATGGTACTTTAAAGAGGTCATTTTTCCAAAATCTCCATAGTTTTTCCAGTAATCAAGAATAACGATCGAAAAACTGAGTAAAAACGGTAAAATTGGTAAAAATCCGCCGTAAACGAGATTTTCACTGTTCAGATTTTAGATATTTAGTCATAAATCGAAAAGTATTGAAGCTAGAAACTTGAAAATGTTATCCAATATCAAATACATACTTTTTTATATTGGGCAACATTTTCAGAACAATTATAGCACTTTTGACTTAAATATAGAACTTTTAATTTACCAAATTGTTTGAAAGTTTTTATGTAATATAATTTTAAATATTTGACAAAAAGTTCTGAAAATTTAATATGACCTTACTCATATACCTACCTAATTATCCTGACAAAAAATCAAAAATCGTGACTCAGGATTTTTTTTTATACACACTTTAATAAATTATTATACGATTTTTTACGATATTGTCTGATTGAATATTTTATGAGGGTTTAATTACAAAAAAACTCACTAAAAATTATACAAATAACCGTAAAATACGTAAACAGTATTTAAATAATAATATATTATATTACACTGAAGCTTTGCTCAGAATCGTTTTATACTAAAGAAATGAGTCATCGTTTCTTTAAAACTTAATACATTCATCACCAATATCTTGTCCGAGGACCGAAGGGACGAAGGACGAACTTGTACCACCATCATCTCACTTACCAGCTTTTTTTTTACATACCTAACTAATAATAAGTTTACATAAGATATAACAATGTATAACTTACGAAAAAAAATGAACTTTGCTTCCTTTCGGTCTCCTATTGACACAACCAGACACAGAACAAGAAACCACCATGATGTTGAATTACTTGAATTGCACTTTATAGTTTATAGTTTATAAATTATAATCGAAAAATTGTGTTTCAATCCGAATCCATATAAAAAGATAACTGATATATAAAACAACATTTCATATATCTTTGGTTTCAATCACAGAAATATTATTTTTCATGGAATAATATAAAATGTCATGGATTCATCAATCATATTTTGCCCTGTTGGATTCTAGACTTCAATTTTATTCGTTGAGTCGGCTATCTAGTTGTTTTATATATCTTTGGATTTCACTAACGTTTATAACGTCACAAATTCCATGGATAGTAAAAAAATATTCAAACTTCATATATAAAATACAATTTTGTCACCGATTATCTCTGTTCTATTTGAAACGCAACAACTTCCGAGCCTTAGTCATCAACGTTCGACTTTTTTTTTCGGTTTCAGTGATTTGGTCAAGAACGCCGCCACGGCAACCACTCGTGGCAGCGCACAAACGCCCGATGCAGGACGACGACGACGATCACATGCTGACCCTGCTGGCCGAGCCGGACGACGAACCACCGCCGCCGCCGCCCGCGACGAAGCCGGACGTCCGAGACGACGCGATGGCGGCGGCCGAGGACTACGTGCAGTCGCTGGTCAGGATCGAGTCCAATTGGAAAAACGGTAAGACTCTTTTTTCGGGTTCGCTTTTTTTTTAATTTTTTTTTTTAAATAGTCACCCTACGTTATGCCCACATGTAAAGTGTATACAGGTTGATTTATTAAGCATGCTCATCCTGTTCTGAAACCTGTATGAAAGCACGAATTTGATTTTTTTTTTTTTCATTCACTATTCAAAACAATTTTAAACTATAATATCACCGGAAAAAGAATTTTATCGAGTATTAATTTTTATTTGCGTGATTTATGTTGTTCGAGTGTTTCAGTTTTCTTAAATGGCAACCAGCATCAATTTTCAATTCATATAAAAAAAAAAAACAACACCATTTGTAAAAGTATTGTTAAAATTATTTTATTTAAATAAATAGCTTCAGAGGTATAAATAACAGCGTTATCATGGTTAAGCAACCCATTATCGTTTTTTGTACTACTGTTCTTTACTCTAAACTCCGAATGATTAAATCTCTGAAATTTCGTTCAAAATTGAAAATATCAAAATTAAAAAAATCTTCATTGAATTTAAAATTTAAGCAATGGTTTTTACTTTAAAATACTAAAAACCCCTCAACAAAAAAATTTAAATTTAATGAACATGCTTAAAAAATCATCCTATATGTGTACAATATGTTTCAATGTTAGGTACTGTTGATTTGATAAATACGGCCAGTACGTATTAAATGGTTATTAGTCGTTATAACTTAAATGCCTGATAATCTGGTAAATTGTGTTCGATTTCATAAAATTTACTATAGTATAAAGTTATTGAGTATAAAAAGGACTTACTTTGCTCCATGGGATATTCTTCGCTATTCGGACGTGTCAATGAGGACGGGTGTTTTAAATTTAAAAAAAATCGTAGATCATTTCTTTAGTTAAACGATTCTCTGCAAAGCATCAAAATTAAAACATACCGTTTGGATTTCTTCAAATAAATTGTTTAAATTGACAATAGACGTAAAAACAGTTTATTACGTAATAATCGTAAAATAATTCATTTAAACGCTTTTAAAACAAAATCCTTTGTACCGATTTTTGAAATCTTTTAAGTATTGTTTGCACATTAAATGAATAAGATCTTATCTATTCAATTTTCAGAAGTTTTCATCAAATATTAAAAATATGCCGTTCATATACTTCATCAAGTTTCGACTAATTTTCAGAAATTTTTATTTAAAATTATTTAAAGTTTTTGTGTTTGACAAAAAAAAAAAACAATTTTTTTTTATAAAAAATATTCAAAACATCTTGTTCTATCTGCATTCAAAGTTTCATTATGTTTGGATCGATAAATGTCTTTAAATAAATTATTAAATTTAAAAAAAGACGTAAAAACAGTTTATTACGTAATAATCATTATAATTTACTTAAACGCCAATAAAAAAAACATCTGAAGTCACGATTTTTTAAATGTTTTGATAATCGTTAGAGAATTGTAAGAGTAAAGTCATATTGAATTTTGAAAAGTCATTGTCAAATATTTAAAAGTTTATTAGGAATAAACTTTTAAAGAACAAAGTATTTTCAACGTTCTATTTTTAGCCCGAAAGGTGTCAATTTTTTTAAAAAAAATGTTTAAAACATGTATGTTAGTGATACGTCAACAGTATATCGTGAAAGCTTCAAGTTTCTAGCAAAATTATTTTTGGAATAATGACGAAATTACTAAAGTCGATTTAATGTAATTGTCGTTAACGGCGAATTTCGCCGTTTTCGGTCCGTTTTAGGCTGTTTTTCCGCTCGCCTGAAAACACTTTTGAGATAAGAGCTTAATGAACTCTCAGCAGACCATCTACATCGAATTTCCGATCTATAGAGTTGCTAAATGAAACTTTTGGATTAAATGAAGTCGAGCAAAAAGTATCCCCAGAAAAAATTAATTAATTAATTAAAAAAATAAAAAATTAAAATAATCAACATCATTGTAAGACCATAAGATTCTTCGCTTCACTTAGAATCTAAAAGTATTCAAAACCAATTTCATTCTGACGAACTGACATACATTTTTTAGATTTAAAAATAAATCACTGTAACCAGCTATTATGCATACTTGTCTGTTATTTGTAGGCTGTAGTTGCTAAGTTAAATAGAGTAATTGCTTGTCTGCAATTATCATGTTTTTTTTTTTAATTGACTAATTTGTGATTAATGATTAAAAATTATTAAATTATCAAATAAATAATTAACTGCTACGTACAATACTAAATAACTTGTTTCATTAGATAAAATTATAAGTATTACTCAAAAATCAAATGTGATATTATTTATTGGAACAAGGTTTAACTGTCATAAAATTTTGAATTACTTAAAATGCCAAATTTGTTGCAGCCAAATATACATGATATGAATTTTCTATAACAATTTAAACTTTTAAATTCCTGATCACCTGTTATAGTTGTTTTCTTGGCACTCTCGCATAGAATGAAAACGTTATATCTAGAAAACCCTATTTTTAAATTGAATTTTCTTCGAAAAAAGTGATTCTCCGAATATACTTAGGCCAATCGTCTTTTGTTGGTACCAATTTCGTACAAGTTATTCTCTAAAATACGAGTAATACCGATAACAATTCTGAAATCACTCTTTCCACGGTAAAATTCAGGGATCTGAATTTCAACGGTATTTCTCATCTGATTTTTTGGAAATTTCCTTTCTGATATTATTTTTTTTTCATTTTATCAGCCCGTACATCTAATGTCCGATTTTTATTACTGCGGTCTTTTGATTTAATTAGCAAATTTCATCATAAACGATCTTATTAATCCACGGAGTCCCTCCTAAAGCAGCAGAGGATGTTGTTGATGTTGCCGTTGTTCTACATAGTCTTCCCTCCCTGATCTAGTGTAATTCGGTTCGCTTTGTCACCGCGTGATTTTCTTTTCAAATTGTTATCTATCACGTCAAATTGGTGCAAGGAGTTATTCTTCAGTTTTCGAGTTCGCAACGCAACTGCTAAAAGTAATAAAGTTACAAGACTTAATTTCGTTGTAACACCAAACATAACTCCATAAGGACTACGTTTAATAGTTATATGGTGCCCTTTGTTTTTCATTAATACCATATAAACGACAAACGTGTAAAGTACAGAACGACGCGTCCTGACGTTCAGTCCAAGTTGTCAATATATGCTCTATATACATCCTGATTCACACGTTCCATTGATCCCTGTGACCGAGTGAGCGTTGAATTTTCTTTTCAAGTGACTCTACGTTACACAGAGTTCAGATAATTCTAATCGTACCTTAAAATTCGTTGATAGTCCTTTGGTTTCTACGGCTTTCGCTACGTGAATACAATTGACTGAATAAACCTATCTATCCGCACACCATGTATGGTCATAATAATGTTATCGTTACTGCCGTCATCGATAACAATGTCTGTCCGAGTGTCTATAAAACGAGCATTGTATTTTCTCTGAAAATAGCCGAAAACGTGATCGTTGCGAGGAAGCAATTCATTGCTCGACTTATCTTACTGACCAATGATTAGAGACGATTTTAAATATAACAATAAGTTAGAAAAACATTATTTTTTCAAAGTTCTGAAAAAAATGCACATCATATTCATCCGGTTGATTGGTCATAAATTCATAATATATAAATAGTTTTTATAACACATTTTAGCAGATCGAACACAATTTCTCGGATTAAGTTATTGACAAAACATTCAAGTTAAAATACATGGTACCCCTTGTTAGTTAACTCATCAAATTATTTATCACATTGATGACGTTCCGTAACCCTATAGACAAAACTAAACGAGCGTGATATTTATTTAACGAAAATACGTCATCGAGAGTTCGGGACGAACGCGGGGGCTGGATACGACGCGGCAATCTAGTTCACAACTGTACCTACATTAATACGAACACACGTACTTGTATTCACCTGCACGTTGCTGTTCGAACGATATGGTTACGCGAAAACGACACACCGACGACGGACCGACGCACCATTACACACACACACACACACACACACACCACTCTTGTAACAGTGCGGTTAAAATAACGATACTTTTGGTTTGTGCAAGGTGGATATAGTTTGCGCGAATCGCTGTGTTTCTATACTTGTAACATTATTTTTTTTCGACGGTTCTACGGCAATCCTCGCATAAAAATAATTAAAAATACGTTTTCAGCATTATTTCTATCAGGTAAAATGTTGACTAATATTCATGAGCGCCCATCGAGGGACAGCACTATTGTTTCTTTTTGGAAAGAGTTCTTCCTACGTAGAGTTCTTATTATCGAATAATCGATTTGATTATATTTTATTTTCTATTTTTCTGTTCTTATTTAAATGTATTTTAATAACATATTATGACGGTCTATGGTAACAATTCAAACTTCGATTAATATTTTGCGTATCATATTTAAATGTATTATGATTGTATTGAACAGATACGTATCAAACATATTTCTTTAGCTGAATTATCAAAAAACATATTTTATTAAACCCTCTCCTGGAAATTTATTTAGTTTCAAAACGTGGTGTGTTGTGCAACTTGCAATCTGTTGATTCGTGATTTTCCAAATGATTTCATTAGAGAAACATAATTTTTATTTTATTGTGCAAGAAACATCTAAAAAAAAAACGGTAACATAATAAATACTAAATACGGGAAACGTATAGTTTTAAAATTAATCACAGTTAAATTTAGCCTAATCTTTTCACGCTCTCACTGGTTAGTTTTTCCTGTATTTACCAATCATATGAGTGTGTGTGTGTGTGTGTGTGTGTGTGTGTGTGTGTGTGTGTGTGTGTGTGTGTGTGTGTATGTGTGTGTGTATGCATAAAATTATTATAATATCACGTGTACACTGTGCTCCGGTCACCATCGTTGTGGTCGCAATAATGTAGTAGTAATAATAAAAGCCCGTCTCGTAATCGTACGCCCGGACCGCGGTGACAGTTTTATTATTGCCGTGAGAACGCTACGCGACGGTATACTTACGTAGATACCTACTAGTATAAATATATATGTGTGTGTGTGTGTGTGTGTGTGTGTGTGTGTGCGTAATAAACATAAAATTCGAATCGCGAATTAGTGAAAATCCGGTCGGCAACGTCAACGTGGCGGACGGCGAAAAGTAAAAGTCGTGTTTACATTATTACGAGCAGCGCGAGCGCGGTCGACCCTCGAACGCACGTGTACGACATTTAAATACCACCGACCGATAACACTTGTAGCGGTCACAATTCACCGTCGGATTCGCGTCGTCGTTTGCGGTTTCCGTACGGTTCTAGACCCGTGCACGTCCCGTCCCGTCCGTCGTCTACTCGGGCTTTCGAATTTCATCGCGAGTCTCACCACGTCGTGCCACGCGTTACTCATGCGCGCGCACACACACGCACACACACGCACACACACACACACACGCACACACACACACACACACACACACACACACACACACACACACACACACACAATGATCACAATATTATATCACGCTCACTCGGTCGTCCGCGCGGAGAGAAAGAGTGACACAACCGACTATCCGCAAAACTGAATCGGCGCGGCGGCGGGACGAGTGAAACGATCACAGAACGACTGAGAGCTCGGCCGTGTAAAAAACTAACTAAAAAACGGGAGATGGTAAATTGCGGCAAAATTAACCTTTTTCTAAAATTTGATATGTAAGCTGCGGCAAAAAAAAATTTTACATTATACAAACTGCGACAAAACCGATAAGATACATTATACAAACTGCGGCAATTTGTTTTATATACCTTTTATATGTACTACCTTTATACATATCGATACGATAGAACTTCTAGACACTCATAGAGTATTAGGCGAAAAATAAAGGAACCAAATAATAAATAAACCAATTTTAAAATTGAAAAATATTATTATTATTAAAAATTATTATTAGAGATCGTAATGTACGTATAATCAAAAACCAATTATTATTACTAAAAAATCGTATAGTGATCGTAAAATCAAAAAAACATTTTTTTTTAAATAAAATAATAATACAATAGGTAGGTACCTAATTAACATTTTGTCTAACTAGTCTAAAAACTAACTCTTTTCGTTTCCTCGGCAATCAGTCGACGCCGTCCACTTTGCGCTGGCGCGTCGACCTGAGAATACGACTCGTTCGCGCAAATCCGCACCGATCGAAAATAAACTAAAAGACAAGTGGCATTCGGGGACTGCCGCGATAAAGCTATTGCATATCAAATAAATAAGAAGTTGATATAATTTTAAATTTTTTTATTATTCTAGTTATTCGGGAATTTGTATCATAGGAACTATAGGCCTATGGTAACTAAAATATGAAACATAAGTTTTTTTTTCTCATAAAATGAGTTTGTTTTGTTGGTATGACAATATGGTTCGCCGCGCGGTAGACACAGAGGGGGATTACGGGATTCCACAGGTAGTGGTCACGATTTTTCGTTACGAAAAGTTTTTTTTTCAGTCACTACACTAGACCTGCGATAAAAGCTATGCAATAGCTTAAAATCATTAACGATCGGAACCCATTATCACACCACTGAACACGCGCGCGCTGCACGGCTTATTTTATGATCATCTAAATTCCGTGGTGTGAAAATATGACGACGGAAAATAAGACGATGAAAATATGACGATGGAAAAAATCTCCAACATTTCAAACGCGCTTTTCTTCGATCCTTTAAAAATATTTATATGTCAACGTTGTACACATCGCGTGAGTTATCGTATTGGTCAGGACTCGTACAGTTATGTACTGTACACAGAATCATCGCATGCGGACTACCGACTATTGCCGATTCGTACAACGATCGGTACGGGTAAAATTAAAAACGGGATTTCGTGGCGCTTTCGAGTCGTCGTCAGATCTCGGGCGAAAATCGACTAGTGTGCTCTCAAACGGGTTTCACCCGGCAACGATATAATTCGTGTACGGGTCATAAAAACGGAATAGGGTCGTCGAGAACGTTTACACCGCGTCGCGCATGACATTACACGTTATTGTTATTATTATTATTATTATTATTATTATTACAATCAAACGCGTAATAATTTATGCGTATAGTTTGATGTTTACTAAGGTATACGTTCTCGACCTTGCTTAACCCGTACGTAAAAATAATCGACATTTCTCTTGCTCGCCCGCCTTTTTCACCGTGTTGAACTCGAGACGGTCACGTGTGTCGTTCCACAGTGGCCGTTATGACTGCGGCCGCGACTACGGCAATTAGTGGTTGTATCTTCGATATGTTTGAATACGTTATGGGCAAAAGTCGAAATCGGGCAAACCTCAAAAATGGCCGGGCAAAACGCGAACTGCCCACAATCCTTGGGCAAAATGTCATATTTCGGCTTTTGACCGGGCAAACCTAGTTATGACCAACCTCATTTGGGCAAAACCGCCAAAATCGTATACTGATTTTTATCGTAAGAGCAAAAACGTTGAGTTTTAAATACGTTCACTAATATTACATACAAATTTAATAATTATAAAATAAGTGTTATTGTACAAATATAATTGAATAAACTTAAATAATAAAAAAAAAATAAACTTAATATAATAATATTAGGTACTCTTATAATGTTAAAATAAAGAATTAAAAAAATGTATACATTTAAACCTCAAAACCGTATACTGACTTTTATCGTAAGGGTAAAACCGTACCTAGTGTATTAAATACGTTCGCTATTATTTAATACAAATAGTAATTTTTATCGTACGATTTTATTACGGTTATAGATGTCCATGCGTATCTTGTTAATTTATTGCTGTTATTGTATTTTATCAACTCGTTATATTAAAGTTACACAAAATACACCTCATCTAAATGGTACAAAATTGTACTGTAGTTCGTATTTTTGTGAGCTTATATTAGTAATAAATGTAAACAACAAAATATTTTATGTA
Source organism: Therioaphis trifolii (assembly GCA_027580255.1). Classification (NCBI taxonomy): domain Eukaryota; kingdom Metazoa; phylum Arthropoda; class Insecta; order Hemiptera; family Aphididae; genus Therioaphis; species Therioaphis trifolii. The sequence continues at coordinate 76,740,567 of CM050404.1, read as the reverse complement.
GTTCTAAATGCCATGGTTCTAATATGCGTAGCAACAACAAATAAACAAAAATATTATTTTTTTATTATTATATTCAATTATATCTGTACAATATTTTTTTATTAATTTTTTATTATAACATTATAAGAGTACCTAATATTATTATATGTGACGGTTTTGCACGAATGAGGTTGGTCATAACTAGGTTTGCCCGGTAAAAAGCCGAAATATGACATTTTGCCCAAGGATTGTGGGCAGTTCGCGTTTTGCCCGGGCATTTCTGTCAAAATCCGAAAAATCGTTTGAAATTGTTCTCTTATAAATCGTTTCCAATGCTGAGTATGATGAAAGTTCGAAGGAGATATTTTTCGAGAAACACTAAACCTCCCGGGTGATGAAGTCGCATTAGTTACCGAGGTTCAAACGTATTTACGTATACATTTTATGTATTCAATATGTATGTATGTATATATATATATATACTTATATAAATTATTTACCACATTTACCACATCGCTGCGACCGCAGTGACATTATAGTGACATAGCACTCAGGAGTTACGTTTTTCAGACCTTTAATGTTTCGGAATGGTACCATCATTAAGGTGAATTTGCTCTATCTAATAGTTTATACAGAGAAGAAAATAATAATGAAAATTATGCACTTTCCGCAAAAACTGACTTACGCGACAGTTTTAGGTGTAAAACTGTTTTAGCAATCTACCAGAACGATTATTGTTTCCGCGAAGAATATCGATTAGGTCACAACTTAAGTGTCGAGTTGCATATTTTCTGTTATGACACTTGATTCTATATCTTATCTAAAAATGATTGAATTTCGTTATTATTATCATTGGATTACACTCGGTAATTTTTTAGCAAAACGATATTATAGTTTAGTAAAACAGTTTAAGTATACAATTAATTTATTCGTTGAATCTTATAACTTTAAATAAATCTTTTTTTTTTTAAATCCTTAGATTTTAAGAATAATTTAATACTTATGGTATGAAAATAAAATATAAATATAACCGATTCATCAAGTAGGTAAACTATAATATTATAAGCTATAGATTTATCAGATTTTTTTAAATACTATTTTTTTTTTATCAAATAATGAGTGGATCGGTAATTAAAATTTACTTACATCACAATTTAAATCACAGTTAAAACATAAAAATTGTTCTACCCACAACCAACAAGAAAAAGAACATACGTAATGGAAGACATTTTTTATGAAATCTAAAAAAATTTGTTAGAAAAACTTGTCTAAAAAAAAAAAAAACGATAAGCTGTAATCATAATAAAAGTATACATTTTAAATTTTGAGTGATGCAAAGAATCTATTGGATATACATTGACGTTTCTTTCTTCTTTTTTTGATGGCAACTGCAGTTTTTCACGTGGAAATCAACGAGGAATCCGATTCATGTATAGCGAAAATCATAATGATTTATTGCCGTAAGTCGTGCTTTTTTTTTTTTTTTATTGTATAAATGATTTTTCGACGCACGTTATCAATTGGATTTTTAAACCTAACAGCCATCAAGAAATGTACGTACCGTGAATATTCGACGAAAACGTCATAGGTCAAAGTTTAATATCCAATTTTCTATAAAATGACAAAAAGCAATGTAGCAGTCGCTGTCTGGTCTCTTTTCGCATGCAAAGCGTGTCATCGACGCGGATTTCATTTCGATACAGCAAAAATAATTTACACGCAGTGTATTTCGCAGTTACCACTGCGCGTGTTGTTGATTCAGTAAACAGTACAGTATCTATGGATGACGAGCGTCATATGAATTCATATAATATAATATTATGTCTATTTTCTTGAGCCGATATAATACGTAAGGCGTGTACGGTATGCAAATGTTAGTTGCAGTATGCACAAACTAAAGACATCCTAATAATCGTAAGTAGTAAACGTCTACGGCGAAAACACCGAAGTTTAATGTATATAGTAATTTTATACTTTATGTCCAATTGTGTACCTATAATACGTGTTCACCTGGTGTGTACATTTGTAAACTGTTTAGGTTTTTATTGAAAATTTGTTTTGCATTTGAAAACTGATAATTGTTGTACCAGGTATTTGCTGTGTTATATTACTGCCATACAATCCTTAGTCAATCGTTGTGTGAGGTTTGTGTGTGTGTGTGTGTGTGTGTGTGTGTGTGTGTGTGTGTGTGTGTGTGTGTGTGTGTGTGTGTGTGTGTGTGTGTGTGTGTGTGTGTGTGTGTGTGTGTGTAAATGTGTTTATTTATCGTACTAATTATATAAATCATATTTGTATATACATTAATTACTATTTTCCGTTAATGGTTCTTTGACGCGGCTCCTCTTTCTAACTTCCACGACGACTTCGGGAGCCGCGACGAACAGTTTGAATACTTATAATGTACACAATTATTTAGTGTTCATCAATCAGTCGGAGTGTCAAAAAGTTCCATTCAATAATTCGATATAAAATAATATATAGATGTTATATATAATTTATATTGATTATATATCATCAGGGCTGGATTTCGGATTTTTAGGCCCCTAAACTCAATTGTGGCGTGGGCCCTACCAGAAAGTTTTTAGAAAATAGAAAGGGCATACACACAAATAGAGAAACTAAGCTATCTCTAAAACATTTTCAAATTTCGAATAATTTTCCACCCAAAATCGAGGGTAGTGTAACTTGGATGGAGCTTTTTTTTTAAGTTGTATGATGGAAGTTATATGATGGTGTGGTGGGGGCCCTGTTGTGGTGCGGCCCATAGGCTACAGCCTATATAGCCTACGCTTAAATCCGACCCTGTATATCATCTATGTAGGTTTACCATATTATTATATGTTTACAAATTTTAACTACAGAATGTCAAAATTGCAATACAAAACGTATCCTTGTAACATGAATGCTGTTTTTCGTCCGAGACAATGTCGTCGCGCTGTCAAATGCAGTGGGTTATAGGATTTGTCGTGATCTCAGTTTTTATTTTTACGTTTGACACCGTTTAGTCTTACGGGCAACCTCACCACCCCCGGACTGCCACCAACACTCATCACTCATCACTAGGGCAGAAGACTTATAGCTCTAAAAAAATCACCAAATATGCACTTAAATAATATACAAAATATGCATTTAAAATGAATATTTATATGCATATAAAAGTAAAGATTAGAAGAAATATGCCCTAAAGTAAAAAATAGAAATACGCATTTATTTGCAAAATAAAATTTAAAAACTAGCTTTGTTTCCGCATAAAACGTATTTGTATCTTACTCTGCTCTTTTTGTGATTGCGCAAAAAAAATACATATGCAAATGCTACAAGTCCTCTGCCCTACTCATCACAAACTCACAGACGTACGTCGACACGCGCATATAACCCGAAAAACAAACTGTTGCAGCAGACGCGCACGGGCCCGGATGTACAGGAATCGGTAAAAGCCGGTGTTAAAGTCACCGAAAACCACCGTGTACCCACACGATTGGCCGTCAACTAATCTAAACAATGAAGCCGTACATCGATAGAGTTAGTATCGCTGAAATCACGGTTCGGTACCATCTTCATATACTCGTATACCGACAGTTACCTATGGTTATTTTCGTTCTAAACGTGTGACAAACGTGCAAACGTAGTACTCGTAAAAACGTCGTACCTACTCGATGAACTGCTTGAAAAAAATTGCAGATCACAGAAAATTCGTTTGATTTTAAAATTCAGATATCGAATTCACCTATATATACGTATGTTTATCCGGAGTCGTTTCGCTTTCTTGAGATCCGTGTCTCCACGGGTAGCGGACCTCGTCGCGTTGCAACGACGGTTCCGAAAAGAAGAGAGCGTCCTCGCATCGGACGTTTTACGGGGACAACAAACGTACGGGAAAAAGTCCACGAGAAAAATCATTCAAATTTCCCGGAGAAATTCTATTCGTCAATTTCATTTATTATTTGTTTTTTTTTTGCTAACAATCGATTCACGTTTATTTTATGCGGCTACTCTGGGCTCTCGCAGTGAGACGAAATCCGGGAATCACCGCTACGGTTAGCCAATATAATTATATATTCTATATAATACGCCATCGTAACGTACACTGTATACACATGCTTTTTTTTCCGACGGTATCATGTGATAAATGATAATACTATAAATACACACACACACACACACACACACACACACACACATAAATATATATATATATATATATATATATATATATATATATATGCATGGCCGGATTAAGTCATCTGTAGGCCCTAGGCATTGAAAAAATTGAATTTCATAACAGCCACTTTTGAATATTATTATTTCATATTATTTTGAATTAATACAGCGTCATAAGTTTACAATCGAATTATCAAATATTTAATTTTATATAATAAATAAAATTAATGAGCACTAACATATTATCTAGATTACATTTTTTTTTTTTGGCATATAGCGTTGGCGAATTCATCAATGATATTATCTTTTCTAATTTCTCTCAATAATTCTGACTCTATTGATAACAGTGCTAGAGATGATAATTTTCCTTGACTGATAGTAGTACCTTTGCCAATTTTTAATTCTTTTTAACACAGAAAATGACCGTTCACCTTCGCAAGAAGATCCAAATATCGCTTAATAAATTCTAAAAGCAATTTTGACATTTGGAAAACTTGTTATTCATTTTTTTCAATTTGTTTTTGAAGCATGTCACTTACAGTCATGCCTGGTTCACGAAAATTTACAATAATTAGAAATTCTGCTACAAGATCATTTTCCAGATCTAATGGATATACTTGAACTAAATTAGTCACTCTTATTTCGGTTTCACTTTTGGTTAATTTGTCGTCAGTTAAAATACTAAATATTTCATTTAATTTTGTGTATGCTTCTTTTCGTTTTTTTAATTTCCTCAATTAAGGAATCCGTCATAGCATAAAATTTTTGTATTTCAGATTTATCACGTACATTTGTTTCAAACTCAGGCGTAGTATACTGTAATAATGTAATATGCTCTAATTATAATTTCCTTATCGCACAACCATCGCAAAGCTCGTCGTCTCAATATACAGCGTCCATGTAAACAATTTGATTATATATTTTAGACTGTTTTTAGATTTTGAATGACGCAAAATATCTGGTTTTTATAATGTTTATTTTGTTTTTTTTTTTTTTGATTTAGCCATCTTTCGTAGGCCTTCGTATGTCGTAGGCCCTAGACACAGTGCCTACAATGCCTAATGGTTAATACGGCCCTGTATATATAAACACGCGCGTTCGAGCCACAATCGTCGCGGAGACGTTATTATATTCAATTCAAGTGTTACGTTGTTTTAAAGACGAACACGCGTCCACGCGCGTAATATTATATTATATAGTGTGATAGTCTGTGTCGTTATCGCGGGTCCCGGCGGTAATTGTCGCCGGAGTACACCGACTGTGTGTAAACACTACTTTATTACATTATAACCACCCATTGGGTGTTACGACTACTAGTTACTACTATATCATTTCTATGTAGTGTGAGTATAGTAGAGGAGGACATTTGGCGTAAAAACTGGGGGCTAAGTTTGTTATGCTCATAGGATTCATAGCGACCAAAGCCACTAGCTTTGCTTAGGACTTTAAATCATTTACATTTAATACTTAGCAGTATGGTCTACCTACCTTTCTCGTAAACATATTTTTTTTTAAATAAAAATATTCAAAAAAATAACAATTAACTTTTCAAACGTAATTTTACTTGACATGTAAATACCAATAAACGAATCAACCGCGTAATTGTTTACATGAAATTTATAAAACTAATTGAAAAACTAAAAACAGGTATAAAAGTACTCAGAACTCAATTACTTCAATATGATGTATCGATTTTTACTTGAATAACCATCAACTATTTCCTGATTACTAATCATTATATTCAAATATTTTTCTATACTTAATATGGGAAGCTCGTTAGAAGGGGTTAAGAGCTCTACTTAAAATTCTTAGGGGGCCAAGTCCTCCCCATTTTCCACCCATGATGTTTAGGCGTACTATACCACTGTTAAACCTACAATGCATGATTTTTTTTTATTATTAAAAAAATTGTTTTTGGATAGTACTAAAGCTATAAAATACGTAAAAAATAATTTAAAAAATCTATTTTGATTTCAAGTGTTGAAAAAGTCGAAAAAGTTGGTTGTTGCTGTAGAGAAACATTATGCATTATTAACTACGAAAAATAAAAACTTTTTTCTTTCATTTATTACATTTAAAATGTGTCTACATATTACATGTTTTTACAAGTTTATTAATACAATTTTGAAATTTTGAAAACTTTAATTTTTCTAAAATGTTGTCATATTATAATAGATTTACCTAAAATTTGTCAAATTTATACACATTTAAATTATTACATGGTTAAATTACTCAATATTATTAGGTAGTATGATATTTTTTAAAGCAAGTTTTTCCTTTTCCATTGCATAATCCAACTTGACATTTTTCACACGCTTGCCATGTATATCCCTTGCAACCTGGCATTTTACAAAGACTCCTCGTTGGTACATCGATCGGCCAGTGATCAATGCGATCCATGCGTAGATCTTGATTTGGTGGTTTCGAAGCATTCGGCTTCTTGGATTTTTGTATTAGTGCATTCTCTATGGTATTTGATGGCCTTCCTCTAGTGAAAGTTGACTGATCAACTTTGCACAAAGATATGGCTAAATCTTCTTTAAACGCAGCTCATGTCATAGGTTTTTCAACGTTGCCAACAGTTTTATTTTTTTGAGCAATTATTCGCTTATGTAACAACCATGAATTGACAACAGTCACATCAAGTAAATGATGGAAAATCCTTAAATACCATTCACGACTTCTTATTTTAATTTTCTGTCGTCCTAACATGCTATCCAATAGGTCTACTCCTCCCATGTGTTTATTATATACACTTACAATATGTGGACAGTCTATTTCGATGGATTTATTTTCCGTTTTTGAAAATATTTTTACCTTAGACATAGGATCGATTTCCACAAATGTAGATATTATATACATCTAATAATAACGAACACTACACAACGCCGCACGAGTTACCACAGTACGACTGCCACAGTATGACACTGATAACGCTCGCGAATTAAATATTTGCGCGGTCTCGTGATTAATACCGGGTCGCCGTAAAAACAGTTCGGCGTTTACAACGAAATCGATTGACGGATTCTCGAGGCCAGCCGCTGTGGCTATTTTCTGTAAACCACGACCGTGCGGATTCACGTTGTCTTCATTTGCATAGCAATATAGTATTCGATCCGAGTACAATATTATAATATATTATGTATTTCTTGTTCGGTCGTTCCCGAGAAAACGTCTGCATTTGGAGATGTCCGTTAAAAAACAAAGGTTTTACTTTATTTACAGTATGAATCGTGCGTGTACTGAGACCTCAGGTATGTAGCCCGAAAACGCTTCTGCAAAAGTCCTCGACCGTGACGTTTATTTCATTACTATAATCAATAATAATTGTGTTTGGAAAACACGCACGTAGGTACCAAAAAACACTAGCGTTTTTATATTATATATGCTACAAGTATATCAAAATTACACATACATATATGCACATTCGAATGCGTGGCTTAATGTGCAAATTACCATTTTTTTAATGTATTCATAACTCAAGACGGTATGAATTACATTAGTACGCGCATATATATATAAATAAAATTTTTCGATTTTTACATAAAATACGGAATATTTTAAATATTTTACGTAGAACACTTTTAATTTGTATATCTTCACGGTCGTTCATTGTGTATTTTTCATTTCTCGAATCAAGTTATTGTGGTGCGTTGTACGATCGATTCGATACGAATATAAAATCATTAAAAATGATTCGTATAAATAATCGTTACTAATAAGTTGTTATTTTAAGACGCTCGCGCGCAAATGAGACGCGTGTTCGGTTTCGGATTCATAATAAACCTACTTTAATTTTCACGGGGTATTAGAGTAATTGATGAATAATTTTAAAAAAATTAATTATAATACATAAAAACGCCTTTTATCTATATATATCGTCTTGAACGATAGAATCGCAAGGAAAACGAAAGGTGGTCATGGGGACATATTCAACCCTCATTTCTTTCGAGTACGTATATGTATACATTTATACTATAGAACCCTGCATAATAAAAGCGCACAGACAAAATAGCCACTAACTGACAGGCTAAATTACCTATATACAACGTGATTTTTGAAGCATACTCACCCCATTTTCGGCCTTATATATTATGGTCAAAATTTGAATACGTGTTTACGCACAATATAAAACAACTTTTACGGTAATATAAACTTTTATGAAACATTTTTTTTTTATCTATGTGATTTTTTAAGTTTCTTAAAATTTTCTTAAATGATAATTACTGTTTATAGCATGTATATTGTTACGAAAGAGAATAATTTTTTAGGCTACTTGATATTTAAATTGTTATCATTAGACCAATAATAGAACGAAATATCTGAAAAAAATGAATTCTCTTTCACATAATGTATTTAATATGTAATTAATTGTATTAATTTACTATTAATGTAATTAATAGTAGTGATAAAACTCAGTTTTTTTTTCATCTCGTAAATAAAAATATAGTAAAAAATGATTTTTTTTCTTTTTCATAAAAATGAAGTTCTATCAATTATTTTAAATTTTACATGAAAAAATCTATATGCATAACCATTACACAAGATGATTAAAAAAGGGATAAACTCGTTTAAAAATTGCCCAGTACAAATGCACGTACAGACGAGACTTACGACAGGAAAACAAATTGCCGAATTTGGCAAGTGCCAGTTAGGCGTCCGACGTGTATACATCATCGTGATTCGTGATGTACAGTCGAGTACGCATCACGACCAGTGTTGAGCATTTTCGGCCTTATATATTATGGTCAAATTTGAATACGTGTTTACGTGTTTACGTACAATATAAAACAACTTTTACCGTAATATAAAAAGTTTTATAAAACATTTTTTTTTATCTATGTGATTTTTTAAGTTTTTAATTTTCTTTAATTATCTAAATAATTTATCTAGATAAATAATTAATTATCTTTTATCTTATCTAGATAATAAACAAAATTAGTTATCTGATGAATTATCTTAGATGAATAATTGAGTTATCTAACGTAATTCATCTAGATAAATAAATATATTTATTCGAAAAATTCGAAAAATTGAACTTGAAAGTTTTAACCTATTAAATTCCTATTAAATTAATAAATCATCCTTGCACAGATACAGAACAATAACAAAGTAATAGGTAATAATTTTCCACGCCACTTTTATGTTATTTCTAAATTTTATGTATCCCGATGACCCGATTTATACAATTATACGGTCTACGGCCGAATATGTTGCAACGTTGTGTCGTCGACTCGTCGATGGCCGTGTACACCATAATCCAAAGTCCATAATGTGTTATTGGGGTTAATAATAATTAATATGTGCACAAGAGTACATGACAGGGGCGGAGTGGCTCAAACATTCTTACCGGGCAAACAGATATTTTCAGGCCACATAAATTTATTTCAGGCCATTTTTTCGAATTTAATTTATTACCATTTATTGTCTTATTGATAGATGTGTGCTAACCATTGTTTGATTGTGTGAAGTATAAAACAATTTATTTAGCCTACGAATTGTAAGAAGATATTATCAATTTATTATCATCCACATTTTATATTCTTCCTAGCTTCTATTGTAAAGTAGGTAGTATCAACCATAAAAATGTTTATTCATTATAATATCAAGTATTTGAACCAAAAAACTCCCTCTAAGTAATCTTATAACTGAACACAGGTATTATTTTATATTTACACAAATATATCACTACTGTAGAAATTTATTTTTTATACTTATATATTATAAAACTAATCACTATTATTTTAAAATGTATTAATGAATTGTTTTATAAAATTATAATATACCTAGGTACAAAGAATGTATTTTTTTTTTAAACTAAGTACTTATTATTTATTACTTATTTCCCATACATAAATGTACACAATGGTTAATGGCAGATCTAGGATTTTTTTAGATTCTGAACGAAGTGAAGAATGTATTGATTTTACTATGATGTGTGTTTTTTTTTTTTTTTTTTTGTTTTTTTTTTTGTTTTTGTGTCTGTGTACACCATAACTACTCGAAATAATGCTTCAATTTTGAACTTCAGGGTATGTTTTCGGTGGCAAAACGAATATCGGAGGTACCTTAGAGAGGTCACAAGTGAAAATTCCCAAAAGTTTTCAAATGCCACGGGAAAAACAAACAAAAAATGAGGAAAAAACGGTACTTTTTGTGCAAAACCCGTTTTCGACGAAATCGATTTTTTTATTTAGCCGTTACTCAAAAACCAAAAATTGTAGATACTTGAAATTTTCACCAAATGTTTATATTGAAATCATCTATACGTGGTAAAATTTTTGAACACTTTTGACTTTTTTTGAGCTTTTTATAGACAATTTAAATTTTTGACTTTTCTTAGTTTTTTTTTCTGAAAAGTGGATAAAAAAAATTTGGCTGGACAAAAAATCTTGAAAATTTAATATAAAGTTCCTCATAAGAAGTACTTATCGGTATAAAAAAAAAATTCAAAGCGAAATGCACACCTTTTTTTTTATAAGCATAAAAAGTTTAAATTTTTATGAAATATTGAAAAATCGCGAAAATTTGAACTTATTTTTTTCTGAAATGTGGATAAAAAAAATTTGGTTGGCCATAAAACTTTGAAAATTTAGTACAAGGTTCCTCATTAGAAGTACTTATTGCTATTAAAAAAAATCAAAAATCGTGAGTCACAATTTTTTTTTATAAGCATCTAAAGTTCAAACGTTTACGAAATAATTACATGATTGCGTAAAATAATAATTTAGCCTTAAACGATTTTTGATATTTGTTCTTATTCAAAAAGTATAAGTCGAAAAAACTTGAAACTTTCACCAAATGTTTATATTGGAATCATCTATACGTAGTACAATTTTTGTAAACTTTAGACTTTTTTTGAGCTTTTAATAGACAATTGAAATTTTCAACTTTTCTTTGTTTTTTTTTCTGAAATGTGGATAAAAAAAATTTGACTGGACAAAAATTCTTGAAAATTTAATACAAGGTACCTAATATGTCGAACTTATCGGTATAAAAAAAAAATTCAAAGCGTAATGCACAATATTTTTTTTATAAGCATAAAAAGTTCATATTTTTACGAAATGTGTAGAAAATCGCGAAAATTTGAAGTTATTTTGCAGTTGAAAATTCATAAAATTTTAAGTATTCAAAACTAAGAATTGTAAATTCGATACAAAGTTTGACATACGTTTTCCTTCAATTATCTGTAAAAAAATTTGTACTGGAATAAAATCAAAAATTTTTATGAGTGTTTGAAATTACAATTTTTTCACATAATCGCGTAAAATAACAATTTAGGCATCATTGATTTTTGATATTTGTTCTTATTCAAAAAGTATAGGTCGTAGAAACTTAAAACTTTTACAAAATGTTTAAATAGGCATTTTCTTTACATAGTTGTATTTTCAAAATATTTCGTTTATTTTTTAGCTATTTATAGGCATTTGAATAATTCGATTTTTCTTAGATTTTTTTTTATAAAAGTCGATAACAATTTTTTGGCCCTACCAAATCGCTTGAAAATTTAATAGAAGGTTTTGAATAAGTTGATCTAAGAGTGATTCAAAAATTATTCAAATACATAGGCACAATTTTTTTTTATAAGCAGTTGAAGTTCAAAAATCGACAAAATTTGTCAAAATCACGAATATTTGCAAATTATTTTGTAGTTGAAAATGTATAAAAATTTTTGTATTCAAAGATAAGAAATGAAAATATTATGTAATATCACAGCTGATAAAGATAATTAAATAGATTAAGTTTATTATAATATAATCAGTAGCTGACAGCTGTTCTATACAAAATATTGGTAGATTGTAAACACAAGGTGTATAACGTACCTTTACATGGTTGAATAGAACGTTACTAACTTCCAATTTCCAGTTATTTTAATGTGTGTATCAGTTCCATAAACATGCGGATTTTATATATCATTATTAATTATTAATATTTAAATAGACGTAGCCACGGAGCATTCAGCATATATGGACGGCGGGGTCGGGTGGTACCGTCACGAGAGTGCATTTAGGCAAATAATATGGTATTTACCTACGCCCTATCTATGCACATCCTGGTTTGTCCAATGCTCACGAGCAGAAGTCACATGAATAGACAAATGTAAATTTAACCCAATCTAGGATATTAAAATAAAATATATATTACAATTTAAGGCTGACAGCTTCATCTTCGTTCAGAATCGTTTTTTTTTTTATAATATAAAATAATTCCAAAATCTATCCAATAATGCCTAATCTAGCAATGCATCTCGTGTATCCCACCCAACTACTGTATCCTGTACTTAACTTACAATGATTTATCATTGCATTTAAATGTAAAGTACCATACAAATAAACTATCGTAAACCAGGTGATCCCATGATAGAAAGTGCTATACACTCCTCACCATTATCTTGTCCGAGGAGCGAAGCGACGAAGGACGAACTTCCACCAGCATTATCTTATCGGCTTTTTTTTTTGAGGGGGGCAGGTATATTAAAATAATTTAATCTTTTTTTTATTCAGATAAATAGTGTTTTATCTTTTATCTTTATCTAGATAAATTGTATCCAATTATCTTTTATCTTTATCTAGATAAATTTTTAGTCATCTTTGCTCAACACTGATCGCGACGAGGTGCAGTGAATACGCACGCACGGGGAGTACAATAAATAAATTACGACGGTGGCGGGATGAGACTTACATTTTTTTTCTCCCTCGACCGCACTTTGCGGATGACCTAACCGTTCGCGTACGGTACGACCTTAAGCGTGCCCCGTGGCGTATGTGGGCAGTACGCTAAGTACGCACGCCACGAAAAATCGACGCGGAAATCCGGACTCGAGGCTATACACTCAGCCGCGAAAACGTTCCGCCTACACCGCGGCCGCGCCTCGTCCGCCGCCGTGTCGATCTCGCGACCGTCGTCGCCGTGCAGCAGTGATCGCGTTTATTATCGGCGCGCGTCTTCGATGGCGATCACACAACGACAACGCCGTGTCCGCGAACAGATGTAAGTCGTCTGAGATCGCATATTTTACGCGACATTCCGCATTGGACCGCGTGACTGATACAAATATATTATAAGTGATAGTCGGGAATTTGAAGTTAAAACTGGACTCCGTCAGGGAGATGCATTATCCCCAGTACTCTTTAATGTAGCACTAGAAACGGTAGTAAAGAAAACGAATAGCAAGTAATATGATGGACTAAAATTAGAAGAAAACATAAGAAGTTGCGGAATTTTAGCGTATGCAGATGATAGTATCATATTAGGATCAAATAAACAAGAAGTAATAATGGGAACTAAGGAACTAATAAAAAACAGTATAGACATCGGATTACAAATCAGCGAATCAAAGACTAAATACTCGTATATGGTAATATCAAGACGAGAAAATCATGGAGAATATATAGAAATTGAGAATTTTAAGTTTGAAAGGGTACATAATTTTAAATATCTACGTGTTACAATAAGTAGCAAAAATAATAATCACGAAGAAATTAATATAAGAACTACTGCAGCAAACAAATGCTATTATGGGTTAACGAGCATATTTAAATCAAAACAAGTATCAATTAAATCAAAAATTGCACTATACAAAGTAATTATCAGACCGGTTATTTTATATGCCTGTGAAACATGGCCAACGACCAAAGGAGATGAAGAAAAAATAGTAATCTTTGAAAGACGAATATTAAGAAGAATATATGGGCCAAAACGAAATAATATCACACAACAATATGAAAGTAGAAGCAACATTGAATTACAACAACTATATAAAGAACCGAATATAGTAGCAGTACTACAATATAGAAGAATCGCATGGGCTGGCCACGTATGGAGGTCAAATAGCCTAATGAAAGCGGTATTAAAATGGAAAACCCTTGGGAAAAGACCACTAGGCAGACCAAAACAAAGATGGATAGACAAAGTAAAAAAGATTTTGGAAGAACTTGGAATACAAGATATGGAAGCAGTAGCTCAGGGTAGAGTCAGGTGGAAGCAAATTTGTGTTGCGGTAATGGGCCTCAATGGCCTTTAAAAACCGAAGAAGAAGATAATCGGGATCGAGCGCATTCGAACAGCGTACCTACACACCGTATACTGTAGCCAGTAGCGTATATTTTCAACTCTTTTTGGCCGAGGGGGGGGGGTCCGGCATTTAAAATAATTACTCACTTAAGGAATTTTTCGAGGGTTACTCAAAATAATAATCGTTCTTTTCACGGTAATCTAAATTCCTAATACGATTATTATAATTGTACATTTACTATAAACTATTTTTTAAGTAAGTACTTATTTTATAGGATAAATCCACAAAATTTTAATTTCAACCGTCTTTTGATTTTAAATAACTCGTCCATGACTTCAACCACAGTAATATTTTCTTCATCTCTCTGTATGAGTAACATGGCTAAGGTTTTAAACATTGATGGATTTGATTCAATTTTCGATTCTGGGGGCGGAAGTACCAGTACCCTTGGACTACCCCCATAAATACGCCACTGACTGCAGCACTCACGAAAACGTACATTCATATACTAGTATCACGTATATTCGGTTCTGCGCGCACACCGCGATTATCTTCGAGTATAATTGCAACGGTTTTCATCGGGTTTTTACTACTTTTTTGTTGTTGTTATTGTTTTTTTCTTTTTTTTTTTTGTATTTTCGTCGTTTATATTATTTTCCGACCAACCTTGTGATATAACACAATACCGTTGCGTCACGCTGCCAAACGGTCGATTATTCCGACGAAAACGAGTGACGTACACGCGTGAACAAACAAAAACTGCGGGAGAAAAAAAAACGTCGGGCTAGAGAGAAACGATTTCTTATAAATTATTATAATATACGTCTCTGAAGTAGCCGAGGGATGGTCGGTTACGACGATTGCCTGCGGTTCTCTCGCTCGGTCTAGTCCAAGGTCGGCGAATCGTTGCCGTATAGTATAACATAATATAGCGGTCGTCTGTACGGAGAAAACTGAGCATTTGTTTTTTATTTGTTTTTACAGTGTTTTATTTTTTTGTAAAAAATTGTAGGTTAAGGCCACAGTCATCGGACTTTTCCTTCGACGAATCAAACACAAGGCGCAACGCACACACACACACACATAGACACAATAGAATTACACCATTAAACGTGTCATCTCATACACACACTGGAGTAGGGTTCTAAAATTTCATGAAATTTACACGAAAAATAAAAATTTTCCCAAAATAAATTTAAAAAAAGGGTTGTTTTCCAATTAATACATATTAGAGCTATTCAGCTATATTATGTATTAAAGATGAGAAAACACGTTTTAATTAGGTAGTATATCTATTCTATTCTATGAAAACATTGAAAACATAAATAATTTTTAAGCACAAAGTGCCCAATGCCTATGTTTTTTTATGTTACCTTTAGTTCTATAGTGTTTAAGTTTTTACTAAATTTATAATGTATAAATAAAGGCGATACATAAATATAGCCTGAACCAAATTATATACACTTATACAGTTATACATAAAACATACTTACTATTCATTTTTAATCCTTGCATTTGTGAATGTTATCTATACATTTATTTTTCACAAAACAATATTATTTATCTATTACAGATTTTACTTTTTTTTTTCTCAAAATTATTTATGAAATGATATTATCTCTAAATAAGTACAAAAAAATATAATATTAGACACGTATCTAATTTGTAACTAGACACTTAAGATTTCTTTTGCAAATTACAATTTACAACACAAGACAAGAAAAAATAAATAAATAATCATTACGAAATAACGTACTATTATCAAGTAAATAAAATTCTTCTAGCTCCAAAAATCATTAATAGTTACAACCACGGTCTTAGAAGATATCTTGTAAGACCGTGATTACAACCTAAAATGTATAAAACTCAATATGTTTTATTATTTGGTATCTGATATAAAACATGGAGCCTTCACAATATACGCCGTGTCGCATAGATTTTTATAAATTCAGTGCGTAGGTAACAAAATAATTATTAGTTTATATTATGGTCAAACTGTAAGTCTATAATCAAGGAATGATAGAATCTGATTGATAACATTTCACTAATACATATCATATTATTATTTACCAACATCATGCCATGTATTTAAAAAAAAAAATTATATTTCATAATTTCATTGAAATATTTCAAAATGAGTGAAATTTTGAAACTTTTTCAAATTAAGAACCCTACACTGGAGTGAAGCGACGTCGCATTGTCGTTGTTATGATAACGGTCGTGCAGCGACGACCGTCGACAGCGGTGACCGGATCGCGATCAGGTTTTGATCTAGGCCAAGGGGCAGGGGAGGCGCATTCGAAGGGAAAACGAATTTTCACCGTAAAAACTCGAGTGGGTCCGATCACGAGGAAAATCGGAACCGAGCGTACGTGCGAATAATCCGCGTGATCTAAGTTAGATCATCTAATACCGTCGGGGCGCAGCGCTATTGCGGCTGCGACGAGACGATGACAAAACGATTATTAAGTCGTTTTAGCCATGTAAACGATCACAAGGCGAAATCCCTGCGGGATGTACGACACTCGGAAAATAAACGTGTCGTGTCCAATAAATCGATTTTGGTTTTTTTTTTTTTATTATTATTATCTCTCACTTTTATTGTTTTACACGGCGGTAACGATAGTATAATAATAGTAATAATAATAAATAATAAAATCGTGTGGCGGTCGCCACTTTTACGATCCGTGCCGTCCCCGCGGGAAGCTCCTCCGAGCGATCGTCCTCGACTCATATACATAGATATATACAGCTATGTCATACGCGCCCGGTGTCAACTTTATTAGTATAATATTATACCTACAACACGACGATTACACACGGTCGTCGTCGTCGTCATGAGACGTATAATATAATAATATTATTATGTCTGTGCGTGTGAATGATTTACGCGGTGTCATATGTTGTTGATCGTTGTACACGATCTTGGACGCGTGTCACTATCGCGGAACGGACGAAGCGGCTGTTATACGCGTACATTTATATTATAATGCGCACAGCAGGCCCGGTTGGCTTGTGCTTTTCATAATTATTGTATTTTAGATTCTGAGTGAAGCGAAGGATCTTATGGTTTTACAATGATGTTTATTTATTTTTTTTTTTTAGATTCTGAGTGAAGCGAAGGATCTTATGGTTTTACAATGATGTTTATTTTATTATTTTTATTTTTGTTTTTTCTGTAAACACTTTTTCGTATAGAAATCCTTGTCCAAAAGTTTCGTCCAGCAACTTTTTAGATTCAAAATTGAACTGAGATGGTACTTTAGAGAGGTCATTTTTCCAAAATCTCCATAGTTTTTCCAGTAATCAAGAATAACGATCGAAAAACTGAGTAAAAACGGTAAAATCGGTAAAAATCCGCCGTAAACGAGATTTTCACTGTTCAGATTTTAGGTATTTAGTAATAAATCGAAAAGTATTGAAGCTAGAAACTTGAAAATGTTATCCAATATAAAATACATACTTTTTTATATTGGACAACATTTTCAGAACAATTATAGCACTTTTTACTTAAATATAGAACTTTTAATTTACCAAATTGTTTGAAAGTTTTCATGTAATATAATTTTAAATATTTGACAAAAAGTTCTGAAAATTTAATATGACCTTACTCATATACCTACCTAATGATCCTAACAAAAGTTCAAAAATCGTGACTCAGGATTTTTTTTTATACGCACTTTAATAAATTATTATACGATTTTTTACGATATTGTCTGATTTCTTTTAAGTTTATTTCTAATGAAATATTGAGTATACAATACTTTTACACTGAAGCTTTGCTCAGAATCGTTTTATACTAAAGAAATGAGTCATCATTTCATTAAAACTTAATACATTCATCACCAATATCTTGTCCGAGGACCGAAGGGACGAAGGACGAACTTGTACCATCATCATCTCACTTACCAGCTTTTTTTAATATTTTGACTTTTGCGCCTTCAACGCTCAAACTATGCCAGATAGTTCACTGAATACGAGCAAATATAAGCTAATTAGCTAAATAATTGATTTCAATCATTATCTCTAGATAAGTATATGTAACATAGACGTAGCCAGACATTTTTTTCAGGGTATGCAAGAACCCTATGTACTAAAGTAAATCATTTGTTCCCTTCTCTACCTCCTTTGGTGGTATACAATAATATTACATATTAACTAATTAGCTAAGCTTAAAGATATTTATCAGCTTGAACTGAATCATATTAAATACATTAGGCGATCGATACACTTGCTAAAAACTATCCATAACTCACCGCATTTGATTCATTTTCTTTTATTTTAAGTAACTAAACCTATCGTGACCTAATAATTAATATGATACATATTATTGAGTACTACATAAACAAATCCATGTGTTAAACATCGATTTTTTCAATACAATTACAGGTTTCTGTTAAGAATTTGAGATTTACACTCATAAGGAAACATAAATAAATTTAATAATAAATAATAATTTTAATAAATAAATAATAATAAATTAATAATATTTATGATAAATTATTTATCTGTACACAACTTAATATAAAAAAATTTAAGTAACTTTTGAGCTACTTTAGGTAATGTTGTAACGGAGCAAAACCAAGGTATGACACATAATAAACGAAAACGGTCCTTTTCAGGACCAACACAGAAAGCATAAAACAATCATCGGTGAGTAGGCAACCGCCTACACACCGACGAGCACACAACGGACACACGCAAGCGCGACAAAACAGCGATAACGCGTCAGACCAGTCACGCGGGAACGTTTTCGTAGCGTCCAGTGCAATAAAACCACCCCTAGATAACGAGGACACATATAGCACAAATGCGGTTTTATCACAACAAACTATCCGATGACCACCACACGAAACGCGCCCGACGTGTATATATACAGGTACATTCCGCCATACAAATCACTTCTTCTCAAACCTTCAGACAAACATCAACTAGATCATTGACTTGAAGAACAGAAGACATTTCCACGATAACGACGACGCAGCTACCCGACGACGACGACGCAGCTACCCGACGACGACGACGCAGCTTCCTGACGACGACGACGACGCAGCTTCCTGACGACGACGACGACGACGCAGCTTCCCAGTGACGACGGCGCATCTTCCCGACGACGACAACGCAGCTTCCTGACGACGACGACGACGACGCAGCTTCCCGGCGACGACGACGACGACGCAGCTTCCCGGCGACGACGGTGCAGCTTCCCGGCGACGACGGTGCAGCTTCCAGACGACAACGACGACGTAGTTATACCGACGACAACGCGTCGGTGTCTGGCGACGACCATCTACGGTCCTCATTCCAGTACTCGCGGAAGACTTAAAACGGCCCTTTTCAGGGCCAACCTCCCCGACCCACCATAGTCGCGCTTGTTTAAGCCTGACTCCGCCCGTACGGCTCGCTTGTTTAAGTCCGTCGTACGGCCCGGACCAACCTCCCCGACCCATCACAGTCGCGCTTATTTAAGCCTGACTCCGTCCGTACGGCTCGCTTGTTTAAGTCCGTCGTACGGCCCGGACCAATCTCCCCGACCCATTATAGTCGCGCTTATTTAAGCCTGACTCCGCCCGTACGGCTCGCTTATCTAAGTCCGTCGTACGGCCCGGATCAATCCACCCGAACCTTGTTCATACATAGTCGCGCTTGTTTAAGCTCGACTTCGCCCGTACGGAACGCATTTGTCTTATTATAGCACTTTATACAATTTATGAAATAAAACTATATTATTACCATCAAACGATTGTTAAATTCATTTCACGGAACAGACACCGTCCATCGGTGCACCGTTTCAATGTGTACTTGTGATCGTGTAATAGTGAACGTGAACGGTAAAACAATATTAAATTTCACAATTTACATTATACAAGTACTATAATAAACAACTGGTAAGTATAACCCGTATAGATCATCAGCTCGTTAGTAAATTTTATGACTAGAGCCCGGATTTGTAGATTTTTGCATATCTTTTCCTTTTCATTTTTTTAAATTTTCGTTAATAATCTTTACGAATCATACTATTTGGAATTCACAGCTAAATTTTTATTTTGCATATTTTTGCATATTTGAGCATTAGTGCATGTTTAGCTATAAATGCATGTTTGTGGCATATTTCAATGAATTCGCTGTCACAAAAAAATTCGGTCGGTTGGACGTCGAATCATCGATACAGTTCTAGCCATCCATCGTAAAATCCCATCGTATTAATAGAAATAGATCACCTATCGTAATCTAATCATCAGTCATCAATGATCATTATATCTCCATTATCGATGTGTAATACATAACATTTTATAATGTAATATATAGGTTATGAAATGAAGATTCAGTAAACTGTTCTCGAGTTACAACTTTACAAGTTACAACCATGGCAATTTTTTTTTGTTTCCATAACTAAAGTTAGTAGTTAATAGCCAAAAGTTAATAGCCAAAATATCACGTGTATTACTTTGATGAAGCAAGTAACAACAATATATAAAACATGTTTTAAATATCTTGACTAACATAATATATAATCTGCATTATACGTTATCAAGCACTATCTAAAACAATTTTTTGTTGTTGTTTGAAAACGAAACTTTTATATTAAATTAAAAAATACAATCGAAAAAAACATTTAATTGATTCAAATTGGCACAAGGAAAAAATTATGTCATCACATCGACTCGTATGGCGACGAAGGACGACAGCTGATAAAGTATATAGATTGGCTTACAACGTGTCCAGTTCAAATATTCGACTCCAAAAATCAACTTGATCGACTTACCCCAGCACCCAAACGTAGTGTTAAATTCAAATGTACTTCAAGGGGGTACCTGTTGCTTATTTATCTATTGCCCTACCTGGAAATGTGTTTGTCTCCTGTTAAACATGGGTAAATAAATAATTTGTTAAATAACACAAACTGCATTAGGTAATAATTGTATTACTATCAAATATACACATTTTTGAAATGCGAATGAATTACTATTATGTGTATATCAAAAATATAAAATTTTTATTATATTGCATATAGTATTATTATAATTTATTTTTTTAAGAGTTATTTAGTGTAGAAAAATAAAAATGTTCTCCTATGCTTAAAACGTTATATTGTTATTTAGAAAAACTTAAAAATTGTATATTTATGTTTTTTGTTACATGACTTCTACAAATGTGAAATGTGGTATATTATTTTTATCCTTCAGTTACAATAATTTAAACGATGCATACTATATTATACTCGTTTTTTTAACAATATCTTTATATGAATCACTTTTTACAGCTCGATAATTAAGTGGCAGTCTAAGCTTAGTCATATGTTAAAGTACCAAGTTGGTAAAATTATCTTTAAGTTTATATATATACGTACATAATATAGAGTAAAGTTGTTGAGTTTATATTATATATTGATTCCATCGCTTATGGTACCTGAGTGCCCCCTACCCCATAGAAAAAACGCTTAAATTCATTTCTGTCTGACTGTCCCAACTAAGCCCCGTTCTCCCCCACACGAACAATATTGCTATCCCGCTGTACGATTCGACTTATACAAAAACAAAGTCGTGAATATATTATTATTTTATATTATTTTTATATTATTATTTTCGACAAAGACACGACCTCGCGAAGTGGACGACAAAAACACTCACGGTGGCCGACGCGTCATCTTAAAGCTGCATGACGTTATTGTAGTGTGACGCTGCTACAACGACGTGTGAACGAGAATCACGGTCGTTCGAAACGGGTCGACCGCTGGCGACACGTTTTTCGTTTGTCACCGTTATTATCTATATTCGTATTATTATACCGACGAAGCTCTCCGTTACCCACGACTCATCCAATGCCCGAACCGACCGAAAACGCGCGGTACTCGCCCTCATATACTTGTGTCGACAGTCAACACATTTTTGTTCGTCATATATAGGTATGCGTAAATCGATGTTTTCAAACAAAATTACGCAATAACAACAGTGTATGAACAATCGACAATTATGTGCACGTGCACGGCGTTCACTGCAGGGCGTTGGAGTTTATCTTCGACCCTTGCAGAGACGCATACGAATTTGCAGCTACTGACTGTCGTATTCGCGCGTACCGAACAGAGAGAAAAAACCCTGACTGTTCAAAAGAAAATGCGAACGAGCGTAAGTAGTGATACGATGGATGTTAATACTTCTAACCGAATAAACTGTAAGTCTGAAGTACGTATGTATGCGAAAGATCTTTGGACGGAAAAAACTTGACATTTTTTTTTTCCATCGCCGCTGGCCAACCCTTGTATCAGAGTCGGTCTGTTCCACCCAGATACACGGGGGCCCTGAGATTTATTCTTAAAATAGGAGCCCCACGGCACCACGCCAATAGCAAAAATTATATTAATAATTGTTCAATTTGTTTATGAATAGAAATAAGGAATTTCCCGAAATAAAAAAACATAAATGAAAATTATCTTGAATTATTCTTGACGTGATATAGGTTCTTAATAAAATTTAGATATTATACCAATACACTATAGTTAATTCTTTTTCGTTTTCTTGATAATGATCAAACTGTAAAAATATAAATACTCGGGAAAATTGAGATAGTGTTTGTCACGATCACCAACTCAAGACACGAGCACACTGACAATTCGATAAAAAAAATTTTGTTATTTAGGGGTCCTTTGAAAATATTTTCCTGGGGGCCCCCATTCATGAGCCAGACAGACACTGCCTTGTAATACTCCGTGTGGTCGATTTTCAGAACTCTGTTATTTGTCCTGCTCTTTATACAGCCGACGTTTCGATTCGTTTTCGTTCATCTAGTCCGTCAGTCAACGCGGAATCAAAAACGTTTAACTAATGGCCATAATATATAACAGCTAGTGATGCCCAACCTTTTTTCTTCAGCGGGCCACTTTGGTAAACAATTGTCTTCAAGTGGGCCACAAAGTAACAAAGTACAAAAATAATTGTACGTATTAGAGTTTTTTTCATACCTTTTATTGCCTATTGAAAATATTAACTTTGATCAACTTTAAATCATTTAAATTTCAAACAAATTTTTCATTTTTGAGTTAAAGAAATACAAGATCAAATTTCACATTCAAAATAAGTATAAAACATTTTTGTATAGTTTTTAGTTTTATCATTACCATTATTATTGTATTTTTTTAAATATTTATTTAAAAAAATTCATAAATTAATAGAAAAAAATATTATAAAAAAAATATTTTGTAATATTATTTTAATTTTTTTTTTAATTGTTTTTATTTTAGAAAATTCGTAAAGGGGCCACATAGGATACCTTCGCGGGCCACATGTGGCCCGTAGGCCGCGGGTTGGACACCGAATAATATGACGATCGATCGAGTTCCGACGGCTCTTCTGTTTCTCCGGGCGGAAAAAGTTCAAGTTTAGCGATGTTTTTCAAATCGGATCCATACGTCATGTCGCGTATTATGACATAAACCTGCGATTATGAAACATCGAAACCGTCTTATCAAACCGACTCGAATGTAATTGTTTAGCTTGTTTTCGACAAGCACGACGATAAGTGTTATCTAAAATTACTGGATTACGCGGATTAACATTAATAACATAATGTTATTATCTCCTGGTCTGGTCTTCGAAGCGCGATCAAAATACAACTGAAATGTATCCAATTGCATTCGTACGTACGTGGAAATCAACTCGACTCGTGTTCCCAAACGTGCGATCGGCATATATGATGGGTGGCTTCGCACTCGCGAAGTCACGTATTCCTGCAACGGCGGCGGCCGATCGCAGTGCACAAAGAGAGAATGACAAAGAGTTGAACTTTACAAAGTTCGCCGGTCTAGCTAGAATATACACAGACAACGAAATGAGTTCTTGCGAGGTACGTCACAGGACGTCCGAATCGACGACAATCATTGTATAGAGGGTTTCGTTGAAAACCTTAATTTTTTTAATATATACACTGTTAAGAGATTTAGTTTACCGACATAGGTAAACGACGTGATCAACGTTTTTTGTAATTTGCACGAGTTCATCGAAACCGAACGATATAAAGCTCGTGGTCGACAACACGTCTTGATAGTGTTAATAAAAATAAGATTACAAAATGGATTTTTTATCAAAAAGCTGTTTTAAAAAAGTAGTTTGTTAAAATATATTTTATTTAATATAGCATGAACTGGCGTTGTATACGTAAATAAATGAAACGTTTTCGGGGCTTTTTGGACCGCCTAATGAGTAATAACTCTTAATAACGCCGAGCAGCGAGCAGTCGTAATATTATTGTGAAGTAGGTATTTATTTAGAAGTGAAAAAAACAAAGCTATCGCACGCCACAGACGCGTGGAAGTGCGGAAACAATTATTAAAACAGACGTACGTTACACCGGCTCGGCCCATTTTGGAATTTCGAAATTTTTTTATACTAAAATTTAGCACGTAATTAGCATGCTAAGCAAGTCATGCTAATTCTAATTTTGGTCGTGCCAATTCGTGCTAATTACGTGCTAAATTTTGGTATAAGAAAATTTCGAAATTTTGAAATGGCCCGAGTTGGTGCAACGTACGTTAATAACAGTAAATACAAACAAGATTAGGCATAGAATCAATGTCGAGATGCACGTACATAATATTAAAAAAAAAAAAAAAACCGACAAATGACCGAATATAATATTACGTGCATTACAGAATACCTAGGTACAGATTATCTATATATAGTGCTGGTTGTTGTCATGTTTTCGACGAAAATTTTTACGAGCGAATTACCAAGTAATATTGTCGAATGCAATGCATACAATAATACAATTTTATGATCATAGCCCATAGGCGCAGCACTAGAGGGAGAAGCGAGAGGGAACAGCCTGTCTTTGGTATTACATGAAAATTTCAAGTTTCTAACACTATTACTTTTGTCTTTTGGCAGGGCCGGCGAGAGGGTGGGGCAGGAGGTGCCAGAGTACCGGGGTCCGGGCCTCTGGAAGGGGCCCGTCGTCTCGACTATTAAAACAAAAAATAATATTATAAACATGTTTTATTAAATAAAAATTTTTTTTTATCATGTACAAATAAATGAAATAACTTTTAAATGAAATGACGGAACACGCTAAAGTAATAGCTCTGTTGCCGCTAGTAGTTCAATACAATACACTCACTTTCGCTCTAGTGCTCGACAGTCTGTTTTAGGAGCTATCTTGAAAAACACCATTTTGACACGGTAGTATGTTTTAATTTTGTATATTTCTATATGATATAATGATTGTACAAGATTGATCAATGTATGTAATTGGATTTTATGTATTGTGCATTTGAGAATTGAAAAAAACGACCAGTTTAGCGTAACCAAGAGTCGATTTTGTCGGATTCCACGAGATGTACGAAACTGGCTTTGATTTCATACTTACACGTTTACTTCTTCAAGATTTCGAATTCCGTTCGGCTGAATATTGCGACTGCTGCATTTATTAATAAATCACCGAACAACAAACGATTCCGGCATACAATTAAGACTAATTGATCTTTTTTTTTTTTTCACTAAGACATTTTCGGTCGTGGATTTTAGTGTTGGACCCCAAAACGGTTAAAAAAAAACACCAAAGTCTCCGAGGATCGCCTGACGACAGCCGGGTGGGCCAGACCGACACTGCGTAATGATATGTTTATAACGTTTATTCATATTCAAGGAAGATCGATTTCGACGTAATAAATATTTGTTAATCGGAAGTCGAAAAGCAAATTTTTTTTCTCTGGCTTTCTCCTACGCGGATTTGCAACTAAGTATGTCGGGTTGCAATCATTTAAGAATACGATACGATGATGTCGACGTAAACGTATGATTCCCGTGTGGAATCGTTTTTTGATGCGACAACGACGGATTCGGTTGAAAATTTGTTTCGCGCGATGGAAGCGTAGAAACGTATGCATTATTTACTGTTACTAGTAGTATAAGCTACTAACCAGCTCTATACCAGTAAACACTACTAGTATAAGCTAGTGCTTAGGGCGGCAATTTCTCGAGGGCGGCAAATAATTTTTAATATTACATTTTTACTATTTTAGTAAACTTTAAAAACTTTAAAATAAGTTATTTATATAACACGGGTTGACGATTGTGTGTTTATCTCTGTACCTAATCACAAAAAAAAAAACCAGTAATTAGTCGATGCAATAGAGAACCAGAGCTCATAGTGTGGCATGGTCTATGGTATTATTACAACAAAATGGACTTCGATGCCATAATAGATGATTTTTCGACTCAAAAGTCGCGCAGAAAATATGAGTACCTACTAGACATTAACTCATTTAATTTTGAATACAATAATTAACTATTTAAGTATTTATTACTACCATGTTTTTTATCATTATATTTTATATCATATTTTTTATAATTAAATTTTTTATATGAATGTACATATTATGTATGCATTTTTATAACAGCTGTATATTTTTATTTTTCATCATTAAAATTTTAAGTAATAAAGAAAAAAAACAATAATTGTACGATTTAATAACATTTTTTAGACTAGAAAAATATTTATATTAAAAGGCGGAAATTTATTGTATGCTTAAGGCGGCACAATGGTTAAATCCGGCACTGGTTACTGTAATTATTTTAATAAATTAGTGTCGCGTTTTTTTTTCGCCGAGTCTTTGGAAATGAATGAATAATTTAAGGAAAATCGACATAAAAAAAAAAAAAAAAAAAAAAAATTGAAAACGCGTTTTTTACGTAGTCCTGTCGGACAGTAAAACCGTATCGGTGGTAATCGCGGCACATCGGTCGATGGGCACTACAACACACGAACAGTGTAAACACCGTAAACTATTGACGGTTAATATTCGACACCGTAGGTTACGGGTCACCTGAACGGATAATGTGATAGTAATAATAATAATAATACGTAACGTTCCGATTTAATGTCGAAAAACCTGTATGCGCCGGACGTTCTAGAATCGTTCCCAATAATATACAGGGTGTTTCACGAAAATCTGACATGTTGAATAACTTTTATTCTATTCAATATTTTTAACTTTTTTTTTTTTAATGAATACCATAACCTAGCGCTACAATAAAATTACATTGAATTTTTTTTTTTTTTTTAAACTCAAATTTCAAAATTTTAAATTTAAATTTAGAGTTTGAAAAAAAAATCAAAATAGCCATTTTGTAAACATGATTTTTAGAAAAATTTTGGTGTTTGAAATTCTTATAAAGGTTGATCCGTTAATGTTCTATGATTTTTCAAAGCTTACGAAAAATCGAATTAAATTGCTTAATAGTTCAATTACGACTGATAATGACTGATAAACGATACATATTATTACATTTTTCGTTAACTTTAAAAAATCATAGAAAATTAACGGATCAACCTTTATAAGAATTTCAAACACCAAAATTTTTCTAAAAATCATGTTTACAAAATGGCTATTTTGATTTTTTTTTCAAACTTTAAATTAAAATTTTAAATTTTGAAATTTGAGTTTTAAAAATAAAAAATAAATTTTAATGTAATTTTATTGTAGTCCTAGGCTATAGTATTCATTAAAAAAAAAAAAAAAAAAAAATTAAAAATATTGAATAGAACAAAAGTTATTCAACATGTCAGATCTTCGTGAAACACCCTGTATGCGTATTACGGCGATATCCGAAAATCGGGCGAACGTTTTATTTATTATTATTAGTAGTAGTAGTAGTAGTAATAGTAGTAGTATTTATTTTATTTTATTTTTTATTTATTTTTTTTTTTTTTGTTATATCCCGCGTACGAAATCGAATAGACGTGTTGTTATAGTATACGACGAACCGCTCGACTAGTTTCGTCGTTTCGCACGGGACGCAGTCGTTGGACCGCCGAGACGGTTATTCTTAGCCCGATAAATTCGTATCGTTTTCGTCTCTTATCGCCGTCACTTTATTGATGGCGCGTTTTCACGTTGATTTTTGGATTTATTTTTTCTCTTTCGAAGGTCATAGACGTTCCTGTGTGATTCTATTATACAGCCGCGACACTGATGACGGACAGCAATCAACATATAATAATCAGAGGCGGATCCAAGGAGGGGGCGAAGGGGGCGTGCGCCCCCCCAAATATAAAAAAAAAACTTTTTTCCAATGTTAAGCCATTATTAGCAATCTAGTAAGTAGTTAATTATCTAAATTTGGATAATGTGTTTTGTGTACCATGGTACACCAGATTTAAATTGTTATCGCCATCATTTGTTATTGTCGACATCAACCGTCACTCAGGACTTTCCGTGAAAAATCGATATTTTGTTAAAAATAGTCAAAACCAAGTGCTTATCGACCGTCGGCCGATACATATCATATCGTATTATGAGATTTAACTTTTTATATTTGTTAATTTTTTAAGTTGTTAATCTATATTGGTTCAAGTAATTAAAATAAAAGTTTTTTTTTACCTCATTTGGATTTTCATTTTTCTACGGCAGGCAGAAGGTTCTGGATTACAATTTACACAGCTTAATCATATATATGACTGCCCCCCCCCCCAAAGAACATTTCTGGATCCGCCCCTGATAATAATACCTTTGCAGTGCGGTGGTCGATATATTATGTAAAAACAAAAAACGCGTATACACCCGCACCGGTGATCATAATTAATATTCTTCGACGACTCAACGTTTTATCCTTCTGGTCACACACCTGTAACCCGAGCCGTCACTGCGAATGTTTTAAGGAACAGTTTTTTTTTTTTTGCACGGATCACGTTGAAAATATTAACGAACAAAAAACCATAATTCCTCTACTCTTCAAATCGACGTTTTATTTTCGACTTTTCGACGGATCTTTTTAAACCGCCTCTTATATGACTCGATGATTTTTCGATACACACCGGTATGTGAAACATTGTTTAAACAATTGCTTTTTTTTTTTAAGGGTACAAAACACGTTTAACATAAAACAAAAAAGGTACTTGTCTCGTTTTGCGACCCTTCACGGCATACGTCATGACGATGACGTTCATGTACAGAACAGGAAAAATAGATGGAAAAAAAATCGAGGAAAATAATAACAGAACAGTCTTTTTTTAAATACAATTTTTTTATTGGAATATTTTTATCAACCTCGAAAAAAAAATATTTTACAACTTATGTATATAAATTTTTTATACACATATTACATATATTATAAGACCTTCGGAAAATGAGTTGTACAACAAACTTAATAGTCGTGTTATAATATACGATATTATAACTTTTAACTAAAAATTTACCAAGTATTATATTTTATTTATTTATTATTTATTTATTTCTTTTTTTTACTTTTATCCATGTTCGTATTTTGTACAATTCGTAAATTAAAATAGTTCAACAAAAACAAAAAAAAAAAAATATTTGTTATCCTTAAGTACCGAACCATCACAACGATAAAAAAAATTACATAATTTGTTTAAAAGCGGAACAACGAAAATTTAATACAAATTGAGCATTAAACAAATTAAAAATTATATAATAATAATTAAAAAATTAACGTTTTTAAATTAATTAGTAAAAAAAAAAAAAAAATTACAAACTTATTAAATTAAAATTTACGTATCCTATATAATTAAGTTATAGTTTAGGAATTTTTTAATTACCTTCGTGACTCGATGACTATACTATTACAAATGGTAACAATCACAAAAGAAATGTAAAACACTGCTCCAGTGGTTTATGCTTCAGTAAGTTTTTGAAAAACTATATACGTCGTCTACAATTTACTGAGATCCATGCGACTGACCTCCTTATGTGTCCCTACGACGCTCTCCAATAAAAAAAAAAAAAGGAAAAAAAAGAAACAATAATAATAATGAAATCTAAGAGATGTACAATTAATATACTTTAACGTATTTTAAACTCCGTTAACATTCATCGTTTTTTTTTTTTTTTTTTAATTCTAATTTTACTGCCCGAATTCCTTTAGTTAATTATTTATAATACAGTACCTATTATAATTATTATTAATAATGTACACATCAGTCTTGGGTACAGACAACCTTAGCGAGGAGAAGAAAAAATGGATAATCCAAATTAACTGCAATAACCATTTTTCTCTTCCCGTCTCTCTCCCTCTCTCGTTATATACATAATATACGTGCGTAGATATATAAATACATAATAACATATTATAAGTATTTATATACTCATTACACGGCGGCGGGCAATAAAATCGTGCGTACATTCTAGTACAACTTAATTCCAACACTTAATGCATAAACAATATATATTATATTAGAACTATAAATGAAAAAAAAATAATAATAATAATAATACTAATAATAATATAAAAGGATTGGATCGAGACGACGACGACGAGACACATCCACGTTGACAATGGACAAAAATAATAATTGCGTATAAAAACACATTCATAATATGAATAATGATAATAATAATAATAATAATAATAATAATAATAATAATAATAATAATAATAATGATAATAAACAGTGAAAATCGCCCGGAAAAATAATGGTCGACAACCGGCCTATTAGAGTGCATTATCACCACAGTTCGGCTCGCGTCAGGGTCACTGCACCATCATCGTAAATCACTGGCGGCGGCGGCGGCGGCTGCGGCCGACTGGCCGACTTGCGGCCACGGGACGGCCGGAGAGCGGCGTGGGAGCGGCGGGGCGCGGGTCTCGTCACGGCCGTCACTGTGGACAGCGGGACGGCGGGCCGCGCGGCCACTGCCACTACTGCACCTTGTCCTTCATGCCGTGCAACAGGTGCTCGGACATGAGCGACGACGGGCTGGGCTGGTTCGAGTAGTTGCGTATGTGGTGCAGCGAGATCAGTTGGTTGGGGAAGCTGTTGGGCACGGAGCCGACGGACGGCGGCTTCATGTCCATGGGACCGGCCATCGGGGACAGCTGGTGGCCGTGCGCGCCCAGCTGCTTGGCGCCCGGGAACGACAAGTGGTTGTACGGCAGGTACATGGGCGGCGGGTTGTGCTGCTGGTGGTGCTGGTGGTGATGGTGGTGGTGCGTGGGCGGCGGCGGCGGGTGCGAGGGCAGCCCGAACGACTGGATGGGCGTGAACGCGGAGGTGCTCGTCTTCGGGGCGGCCGACGCGTCCGACAGGTACTCGGGCGGCGCGGGCGGCAGGTGGCCGCCGTGCCTGGACGGTTGCTGCTGCTGCTGCTGGTCGTCGCCGGCGGCCGCGGCCGACCCGGACCCGGCCCCGGCCCCGGCGCCGGACGGCCCGCCCGCGTTCAAGTCGCCCCGCGACTGCATCGAGTCCGCGGCGCCCGCGGCCCCGCCGTTGGACCCGCCGCCGGCCTGCATGCATTCTTGCTGTTGCTGCTGTTGCTGCTGCTGCTGCTGCTGGTTGATGGCCTCCACCAGGTTGTTGGCCGTGTCCGGCGACATCTTGCCCCAGTACGCGCCGTTCTCGAGCGCGACCCGCGGTATGCCGATTATGGGCGGCCGCTTGTCCATGCGCTCCGCGTGCTTCTGCATGTGCTTGGACAGGTACGTCTCCTGCGTGTACGACTTGCCGCAGTACTGGCATATGTGCGTCTTGAGGTGCTTGGACTCCTTGTGCTTGGGTATGTGCTCCAGCAGCGACTGCTCGTCCTGGAAGCACTTGTAGCACGAGTTGCACTTGAACGGCTTGTCCGTCTGGTGGCACCGCGAGTGCGACTGCAGGTTGCTGAGCTGCGAGAACGCCTTGGTGCAGCCCGGGTGCCGGCACTTGTACGGCTTGTCGCCGGTGTGCGTGCGGATGTGCTGCTGCAGGTGGCTGAGCTGCGTGAACCTCCGCTGGCAGATGTCGCACCGGTACGGCTTGATGCCCAGGTGGATGCGCGTGTGCTGGCTCAGGTACGAGCTGTTGGCGAACGTCTTGTTGCACTGGTGGCACTTGTACGGCTTCACGTCCTTCACGTGCAGCTGCGAGTGCAGTTGCAGCTCCGACTTGGACGCGAATATCTGCGGAAAACAACAAAACAAACGTCTCGTTAGTAAGAAAAAAGTAACGCCGCTACGACAAAGCGTTCGAACGTAGGTATAACAAAGCCGGTATAGTGAGGCGCTCGAGGGGCAGTTGTTGGAGACTGTGGTTATCGTTATATGTACAGTATAATATATTTAATATTATGTCGAACGTCGCTATCTCTAATTTGTCGCTATCTCGAATTTTTCGTTATCTCGAACTATACATTGAATTACCCTTGAAACTACTATTACACTTCATAGTGTTTTGCTCTCGATATCTCGATATAAATTTTAATCGTTTTCCGTTATCTCGAGTACACTAACAATATTTTATTCACACTGTGTGGAAAAGGATTATAATTTACACGTATGTGGAACATGGACGAATAACAATATTTTATCAGAAACCACCGAAAATACCAGCGATAGTGAAGACGAACCACAAAACGAGGAAGAAGTCACTTTTGAAGTTACAATTCAGCAAGCTAAACACGCTTTAAAAATATTAAGGAATTTTGTCGAGACTACTACAGTTATGGAAGACGTCGTGGCAGAAAGAAGTAATAACAGGCAAACTTGAATGACAGATTTTTTTGAAACAAAAATTATTCGTTCAATCATGTATTCAGTTATTTCAATTATTTCGGTATTTTAAGTTTTTAAATTATGGATTTTAAGCATTCGTATTATGTAATATTCATATCCTATATATCAAATATATGTATTTAAATTTTATACAATTTTTTAATAAAACTCGATACCTCTATATAACTTTTTCCTGTTTTCCTTGAGATTCGACATAACGAGAATCTACCGTATATATTTGTCATCAAGTGATTTTGTAACCATTGACCTGACCTGGTCAACGTGACAAAAAGGTGGTTCGAACAATTTATAATGTATATGCGATCGGGGTTATCATAGACTCGGGAGAATTTATATAAACCGTTCAGGTAATACTGAAGTAGACCCGGATCACTTTACCGACGGGAGAATTCACACACGAGTCATTAAGAAATTTGGCAGAGTTTACAATCACTCCGTGAACTATTACACGTTGGGAGACAGGGTTGAGGGCACGGGTAATGCGGAATCTACTCCACCGACGATTGTATAGTACAAGAAGAAGACGATTTATAAATATATTTCATCTCTCGGTACGCACGCAAAACGGATACCTTTATAACGCGCTGTCGGATATGTTGTGCAAGTGTCGTGTTTACATAAGTGCTTATTACAGTATTATTGTTTCGTCCGACAGTCTACGACGGTAATAATTAGACTTTAGGTTAATATATTATTTTTTAAACTGACAGCGCGCGTATAAAATGGCATACCGGTTACCGCGAACGCACAGGTTTGCCACCACGAGACGACCGACGGCGGTGGCTGTGGGCGTTTTACACTATACAGGTTTATACGTTGTTTCCACCCCGCAGCCGGACCAGGCGCAATACGTAACGAGTTGCGTCGGGCAAGTGTCCAAAAGAACCATTGACGCCATCGCCGCCGTCGTGTTAGCGTCGAAAATAAATTAATACATATATTATCATCGTGTATATCGAGTTGAGTTTTCACAGCTAAGGTCAAGGTGTCCGAATATAGACTATAGACTATCATGCATCACGGGAGTCGAAGGATTTTCGGTTTGAGGTCTTTTGGACCGAGTCCAACAACGGCGTTAAAGGGACGCCCGGGCGGCGCACGTATACGGCGCCGTTTAGGTACGTTGCCGCCGTCACGTCCGTACGCCGAATGTCACGCGCACACGTTATAAATTCCACACCCGACAACCCGTTCGGGTCAAAAAGCGGCAAATTGTCTTCGTTCCCCCGACAGGGAGGTCGGTTAGCGGGAAGTTTGGAAAGAACGCCAACACGATGTGTATATTGATTCGTTGTACGACGATAAATAATAATAATAATAATTAAATTGTGGTCGTTGTTTTTGTCGTCGTCTGCGTCGTCATACGCGCGCGACGTGGTCGGCAGCGACATCGTATTATTATTATTATTATTATGACATGACGACGGTACTATATGACGCGCGCGATACCGGGTCAAATCGTGACCCAGTAGTGGCCGAGGTGCGCGACGCGGACACCGCGAACACAGCGAGTCCAAGGCCGACGCGGTAAAGGAAATAACGTAGGTACATATTTATACGAAGGCCTCTTTCACACAGTCCGTTTCTTAAACGGCAACGGAAACGGATCGGATAAAAATTAAAAACGGCCAGTATTTTCACACTGTCCGTTTCATAAACGGCAACGGAAACGGATCGGATAAAAATTGAAAACGGCCAGTATTTTCACGCAGTAAAGGTCCTTTCACACACGTCCGATCCGAATCCGTTCCGAGTCCGATCCGTCAGGGCATCCGTGTGCTTGGAAGTATAAACTTGTTGTTGTCTAGTGCAAATGTTCACACTCGTCCGATCCGGACTTTCCGAGCTCTGTCCGATCAAAAATATATTGTCAGTGACCGATTTTCATCCGATATTTCGTCCGAGCTCGGTCGGTTTTTGACGAAATGACGGACGGACGCTCGGAACGCTAAAAATCGGAACAGACTCGGATCGGATATGTGTGAAAAGACCTTAAATTAAAAACACAAAACTTAAAAACAGCCGGTATCGGATAAGACATTATCGGATAAGAAATCGGAAAGCGTGGAAGGATGTATCTATTAATACACCCTTGATAAACGGTCCGTTTTAAAAACGTTCCGACAACGGAAAAACATCGAGGCAATCCGTCGAGTCGTCCGATAACGGACCGGTGGGTTTTTTGTCCGTCGGTCGAAACGGATAGTGTGAATGACTGTATAAACAACAGTGTTTCTTAACTTGATCCGTTTTCGATTTTTTTCCGATCCGTTTCCGGTGCCGTTTAAGAAACGGACTGTGTGAAAGAGGCCGAAGACAGTCGGTGCCGCGCGCCCGCGTTATCACCGCCACTCGGCGCGACGCGCGACAAACAGCGACGGTGAAACGAACGCGC